>CM053608.1:12779960-12798792 GCA_028646535.1 Procyon lotor
ACGGTTTGTCTCCCTCCCCATCCCTTCCTGTTTCATTTCTCTCCCCCACCCCCACCAAACTCCCGCCCTGCCTCTCAAGTTCTTCATATCAGAGAGATCATGTGATACTTGTCTTTCTCTGACTGACTTATTTCGTTTTCTTGCTGTCTTTTTGATGCTTAAATTGTCTAAGATTTGAGGAGTGTGACCTTTGAAGCTAGATCCTATGTCTTTTTTGACATGTACTCATCATTCTCTGAGTACCTTCTCATTTTTTGGCACAATAATCAACAAATCAGTTATCCAAGAGAGATTAATATCTTGCTGGTAAGGCAGGAAAACATAAAGCTTTTCAACAATACAGCATGGCAATTCAGAGCACGGGCTATAGATATAAGGAGACCGGTGCTAAAGCATCAACACTGCTCTTTCAGGCTGTGTTACCATAAGCCGTTTGGGCTTCCTTTTTATTTCCTCTTATATAGAATTATTTTAACACTTGTCTCCTAGAGTTTTCATAGGATAAGTGCGATAACTTTTTCTGGCTCCCAGCACATACTTTGTGAGTGTCAGCTTTCGCTATTTCCCACACATTCCGGGTAACTGAGATTTTACTGTATTTGCTGTTGGGTTAAACAGTTTTACTGTTGCATTTTTTTCAAAAATTTAATGAGATATTTCATATGTTGGTGACTACGTTCAAAATGATCCTTAATGGATATAAATGCAAAAGTAGAAATAGTGGGTTAAAAGCAAGACAAAAATAAATCCTCTGAAAGGGAACTCACTTAAGAAAAAAGTTCTTGTTTATCAGTGAAAGTATTTTAGCTGTCAGTTTTAGAATGTATAGTGTTTCCTCCACTCTTTGATTCCCTATTGTTTCAACCAAGGGTAGGAAAAGAAAGTATACTAAATAAACATAAGATTAGCTGCAGTAAGAGGCGGTCTTAACTGTATCTCAGCTGAGTGTAGACTTTGCTTCATTGCTAAAATCCTCAGGACTTTGAGCAAGCAGTTTAGGACAGCCGGAGAACAAATGTATAAAATAGGTTTTCTCCCCAAGTGAGCTAGTATGTCTTGAAAGTATGTACCCATTGTTGAGAAGCTGTACTTGGGGAGACCAGATTAATATATTTCAAGTAATTATAGCATAATTAGATGCTTAACAGTGGTAGTGACTAATGACTAAAAAGAACAGAATTCTTTAGAAGGTAGTAGTCAGAAAACTTTATGGAAGAAATAAAACCATTAAGCCATGGAAGGTGAATAGATTTTTATCCTATTTAAAATATAACGTATTTACTTTAGAAAATCAGAAAATAGAATTAAGTAAAAAAAAAAACCCTCAAACTCACATTCTTTTTATTTATTTATTTATTTATTTATTTTATTATTTTTTTAAAAGATTTTTATTTTTTTAATAGAGAGAAACACAGCGAGAGAGGGAACACAAGCAGAGGGAATGGTAGTGGGAGAAGCAGGCTTCCCGTGGATCAGGGAGCCTGATGCGGGGTTCGATCCCAGGGCCCTGAGATCATGACCCAAGCTGAAGGCAGGTGCTTAACAGCTGAGCCACCCAGGAGCCCCAGTTCTTTGTTTTACTGATTTTTTCCCTATGTTTTTTGTTTTTCATTTCATTGGCCTTGTATCACTGTTACTTCCTTTTTTCTCCTTGCTTTGAGTTTATTTTGCTCTTCTTTTATACATCCTTAGGTGGGAATTTAGGTTATTAATTTAAGACTTATTCCCTGATCTATGCATTTAGTACTATAAGTTCCCCTCTAAGTACTCATAGCTTTAGCTATGTCCCAGAAGTTATGTTGTATCTTCTTTTCACAAGTGAGCAGAGAAGCAGGCAGAGGGAGGGGGGGAAGCAGGCTCCCTACCGAGCAGAGAGCCCGATGAGGGGCTCGATCTCAGGGCCCTGAGATCACAACCTGAGCGGAAGGCAGAGGCCTAACCCACTGAGCCACCCAGGCGCCCCTAGAGAATATATTCTATATGATGTCGATTATTTTAACGTTGTTGAAGTTTGTTTTATGGCCCTGAATATGGTCTGTCTTGGTATGTCTGGCTGTGAATACTTGAAATATGTATATGAAAAAAAAAAAAAAAAAAAAAGAAATATGTATATGAGCACTTGAAAATAATGTATATTTTGCCCTTTTTGGGTGGAACTTTCTGTTAATGTCAGTTAGATTCTGCTGGATGATGGTGCTGTTCAGTTTTTCTGTATCCTTGCTGATTTTCTTTCTGGTTGTTCTGTCAGTTGTTGAAAGAGGAGTTGTTGAAGTCTCCGGCTGTACGTAAAGGTTTGCCAATTCCTTTACTTCTAGGGGCTTTTGCTTCATGTCTTGTGGCTTTGTTGTTTGGTGCATTCACATTTAGGATTGCTTTGTTTTCTTAGGTGGATTTACCTGTTTATCATTATGTAATGTCCCTCTCTGTCTCTGGTAGGTTTTGTGTTGTGGTTTTTGGCTTTTGGCTTTTTCTTTGAAATTGACTTTGTCTGGTGTTAATACAGCCATGTCTGTTTTTCTTTGATTAATGTTTGCACGTTAAACCTTTTTCCATTCTTGTACTTTCAGCCTACCTGTATCCCTATATTTGGGCAAGTTTTTTGATGACTACAGATACTTGAGTCATGTTTTTAATTTATTCCACTAATTTCTTTTAGTTGGTGTATATAGGCCTTTACACTTAATGTATTTTGTTATGTTGGGGTTTAAGTCTGCTGTTTTATTTTTGGTTTTCTGATCTGGTTTTTGTTTTGTTTTTTATTTCTCTGTGTTCTTTTTCTGACCTTTTCATGGGGCTTACTTGAACATTTTTTGGAATCACATTTTGATATTCTGTGATGGTTTTGAATATATCCCTTTGTGTTAACTTTTTCAATGGTTGCTTCTAGATACTACATGTAAAAAACTTGTACTCATTGACTGATACTGTCATTTTACCACTTTGAATAAAGTATAGAAATTTTATTTATTTTTATATCCCTTATCCTCCCCATTTATAGTTGTTTTTAAATATTTCCCCTCCCTCATTTAGATCTAGCCTCATCACACTGTGTTAAAGTTTTTGCTTCAGCTGTTAAATGAATTAGAAAACTCAAAAGAAGAAAGAAAGCCTGTTGTACTTACCCCTATTTTTACTTACTGTGTTCTTTCGGCTTTCCTGATCCTTCCAGGTTCTTTTTTACATTGTTTTTTTTTTTCTGTTCAGAGAACTTCTTTTAACCAAATTTTTAGGGTTGGTCTCCTGGCAACAGAATTCTCTTATTTTTCCTTCATCTAAGAATGTTTTGATTATCCTTTCATTCCCTGAAGGACATTTTTGCTGGGTAGAGGATTCTGTGTTAATAGTTCTTTTTCTTTTAGCACTTGAACTATTTTGTACCACCTCCTTCAGGCCTTCTTTTCTGAGGAGAAATTTGCTTTCATTTGAATAGTTTTTTGGGGGGCACCTGGGTGGCTCAGTTGTTAAGTGTCTGCCTTCGGCTCAGGTCATGATCCCAGGCTTCTGGGATTGAGCCCCACATCGGGCTCCTTGCTTGACAGGAAGCCTGCTTCTCCTGCTACCATTCCCTCTGCTTGTGTTCCCTTTCTTGCTGTGTTTCTCTCTGTCAATAAATAAATCTTTAAAAAAAAAAAAAAAGGGACAATATTTAAAAAAAAAAATGAATAGTTTTTTTGCTATGGGCAAGGTATTGTTTTGCTTATTGCTCTCAGTGGATTAATTTGGGATCTTCTTTTTCTTTCTGAAGTTTCCTGTTATTTTGGTTTGTTTCAGACTTGTTCATAATTGCACATTTGAAGCATTTTATCATGGTGGTTTTGTTTTTTAATTTTATTTATTTATTCGACAGAGAGAGAGATTACAAGTAGGCAGAGAGGCAGACAGAGAGAGAAGGGGAAGCAGGCTCCCCGCTGAGCAGAGAGCCTGATGCGGGGTTCGATCCCAGGACCATGAGATCATGACCCGAGCTGAAGGCAGAGGCTTTAACCCACTGAGCCACCCAGGTGCCCTGATCATGGTGGTTTTAAAATCTGTCAGGAAATTCTGTCTTCTTGATCTTGGCATGTGTTGATTGTCTTTTTGTTACATTTGAGATCTTTGTGGTTCTTAGTATAATAAGTGATTTTATTTATTTATTTTAAAGATTTTATTTATTTGACAAAGAGAAACACAGCTAGAGAGGGAACACAAGCAGAGGGAATGGTAGCGGGAGGAGCAGGCTCCCTGCTGAGCAAAGAGCCCGGTGCGGGGCTCGATCCAGGACCCCGGCATCATGACCTGAGCCGAAGGCAGACGCTTAATGACTGAGCCACCCAGGCGCCCCGGTATAATAAGTGATTTTAGATTGCAACCTGGACATTTTCATATTATGTTATGAGACTGTAGATCTTATTTACATCTACTGTTTTACCTGACTTTTTCTGACACTGCTGTGTCAGGGAAGGGAGGGGTCACCAACAGGTGAAAGTAGAAGTCTAGGTTCCCACCCAGCTTCTGTTGACACCTGAATGTAGGAAGGGGTCTTCTCATTGCTGCTGAGCTGTGGTGGAAGTTGTCCTTGTGAACTCCAGTGATAGTGCAGTGCGAGTAACCTTGTCTTCAGTCTGCGAGTCTTCCTCTGACACCACCCAGTGCCCCGTTATTTCCGGGTGGGGATCACACACTTCCTCTGTGATCTTCACTGACTGAGTGGGAGTCTTGTTACTGGTTGGCAGGGATGAAAATTGCAGCTCCCTAATTGGCCTCTCGTACTCTGATGGGAGTTGGAGTACCTCATTGCAGCCTCTGGAGGGTGGAAGTGTAGGCTCCCTTCCTGGCTTTTGCTTGCTTGGGTAGGGCTGGGACCCGGCCTTTTCTGAGGTGCTTCACTGGAATAGAGTGTGGTCGTCTGGAAGTTCCACCTTGCTAGCCTCCCTCTTGGCCCTCTGGCTTGAGAGAGCAAGCTTTTGTTGGGTTTTCGTTTGCCTGTGGTGTTTCTGGGTTTCTGGCTTCTTTGACCATGAGTCTAGATTTATGAAGGAGAAAGAAAACCTAGAAGGCGCACCACCTTGTCTAGGTTCCCTGGTTGGCCTGCCTTTCTCTATACTTTTCAAAAGTCCTGTCTTTGTTTAATGTATAATGCCATGATTTTTAGTTCTCCATAGCAGAAGGAATAGTGAAAAGCACATCTACTCTATTTTCCTGTGAGTGAAAGCCTAGCTGTCACTTTTAATTATTTTAATTGAGACAGTGGATTTGGATTTTGTGTGTATAATGTTGCCAGCTTTTACAATAACTAGTTTTAAAGCTGGGTATTTATCTTCTGGGTAATTGGTTCATCTTCAGCTTTATTTTGAGCATCAGGAAGGACGCTATGTTCTTTTTAGCCCTTCTCCTACTCCCTTTCACCTGCTAGTAGTTGTTAGCATCTTTACTCAGAACAGGTTATTAAGTCAATATGTGCTTAAGGAAACTGTACTATTTCAACTAATTAAATAAAATCCTATCAAAAATGTCAGCACTTCAAATTTTATAGCTCCCTTTGGCTGACCTATTATTTGTTTCTCCTTTCTGCCTAGCTTAAATTCATTTTTGCTTTGTCTGCAGAAATCCCGTCAGCACTGTGTTCTGTGGGAGGAAAGAAAACAACTAGAAAGTGCTTTTCTATCTGTGTCTTCCTAGGCTCACAGTGTGAGTTCCCAGTAATCAAGGACAGTGTCTTCTTTCTGTCCCCCACAGCTGCTAGCACAGAATGGGTTCTTGGTAAATATTTGTGAATGAATAACAACTACATAAAAACTTAAAGATAACCTTCTTATTTGTTTGTTTGTTTATTTATTTATTTATTTATTTATTTATTTATTATTTTAAAATTTTTGACAGAGAGCAAGTAGTTGAAGTGGCAGGCAGAGGGGGAGGGAGAAGTAGTCTCTCCACCAAGCAGGGAGCCCCTGGGGTCATCGCCTGAGCCGAAGACACCCAGGTGCCCCTTATTTTTTTTTTTTTTAAGTTTATTTATTTATTTAGTAATGTCTACGTCCAATGTGGGGCTTGAACTCAGAACCCTGAGATCAAGAGTCTCATGCTCTTCTGTCTGAGCCAGCCAGGCGCCCTAACCTTCTAAAGGCTGCACAATACCGTCCTTGAATTTTTTAATGTTCATACTGGATAGTGAATATGTATATTGTAAGACAGATGTTTTTTGACCATCAAGTGTAAGACTTTTGAATATATAAATGCTAGTTAAGCCTAGATGTTAACACTGACTTAGCACCACTGACAGAGAAATCATGTATGAGCAAAACAATGTTAATGAGACAGGGTAAGAATTCTAGTACAAGACCAAGTGATTGGCTATTTACCCTCATGCAGAGCGTCATAAGTTTTCTTGCCTTATAAAATTCATGAGTGTCTCTCGTGTTTTCGCAGCAAAGAACAAAAAGAATACCCATCCATTGGTGAAGAGGTTAGGTTCAGACAACTTGGGGCGCTGCTCAGTTTCTCAGACTTTGGAGACAGAGTGGATATTCCACTCTGATTCTTCTTTCCCCTTGATTTTTCCCACTATTTCTTTTTTCATCGAAACTGCCAGAAACCCAGCTTCACAAAAATTTGGCCTTATTGAAAGGAACGTGGCAGTTTTAATGTAGAGACAGAACTACCTGGAGCTGGTATTTCACCCAGTGTTCAACAGAAAATGCTGAGTTTCACTACAAAAATGTAAAATATCTGGCAGTGCTCTGTGAGTTTGCCGTCGTGCCCTGGAGGACTTTAGTACAGGCCTTAGGAGCTGTGGCTCCCGTCGCAGGGTGGGAGGGAATCGCACCTGGGGGCTGAGGTGTGTCTCTCTTGGAGTGGGGTGGGAACAGAGAAAAGCAACTTGTAGGAGCATTGATCAGGGCCGAGTAGGTGGTTAAGAGTGAGTGTGGATGAGGAGCCCGAGCGGCTCAGTCAGTTAAGCACCTTGCTTTTGGTTTTGGCTCAGGTCGTGACCTCCGGGTTGAGATGGAGCCCTGCGTGGGGCTCCTTGCTCAGCGTGGAGTTTGCTTGAGTTTCTTTGTCTTTCCCTCTGCTCCTCCCCCAACTCACATGAGCACTCTCACTCTCACTCTCAAGTAAATAAATTAATTACATCTTTAAAAAAAAAAAAGTGAGCTGTAATCTTGGCTCCATAAGCCATTTGTCTTTAACCTTATCTCTGAAGTTTTGAGATAAATGCCACATATACCTAATACTCACCAGTAACCACAGTTCATCTCAGTGTTGATTTTTTTTGATTCTCACCAATTCATAGGCATATTTTTGTTTTTCTTGAATACTTTTATCATACTTGTTATGTAAAAATAAAAATTGAATATGAGGGACGCCTGAGTGGCTCAGTGGGTTAAAGCCTCTGCCTTCGGCCCAGGTCATGATCTCAGGGTCCTGGAATCGGGCCCCACATTAGGCTCTCTGCTCAGCAGGGATCCTGCTTCCCCTCTCCCTCTGCCTGCCTCTCTGCCTGCTTGTGATCTCTCTCTCTCTCTCTCTCTCTCTCTCTCTCTCTCTCTGTGTGTGTGTGTGTGTGTGTGTGTGTGTCAAATAAATAAATAAATAAATCTTTAAAAAATTTGAATATGAAACTCTAATAACTCACTCTGATGTTGGTGTAGAGGGTGACTTAATAGTCTTTGATTCTCTCATTGTACTATTATATTAGCTCTTTTAAAAATATCACTAGAGCCCAGTCTTTGTTTCTGAGTACTATTTTTGAGTCAATCAGAAGCTCTTGTGTTTTTCTCCCGATGTAGAACAAATCACCTGCTGCAGTTACCGAACCAGAGACAAGTAAATTTGATAGTACCGGATATGATAAGGACTTGGTAGAAGCTTTGGAAAGAGATATAATTTCTCAGAATCCCAATGTTCGATGGTAAGTTATAGCACAGCAAGATAACTGGGCACAGATAATGCTTTTAGGAAAAGTAGAGGGAACCATTACTTTCAGTAAATGCACTGAAGATCAGCCCTTGGGGATGGAACGAAAGTGCATGCAATGTGAACCCAGCACTTGGTTCACGCTATACCAGACTTTTGTTGGAGCTTTTTATGTAATAAAGTAACAAATGATAAGTAAGTTTCTATTAAATAAAAAAAAGTCTTCTAAAGATCATAGACATCTCATCTTCTTTTTGGGACATCCTCTAATGGTGAAATGGCAAGGATTCTTAGGCATGTGTGTTGTTTGCTTTTGCCTTTTGTACTTATGTAAGCTCTATGCCCAAGGGGGACCTGAACTCACAACCCCGACCCAGATGGGGAGTTGCAATGCTCTATCAGCCAAGCCAGCCAGGGGCCCCATTGTTGCTTGTTATCCAAAGGTTTATCCCATGGATATTGCTTTTATTTTCTATGACTTTGAGCAGTGGTTCTCAACTTGATATTTATATCTAATCAAAGAACTGTAATTACCACACTGAGTTCTAAAAGCTCTCTTTCAAAAATTAAAAAAATAAAAGACCCTCTTTCCCACAAAATTAGGTACATTCTGTTACATATTTTTCAGTAAAATCTTAAGGATTTTTAGATATGGCTTTGGGGATATTTTATTTTATTTTTTGGGGGGATATTTTAAAAATATTTTTTGATGTTTGGTATTTATATAGTAAACATATATTTTCATGAAAATGCCACATGGATCAATAATAGTAGTAGCAGTAAGAGTTTTCTGGTGGTTGGTGATAACTTCATACTAGTCTCTGTGATACTCTTTATCCTTGGTGTCTAGGGGCAGAACAGCAATATTGTAGCCTTGTCTCTGCTTTATGCCCTTTTTATTCTTTTTTTTTTTAATGGGCTCATTGTCTCTAAATCATGGAGTTCATAGAATGAGCATCACAAGGGCAGGAATTTAAAATGAGGTGGCATGATAAATACTTAAGACTGGGCCTGTAGACCAGTGGTGTGATGCACCAAGTTGGAAATCATTATTGCTGGGAGTTGAAGATTCAGATTGTGCTGTCCGTTTCCTGGCTGGTGTGGCGGGCCTCATCCCCGTGTGCGAATTCACTGGTGCCTTGGGAGGGGCTTCGCAGTCTGGCAGCCATGGAAAACCGTGCTTCTGGGGTTCACAAGAGCGACTGCCTACAGCTAAATATGTGATCTAAGAGGGTGTTGATAAAATATCTCCTCTTTCAGGGATGATATTGCTGATTTAGTAGAAGCTAAAAAGTTGCTTAAGGAAGCTGTGGTGTTACCAATGTGGATGCCAGAATTCTTTAAGGGCATTAGGAGACCATGGAAAGTAAGTTTATTACTGTTAATAGCATTGTCAAAGTGAACAGCAAGTAGTTTGCTGTAGAAAACCAGTATTTATCTTATTCAGGGAAGTGAGGGGAAAGAATAAGGAAAATTTTATTTTATTTTTTAAGGAAAATTTTGAAGTAAAAGATACGTTACTCCAAGGTTCCCAGAATAAGAAATAGGTACAGTGTGACCTTTGGAAAGTTGATTTAGAATGAGCTCGTATTTGCAAATATGAACAAGTTGCCTAAATGCAGAAGTACTCCATTTGATGTATCTGCTACAGAACTTGTATCCTCTACTTCTTGCAGTTGTCCTTAAGAAATTGAGACCTATCTGCATTGAATGGATACTTTTTAAAAAAGTCATGAATTGATCTGAAAAGAGACTGAAAAAAACTTTCTTGGATATAGAGAATGTGGTAATGGCTAACTCTGTACTTATTATTAAAAATTCTTGAGATATTAAATGATAAGCTACAAAATTCTGGACATTCTTTGCCTACAAATTTGTAACAAAAAAAACCTAATTTGTTTGACCAAAAGACTAGCAGAAAATATATCCAAATACTCTTGTTACCTGTGTTAGGGTATAATTATTATAATGTCAGTATTGTAACATTGTTTGTATTTTTCTCATTTCTGAGTTCCAAATTTTTAATAATGTAGTTATCTTTTATAATGGAAAAAGTAACTTCATGGTAAAGTATGCTTTTGCTTATTTTTTGTCTTAATATTATATGTTAGTTGAAATTTAATTCTTAGTACTGGAGTTCTTGTGAATTAGAGCAGTGGGAGATAAATCTTTCACTTATGTTATTATTTTCCCCACAGGGAGTGTTGATGGTTGGCCCACCCGGCACAGGAAAGACCCTCCTTGCCAAGGCAGTAGCCACGGAATGCAAGACAACATTCTTCAATGTGTCTTCGTCAACTCTGACTTCCAAATACAGAGGGGAGTCTGAGAAGCTTGTTCGTCTTCTGTTCGAAATGGTGAATGTTTGACACCACTCTAATGATTCTTTACCTCTACAAGGGGTGGAAGTGAGTTGTAACTATTTGCAGTGTGTAGAAGAGCACAGGATGATGCTGTGCCCAGTGTGTGAATCCCGGGCCCTTGAAGCTAGAACCCTTGAATCACATGAGTAATTGGAGTTTTTCTGTGTCTCCTTTCCTCTAGAAGAAGAGCCATCTCTTTTGGCTTATGGGCATGCTCACATTATGGGATCTGCCTTCCTAATCTGTTCTAGGAGTTTGAAATTACTATGTTTTTTAAATCAGTAGGCTTATTTATAATATGGTAAATGCAGTGTTTTTTTTTTAAAGATTATTTATTTGACAGAGAGAGATCACAAGTAGGCAGAGAGGCAGGCAGAGAGAGAGGGGGAAGTAGGCTCCCTGCTGAGCAGAGAGCCCGATGCGGGTCTTGATCCCAGGACCCTGAGATCATGACCTGAGCGGAAGGCAGAGGCTTTAACCCACTGGGCCACTCAGGGGCCCCTTGATGTATTTTCTACAGGAGAGTTTATATTGAGAAAAATGACCATTTTTTTCTGTACGGGAAAGCCTCTTACGAAGGGTTAATTTACATTATTTTTTATGATGGGGTAATGAAGGCATATAAACAGCTTATTTTTTACTGGCTTCCTGATGTTAACCATCTTTAAGTAAGTGCCTGCTTCTCTGGAGTCTGCCACTTTGAGTTGCCCACTGCTGAGTAGTGGGGCTCAGTCACTGGCCGGTCTGGAGCTTCTGCCTTGAGGACTTTTGATTAGGGACTGGACTCTTTCCCAGAGCGAAGTGTCTGCCTCTCACGTCTTGTTTTGGCTGCTCTGGGGATGACTCGCCTTCCCCGAGGGCCCAGCCCCGTCCCCCAGAAACTCTCAAAGTAAACCTGTTTCAGGGGTTCTGTTTTTTTCTTTTTCTAGGCCTGTATTTTCTATAATGCCACTTAAATACAAGTCTGTCCGGGATTTTTCTTATGACGTGGTAACAAACACATAACCAAAACTTAATGGTGTAATTTTTGTTGTATTGTCAAGAACTTTCTTTTTTAAGCGTCAGAAACCTAATCTAATGAGTTTAAACCCAAAGAATATACTGGGTCATGCAACAAGGAATTTTCAGAAGTTATATTTTAGCTTTTTAGGTCTAGCAGGATCTAACAATTCAGATGTTTTTGAGGATGTCTCTTTGACCTTTGCCTCCCTATTTACCCGTGGGTTGGCTTTGATTTTGTGTGGTGGATCTGATAGCCATCAGTGCCTTAAGCCTTGTTTTTATTGTCTTTATGGTAATCCCTGAGAAATGAGCCCTCATTGGATATTTCATTTAAAAATAATTAACTGTGGGGGCACCTGGGTGACTCAGTCAGTTAGGTATCCGACTCTCCATTTTGGCTCAGGTCATGATCTCAGGGTTGTGAAATTGAGCCTCATGGTGGGCTCCGTGCTCAGAGGAGAAGTCTGTTCTTTCCCTCTCTGTCCTTTTCTCTCCCTTTGTTCCTCCCCTCACTTGTGCTCTCTTACAATAAATAAATCTTTTTTTTTTTTTTTTTTTAGATTTTATTCATTTATTTGACAGAGAGATCACAAGTAGGCAGAGGCAGGCAGAGAGGGGGAAGCAGGTTCCCTGCTGACCAGAGAGCTGGATGCGGGGCTCAATCCCAGGACCCTGAGATCATGACCTGAGTGGAAGGCAGAGGCTTTAACCCACTTTAACCCATTTAGGCGCCCCTAAAATAAATAAATCTTTAAAAATAAAAAATAAAAATGATTATGAACTTCTGTAGTTACTGTAATAAATGTGTTGTCAAATGAAAAATGGCAATTATTTCTCAGAAGGAGTCTAGGATTTTATTTAAGGTAATGTTTCTCTGTAACCAGTTTTTTTCTAGAACTGTAGAACACTTAACTAATATCTATAAATGTTTTCCCACCACTGTTGACTTTGTTGTTGCATACAAGGTAGTTCTGTATTTATATCACTCATGAATAAATATTGCCAGTTAAAGTACTGCCATATGCTATTTAAGTCTATGATGAGTTTCCATTGGAAGCTGTCTTTTAGCTGCTCCAGTTCATCTTCTGCCCAGTACTAGGACAAGAGAGAAATGTGGTGTGGCAGGCTCCTGGGCTCTTTTCTAATTGTTACAGATTATTTTTTAAGTGAAGTAAAAACCTGGTGTTACCTGGTTTCTTTATTTAGGCTCGATTTTACTCTCCAGCCACCATATTTATCGATGAGATAGATTCCATTTGTAGTCGCAGAGGGACTTCCGAAGAGCACGAAGCAAGCAGAAGGGTGAAAGCTGAGCTGCTGGTTCAAATGGACGGTATGCGTATGTCATGCGTTGACTAGGCTGTACTCCTAGGGCTAAGCCACACGGCTCCTGCCGACCAGAGAGCCGCAAGGAGGTCCCGGAGATCCACCGTATCCTGGGGACGTGGACTGTGTGGACAAGCCAGAAATAGGCCGTTCACAGAGCACTCACGAGCTTATGCTCGGATGTCTTATTTTCAGCAATGAAATGGAAATAAATGCAAATAAATTTGCCTTAGGGATATATATGTTCTTGAAAAATTTTAGAAAGTGGTATGTAGTTAAGCTGAGCTGGTCTTTTGATTAAATCGATATTGAGTCCTATTCTTTTGCTTATTAAAACTAATTTTTCCTGGGCCACAAATTAATATATGTGCCATTTAGCTTTGGAAGGCTTAGGGAGGCTTAATAATTATACTGCTTTGCAGTTAGTATTAAATATGTGATGATCTTTAAGTGGTTGAGCTTTATTTTCTATACTCTCACTTCCTTTTGACATTCTCTTCTCCCTTTTTTTAGGCGTTGGAGGTGCTTCTGAAAATGATGACCCTTCCAAAATGGTCATGGTTCTGGCAGCTACTAATTTTCCCTGGGATATTGATGAGGCATTAAGACGACGTCTTGAAAAAAGAATCTATATTCCATTACCATCAGGTTATCTGCATTTGAATCTTGTCTGAAAGCTCATGTTCTTGTCTGAAAACTCTTAGGTAGTTTTGCTTAGAGATTTTAAAATTTGGTAGTAATTAACTTTCGTTTAAAGAGACAGAGGTAGGATGTCCTTCCTTATATTAACTGGTTTGGCTGTATCTAGAACCTGAAAGCCTGGGTACCAGGAAATTTTTAAAAAAAAGAAAGATTCATTTGAGAGAGAGAGAGAGTGCACAAGTGGGGAGAGAGGTAGAGGGAGGAGGAGCAGCAGACTCCCTGCCAAGCAGGGAGCCCAATGTGGGGCTCGATCCTAGGACCCCAAAACCATGATCTGAGCTGAAGGCAGATGTTCAGCTAACTGACCTGGTACCAGGAAATTTTAAATTTAGAAGGGCTTTTAAGTTTTTAAACAAATGAGCTCTAAGAATTGGAAAACGACTTCTCATACAAAGTAGATTTGAGAAAAAAAAACGGTAGGTTTATGTTGAAGGCTTATGTTTTTAAATTTGTTTCCATCATTAGCAAAAGGCAGGGAGGAGCTGTTACGAATAAGTCTCCGTGAACTGGAATTGGCCGATGATGTTGACCTCGCAAGCATAGCAGAAAATATGGAAGGTTATTCAGGGGCGGACATTACCAATGTGTGCAGGTAGGAATTATTTTGAAAGCATAGGGTTATGTGGGTGTAAACTTCTGTTACGAAGTTTTTATGCTGAGTTAATAGGATGGGTGAAGAATAGAGACGCACATTAGAATCTCTAGTGAGAGAGACAGGTTTTGTTACTAAGTTGGTGGTAGGCTGCTGGTAAGAATGTGGGTGTGTTGCTTGTCACTGCACAGTCTGCAGTGCATTTGAAAGCTACAAGTTCAAGAAGCTAATGTTAGAACAGTTGGCATTGTATAGAAAATCAGGAATTGTATTGGATTAAAAAATGTATGTGTACTTATTCAGTATTTTTCCTAAGAAACGTGAAATGGATTGGGCATACTCCAGGAGGGTACAATCCCTTTTTCAGTGCAAGTGTCCTTAATACGGTAGGAACAGGAGTAAAAAAGGACAGTCTGGAGAATGTCCCAATCTGAGTATTAGTTCATATGTTTATTAGCAAGGTACTCATTGCAAAGTAAGTATACCCCGCGGGCTTGTAGCTTCGGGTGGACAGCGGCTGTGGGCTGCTGTCCCTTCGCGGAAATGGTGGCTGTTATTAAAGATGAAACTTGGTGAAAGGAGAGATCCTTGAGTCTAAAGTTTCTTCTCTAAAAACAAAAACCAAAACCCAAAACAAGACAAAACTAATACAGAGAGGAAAGCCAAAACATGCTAACTTGATCATTTAGTTTTTCCAACCTGTGTAGGAAATAGTTTTTCAGCCAGCTGGTTCTCTCCTGTCTCTCTGATGTTTAGTCTTTCTTTATTGGACACTTACAATGAAACTCAACTGCAGCTTCTCTGTTACACCCTTTTACTTTTTCTTGGGCTTCCTACTCAGTGTCAGGTATTTAAATTGATTAATATCCTTAATTCATCATGGAAAATTTAACAGCTAAAAACATCTCGGAACAGGCCTTGTATTCTGATAAAAGAGTCTGTGCTATACTAAGTATGTGTAGTGGGATAATTACAAAATAACACATACTGAAAAGATTTTCTGTTCATGGATTTTTGTTCAATCAAAATAACACTTTCTGTTTTAATTTAAAACCTAGGGATGCATCCTTGATGGCAATGAGAAGGCGCATTGAAGGTTTGACACCAGAAGAGATCAGAAATCTTTCAAGAGAAGAAATGCACATGCCTACAACTATGGAGGATTTTGAAATGGCTTTAAAAAAGGTCTCGAAGTCCGTTTCTGCTGCAGACATTGAAAGATATGAGAAGTGGATATTTGAGTTTGGATCATGCTAAATTCTCACATGTAAACTGTGAGAAACCTGCCTTAAGTGTTTGAATAATAATTAAATGTAGTATTTCATTGCACTGAGTGCTATATTTTTTTAAACTTTGATAATGGTAAGATTAAAAAAAAAAGTATGGTTCTGAATAAAGGCAATTTTTTAAAGTTGCAAGCAAATTTGTTTTACTTTAGGATTAACCGATTTTCTCTTTCCCTGACCACGTAGTGTTGCAGCACAGGGGCGATTACTTAGCTAGGAAAAGCGTCTTTATATGCACTTCTAAGTACAGCCTCTTCTCTTCTGCTGTCCAGCTGCCATTCCTTCTACGGAGTAAGACTGGCTCTAGCACCTTGGGTGCCAGTGGATAACTGAAAATTCCCGAACATTTTTACAGAAGCAGCCAGTAGATGCATGAACCACGCCCCTGGTGTGCCTTCCTGCTTGGCATTACGGTAGCTTCCCTCCTCTTCCTGGGAGAGCTTTAAAGACCCTCCATTTTATAACGCACTTAAAAAGAAAAAAAAATACATACACACACACACACACACACGCTCTTGCTTGACTTTATTCTGCCCACATACGAGGCTGCACTGTAGGCAAGCAGATGCTCGTAAGCCCGTGCTGCTCACTGTGTTCTAGTAAAACTCATGAGCCCATTCACTCATGGATACAAAGCATAATTAAATTAATAGTTAATGGTGCAACTGTAAGTTAATAAATGAAATAAAAGTTAATGGTATAAAATCTTACAGGTAAGATGCCCATTTAGGATTACTTCTTTAAAAATAGCTTACTGTATCACCCCAACATAGAAAAGAGCATCATGCCGTGGTCCCGGGTCTCACTGGTAAGGAGGGAAGGCAGACAGGGCTCTGCTCACTGCGAGGCCCACACCACTCCAATGGGCCACAGCCTCCCGCAGGGCTCTCCTCACTTGAGTCCCTGTAAGCTTAATGGATGCAGTAAGACCCTGTCATTATTTGGAGTTAGAACCGGAATTTCCAGCATCTCAAAGTGAGGAAGGACATAAAGTGTTACCAGCTGTGTAACTAGGATCAAACTGAATCGCATGCTATTATTCTTCTATAATACGGAGAAAGTATATTTCACAAGGCTGTTAGTCCTTATTAAAAACAGCTAGGCAAAATGAGACCTCACTCCTTTACTCTGCTACCTGTCATCCTCCCATACATACATATCTATGTAGCCTAACTGTAAGGGGGTTTTACTTTTTCCCCCTCCCTATTTAAGGTGGTTTTAAAAACCAATCATTACACTCTTGAACGGTATGTTTAAAATGATGGATTGCAATAAAAAAACAATAGGAAATACCTACCATTTGGAGTAAAGGTAAGCCTTATATGTACTAGATCACATAAAATAGATGTCAACGTGAGTGATGGTTTAAAAAAAGACCAAACACTGTTGAAGGGTAAATAGCACTAAGAACCACAAGAGCAAGGGCACGGTCTAATTCCAGGATGTTGACGGACTCCTTAACTGATCCGAGCCCTGGTTTCAGCCAGTGTATGTGAATGAATGGAGCTCTTATATAGAAGCAGTTCTTGCCTAGGAAATGTTTTTATACCAAAGCTCTATACTGTTTTCCTCAAAAAAACGTTTATTTTAGAGTGAGAACATGTCACTACTATTTTTAAATCCTGGTGCATTCAGGTAAGTAGTCTTGGTACAGGATACAATCAAATCATGATACACTTCAGTGATTTTATACTGAGTCACATACTTAATATAAAGGCACATTTTACTGAATAAAAAAATAAGTGTTAAATTCTTGAGCTTTTAAATTAGAATTTCATAAAGTGCTTTTCATAAAGTCTCATATATTATAGTAATTAACTGGATATAATTTCCTTTTAAAGGCACCTTGAAAAGTATTGGCACATGGCATTTTGTCCTCTTTTTTTTTTTTTTTTTGGTAATTTTGAAGTTTCTTCACATCTTCTCTTCCACTTCATTTAAATTTCATTTAATTCATCATCTGAATAGCCAGCCCTGTTACAGAATAAGGTGAACTTTAACTTGTCACTTTAAAGGTCAGGTTTTAGGAGTTTAGCAATTTCCCTAGTGTATAAACAGATTCTTAGTGATTTACAGAAAATTCTATTCAAGTGGCAAATTTAGAGACAAAAGACTAGAGTCCATGATTTGAGATGGTGCTTTAAATACATGCTTTATCTTCAAGGTTTTCTGCTCTTTTTTCCTCAGGATTATCCAGAAATAAGTTGATAGCTGTGACAGGTATAACATTTGCTTTATCCAACTGAAGAATTCCTCTGAAATATAAAAATAGAAGTTAAATATTTCCTCTGTCTACAGTTTGATAGTAAGACAAGGCTACCTCAAGGATCTTTACACAGTATTTTCCCTTTTGTTACTTAAGTATCTGATCAAGGAGGAGGTCTCTAGATTGGATCCAAGACCTGTTTTGCAAGTTCAGTATCATCCCAATCAAGATGTCAATAGAAGGTAGTTGTTTATGGAACTGATCAAGCGGTTTCTAAAAGCTCACAAGGGAATGCAGCAAGAAGAGCTGTAACATTTTTTAAAAAGAGCAACGAGGGGCACCTGGGTGGCTCAGTGGGTTAAAGCCTCTGCCTTCAGCTCAGGTCATGATCTCAGGGTCCTGGGATCGAGCCCCGCATCTGGCTCTCTGCTCGGCGGGGAGCCTGCTTCCCCCTTTCTCTCTGCCTGCCTCTCTGCCTACTTGTGATCTCTCTCTCTGTCAAATAAATAAATAAAATCTTTAAAAAAAAAAAAAGAACAACGAGGAGCAGAGACACTTGCATGGTTTTATTAAAGCAGTACAGTAATTAAAACCGTGCCAGTGGCACTGCACAAGACAAAGCATCGAAGAGAGTCCAGAAAGACGAATGTATGTGGGAATTGCATTCATAATAAGGTAGCGTTCCAACTCACTGGGTAAATTACAACTGGAACAATGGCCTCTTTTGAAAGCAAAAACAAAATCATAACTAGCTTAACCTATACACAAGTGACGGTAAAACCAAAGTTTTAAGAAAACAATTTTAAGATGGGAAAGGTCTACTTAAGAAAAACTTAAAACCCTAAAAGTCACAAAGGAAAGGCATGAATTGCTCTAAGCCTAAATTTGAAACTTTTATATGACAGCAGAAACAAGAGCAAAAGACAAATTGCAATCTGGGATAAAAAAAATTGTAATAGATATTATTTGTGTGTAACAGATAAAGGAGCTCCTACATACCAATGATGTTAAAAAGGCAACACAACTGAAAAACAGGTAAAGGTTATAAACAGGCATTTCACAAGAGAAATATACAGCCAATTATCACAAAGATGCTAGACTTGGACTAGCAAGGACATGAGGAAGAAGAAAATGCAAATTAAGATGAGATCATATTTTTGTCCACAGTAGCAAGACTAAAAAAGACGGCTGTCAGCTGTGGACAAGATACATATACCCTTTGACCCAGTAGTTTCACTTTTAGGAGTTATCTGTAAATACACACGTGCCAAGACATATGTGTACATTTAAGATGTACGTGAAAGCACTACTGGAAAGAACATGAAATTTTTTTTTTTTTTTTAAAGATTTTATTTATTTGACAGAGAAACACAGCGAGAGAGGGAACACAAGCAGAGGGAATGGTAGCGGGAGAAGTAGGCTCCCCGCTGAGCAGAGAACCCGATGTGGGGCTCGATCCCAA
>CM053608.1:12805938-12841708 GCA_028646535.1 Procyon lotor
CCTCCGGCCAACCTCCTGCGAGGAATGGAGGCCCTGGCCCAACAGTTCACCGGGATTAAGTCCTGCCAGCAGCCGTGAGTGAGCTAGGAAGCAGACATTCCCCAGCAGAGCCCTGCGAGGACCGCGTCCTTACAGGAGACCCAGAGCCAGAGGTCCCAGCTAAGCCAAGCTCGCTTCTTGACCTACAGGAACCATGACATGATGCTGTGGTCGTCTCCTAGTTTAGAATTAAATTGTTACATAGCAGCAACTAACTAATACACCTACCGAAGAAGGATTTAAAAGCACCGAGAGGAAGACTTTATGTTGTTGTACTGGGTTTGAAGACTGTTGTAACTGACAGGCTGGGCCTTACTTCCGCTGTCACAGAAACTCGATGCAACAGCTGGCAGGACCAGCAAGGTGACTCTAACACAGTAGGACAGAGGGCAGCCGGGTCACACACTCCGTGGCAAAGTCCTAATGAATGCGCCATCAGTGGAATTATTACTTAAACCAAAAACAGCACTTCTTTTCCTAGCTATAAAGAATCAGCTTGTTGTATCCCAGACTTCTCACTGAGAGCCGCTAGAAAAGATGTAAAAAGAGAACCCACATCTGTCTAGAGGTAGCAGAGAACTAAAAAGTCCGCCAGCACCCCCACAAGGCATTCACTGATTCCCAAACCAGCTAGAGAAGCTGCAAAGTTAATAGAAAGTAAGGACTCAGAGGCAGAGAAGCTAAACAGAGCTAAATGGGCAGATTTGGGCTGTCCCATTTTATGCAGTAACCCCCCCCCAACCCCACAAGGAAACATATGCTGATTAGTAGGTCAGGTGGGCTGAGAAACCGAGCCTATGCCTAAGACACTAAGAAGCTAAGCACAAGCTCTGGCAGGCTCATGACAGTGAGGAGTGTGAGGCCCACAAAAGGAGGGGCCCTCATAAAACACCCCCAGTTTTCACTTGGGACTTATGATGAGCTACATCTGAGGAAGAGCAGTTAATAAGAAATAGACTGAGTGAGCCTCACAGAGATGAGAATCCAGCCTTCAGTCAGCCCAATCCTCAACTGTACCGAATTAAGGTCTTCTCGGGGCACCTAAGTGGCTTGGTTGGTTAAGCGTCTGCCTTGGGCTCAGGTCATTAACCCCGGGGTCCTGGGATCGAGCCCTTTGTCAGGCTCTCTGCTCAGTGGGGAGCCTGCTTCCCCCTTTCTCTCTGCCTGTTTGTAATCTCTCTCTCTGTCAAATAAATAAAATCTTAAAAAAAAAATTAAGGTATTCTGCCCCTTATTATCATGACTGCCAGGGGTTAAAGTAAATCCTCTCTAGAGTAAGATAATATTATCAGGAGCATTTATAACTTTTCATACACAATATCAAATTAACACATATTGAAGGAGAAGGATCAAGAGAAAAAACAGATCCAGAGGGGCTCAAAAAATTAGACTGGGAAGACATGAATTTTAAAGTTACTGAAAGTAATAGGTTCAAGAAAATAGATGATAGGGGTGCCTACGTGGCTCAGTCAGTTAAGCGTCTGACTTTGGCTCAGGTCATGATCTCAGGGTCCTGGGATTGAGCCCCGCATCGGCCTCCCTGCTCGGTGGGGAGGCTGCTTCTCCCTCTGCCCCTCCCTCTCCCCCTGCTCCTCCCTCCCTCTCCCCCTGCTCGTGCTGTCTCTCAAATAAATAAATAAAATCTTAAAAAAAAAAAAGGAAAGAAAAAGAAAAGAAAATGTGGGCGCCTGGGTGGTGCAGTCTATTGGGGATCCAACTCTTGGTTTCAGCTCAGGTGGTGATCTCATGGTCGTGGGACCCAGTCCCCAGCGTTGGGCTTGTGCACTGTGCAGAGTCTGCTTGAGACCCTCTCCCTCCTCCCTCTGCCCCTCAGCACCTGCCCCCGCTCATGCTCTCTCTCTAAAATAAATAAATAAGTAAATAATATTTTTAAAAAGAAAATAGATGATAAAATGAAGAATTTCACCAGATAAGGGCAAGCTACCAAAATCAAAATTAAAAATATAAAATTAAAAAAAAAAAAAAAAAAAAAAAGAGTTGGGCCAGTCTCCAGAGCCTGAGCAGGAGATGGAAAACAAAAGAAAAAAGAAAAAAAATTTAAAAAAGAATAAAATGGACATCCTAGAAGTCCAGTGAATGAAATTAACTCAATTAGGCAGAGTTGATGAATTTCTGTGAAGGGAGGATGAAAAGAAAAAAAGGATAGAAAAAAACAGAAAACGGTATAAAATTTATATGGAACTTTGTGAAAGGGCCAAACGACGTGTAAATGAAAAGCAAGAAGGGAATAAGAAAGAGGACTCATAGTACTTTTTGAAAAGAGAATTTTCCCAAAAAGCTCAAAAATTTTCCGAAAAAGACAGGAAGTCACAGATTAAAGAGTCCCACACTTGGGCACATCACGGTAAAACTACTGAAAACCAAAGAACAAAATATTAGGGGCAACCAGGAAAACAAAATAAAACAAAACCTTATTATCCTCCCTGGAGCAATGAGCCTGACACTGACTCTCAACAGAAACTCCAGAAGTGAGAAAACCATGAAACTGGTCTTTAAAATGCTAACCTATGAAGTACCAACCTGTGTTTTCCTATCCAATAAAAAGTTCCTCTTAAAACGCAGGGAAAGTAAAGATGTTTTTAAATAAAAGCTCATATAATTCACGGCTAACAAATCTCCACTAAGGGGATTTCCTGATCCCCTACTAAGGGGAATTTTTTAGGCAAGGGGAAAATGAGCCCTGAGGGGAACAAGAAACACATAGACACTAAGTGAGTGTGGGTTTTGAGTGTGCATGTGTGTGTTTCTTGCATAATTATGGGTATGATGCATAATATTAGGATTTAAGAACACAAAAAGTTAAAATGTATGACAGTAACAGCACAAAAGCAGAAAGGGAATAAATGGAGTTTCCATGTCCTGAGGTTCTTGCTTTGTTTGAGAAGTGATAAAAATACTAGTTTATTGACCTAAGAGGTAACCATTAAAAGAATAGGAAAATAATATAAAACCAACAAGATAGAAGGGAATGATGAAAGAAAAAATAAAAAACCCAGAAGAGGGTTAAAAGGAGAAGAAAAAGGGACACGGAATAGGTGGGACACAAATAGGAAACAAACGATTCAGATTAAAGACTTAAATCCAAATATATTAGTTATTACGTTAATGTAAATAAATCAAAATCAAAATCAAAATAAAAGACAGATTGGCAGACTGATTTAAAATAAGACCTATCAGTATATGCTGCTTATTAGAGATTCACCTGAATGATAAGGACCCAGAAAGACCGAAAAAAAAAAAATGGAAAGATACCACACAACAATCTATCTTCCTCTCACCTGCCAGGCCAAAAAGCAATTACTGTTAAAATAATATAGATAAAGTTGACTTTAAGGCAAAACTATCACTAGAGATAAAGAAGGACATATTATAATGATAAAAAAGTCACTGTACAAGGAAGACATAACAGTTTAAATCTGTATGCATTTGGTAATACTGTATCAAAATATAGAAAGAAAAATTGACAAAGCTAGAATAGACAAATCTACACAGTGGAGATTTAACATACCATTCTCAGTAACTGAGAACAGTAACTGTAACTGTCTGTAACTGTTAACAGTAACAGAGCAAACACACACACACACACACAAACAAACAAAAATCAGTACTTCCCTAACAGACTGAACAATACAACTAACAAAAAATTTTACCTGACGTATATAGAACATCAAATCCAAGTAATTATATGAAGTGCTTTCTTTTCAAGGACACCTGGACATCACCCTTTTCTAAAACTGACCATCTGCTAAGCCACAAAGCAAGTCTCTAATTTCAGGGGTTAAAATTGTACACAGTGCACCTCTGATGACAGAGGTGGAAACAGTAAAAAGTTCCAAAATGTCTGGAAATTAAGCACTGTTAACTTCTAAATGACCCACAGGACAAGGGAATATCACTACAAATAACTGGTACATAACAAATCGAGTACAACATACAATTATTTAGAGAAAAATTTACTGCCTTAAATGCAATATTAAAACAGGTAGTGACAATGCTGTACATTTCTCATATTCCTTATTTCCTTCAAATACTGTGGTACAACGTAACATATTTGCTTGTCTTTAAGCAACTCGGGATTTTAAAAGGTTAAAAAAATGTTATCTGGACATAAGGGTAGAAGAAACTAGAGAACTAGAGCAACAATTTATTTTTCTTTTTATTTTCTAACAACTGTGATAAGCACTCCTCCAAGATTTTGCCTCTTATGTGTAAATCTCCACTTATTAGCCCTCTTTGTTATCGACCTACCAGAAATGCAGCTCTGGTCAATGACAATCTCGTGAGAAAGAACTGTGAATATGCCAGGAATAATCAAAATAAAGTAGGATTTGAATTTTAAAACACATTAGTGTTATTATACACTCCAGTAAGGATGTATATTATTAATTGAAAATGAAAATACATCACAAAAAAGAACCGTGTTTCACAGACTTAGTATTACTAAAAACAGCACAATTATGGAAATAATTTAGTAGTACTCACCTATCAAAGTCTGACCGCTTATTCGGGTTACACCACTATTTACAGGGAAGTCATTTACATATACCTGTCCACTCTCATAGGTTATGTTAAGAACAACCTTAAAATAAAGCAGCATATACATTAATTCCAATGGTTTATAAATGATGACAAATTCTTCATGTCAAAAATACATTATCTAACTAAATTAGATGGGCAGGGAAAAATAACAGAGGCTGCCTGCTACTTAGCTAAGTGATATTAAAACATAATCAAAAGGAGACAAACCTGTTCTGTGGATACCTCCCCATCATCTTTCAGGGTAGTTACGTTAATTCTGATGCTGTCCTGCAAAACATACAAGAAGTGGCTAGGTATGCATTTCACCGAGTAAGAATAGCTCAGCTCCTTTTCTCTCCCTTCAACTATATTTATTTGTATAATCACTTAAAACATCACAAGAACATTTTTAAACACCCAGCATTTTTATTTTTACAGACTTTTTTATGCCCTTATTCACAATTCCAACTTTTCCTAATCTGTATTTTTCCCACTTACTTATGAAATTAAGAGAAAAACTTAAGATTGTACCTACTACCTAGGTTAACTACCTAGGTTAAAAACTAGAATATCGTCTATACCTTAGAAGTCCCCGCATGACCCTCTCTGTCCTGTTCCCCTAGCTCCCCTCAGAAGGAATCCCTATATTGTCTTCATTTTAATCATTTCTTGCTTTTCTTTATGGTTTTATTGTGCTTGTCTCTCTCCAAATAATATGTTGTTTAGTTTTATCTGTTTCTAAGCTTTATATAAGTGGAACAATTTTGTATGGATTCTTCTGGAACTTCTTTTACTTAAAACAACAACAATGTTGATGCATGCAGCTGAAGACATTTATTTACAGTGCTGTGTAAAAGCCCAACAAATGATTACCAATTTACTTATTTGTTCCACTATTCATGGACATTTGAGTTGTTTTCAACTTTCTCATTTTCATAAACCAAACTGCTCTAAACCTTTTTTTTTTTTTAAGATTTCTTCTTAATTTATTTATTCGACAGAGAGACAGCAAAAGAGGGAACACAAGCAGGGGGAGTGGGAGAGGGAGAAGCAGCCTTCACGCCTAGAGCAGGAAGTCCAATGTGGGGCTCGATCACAGGACCCTGGGATCCTGACCTGAACCAAAGGCAGACACTTGACGTCTGAGACACCCAGGTGCCCTCCTCTTTTTTTTTTTTTAAGTTTCTTTATTTTTTTTCCTAGTCATCTCTACACCCAATGTGAGGCTCGAACTTAAGAGCTACGTGTTCCTCGAACTGAGCCAGCCGGGTGCCGCTGCCCTAACCCCTCTGAAATAGGACTCCTCGTGCCCATGGACAAGTAATGTACTGTGCACAGTCCTTGAGAGGCACTAAATGCTCAAAAGCAGTTACTTAAATATTTAAGTTTATTAATGACATGCTTTCTAAAGAGAAGAAAGCACTATTTTAAGAAGTATTCACCAATACTCCCAGGGATTACAATTTGTCATTTGTAAAGCAAATCCTTCCCTAAGCTGATTCACAGTTAGACACTGTTATCCTGGAATAAAAATTATTCTTTTCCTGGGGGTATTCTTAACTTAGGAAATAGGAAAATTATTCATAATCAAAATAATATACCAGAGTATGTCTTGGCACCAGGACTATCTCTAATACTTTATGTACTTCCAACAACTGAGAGAATAAGACTGAAGTGATTGTGTGAGGTTGACGTGATTCTGCTCAAAGCACAGGACTCTGCCATGGGAAGCCGATCCCATACATCTGGTCCACTTACATGGGGGCCTACAAAGCTTCAGAACCAGTCTTTCTCCTGGTCCATCCTTATCTAGAACCAAACATGGGCTGGAACCAATACATTCATCTCTAGAACAAACCAACACTCAGTAAGTCATCATACTGGTGGTTCTATTTTTTGTGTGTTCTAATTCCAGCCAAGAATTCCTCTTTCCAGGGGCGCTTGGGTGGCTCAGTCATTGGGCGTCTGCCTTCGGCTCAGGTCATGATCCCAGGGTCCTGGGATCGAGCCCCGCGTCGGGCTCCCTGCTCGGCAGGAGGCCTGCTTCTCCCGCTACCACTCCCTCTGCTTGTTGAGTTCCCTCTCTCGCTATGTTTCTGTCAAATAAATAAAATCTTAAAAAAAAAAAAGAATTCCTCTTTCCAAACTAGAGGGTGTGTCAACTATACACTCTATTGTTCTTCCAACAGCCCAGGGAGGACCTTCCAACGATGGTATTCTAAGAAACCTTTTCATAGCTTCTGCCTTTCAGTAGTGAACATACACTGTGTTATTAAATTTCCTGCACTCACATACACCACTTGCCTAGTAAAATCTGGGGTTAGTAAAAGACAATTAACAGACACTATTCTGCTGTATTTTGCAAGAAGCAATTAAAGTGAAATTTTTTGGTCTTCTAAATGATTTCATTTCACAGGCGACCCGAATCTCTTACTGCCTTCTGGGCCCAAGTTCAGAGATAGGTCCTACTTCTTGCTCTTTCTGAGAACCTCTGACTGAACTGGAAGTTCAAGCTTGTGAGCCAGGGCGGTGAAGACTTAAGGAGTGGGTGGCAGAAATGAAATTTCTACCCTCCCATTTTCAATTCTTCCTCTAATTCCTTCACTCACAAGATGCCCAGCTGGTACGCATGGCTTCCTAAGGACAAAGGTAATAGATACCTCGTTTAAAATAAATGAATTCTCAGGGAAATATATGATATAAATATTTACACATATAAGAAAATACATGTCCTCTGGATGCCTCTCTCTGGTGACAAAGTTATTTTAGTATTAGAAGCATGTACTATAAAAATCTCCATTATTTTACAATCTGTATAACCTCAACTTCTAACAACTGCACGTGTAAACAAAACAGAAAAATGCCTATAATCCAGTAGCTCTGCGTACTGAGGGGATACAGAGAGAATTTTCCTAACTTTCAGTTTTCTTACGTTCAGATCAGGTTAGATACAAAAATGAACAGATGAACAGATACATGATAAAGCATAAAGCAAGTATAATAAAATGCTAATGGTGGCCTAAGTTTGTGCTATTCAATATGGTACCCAATAACCACATGTGGCTATTTACATTTAATTAAAATTAAAGTTTAAAAACTCAGTTCCTCAGTCGCCCTGGTCAGCCACATTTGAAGTACTCACTAACTGCACTAGTCTAGTGGCTACTATAATGGACAGAGCCAACACCATCACTAGACCGAAATCTACTGGACAGCCCTCATGTAACTGGTGACCACAACATTCTTTCAATGTTCTGTGTATTTGAAAATTTTCAAAATAGGGGTGCTTGGGTGGCTCAGTCGGTTAAGAGTCAAACTCTTTATCTCAGCTAAGGTCTTGATCTCAGGGCCCTCAGTTCAAGTCCTGCACTGGGGCTTAAACACTAAAAAAAAGAAAAAGAAAGAAAGTAAAAGAAAAGAAAGGAAGGAAAATTTAAAAAATAAAACACTGAACAGTTTAGATAAAGAGGCTTCAGTTTCCCAAATAAACATTTCCAAGGAATGTGATTCTCCCTCTCCCTGCTCAGCATTCTTTCATCTATGAAATTCTGAGTTTAGATCTGTACTTTCCAAAAGTGGAAGGAGGGCATAAAAAGGGAGAACTGAAATGATGAGCTCACTAAGCTCACAGTGCAATGTACTTTCAGCTTGCAGTCAAAAATGCATTTTTCTCAGATTATAGGGACAGACTTGGATTTGCAAGAGATTATGATGAATCTTTAAAATTTGGAAAACAAAGGAGCTCCAAAACTTTAAGAATCATTTCATTTTTATTGGGTCTTTTGGTGCCCACCAATCACATTCGTATTTTTGACCAGTTGCACTGGGATCCATATGCAATTTCATATACAAGTGGTTCTTAGGCTTGCATTGTTGTGCCTTCTTGAAATGTCCCAGCGGAACTGAAAGTGAGATATGCGCGTTATTTTTCTTCTCAGAGAGAGTAATGTCATACAAAGTAAAAAAAAATTTTAAGTGATATTTATGGTGTAAGTCACCCCTGAATTTAGAGTATTTAAGTCTTGACCATTAAGAAAAAGTATACCTATATACTTCTTCTCATTCTTCTCATTTTGGGAAATGTTTCTTCTCATTCTGGGAAAACTCCCATTTTAAAATCTTCAAACTTTTCCCAACCATACATTCAGTCGATGAACGGCAAATACTGGTTTATTTCAACATGACTCCCAGGCAAAAGCGAGAAGAACCAACCACCCCTCCAGTACAAGGGCGCAGTGGTTATCCAACTTTAGCTGGATTCACAATCAACCTGGAGGGTCTGCCGATACAAAGCATTGGGCCCCACCCCCAGAGCATCGGATTAGTGCGTTTCCAGCCCGTTCTCAATGGATGCTGGTGCGACCGGTCCTGCCTCGCTCAAATAGCCACTCCTCCTAACACCCACCGAAGGGACCACTTCTGGGTAAGTGTAGGGTCTACAGCCCTTATCCTTCTCCCGCCCCGACGACCCGGAGCAGGCGCACCCCCCGAGCCCTGCACGGCTGGGGTGGTGGTGGGGCGGGCAGTGCTTCCCGTCGCCGCGGGAGCAGACAGGTGGCCTGGAATCGCTGTTGTTCTCTTGCCCAGCCACTTCGACATTTCCCGAACACTGCGTGGCCCCAGTGCCGGCTTTACCCCAGGAAGGCGCCATTACAAAAGGGTGGGAGCACTTGCGATCGCGTACTTTCGACGGCAAAATCCCCTCCGGCTGGCAACAGTTGGGGCTGCCGTCAGAATCCCTAAGTTTCGCTGCACTAGGCTTAACCCCACGTTAATAACCCTTTTCGCTTTCTCGCCGCCGTCTCCCAGGCTGCCCCCATTTCCTTGGATGCTTCTCCCCTCTCCTCTCTTGGGCGCCCGGACCTCCGCCCCTGGCCCGCCGGCCGGTGGCAAGAGGCGTCGATGCGGACGCCGAAGTCCCACGGCTCCGGCCCGGGCCTCCCGGAGGGTCCGTGCGAAGGAGCGGCCGGGCCGCGCCCGCCCTGCCCTACCTGTGGGGCTTGGAGCGGCAGTGGCAGCTCACTGGTAACCGTCCTCAGCCACCCGGCGGTTGGCAGCGCCGCGAGCAGGAGCAGCCAGAGGGCAAACGGCGCCGGCGGAGAGCCCTCCATTTTGGACAGGCCAGCGGCGGCGGACGGCCGGGAGCTGAGGGCCGCGCCAGCCCGAGGGGCGGGGGTCAGGGGCGGGGCGAGGCCACCGGGGGGCGGGACCCTGGGGGCGGGGCGGGGCGAGGGCAAGAGGGGCCGGGGAAGGAGCGGGTGGCCGCAGACTGCCGGCGCTCCGGGAAAAGCGGGCTGCGCATGCGCGCCTCCGCGAAACGTCGGGGGTGGGCGGAGTGAAGCCCGGGAAGGTATGAGTTGGTCCTTAGACTGGTGGTCTGAATTGGAGAGAGCTACTGGTTCGAAGGTGTGAAAATGTTTTCATTGACATTATTTTAAAATTAGTGTATACTAACGAGACTATTATATATAGGTATGGAAATAGCTATATCTCTGTGTGTACATATTTTACAAATGTATAAAACTAATTAATGGTAATATCGCAGGAAACTATATGT
Organism: Procyon lotor; assembly: GCA_028646535.1. Classification (NCBI taxonomy): domain Eukaryota; kingdom Metazoa; phylum Chordata; class Mammalia; order Carnivora; family Procyonidae; genus Procyon; species Procyon lotor. Next base: position 12,816,074 of record CM053608.1, read on the forward strand.
CACGAGGGGGAATTTTATTAAATCGGTAGTCCTCACCCATGACTGCACATGGGAATTGCCTGGACAGTTTTTAAAAATTACTGATTCTGGGATCTTACGGGGCACCCCAGTTTCTGATTTAGTCTGGGCTGCTGTTCCAGCATCGGTAGTCCCCCAAATGATTTATTGGGTCAGGGTTGAGGTTCAACCGCACATCAAATGGTCTACATTCATCGGATCACTGTAGACGCCCTGGCAGCAACACGCCAGGAAACCACGCCACCTGAGCTCTGGGGGCTTTTCTAGTCAGTTCCTTAATCTACAAAATGAAGACGATAGACTTTTCTTTCCCCTTTCATACTGTTAAAAAATATTTTATGAAACTCTCTCAAGCAGAGAATGCCAAGAAAGGCATTTCAGATCAATAGGATTGAATATTGATTGAGAACTTGGAGACATTGCCATTCAAGGCAGAATAAGAAACATTTAGCCTTTTTAAATTTTATTTATTTATTTAAAGATTTTATTTATTTATTTGACAGAGAGAGAGATTACAAGTAGGCAGAGAGTCAGGCAGAGAGAGGGAAGCAGGCTCCCTAATGAGCAGATGTGGGGTAGCAGATGCGGGGCTCAATCCCAGGACCTGAGACCATGACCTGAGCCAAAGGCAGAGGCTTTAACCCACTGAGCCACTCAGGCGCCCCTAGCCTTTTTTTAAAATACAATTTTTGACATGGAAAAAACCTAAGTGTCTGTTTCTCTCTTAGCTCTTCTTCTTTATCAACCCCTCTCCCCATGCCTGCTTTTCTAGCTAGGGTAATTACAAAATCTTTGTAGGGTATACTGCAAAAATCAGCGAACTCCTTGCCTACTGTGAGATATGCAACAACATTATTAAAAGTGGTTTCTGCTTTGAAGTCCCACTCACTCTTGGGTTCCAACTACAACCACTTGGTTTTTACTCTATTTCAGACTTCTGGGATTAAAAACAAATCCGGATTTCAGAACACATGACATGTGGCTCTGCATAATTTGAATTAGTAATATATATATATTACTAATATATATACATATGTATAATACATATACATACATATATGTATGTATATTATTCTAAAGTACATTTATGTGAAAAAATAGACAGGAAAGTGACAGGAAAGACTCTTTCCCCATAGATTCCTCCTCATAGTCTAAAGATCCATTATCCTTCCACTTGTTTGTCTCCATAGCTAGCTCTGAACTCCAGGAAGGCTGTGGACAAAAAATAGTAAAAAAAAGCCTGCTAAAGTTGGAGTTTGTTGGGAGGTTTTGACACATACCAACAGGCAATTCTCGGCCACACCAACTAAATGTCCTACAATTTAATTCAATTCTGATATTATCTACCTAAGAGATTGCATCAGATCCCACAGGATAAGGGCTCAGTCCCCTGAGATAGCCCCCACCTACTCTCACCCACACACTCTTTAGATGCCATTGCAAGCCAGGTTATTATTACCTGTGCTTCTGACCAATCAGCTGCAGAGCAGAGGTTCCAATGACCCCCTTCAGGGATTGGGTTAATTTGCTAGAGCAATTCACAGATCTCAGGGAAACACTTATGTTTACCAGTTTGTTCAATGATATAATAAAAGATACAGATGAACAGCTGGTTGGAAAGAGATGCATAGGGGAAGTGGGAGGGGGCAGAGCTTCCATGTCCTCTCCAGGCACACCATACTCTAAGCACCTCCCCCTGTTCACCAGCCTGGAAGCTCTCCAAACCCCATGCTTAGGACATTTTAATGGAGGCTTCATCAAACATTAACTCCATTTTCAGCCCTTGTGTCATTTCAAGAGAATGTGGGGCAGGGCTGAAAATTCTAAGCTTCTAGTCACATTTTGGTCTTTCTGGTGACCAGTCCTCATCCAGGAGTCAGCCAGAAGCCCACCCAGAGTTACCTCAGTAAACAAAAGACACTCTTATTACCCATGAGATCACAAGGGGTTCAGAAGCTCTAAGATTCAAAGACTAATATTAGGGGTGCCTGACTGTTCAGTTGGTAGAGCATATGACTCTTGATCTTGGGGTTGTGAGTTCAAGCCCCACATTGGGCCTAGAACTTACTTAAAAAAGAGAGAGAGAGAGAGATCTTAAAACAAGAGATGCTCCTAGTGTTTGTATCAACTAGGAAATTACAGGGTTTTGGGAGCTCCATGCCAGGAACTGGGGGCAAAGACCAAGATATATTTTCTATTAATTCACAGCATGCCTTTTATATGCAAAACGATCAATCCAGAGCCCATATTTTGAATCCCTTCTTCTATTGGACTTTTATAGTCTAGGAGGCAATATTGCTCTGTCCTAATCATCACAGGACCAGGTACCGGACAACTAAAGATAGCCTATACACCCTAGAGACCACTGAAATTATTCAAACTAGCCAATTGTAAGCCTGTTTATCCTACCTTGTCTCACCTTCCCCATTGAAACCACAATAAGGACTCCTGCCTATAGTTTCCTCTTGGCTCCTTCCACCTCCTGACCAACCCTGGTACTTTTCTATTTGGTCTTGCGTGGCATGGTGAATGCCACTTTGTGAATAACAAACTATCTCTTCAATGGCAATCATCTCCTGAACTGTTGGCTTTACCATACATGAATAATAATAAAACCCACATTTTAAAACACCGTACTAATATCTACGGAAAAGGTCAATGCTAAAATAATCACAACAAAGAAAAGGCAGTTTAAGTCCTTGACAAGGAAAGGCAGATGAAGAAGCAGTTAAGATTGCTTCTTAGCAATCTTAAGAGGGCAAAATGTCCTGCTTTCCAGCCAGCCAGAAATGTTCTCTAGCCCCTGGACTGCCACTGCTCCAGATATCTTACCGTAAATGTTATGACAACAGTGATGAGGATGAATCTTAGTTCTCCAAACTGAGATTCCTTAGGGTGTGAGAAGGAAAAGCAGGAAAAGAAGTTGAAAAAAGAAAAAGAAAAAAAAAAAAGAAGTTGAAAAAAGAAAATCATGCTGGACTTGTCAAACACATGAATGCTTCTGCACAAAATAATATTATATATAATCATAAATATGTGTTTTTGTTGTTTGTACATTTAGTCATTTAAAATCAGGATTTTACCTTTGGCGATTTTAGTAAGACTATAGACATTTGAATGTGGTTGTTCAGATTAATATATGAAATGATGTCAACAGAGAAATTGGTCATAATGGTCATGATGTTGATATTCAGAAGGCAATACAAATTTACTAATCTTTTCTCTAGCCTAAATCTACTTTAGTAGTTACATTTGGTAGAATTGTGAAGGATATGTCTCATTTCTTTTCACCTATGTATGTACTATATAAACCACTTAAGTATTTATACCATTAGAATTTAAAATGCAGTAAGATGCTGACAAGCATGAACTATATATAACATTATGAAATATTTTTCCCATGAAGGTAGAATATTTGATATTCTAGTGATATATCATTGTGTCTATATGTGTATATATATTCAGTCTAGCATAACTTAATGATATAGCAAATTACACACTGAAGAATAAGTAAGGTATTCTATCTTGGGCTTAAGATATCACACTGGGGCCTGGAGTCTGCAAAAGCGTCTGGCCATATCATTTATGGTGATTAGTGAATCACTTTATATGTGAAGTCATTCCTCATATTTATGATGTCAATTTCTCATTCTCTTTGAATTATCCAAATTTGTCTTTAAAAATATTTAATTCTTCTAAATCCTCTCTTTCTCTTGATCTACTTCTTTTAACCATACATGGAATTTTTTAAAATTTAAATTCAATTAATTGGGGCACCTGGGTGGCTCAGTTGGTTAAGTTTCTGTCTTGGGCTCAGGTCATGATCCCAGAGTCCTGGGATCAAGTCCTGCATCATCAGGCTCCCTGGTCAGCAGGGAGGCTGCTTCTCTCTCTCCCTCTGCCTCTTCCTCTGCTTGTGCTCCCTTCCTCTCTCTCTGTCAGATAAATAAGTAAAATATAAAAAAAAAAAAATAAATTCAATTAACATATAGTGTATTATTAGTTTCAGAAGTAGAGGTCAGTGATTCACCAATCTTATGTAATACTCAGTGCTCATTACATCACATGCCTTCCTGAATGTCTATCACCCAGTTACCCCTTCCCCTCACCCTCTCCCCTCCAGCAACTCTCAGTGTTTTTTCTATGATTAAAAGTCTCTTATGGTTTGTCTCCCTCTGATTTCATCTTGTTTTATTTTTCCCTCCTTTCCCCTACAATCCTCTATTTGTTTCTAAATTCCACAAATCAGGGGCGCCCGGGTGGCTCAGTGGGCTAAAGCCTCTGCCTTCGGCCCAGGGTCCTGGGATCGAGGTCCGAATTGGGCTCTCTGCTCGGCAGGGAGCCTGCTTCCCCCTCTCTGCCTACTTGCCTCTCTGCCTACTTGTGATCTTTCTCTCTCTCCCTGTGTCAAATAAATAAATAAAATCTTTAAAAAAATTCCACATTCAGTGAGATTGTTTGATAACTGTCTTTCTCTGATTGACTTATTTCGCTTAGCATAATACCCTCTAGTTCCATCCACGTTACTGCAAATGGCAAGATTTCATTTTCCTTTGATGGCTGAATAGTGTTCCATTGTATATACATACTACATCTTTTTTATCCATTCATCTGTCACTGTACATCTGGGCTCTTTACCATGGTTTAGCTATTGTGGACATTGCTGCTATAAACAGTGGGGTACACGTGCCCCTTCGGATCACTACATTTGTGTCTTTGGGGTAAATCCCAAGTAGTGCAATTGCTGGGTCATAGGGTGGCTCTATTTTCAACTTTTTGAGGGATCTCCATATTGTTTTCCAGAGTGGCTGCACCAGCTTGCATTCCCACCAACAGTGTAGGAGGGTTCCTTTCTCCACATCCTCACCAACATCTGTCATTTCCTGACTTGTTAATTTTAGCTGTTTTATATAGTGTCTGAAATAGCTGTACCCTTTTATATTCCCATCAACAATCTCATTGTCACTTTAATTTGCATTTCTTTAATTGCCAATATTCATTAATTCACTCAACTAATATTTTTCACCCATTATGTAGCAGGCTGTTATAGGCACTAGGGATACAGCAATAAACAAAACTGGCAAAATTGGCTATAGCCTTCTAGAGCTTACATCAGTAATATAAAAATAAATTCATATTTATCATAAACAAATTCATAATAGCATGTTAGATAATAAAAAGAGCCATGAGGAAAAGCCTTTACGGAGAAAGGCAGAGGTGTATGTATGTGGGCTTAATTTTAATTATGATAGTCAGGCAAAGCTTCACTGAGGAGACAAGTGAGCAAAAGACCAAAAGGAGGTGAAGGAGAGCCATGAAAATATCTAGAGGAAGAGGGTTGTAACCAGAGTGGGCAGCCAGCCCAAAGGCCCAGAGGTAGAAGTGTGGCCAACACTGTTCAGAGACTAGAGAAAGTCTAATGTGGCTTCAAAGTAAGAGAGAAGAGAGGTAGATACGGCAGCAAGAGAATCATGTAAGGCCTTGCAGAGCATTATAAAAACATTGGGTTTTTCAGATGTGAAGTAATTAGAAGCTATAATTGTACAAAAATCTTTTTGGTCAGAATGGGGGGAATAAACTGCATGGAAATCCTCGAGAGGCCAAAAATCGTTTTTATAAGTCCTCAAATTTAAAGATTATTGATAAAACCAGTAGAAATTTGGGGTTGAAGTCTGTTTTTAAGCTTGTCGTACAAAGAACCAGTTGCTGTCACTGTTAGCAGAGCTTCTGTCCTAGGCACGATCAGCCAGGGCAGAACTCCCTGTTGGTCACCTTCCTGGGTAACGAACTGTACATTTAAGGCCTAAGGTTTCGATTCAGGACAACGAAAACCCCTGATTAGGAAATCCATAGTGGTCGTCCCCACAAGAACATGGGAGAAGCTGGCGCCGTGGGTGGTCGCTCTCAACGCTTTCCGAGGAGCAGAGAAGAAAGGGTCGCTCGAAGGTCCGCCCCGTTCTTCACATGGACACAAAACCCTTTACAGAAGTCCTTTTGAGCGACAGGCTTCTGCGCCAGTCGCCCAGGAAGAACCAGGATTTTCAAAAGGGCCGCGTCGGAGGCGGGACACGCCGGGACCAAATCAGCCCGAGGTGGGCCAGGCGCTGACCAGGCCGGCCGGCCGTGAGCGGAGGGGCGTCGCCGGAGGGATGACGTAAAAAGGCGTCGCGCCGAGAGTGACGTGAGGCGTAGACCTCGACGGGCTGCGCCTGTCACACCCGCGGCTTGTTAGGGAGGAGGAGCGGGCGCCATGGCGGTTTTGCTGGAGACCACTTTGGGCGACGTCGTCATCGATCTGTACACTGAGGAGCGGCCGCGCGGTGAGGCCCGGGCCCCGGTCCCATCTCGCCGGGGCCACGATCTCCTTTCCCCTCTGTCCCTTCGCTGCCCAGTCCCCTTGACTAGGTTCGAGCTTCTGGGCTGCTGGTGCCCACGACTGGGCTGTTTTATTAGCGGGCCGTGGTTCGAAAAGTTTTTGTGAGGAGCAGCCTCTCTCCTGTCTCTGGGGCTGGCCTATCGGGTGGCAGGTGCTTGTGGCATTAAATGCCTGGTGTGTGTGTGTGTGTGTGTGTGTGTGTGTGTGTGTGTGTGGCGCAGGCTGCATATACCATGCTCATAGCTTTTGTGGCTTTACTGCGCTTTACTCGTGAGAGGATTCCTTGTATTCTTTGGTGTGTAATGAGTAAGTCCTGATAGAAGCAGGAAGGATGCTGTTTGCAGCAGTGAGTGTGAGCATCCCGCTTGGGTGGAGGAAGGGCTGTCCGGAGATGTGCAGGGAGTCCTAGCAAACACTCACTTATCGTCTGCTGTGCGAGACTGTGCAGAGCTCTGGGATAGGCAGAGCTCTTGTCCTTAAGGGTCTAATTTTCCACTGGGAAAAATAGACCTGGGAGCCCCTTTAAGTGTCGTATGGCCATTGTAAGTGTTGTAGTTGAAGAATGTGTAAGTTGCTATGGAAACCAGTGGAGGGAGTAATTCTTCCCGGTTGGGGGCGGGGAGAAGCAAAGCAAGCCAAGAAAGTAGAACACTTGAAGTAGTTCTTAAAAAGATGAATGGGAAGGAGGGTGGTTGGTTTTGTTTGTTTGGTTGTTTTTTTTTTTTTTTTTTTTAATTTGCTTGGAGTTTTCTGGAAACAGCAAGTAGTTTGGCATGGCTTGAAGGAATGATACCCGAGGTGGAATGGCAGACTAGGAGTCTGGTTGTATAGGTTATATTGGTTAGGTCAGATGTGAATAGTCTTGTATGCCCTAATGATGGCTAGGGTCTCTGAAGGTTTTAAAAGCAGGATTGAGGGATGGCAAATGGGTTCTAGGAAGATAACAGGCAACAGTGGGGAGACTGTATCAGAGCTGGGGGAAACTAGAGGCCACAGAGATTAGTTACAATCAGGATCCTGTCCCCCTGGAATGCAGTCTATCAAAGACAATGAAACAGTACATACAGTAAGTGTTTTTCCACCATATTACACTCTGTCCCACACTGAGTTGTAACCCTCTCACCCCAAAACTACATGCCCAATCATACATCCATGCCTTTCTCATACTGTTGCCTCTACTCCCACGTTTCTCTCTACCGTTGCCCTTTTGGCAAACTTCCTGCTTATTATTCAAACCTTAGATCCAGCATGATTTCTTCTGTGAAGCTCTCCTTGTCCCTAGGTCTGTTTCTTCTGCTGTGACTGAGATCTTTTATAACAGCATATAACACATTTTGTTACTTCATTTACCTGTTATCCTGGAATGGTCCGCAAATCTTATCTCCTCTCAAGAATGTAAACTCCAAGAGGGCAGGGACTATGCCTTCCTTGCCTTTCTATCCTAAGCACCTGATGCAATGCTTGCCACTTTGCACACACTAAAGGCTCATTATAGTGACTAATGTATATAAATGTGCTTATTAGTTAGGATTCTCAGTGCACATGGTAGAAGCTCAGACTGGCTTAAACAAAGAAAATAGAGTGCCTCTTGTTACTGAGATAAGTTTGGCTTTAAGGATGGTGGGATCCCGAGATTCAAAGGATATTATAGGGAATCGTAGTTTTCATCTCTTGGTTTTGCTTTTCTTTGAATTCATTTGATACTCTATTCATGTGGGACTGCACCTGGTAAATGAATGGGCCGCTTTCCCCAGGGTTGTGAGGAACTAAAGGGGAGGTGGGGTTATCCTCTCTAGTTAACACAGACAGAATGGACAAACAGCGATTCTTCAGAGATAGTTTGGACGACTAAAAACAGAAGCCCACCCCGTTTGTATGTATTTGTAAGCCTGTGATTGGATATTTACTTACATGTATAACTACTTAACACATTATAGTAAATATATCCAGACTTAATTTTCTTCCTCTTTCCCTCCTTCTCTCCCTTCCATTTCTTTCCTTTTTTTACTTTTTATTATAGAAAACTTATATACAGAAGGAGAAAGAGTCATGAAAATGAGCTCTCTTGTCCCAATGACCAGTTAATGAACAGTTGTCAACACATAACCAATATTGTTTCATTTACACCGATTTTTTGTAACAAATCCATTACATGGGACTTATTTAATCTGCAGTTACTTCAGTTTGTATTACTAAAAAGTGATAAAAAAAAAAACCACAAATCATCACATCTGAAAAAAATTGGCAATGATTTTTTGGTGTCATTCATATTTCTCTTTTGTCTCATGAGTGCTTAAAAAATATTTGGTAATTTAGGGATCCAAACAAGGTTCATTTATTATATTGGCTGATATAGCTCTTAAATATATTTTAACCTATAGAATCTCCCTCTTGCCTTTTTTTTTTTTTAAATATTTTATTTATTTATTTGAGAGAGAGAGTGAGAGAGAACATGAAAGAGGAGAAGGTCAGAGGGAGAAGCAGACTCCTCATGGAGCTGGGAGCCCGATGTGGGACTCCATCCCGGAACTCCAGGATCATGACCTGAGCTGAAGGCAGTTGCTTAACCAACTGAGCCACCCAGGTGCCCTCCCTCTTACCTTTTAAAAAAAATCTGTTTATTTGAGTTTAGTTGGCACATAATGTTACATTCATTTCAGGTGTAAGATAGTGATTTGATTTCTTTATACATTATGATCTGGTCACCACCCCTTTTGCCTATATTTTTTTTTTTTAATTTTTTTTTCTTTTATTTGACAGAGAGAAACAGCGAGAGAGGGAACAGAAGCAGGGGGAATGGTAGCGGGAGAAGCAGGCTTCCCGCTGAGCAGGGAGCCCGATGTGGGGGCTCGATCCCAGGACTCTGGGATCATGACCTGAGCTGAAGGCAGACGCTTAACAACTGAGCCACCCACGTGCCCCCCTTTTGCCTATTTTTAAAGACTCTATTTTTTTTAGAGCAATTTAAGGTTCATAGCAGAACTGAGGGTAAGATATGTAGAGAGATTTCCTGTATACCCCCTATTGCCACATATGTGCAGCCTCCCCCATTTTCAGTGTCCCCCACCAGAGTGTACCTTTGTTGTACATTTATACTATTTGTACTGTGTAACACTGTACACTTGTTATTACAGTGGTACATTTGATGAACCTACACTGATATGTCATAATCCATAGTTTACATTGAGATACACCCTGGTGTTGTGCATTCTATGGGTTTGGACAAATGTATAATGAATATATCCACCATTACAGTATCATACAGAAAAATCATGCCCTAAACATCTTCTCTGGTCTGCCTTTTTATTTGCACACCTCTCCCATCTCCTGGCAACCAGTGATCTTTTACTGTATCCATAGATTTGTTTTTTCCAGAATGTTACATGTATAGAATCATACAGTACCTAATCTTTACAGATTGGTTTCTTCCAATTTATAATATACATTTAAGGTTCCTCCATGTCTTTTCATGGCTTGATTGCTCATTTCTTTTTTTTTTTTTTAAAGATTTTATTTATTTATTTATTTGACAGAGAGAGAGATCACAAGTAGGCAGAGAGGCAGGCAGAGAGAGAGGGGGGAAGCAGGCTCCCTGCCGAGCAGAGAGCCTGATGCGGGGCTCGATCCCAGGATCCTGAGATCATGACCCGAGCCGAAGGCAGAGGCTTAACCCACGGAGCCACCCAGGCGCCCCGCTCATTTCTTTTTAGTAGCAAATAATATTCCATTGTCTGAATGTGCCACATATTTATTCAGTTACCTATTGAAGGACATCTTGGTTGTTTCCGTATTTTGACATTTTTTTTTTTAAGATTTTATTTATTTACTTGACAGATCACAGGTAGGCAGAGAGGCAGGGAGAGAGAGGGGGAAGCAGGTTCCCTGCAGAGCAGAGAGTCTGATTTGGGCTCTATCCCAGGATCCTGAGATCATGACCTGAGCTGAAGGCAGAGGCTTTAACCCCCTGAGCTACCCAGGTGGCCCATATTTTGGCATTTGTTTCATTTTTTGAAAAAGATTTATTTATTTATCTATCTATCTATCTATTTATTTATTTATTTATTTGACACACAGAGAGAGAGAGAGAGAGAGAGGGAGATCACAAGCAGGCAGAGAGGCTGGCAGAGAGAGAGGGGGAAGCAGGCTCCCTGCTGAGTAGAGAGTCTGATTCAGGCTCTATCCCAGGACCCTGAAATCACGACCCGAGCTGAAGGCAGAGACTCTAACCCACTGAGCCACCCAGGTGCCCCATATTTTGGCATTTGTGAACAAATCTGCTATAAACGTGTGTGCAGGTTTTTGTGTGAAAATACATTTTCATCTTCTTTGAGTAAATACCAAGAGGTGTATTTGCTAGATTGTATGGTAAGAATGTGTTCAGTTTTGTAAGAAACTGCCAAGGTCTGTACTGTTATATTGGTCAATGTCTTTTAATCTATAGATTCTTCGCCACCCCTACCCTCGATTTTTCCCTTAACAACTTTTATTTTTTAAGAGTTTACTTATTTAATGGGGCACCTGAGTGGCTCAGTGGGTTGAGCCTCTGCCTTCGGCTCAGGGTCCTGAGATCGGGCCCCACATCGGACTCTCTGCTTAGTGGGGAGCGTGCTTCCCCCTCTTTCTCTGCCTGCCTCTCTGCCTACTTGTGATCTTTCTCCTCTCTGTCAAATAAATAAATAAATAAATAAATCTTTAAAAAAAAAAAAAGAGAGAGACAGTATGAGCAGGGGAGGAGTAGAGGGAGAGGGACAAGCAGATTCTGTGTGGAGCCATCACAGGGTTCGATGCCAGGACGCTGAGATCATGACCTGAGCTAAAATAAAGAGTCAGAGGCTTACTGACTGAGCCACCCAGGCACCTCTACCTTAACAACTTTTTGAGACGGAATCTGAGTCATTTGTTTTACAGAATTTCCCTCATTTGGGATTTGACTGATTTTGTCCCTGTTGTATCTTTAAATATATTTTTATCTGTTCTGTTTCTCATAAATTGCCACTTAGATCTAGAGCCTTGATACGGTACAGGTTTAATGTTTTTGGCAAGAATATTTTCATATAAGGTCGTCCACACTTCAGCTGCACCACATTCAGGAAGCACTTGATGTCTGGTTGGTTCTTTCTGTGAAGTTAAAATTGGTTGGTAGGTTCAGGCTTTTCTACCTGATGTATCTGTTACAGTAGCCCTATTAGATTTTCATCTAAAGATTTTGGCAGCCATTGATGATCACTGCCTAGATCCATTATTTTTGTTTTCTAGTTAAAGAATTACTCATTTGTATTTAACAGTAATCCCAGAAATGTATTTTTCTAGGAAAACAATAAAAATCCTGATATTCAAGTACTTTCAATACCATGGCCCCATCTTACCCCTCTGGTCTATTTACCCTCTATTACTTTGTATTACCAGAGTGTTTCAGAGCTTCGACTGGTCTTTTGGACCCTTCAAAAAATATTTATATTTGCGTTTCCAGACTTTTCTTACTGTCTTCCCAGCTCGAAATGCTTACTCTCTACTCTGCTTGTCTAGTTCTTTTAATGCCCACCCTAAGCCTCTGTGAGGTCTTCTAATTTCTCTGGCCAGAAACAATCTCTTTTGAACTATTGTGGCTTTTTAAGAACTACTTTTTACCATTTTACTATATAAGTGGCATAGATGGTATTAGATATATCCAGTATTGTAACTGTTTTTTTCTTGGTTGTAAGGACCCTGGACAGCCTCATAGGTCTTTCTGTCTGATTTCTAACTTAGTGTTCCGAGAGTTTGTTAGTGTACAACTAGACTATGAACTTGTCGAGGGGAGGGACTATGGTTTAAAGGCATTTGTGATGGCAGCGCCAAGCACCTAGAAGAGACTCCGTAAAATATCTATTGAATAAATGAATGCATTTATATGAGAAAGCTGGTACATGATAAGTATATAGATTTTTGTGAAGAGCTATTTAGTCATCATTAAAGAAATTGCTCTCAGATACTTGATTTTCTCTAATTTATATAATTTGTACCCATTTTCAGATACCCAGATTCTTTTCTATCATAGTATCCTCTTTGGTTTTTTTCCCTCTTGCAAAACAAATCCATTAATAAATGGTTGCCTTTCCCAAATAAGTGTCAGCTTCCTGCACTAGCTCAGATGCCCAAGAAGTCCTAAGAAAAAGAGAATAAAAAGATAATTTAAAATATATTGCCTTTTGGACACTTAGTGCCGTTTTTATGATGTAGGATATTTGACCATTAGGGGGTGTTTGTATGGTAATTTAGAAATTAAATTATCCCAACTGTGCATTTACTTGGTTAAAAATGTTTTTGTGAACTACTATGATAAATTTACTATTTACTTTTCTTTCAGCCTGCTTGAATTTCCTGAAGTTGTGCAAAATAAAGTATTACAATTATTGTCTTATTCATAATGTACAGGTGAGTTGGTGGATGTTAGTCATGTCTTATATTACTAGAACCATTTAGCAAACTCTGTGAATTAACTAAGTATCCTATTTATTATAGAGGGATTTTATCATACAAACTGGTGATCCTACAGGGACTGGTCGTGGAGGAGAGTCTGTTTTTGGGTGAGTTCTTTTATTTTTAAATGAGAAAAAATAGAATTGCCTCTTAACAGTGTTATCTGATATATTTCAATCTGCATTTTAAAAGACAGTTCAAATATAGATTTTTTTCAAGTTCCCTAAATGTCTATAGCAAAAAAAAATTTTTTTTTAAATCATAGTGGGATTTCTATAAAGAAATGGTAATCCTATTTGTTACTAGTATTTTGTATTTCATGTTGATAGTACTTATATTTTATAACTTTATCATATGTATTTTCAGTCAACTGTATGGTGATCAAGCAAGCTTTTTTGAAGCTGAAAAAGTACCAAGAATTAAGCACAAGAAGAAAGGCACTGTATCCATGGTGAACAATGGCAGTGATCAACATGGATCTCAGGTTAGGAAATGAGTAAGAAGATGAGTTTTTAATTTTTTTTATTATTTTTTTATAGAGAACATTTTTTAAAAGATTTTATTTACTTATTTGAGAGAGAAAGAGAGCATGAGCAGGGGGAGGGGGAGAGGAACAACAGACTCCCTGCTGAGTAGGGAGCCCAATACAGGGCTCAGTCCCAGGACCCTGGGATCATGACCTGAGCCAGAGGCAGAGGCTTAACTGACCGAGCCACCCAGGCACCCCAAGATGAGTTTTGTTTTAAAATGAAGGACTGGAAAGAGCCACAAAGTATCATTTTAAACTATCCAATAAGAAGAGAATTTCAAAAATAATTGTTAGAAGAAAAATATGCTATATTTTTTTCTATTTGAAAAAATTATTTTGCTGGGTGCTTGGCTTGCTTGGTCAGTAGAATGTGTGACTTCTCAGGGTAGTGAGTTTGAGCCCCATGCTGGGTATAGAGATTACTTAAAAATAAAATATATATATATTTTTTAAGATTTTATTTATTTATTTGACAGAAAGAGAGAGATCGTAAGTAGACAGAGAGGCAGGCAGAGAGAGAAAGGGGGGAAGCAGGGTCCCCGCTGAGCAGAGAGCCTGATGTGGGGCTCGATCCCAGGACCCTGAGATCATGACCTGAGCCGAAGGCTGAGGCTTTAACCCAGGGGCCCCAAAAATAAAATCTTTTAAAGAAATACTTTGTTCTTTTAAAAAATTTATTTATTTAGTTAGTTAGTTGTATTTTTTTAATTAGAGAGAGAGGGAGGGTCAGAAGGAGAAAGAGGATCCATGTAGGCTCCACTCCCAGCACAGCCTGACACAGGGCTTGATCTCTTGAGATCATGACTTGAGCTGAAATCAAGAGTGAGATGCTTAACCAACTGAGCCACCCAGTCACCTGTACTTTGTTATTTTAAATGTAAGTCATGTCCAGTGTGAGGAGTTCAGAAAATAGAGAAAAGTACATGGAAGAAAAATAACATTATCCACAATCCTACTATCCATGGATCATGACTGTTCACACGGTGGTCTGTTTCCTCTTGGTATTTATTACTTCAAAGTAGATTATTTTGAGAAAATCTTCATTCTTTGTTTAATTCTCACAACAATCCATTTTAGGGTAGATGCTTTTTTTTCCCCCTCACGGTTCGCATGTGAAAAAACTGCGCTTTGGTTTGCCCAAGTATTTTAAGAAATTAGGGAAGCATCTGTGTGTGTATTGATACTTTATGTATAAGCTTGTACTTTTTAATTAGTACTAGTCACAAGTGGGTAAGAATCCATGCAGTGAATGTAGAGTATTGCTTTTGTGTATTTTTGTCAGTCTGTAACTGATTTCAGTGAATTATAGATATATATGTATATTTTTCTATGTTTTTCTATACAGTTTCTTATTACTACAGGAGATAATCTAGATTACCTTGATGGTGTTCATACAGTGTTTGGTGAGGTGACAGAAGGCATGGACATAATTAAGAAAATTAATGAGACCTTTGTTGACAAGGATTTTGTACCATATCAAGATATCAGGTGTGTTTGCTGTCTCAGTGTACTAGAATGTTTTAATACTGTGATGTTTGTGGTGATGGCAAGCATAGAACTGGTCTTTGGATAATTCCAAAATGTGAATTAATATGAGACTATGCGAATCCATAAAGTAAAAAAGACCTTTTGTATTTTTATACTTTTACTAATTATTTATAATTGCTTATGTTGGGAGGAATTATTAATCCTTAATTTAGTTTAAAAAATGCATATTACTGAGAAATATGGCAAAAGTACTAAGAATGAGACATACTAATATTAGATATATTATTTTAGAGTAATGCAGAGTAGTAAATCCAATATAAAATAATGAAAAACAGTAACACTAATTGGGAAAGTATACTCTAGTAATACATACTTGTGCATTAAAATTTAAATACCTGTGATTTGGGGACATTAGAGATACTTAAGACATTTATAAATCTTTATAAAAAATAAAACATGGATTCTGAAATAATGTAAATGTAACCTTTGACCTGGTTTTATTTTGTAAGGATAAATCATACAGTGATTTTAGATGATCCATTTGATGATCCTCCTGATTTATTAATTCCTGATCGATCACCAGAACCTACGAGGGAACAGCTAGATGTAAGTAGAGTCCTCTTGTGATTGAGTGTACATTGCATATTAATGCTTTGCATAGATTTTGCTTTTTAGTCTATTAAAACTTACTCAGAATGACTATCTTGCTTGATCAATTCTACTAGGACAAGTTTAGCATTCTTTTTCTCTCCATAGAGATACTAATTTTTCTAGCTCTCTTTTCATATCCCTAATTTCCTTTCTTTAATTCCTGTTCCACTAGAAAAGCCTTAGCTCTGGAAGCTTATGTGAACACCTTCTGAAAATGTTTTTTCTTGTCTTCTAACTCTTAAGAGTGTAGCTTTAAGGCTAAGGTAAACTATTATCTTGTAAGGGAACTTTTCAGCTGAGAATACTCTGAAGCCAGCTAGAACCCAGAAGTTTTTGTGGAATAATGTAGACTTTTCCTTCAGATTTTTTAAGATATAAGTTTCTGTTTATGAAGCTTTCTCAAAGCTGAATTGATCTTCACAGTTGGGATTTGGTGCTTAATTTTTTTTTTTTTTTTAAGGATTTTATTTATTTATTTGACAGAGAGAGAGGGATCACAAGTACACAGAGAGGCAGGCAGAGAGAGAGGGGGAAGCAGGCTCCTGGCTGAGCAGAGAGCCCGATGCGGGGCTCGATCCCAGGACCCTGAGATCATGACCTGAGCCAAAGGCAGAGGCTTTAACCCACTGAGCCACCCAGGCACCCCATTTTTTTTTTTTTTTTAAGATTTTATTTATTTGACAGAAACACAGCGAGAGAGGGAACATGAGCAGAGAGAATGGTAGCGGGAGAAGCAGGCTTCCTGCTGAGCAGGGAGCCTGATGTGGGGCTCGATCCCAGGACCCTGGGATCATGACCTGAGCCGAAGGCAGACGCTTAACGACTGAGCCACCCAGGCGCCCCTTGGTGCTTAATTTTTAAGATCATTTATTTTCTGCATTCAGCACTGAGTTGGATACCGGATAGTTTCTTTATAATGTTTATCTTGATTTAACAATAAATTAGAAGCTTCGTCTGGCTCATATTATCAAATTAATTTAAATCAATTTTTAGAGGCTTTTAAGTTTCAGTTTCTATTCTAACACATTTGATGAACTAAGAATAAAGCATCACATCTCCCATGTTTGTCAGAGTTTTCATTCTTTCACTGTATGTTTAAGTAACTTCTGCCTTACAGAGTGGTCGCATAGGAGCAGATGAAGAAATTGATGATTTCAAAGGAAGATCAGCTGAAGAAGTGGAAGAAATAAAGGCAGAAAAAGAGGCCAAAACTCAAGCTATTCTATTAGAAATGGTAAGATGATTATCTTTGTTCAGATAGTTGTTCTGCAATTTATTTAATATATAACTCATTGTGAGTTTATTTTTGGCTCTTTTTTTAAGATAGCGAGAAGGCAGGACTTTGAGGGGAGAGGGGGAGAGAGTCCTCAACAGGTTTCACACCCAGCACAGAGCCCAACGTGGGGCTCGATCCCACAACACTGATATAATGACCCAAGCCGAAATTAAGAGTTGGATGCTCATCCAACAGGCACCCCTATTTTTGGCTCTTTAATAGAATATTAAAAATTTAAGAGTCTTTTTTCTGGATTAAATTTTATATGACATAATACATGAAAGTAAACAAATTTGTTTCCAAAATAAATATAGTGCCAAGTGCCTTTTTAAAAAAATGAGTAGTGGTTATACAATTTACAAATATTCGTTGGATTTCAATTGTTTATATTCATCTCATTTTTGAAGAGTATTTATTGGACTGAATATTATGTATATTAAAGAATAATTCTTTGAATAACTCAAGTGTTGAGGATAACTAGTTACAGGATACAAGGAACCTGGGTAGTAATTGAGTACTCTAAAACATACTTCTTTGTATTACTAACAGTATAAAGTCATTTGAGGAACGGAGTTCTTTAGTACTGATGAAATGACCTACTAGACATTTTTTTCCATTTGTTAATTTTTTGTGGAATAAGCATATCTATCACTTAGTAAATCTTCAATAAATATTTGAATGGATAATTCAGTTTTTATTATCATTGTTTTATATAGTAGAGCTTTCAAATTTCTCATCTGTTTCAAAATTCATTTTCACATCACCAATCTGAAGGAACAAATATTAAAGACTATAATTCAAGAAAACTTTACTGAATTAAAAAAAATTTGAAAATCCACACTGTGTAGCTAAGACTATTGACGCAGAACAACCAACAGCACGACAAATTCTAGAAAAGTTACTGAACCTAAAAGAAAAATATTAAAAAAAAAAAATTTATGTGTTTATTTTAGAGAAAGAGAGTGCAGCAGGGAAGGGCAGAGGGAGAGAGTATTAAGCAGACTCCACCCTGAGTGAGGAATCCAGTGCAGGGCTCAGTCTTACAACCCTGAGATCATGACCTGAGCTGAAACCAAGAGTCAGATGCTTAACCGACTGTCCCACCCAGGCACCCCAAAAGAAGTCTTTTGAGCAGTTGGACAACAAAAGTGACTTATGAGGGAAAGAATATTAGATTATCATCAGAATTTGTTTTTTGTTTTTGTTTTTCATTTTTAAAAATATTTTATTTATTTATTTGTTTGTTTGCCAGAAAGAGAGCGAGAGAGAGAGAGAGAGTGTATGTGTACAAGCAGGGGGAGCAGCAGACAGAGGGAGAAGCAGCCTCCCTTCTGAGCAAGGAGCCCAACGCGGGGCTGGATCCCAGGACCCTGGGACCATGACCAGAGCTAAAGACAAATGCCCAACCTACTGAGCCACCCAGGTGTCCCTGTCATCAGTTTTTAATAGTAAAAGTTTAGGCAGTTTATGCCAGAAAGATGTTGGATTAATATAACAAAACTTTTTATTTTCAGAAAATTTCAGATTTATGAGAAAGTTAACAAAAAATAGTACAGAGAGCTTCTCTATACCTTTTACACTGATTCACCAATTTTTTTTTTTTTTTTAAGAGAGGGAGAGAGGGCAGAAAGGGGCAGAGGGAAAGGAGAGAGAGAATCTTAATCAGATTCCATGCCCAGTGTGGAGCCCAACGTTTGATCTCACAACCTGAGATCATAACCTGAGCCGAAATTAAGAGTCAGATGCTGACTGAGCCACCCAGGCACCCCAGAATTTACTAGTTTTTAACATTTTTTGCCAATTCTACTTGATTATTTGTTCTTTCTCTTCCCTCTCCACCCTTTCTGATTATACATGCACATACACATATTATTTTTTCTGGACCAGTTGAAAATAAGTCCTAAACATCATTCCTTTTTACCTCTTACATCAATATGTGTTTCTGAAGAGCAGTAATATTATCATACATATTCACAGTACAGTTATCAAAATCAGGATATTTAAAATTGATAGAAATTACAGCCCACATTTCAATTTTGTGAGTTATTTCAGTAATATCTTTTATAGCTTTTCCCATTCAGTCTGGAATCCAGCTCATAATCAGTCATCTGTTGTATTTAGCTATCATGTTTCTTCTAACCTCTGGAAGAATTCCTTAACCTTTTATTTTTCATGCTGTTAACATTTCTAAGGAGTATAGGTCATCTGTTTTATAGAATATTTTTCAATTTTGGTTTATCTGCTGTTGCCTTGAGATTAGATTCAGATTATACACACAGCCAGAAGGTGCCCCCTGTTTTAGGTTTATAAAAAAATTGAACAGAAAGTACAGAGAATTCCTGTGTACCCCTCTACCCGTCCCTAACAGTGTTTCTTATTAACATCTTGCATTAGTGTGATGTAATTGGTGAGCCAATATTGATGTATTAAGTAAAGTCCGTAGTTTACATTAGGTTTTACTTTTTTTTTTTTTAAATTTTATTTATTTATTTGACAGAGATCACAAGTAGGTAGAGAGGCAGGCAGAGAGAGAGGGGGAAGCAGGCTCCCTGCTGAGAGAGCCAGATGCGGGGCTCGATCCCAGGACCCTGAGATCATGACCTGAGCCAAAAGCAGAAGCTTTAACCCACTGAGCCACCCAGGTGCCCCAGGTTTTACTCTTTGTGTTGTGTATTCTGTGGGTTTTGAGAAATACATAATAATATATATCTACCATTATAGTATCAGAGAGAGTAGTTTCACTGCCCTAAAAATCCCCGTATATTCATCCTTCCCTGCCCCGAACCCCTGGCAACCACTGATCTTTTTTTTTTTAAAGATTTTATTTATTCATTTGAGATAGAGAGAGGGGGGAAAGGCAGAGGGAGAGGAAGAAGCAGGCTCCCCGCTGACTGTGATATTGCTTATTGGACATAGATTATTGTCTTTAAAAAAAAAATTTTTTTTTTAAAAGTAAGCTTTATGCCCAACATGGGACTTGAACTTATGACCCTGAGATCAAGGGCTGTATGCTCTACTGACTGAGTCAGCCAGGCACCCCAGATTATTGTCTTTTGAGAGGCTTCAGAAATACTGAGCTGATCTTACTGGCTGTTGCTTATTAAACTGACACTTTGCATGATAATGTTATCAGAAATTGTCTGAGAGTTTTTGAATATATGTATAAAGAAATACTATTTTCCTATCTAAAGGTCTATGGGAAATACAGTTTTCCCGCAATGAAACCAATTCCATCATCGTGGTTTTCCCCCATGGTCACCCTCACTGGTTCTTCAGTAGGAAGCGGGATTCCCTGCTCAGTGCAGTAGTTGTCTGTGAAGTTGACTTCAATTGGGCCAAAGTAGAAGATGATAGAATAAGAGTAAAAAACTAGAAACAGTGTCCAGGAATTGTTGCTCTGTTATATCGAACAACAATATGGAAAGAATGGGGCATTACTAATGCAGAAGGCTAGAGTCAGGATAATAATGTTTTTCAAAAGTTTAAAAACAAGTAAAACTAAAACTTTATTGCTGGGAATACATACTTATGTGGGAAAACTGAAGATACAGGGGAATGGCTTAAAAGGAAAACCAAAAAGCAGGACATTTGGTATTCTGGGGAGAAAGGCAGAGAGTCATGGGATCAGGGGACATATTAGTTCTTAAGCTAGTTGTTGGCATCCTGGGTGTTTTTTTATTTTTCTGCTTCATAACTTAGATATACTTTATATAAATTATTTTTTAATATATCAAATACTTGAAAAAAGAAGAATAGGAGATAAAATTGGGACTTTGAAGCTAGATAGATCTGGGTTCAAATCCCAACTCTGTTGCTTACTACTTGTGGCCTTAAGTTATTTAACATTTTTGAATTTTACTTTATTCATTTTTAAAATGAAAGCCACATGGTTGTTTTAAGAATTGGTTAGTAGCGTATATGAAGTGCCAAGCATGTTGTTCATACAAAGTCAGAGGTAGACAGGTATTAGCTGTTAATATTAGTACCAGGAACATTGTAATTTCAAATTTTGAAATCTTTCTTAGGTTTCTTTTCCTAAGCCTCTAGTAGATTTTTTTAAAGATTATATTTATTTATTTGATAGAGACAGCGGGATAGGGAACACAAGCAAGGGGAGTGTGAGAGGGAGATGCGGGGTTCCCACTGAGCAGGGAGCCTTATACAAGGCTTGATTCCAGGACCTTGGGATCATGACCTGAGCAGAAGGCAGATACTTAACGACTGAGCCACCCAGGCGCTCCGCCTGTAATAAATATCTAATGTAAGTTTAGTTGTTTAGAGAAATCAGCATTTTGGTCTGGATAGGGTATTTAGAAAAGAAACAAAGGAATTGATTTAAATTTTTGTTTACTTATAATTTAGGTGGGAGACCTACCTGATGCAGATATTAAACCTCCAGAAAATGTGCTGTTTGTGTGTAAATTGAATCCAGTGACCACTGATGAAGATCTGGAGATAATATTCTCAAGATTTGGGCCAATAAGAAGGTAATCTCTAGAATTAGTGAAAGATTTTAGAAAAACTATGTATTGGTGGTTTTCTAAGGACATTTTTTGATGAATCAGTGAACTCTAGAATTTTGTAGTGGTGAGTTTTACAGATGAATCTTTTGTACAATGGGGAAGAAAATATGTATTTATATATGTGTGTTATGTGTGGATCCAAATATATATACACAAATACACATATATAGACATAGTTCATGATTGTCCCACTTCCAACACACACATTTTTGCTTTAAAACAAGAAGTGAATGGAACAGTTCCCCCCTCATTTCATATTTTTAAAACGAGACTTATGGGGCACTTGGGTGGCTCAGTTGGTTAAGTGTCTGCCTTCAGCTCAGGTCATGATCCCAGGGTCCTGGGATCGAGCCCCACATTGGGCTCTCTGCTCAATAGGAGCCTGCTTCTCCTTCTCCCTGCTGATCCCCCTTCTTGTACTTTCTATCTCTCTGTCAAATAAATGAGTAAAACCCTAAAAAAAAAAAAATGAGACTTAAGGTATATGATAAGGAATTGGACAAGCCTCATGGTTTTCAACTCCCATCTTCTTGGTCCTTTTACGTGATTGAAGTATAACAGCTATAATTAACAGGGTTAAATTTAAGCTTGGTTTAAATTAAAAAACTATAAAGCATAAACTTATTAAACATGTATATATGTATGAATGTATATACATTATTTTATAGTAACATTACGTATTCTGTAATTCATCTACATTTAGACCAGAAGTGAATTATGACTTAAAGAATTTTTTAGCAGTAGTTTACTTTTGGTGCAGGAAAGTAAATAGTTTTATCTTATACTTTCTTCAGTGCATTAGAAATTTAAGACTATAGGCCAAGATTGGGCATTTAGAGGAGAATTAAGATAATTTTGTTACTACACTGGTGAACTTTTTTTTTTTTTTTTTAAAGATTTTATTTATTTGTCAGAGAGAGAGAACACAAGCAAGGGGACTAATAGGCAGAGCAGGCAGAGCAGGCAGTGGAAGAGCAGGCTCCCCACTGAGCAAGGAGCCTGATATGGGACTCCATCCCAGGACTCTGGGATCATGACCTGAGCTGAAGGCAGTGGCTTAACCGACTGAGCCACCCAGGCGCCCCGGTAAACTATTTTTAATTGTTATTGAAGAAATTTGGAGGAATATAGTTCCATGAGTTTAACTTTGACTTTTTTTTTTTTTTTAAAGATTTTGTTTATTTTACAGAGAGAGAGAGTGAGAGAGGGAACACATGCAGGGAGAGTGGGAGAGGGAGAACCAGGCTCCCTGCTGAGCAGGGAGCCCGAGACCTGATCCCAGGATCCCAGGATCCCAGGGTTATGACCTGAGCCGAAGGCAGAGGCTTAATCAACTGAGCCACCCCGGCACCCCAACTTTGACTTTTTTTTTTTGAAGTCTTTTATTTTATTTTATTTATTTATTTATCAGAGAGAGAGAGAATGAGCAGGGGGAGCAGAAGGCAGAGAGAGAGAAGCAGGCTCCCCACTGAGCAAGGAGCTGGATATGGGACTCAATCCCAGGACCTTGAGATCATGACCTGAGCTGAAGGCAGATGCTTAACTGACTGAGCCACCCAGGTGCCCCCATAAGAGATTTTTTTTTAGAGATTTTATTTATTTATTTGACAGAAAGAGATCACAAGCAGGCAGAGAGACAGGCAGAGGGAGAGGGGGAAGCAGGCTCCCCACTGAGCAGAGAGCCCGATGTGGGGCTTGATCCCAGGACCCCGAGATCATGACCTGAGCCGAAGGCAGAGGCTTTTGGCTAACCCACTGAGTCACCCAAGCGCCCCCCCCATAAGAGATTTTTTTAAAAAGGTTATTTGTTTGTTTGTTTGTTTATGTGAGAGAGAAAGAGGGAGGCAGAGGAGAAAGGAGCTGAGTAGGGAGCCGTACTTGGGGTGCGGTCCCAGAACCCCAGGATCATGACCTGAGCCAAAGGCAGATGCTTAACTCACTGAGCCACCCAGAGGCCCCATAACTTTGACTTTTAAAAACTGGCTTATTTTGTTTTTCACTTTTAAAGAGTAAAAGTGAATGCTTTTTCTTTAAAGTCACTTTTTCCAAATTTTTTCAGTTGTGAAGTTATTCGGGATTGGAAGACAGGAGAATCCCTCTGTTATGCTTTTATTGAATTTGAAAAGGTAGGTCATAATATACATATTTTAAGTTTATTTTGTTCCTATATTATCTTAAACTGTGAGAAATTATATAACTCTCTAGTCTCTGACATTAGAAAATTAGTTTACCCTTTCTTTAGGTACCCAAGAAAAATAATTTTATAATATTCAAAAAGAGGCTAAATTTAACATCTGTTGGTGTTAATATGTATATGTTTAGGGTCAGGTGCAGTCTGAGTTGATGTATCTTTAAAACTTCAGTGTTTTAGGTGAAGTCCTTCGCATTGTATAAATGATTTTTCAGCATTGTTTATGTAGATCTATAATTGAGTAATAGATAACTGGACTGAGTGTAAAGTTCTAGATATTAACCCAAGCTCTGACACTGACGACCGATTGTATGGTATATGCCAGTTTGTTTAGAACTCTTGTTTCTAGGCATTACCTCCCTTATAAATTCAACTTGAATATTGAATTAGGTAGTATCTTCTGGGTCTATAATAATAATGATGATAGCTTATGTCACTCAAATAACTTTCTTTAAGTCAGACATTATACTACTTGAACTTTAACCCTCACAACTCTTATGAGATGGGTACTTTCCAATCCTTTTCCAAGTAAGTAAAGAGTAAAGTAAAGTAAAAGTAAAGTAAAGAGACATAGTGGTCATGTGATTTGATTAAAATCATGCCCCTCGTGAATGTCCTAGCTGGGATTTGAATTTAGAAAAGTCTGACTCTGTTCCTGTTGCTTTTAACCATTATGTGAGGCTGTGCCATTTCTTTATGCAGCTTTGGACTGATGTGTATCCAATAGTAGCTCCTTTCAAAGCATTTATCGAATATGTTCTACATATCAGGCACTGCAATTAGCAGAAAAAAGCAGAATTCCAGAGGCTCTCCCTATCACTGCTACTTCTAACATCTTAGACCTGTTTTGTCTAATTTTAAACTTGATATAAATGTAAACACAGTATGTGTTTTTTGTGTCCAGAATCTTTTGCTTAAGTATTATATTTGTAAGATTTATACATTATACATTTATACATTACTACATGTAGTAATGTTAACCTTTTTCCTTAATTTCTGTCGACATGGTATTTCATTGTGTGTATATGGATTTTTGTTGCATATAATATTTTATTATGTTTTTATAAAACAATTTAGATTTCCATTCAGCTGTTATGAACACTTGGTCCTTTGTAGTTTTGTGACATTATGAGTGGTTCTACTGTAAACCATTTCTTTCGCATGTTTTGGTGTACATATATATGCATTTCTGTTGGGTATGTACCTGTGAGTGAATTGCTAGGTCATAGGATAGTTGTGGCTATGGTAGATTATTTCTCAATTTTCAGAGTGGTTATACTTTTTTTATCCCCGAAGTGGTTATACTGATTTTCACTTCCACTAGCAATGTGTGAGAGTCCCTGTCATTCTGTATCTTTACCAGTTCTTGGTATGGTCAATCTTAGATTTTTATCCATTCTAGTAAGTGTGTAGTGGTATCTTATGATGGCTTTATTTTACATTTCCTTGGTTGTGCCTCCTTTCATATGTTTATTGCATTTAGATGTCCTTTTTATTTTAAATGAAGTACCTGTTAAGACTTTCCCACTTTTTGATTGGGTGTTTGGCTTCCTTTTTCTTGATTTGTAAGGATTCTTTACATTTTCTGGATATAAGCTTATTTTTTTCATTATATGTGTTGAAAGTATCTTTTTTTATAGATTTGCCTTTTCCCCGTTTTTTTGTTTTTTTTTTTAAGATTTTATTTATTTATTTGACAGGAGAGAGATCACAAGTAGGCTGAGAGGCAGGCAGAGAGAGAAGGGGAAGCAGGCTCCCCGCTGAGCGGAGAGCCCGATGTGGGGCTCGATCCCAGGACCCTGAGATCATGACCTGAGCCGAAGGCAGAGGCTTTAACCCACTGAGCCACCCAGGTGCCCCCTTTTCCCCGTTTTTAATGGCAGCTTTGCATAAGCAGAAATTTCTGATTTTTAGTTCAGTTTGTCAATATTTTTCTTTTTTTTAAAAAGATTTTATTTATTTATTTGACAAAGAGAGATCACAAGTAGGCAGAGAGGCAGGTAGAGAGAGAGAGAGGAGGAAGCAGGCACCCTGCTGAGCCGGGAGCCCCATGTAGGGCTCGATTCCAGGACCCTGAGTCATGACCTGAGCCGAAGGCAGAGGCTTTAACCCACTGAGCCACCC
>CM053608.1:12841808-12920277 GCA_028646535.1 Procyon lotor
CGCTGTCAAATAAATAAAAAAATCTTTAAAAAAAAAAAACAAAAAACAAAAAAAAACTTTGCCTACCCCCACAGTCATGAAAATATTCTCCAGTGCTACCTTTAGAAGGTTTTCTGTGAAATTATCTTTCCCATTTTTGTAATTTGATTTTTGAGTGTTACATGTATCATATTAAATTTCATTTTTCTTACATTGGATAGCAAGAAGACTTAGAGTTTATTAAAAAGGTTCTCCTATCCACACAGCTTGACAGTGCTATCTTTGTCAAAAAATCAGATACTTACGTAAGTGTGAAGTATCAGAACTTTCTCTTTGGGGAAATGGCAGTGATGCATTTATGCCTGCTAAGTATAATCATTATAGATTCATCAAACATACAGTGAATGTTGGGGCATCTGGATGGCTCAGTCAGTAGAGCATGTGACTCTTGGGTCATGAGTTTGAGCCCCATGTTGGGTGTAGAGCTTACTTAAAAAAAAATAGGCTGATTGCCTATCATGTGCCAGATGATTATCTAAATGATGTAGTACAAAGATGAATAAAGCTTTGTTTGTATCTTTATGGAGTTTATAATCCATTTAATTCTTCATATACATGGTAAATAAATAAATTATAACTAGTTTTTTTTGAAATCTTCTTTGAATTGTGTCTAGTAAGTTGTAAGCACACCAAAGAATATGTTTCCAGGAATGTAGGAGATAATTGATCAGTGCTGGGTTGAAAAGCATCACTTCTAGTCTTCAGGTGTCAGAAATGGAGATGGGGGTTTGTGAAATTGCTGATGGGAAGAATCTTTATGTAACACAGACCTTGGTATCTCTGACCCACAGTTCATTATCCACACCCTTGGGAGTAGCTATGTTTCTGATTTCAGATTTTTTCAGAACTTAAAAAGGTAAAGTGCGTATATGTGTGTGTCTATACACACATCTGTGGACTATGTAATACTCTTCTGGGTCAGCACTCCATAACATTCAGAAAGTACTTCTGTACTGAAATAAATACATATTCACACTCAGTGGAATAAGTCAAGGCCACAGTCTTCTGTTGGGTCAAGTTTTGTTGTCAAATGGATTTTAACACTGAATTTATAAAAACAGCTTTCAACTTTCAGAATATTTTCGGGTTTTGAATGAAAGGGTTTGTGGATGGACATGTACAGCACAGTTTGTAAGTGTATGTATGTCCACTAGAGTCACACTTCGTCGGCTCAAATCCTGCCTCTCCCCTTTGCCAGCTGACCTTTGGCAACTTCTGTACCTTTCTAAATGTATGTGTTCTCTTTGAGAAAATGGAGATAATGGGAGGTAGTACTTTATACTCTTGTTTTCAGAGTTAACTGAGCTCGTAGATGCAGAGTGTGCAACAGCATCTGGGATGTGAGAGGCACTCAGTATTAGTGTTAGTAACAACAGACTTGCGTTATTTTCAGTATTTGTTCTAGCTGCAGAAATCTTTTCCATAAAGATTTATGCTTGAGTTTTTATAATACTATCAGGAAGAAGATTGTGAGAAAGCGTTCTTCAAAATGGACAATGTACTTATAGATGACAGAAGAATACATGTGGATTTTAGCCAGTCTGTTGCAAAGGTTAAATGGAAAGGAAAAGGTATGTTGTTCAGTTTCCTTTGTTTCTGCTCACTGTGCATGTCTGTGCGTACGTGTGTGTGCATGTGCTGTGCCTCCTTTGCCTTAGTGCTGTTCATCAGGAGAAATATTCACTAATGGAACTTCTGGTTTATGGTTTCACGTAGCTGATAGCAAGAATCTAAGATACCAAGGGAGTGTGTGTGAGTGTGCATATGTGTATTTAAGCTGATAGTGAATATTTTCACTATCAGCTTAAGTTATAAATTATATTATATAAATATAAGTTATATATATTATATATAATATAATTATATATAATAACTTATATTATAAATATAAGTTAATAATAAGTTATATAATAACTTATATAAATATAAGTTATAAATTACTTATAATTACCCATTGCAAATGCGGCATATTTGCAAAGTAATGATTTTGGTGGTTGTAGTAGCTTGGTTCTTCTAGATGCAAAACCCTTAAGTTTTTTTTGAAGTTTGTTTTAGTTGTCATATGGTACAAAATTGAAAAGGTGGTGTAAAAAACTCTCCCTTCCACACCTGCCCCTCATCTGTCCAATTTCCCTTCCCAGAGGTAATTGCTCTTATCTGTTCTTGTATTATTATCCACATACATTCTTTGAACATACATACACATATATTTACTTTGTTAGAATTTCCTCTTATTTCATGTTTTTATTCCCATGTAGGTTTTATGTATATTTATAGCTTTTTCTTTTAAAAAAGGAAGTATATATATTTTATACATATGGTTTCAACTTGGGAGTAGAAGGGCTGCATAGGATGCTTTTTCCTGGCCCTGGCACTGGCAGTCAGGATGTAACAGTAGGTCCTATTTTTCTGAAGGGATTGTTGTTTTCATTTTTGGCACTTCGGAGGAAATATAAGTGACTTAACCAAGAATTTCTTTTTTTTTTTTTTTTAAAGATTTTATTTATTTGACAGAGAGAAACACAGCGAGAGAGGGAGCACAAGCAGAGGGAATGGTAGCGGGAGAAGCAGGCTTCCTGCAGAGCAGAGAGCCCGATGCGGGGCTCGATCCCAGGCCCCTGGGATCTGACCTGGGCTGAAGGCAGACGCTTAACGACTGAGCCACCCAGGCGCCCCTTAACCAAGAATTTCAAAGCAGAGACAGTTTGTCTTTGGTGTTGTCACCAACCCTTCCCTTTCACACCCTTTAGTGAACTTCTATGTACATTTCCTGATGTCCTGCTATCTTGTCAGATTTTGGTCCGTGTCTCTTATGACAATAGTTTAAAGTGATGACATAAGATGATGTTTAAAGCCTCACTTCCAAACTTCTAAGCCTCTCGGACCTCAGACTCCAGTCTCAAGCCCTCAGTATCCTTTGTACCTAAATTTCTCATGGACTTAATGGCTCTCCTTAAATACTGCATTATTTCCCAGCGACTGTGTTCACTGTGTAATTGAGGATTTGAAAGTTTAATGTTGTAATACTCACATTCATCGTTAGGTGGCAGCATATAGCTACTTAGCAAAATGGGTATCTGATTTCATTTAAAATAGTAATGGAGAATAAATTACTATTCTTTTGTTCTCTTCTCAGCCTTTTTTGCCTGCCAGTATATATGCCATTTATAGCTGATATGTTATACAACTTATAAATTAATTTTTGTTCTTCAATAAATTAGTTGAGTTTTCTTACTCTTTTTTTTTTCTTTTTTTTTTTTAAACTAGGTGGGAAATACACCAAGAGTGATTTCAAGGAGTATGAAAAAGAACAGGATAAACCGTCTAATTTAGTTTTGAAAGATAAAGTAAAGCCCAAGCAGGAGTATCCTTTACAAGAACCAATTAGTTGATATGGAGAGATCATCCACTCTGTGTTGAATACTGTATGATGTGTTATAAAAAGTCACAGTCTGTAGAAGACAAGGTTCCTGAATCTGGTGGTTTGTGAGGACATCGTTTAGTTTATTGTAATCCTTTTTCACCATCTTACATATACTTTTCTTTTTTGGTGTATTCTCTAATGTACGGAGAAAGTTGGAGTTGAAAAAAATCTCTAGCCTAATTCTTTTCCCTTCTTACTCTTAGGTTAAGGTTAACACTTATTCTGAAATCTTCAGGTAAGATTCATATTTTGTATCAATTGTAGTGTTTTATATTCCTCATACTCAGAAATTTTCTTCATGTAGCTACGCTAAATTCTTGGTGTTAACCTTTCTCATAATATTTAATTTCTTTGGAGATGGTAAATATGTAGATTAACAAAATTCTGTTCTCTTACATGATTGGGTTGCTTCTTTCTGCTTAGTACATTGTCAGTCTAGCAACAAATATTTATTGGGCTCATATTTGAATACAAGAGTTAGTTTTTATAGGATTAAAAGAAATCCATTGACTTGACCATTTAATTTAGATTCTTCCAAGTTTTAGGTTGAGACAAGTCAATGAAACATATTATTTACATTATGTCATTTTAATTTGTTCATTGATATTCTCATTATAAATCTATCACTCTACACATTGCGAAAGTTATGCTTTTGTGATTCTTTCTGGTAAATGGTTTCTTTGTTTCCTAATTTCTGTTGGTGTTTTATGGATTCTCCTTTCCCACACTGTCTTAGACATTTCTTTTCCAAGTATTCATCAAGGAAAGATGAGTATCAGTTTGACTTGTTATATACTCATTTTAAAAAACGTTTTTTTTTTTTAAAAAACATTTTGTCTACAACGCATAAAGCAGTGTAAGGTGTAAGAGGTATGATGGGTGGATGAAGTCTGAGTTGTACTGACATGAGGAGGAGGCTTTCACATGCAGGCACACCAAACAGTAAGCTAAGATTTAGTCTAAAAAGATGAACATTAGGGCAGGTATGATTGGAATATTAAAATTATAAATGGTATGGATGGAATACACTTGAGATTTATTTAACAAATCTTTGAAATTAAGTTTAGGCTAACTACTAGTAGCTGCAGCTGGCAGAAGGAAGGTGTGTAGGGCAAATAAACGGAAGTACAGGAATAGAGTATAAAGTACAAGGAGATGTCTTTTGTCATTTCCCTCATAGAGGTAAGTAGTTCACGCTGAAAAGAAAGAATATGTACTATTAAAATGTTTTAAAGTCAAGTCGATAGATTACTGAAAGTTAAGAAAAGAAACCAGGCATGTTTGAGAATAAATCTGAGCCCAGTACTGTCCACTAGACCTTTCTACAGTGGTGGAAAATATGTCCACCCTCCAGTGTAGCTACTAGCCCCATGTGGTTCTTGAGCATGTGAAATGGACTGAGGAACTGAATTTTAAAATTTGTTTAATTTTAATTAATTTAAACAACCACATGTGGTTAGTATTGAACAATGCCTGCTTTTAGTCTTTTGAAATTGATGGAGAAGACAGACATGTCCTGATGCAAACCATTGTTAATCATTCTCAAACAGAGGGGCACCTTGGTGGCTTGGTAGGTAAAAGCCTTTGCTTTCGGCTCAGGTCATGATCTCATTGTCCTGGGATCGAGCCCTGCATCAGGTTCTCTGCTCGGCGAGGAGCTTGCTTCCCCCTCTCTGTGCCTGCCTCTGCCTGCTTGTGATCTCTCTCTCTGTAAAAAAAAAAAATCATTCTCAAACAGAATATTAAGGAAAAAGGAAATTCTTGAGTCTGATCCCCTAAGATAGTCTTTATGTTCTTTGTAATTGATAGATTTCATTTTAGCAAGGCATTTATAATCTCAGGTACAATAATAGAGTGATAGAACGTGTGTTTATAATATGTAAGATATTTTTTCCCCTACCTTATATATTTTGTATTATGTGACTTTGTTACTATGGCAGGGAAAGGAGATTCAGAGGACAATCTAATAATCAGATAAGTTTGGTGGGTTTTTTTTTTTTATAATGAGATAACTTTTAAGTTAAAAAGTCATGGTGGAGATACACTTGTATGGATCTTGAGATAAAGAAATTATTGTAAATTAGACTACTAATAAGATTAAAAATAGAACAAAAAGAAAGGCAAGTTTAATTTGGCTGGAGTAGACCTTGGGGAATAAATTGGGGAAAGCAAGTGAGAGAAATCACATGTGTAATGTTTAATTCAAAGGACTTTGGAAAGATTTGACACATGCAAGTGTTGCCTGTTGTATTGAGCAGAAGATGGTGGGTAAGCGAGGGAGAAGAGATGTGACAAGAGATGTGTCTTGTCGATATGATAATCAACAAATACTTATTTGGCATCTGTTGCACACCTAGCTTAGCAGTGACACATAGCCCTGTCCTCATAGACCTTGCGGTTTATTGTTGGAGGTAGGGGATCAACAGACATTAAATAATAACCATGAATCAAATATGAATATGTCTAGAGTGTTGCAAAGAAGTACATTTGTGGGATATGGGGCTTAGAGGGGTGAGGAGTCAGAGAAGACCCTCAGGCAACACCAAGAAAAGTGACATTAAAGCTGCACCTGGAATATGGGGGAAGAGCTGAGATGGGAGGCTGTTTTCTCTAGCTCGATCCATCATTTGGGAAGTCTAATTTATATTATACCCAGCACAGTCCAAGTATAGCCATTCACACGCACGCATAATTGAAACAGAAATGCCATCGTATTTTTATTAGGTGCCATGGACTCTGTTTTCCATTCTACATTATTACAAAATGCTGGCTGTGATGCACTAAATGGATTTTGGATGGAAGGAGCTGCATGTGTGAAGCAGCAAAGGAAGTAAAATCCTGGGCAAGCGCTGTTGAATCCATACCCAAAAAGCAGAGGCTCCAGAAGCTACTCTGGAAATGGTGTGACATAGTATAAAGGAGAAAAGAAGTTAGAGATAATGGAGGAGGAATAGCATATGGTGCAGGCTGACTGGCCATCTTTAGCCATCTTGTGAAAAGCCAAGAGGATGTAGCATTTTCCTATTCAATGTTCTATAGAAGCGAGACGCCCCGGAGGAAGGCATAGAGCTGCAGCGGCGTGAAAACAGACCCGATGTGATGGTCCCGAGGGAATCGTGTCCGCCAGTCCTCTAGCTGCACATGCCTCTAAAACAGCTCTGCGTGTCCGGCTTGCTCCGGAGCTGTTTTTGTGAAAGCCACTATTCTGGCCCTTGTCAGCCTTCCTCACATACTATTTTAGAACTTGAGATTCTTTTCTTTCTTTTTTTTTTTTTTTAAAGATTTTATTTATTTGACAGAGAGAGAGATCACAAGTAGGCAGAGAGAGGGAGAAGCAGGCTCCCTGCAGAGCAGAGAGCCCGATGCGGGGCTCGATCCCAGGACCCTGAGGTCATGACCTGAGCTGAAGGCAGAGGCTTCAACACACTGAACCACCCAGGCGCTCTGAGGTTATTTTCAACAGAGCAGAGAGTGTAACAGTTTCATATTTTCTCTCGTTCTAAGACATAATAGTATATTAGAGAAAATACTTACCTCTGAATTAAAACACATCATAATTTTTATAACACATTTATGTGAAATTAAGACAGGATTTACTCATGTCTGTAAATGTGGAGTCACTGTGTTGTATACCTGAAACTAAAACAATATTGTATGTCAACTACACTTTAAGAAAAAAAGATCCACTCACAATTTACCACCTAGATAAATGATACCTTTTCTCGTTTCTTTCAAATCTTTTTTTTTTTTTTAAAGATTTTATTTATTTATTTGACAGAGGGAGAGATCACAAGCAGGCAGAGAGGCAGGCAGAAAGAGAGGGGGAAGCAGGCTCCCTGCTGAGCAGAGAGCCCGATGCAGGGCTCGATCCCAGAACCCTGAGATCATGACCTGAGCTGAAGGCAGAGGCTTTACCCCACTGAGCCACCCAGGCGCTCCCTCTTTATTTCTTTCAAATCTTGATCTTTTATGTTTTGTAAAGTTACAATCACCATATGGTGTAGACCATTTTTATTTCAAGCTTTTTACCCTTTTAATCTTTCATAATCACTTTTCTGTGTTTTTTCGTAACATTTATTTATCATTGCTAATAACTTTCTTTGTAGTAATATATTCTGTTGAAGTTCTACGTATATTTAAGAATGTCTTTATTACTGGGGTTTGTTACTCTCAGTTTCTGTTATAAAAAAAATAATTGTTATGTAGACCTTTGCTCATTTAACTTATCTTAACCTCTTATAAATTCTTACTCCAATTTAAATATGGCTGTTGCGAGGCGTTGCTAAATTTCCTTCTATAGGATTCAAAAGAGGAGTCACATGAATGTGTCTTTTATCTCCTGTAGCTCCTCTGTCATTGGGGTTTGTAATATCTTAATTTTTTTCCAGTGAAACATGTACCTCATTTTCCAAGTTTAAATTTTTTTCGTTATTGACAAATAGGTTTCCTTATTTTTTATGGCTGCTTAGATTTTCATTTGTGGATATATGTATTTTTTGCCCTCCATGTTTTTGGCCCACTCACTTGCCATTTGTTAATTGTTTATTTTAGGTCAGGGTCCTTTCCATTTTTCCTAAAAGAAAATATGAAGTAGTTTTGTTTTAGAAATAGACACTGTGCTTGTGAGGTGCTTTTTGCTTTAAAAAATTACCTTTGGCCTCATGGCCTCCTTTGTTTACCAGATTCTTCCATTTTGTTGTATTATCAGTCAGTTCTCACATCTGTCCTTAACTAGTTGCTGCAGTGCAAAATATGATCTTGTACTAGATGAGCAAGCAGAAGATTCAAAATCAAGTCACTCACACACAAGTAAAAAGCACAAGAAGAAAACTCGTCACTGCTCTGAAGAAAAAGAAGATGAGGACTACATGCCGATCAGAAATACTAACCAGGTACCTGTAATGTCCATCCTTAGCTGTAGAGAGAGAAATATTTCATCCCTCTGTAAATTATTTGTTAGCGACATAATATAGAGGGTGAGGATATAGTTCTGAACAGGGTGGTTATGTTCCTGACTCTAGAGCGTAGAATGGTTTCACTGGAGTGAGACACTTAGTGTTCGAGAGTACAGATCACAAATGATTAAAAGATTGTTTTCAGAGTAACTTAATATATCATTCAGTTCCATTTTGTGAAACAAGAGTGATTTCTGAACCTGTGGACACTTACGTATTCCCATCAGAAGCAAGTGTGGTTGTGCTGAAAAAGTGCTCATTTGTTGTTTTCGCTTATCATCTAGTGTTACTGATAGTACTTATAGCTCTTGAAGTTTTTTTTAAATTTATTTTTTATTATTTCTTTTAAAAAAGGTCTTTATTTTTAAAAGATTTTATTTGTTTATCTGACAGAGAGATTGCATAAGCAGGGGGAGTGGCAGGCAGGAGAGGGAGAAGCAGGCTCCCTGCAGAGCAGGGGGAGCCCAATGTGGGGTTCGATCCCAGGACCCCGAGATCATGACCTGAGCCAGAAGCAAATAGTTCACTGATTGAGCCCCTCAGGAGCCCTGCTCTTAAAGTTTTAAGACCTGTGAAACATTTATGTCCTTCCATATTGTGTATCTGAAATAAAAAGAGCACTCATAATTAACTTGATCATCCCAAGTGTATTCTTGAACAATACATGTTATTTTTTAAAGATTTATTTATTACTATTATTATTTTTTTAAAGATTTTATTTATTTATCTGACACAGAGAGATCACAAGTAGGCAGAGAGGTAGGCAGAGAGATGGGGAAGCAGGTTCCTGCTGAGCAGAGAGCCCGATGCAGGGCTCGATCCCAGGACCCTGAGATCATAACTTGAGCCAAAGGCAGAGGCTTTAACCCACCAAGCCAGCCAGGCACACCCAAGATTTATTTATGTGTGTGTGTGTGTGTGTATGTGTGTAAGTGAGAGAGGGGGGACCATCACAAGCAGGGGGAGGGGCAGAGAGACAAGCAGACTCCCTGCTGAGCTCGGAGCCTGACAGGGGGCTTAATCCCAGGACGCTGAAATCATGACCTGAGTGGAAGTTGAAGTCAGACACTTAACTGACTTAGCCACCCAGGTGCCCCAACAATACACTTTCTAAGACAATGATACTAATAATTCCTCAAAGAAAATTGACGCTAGGGAGAAGTCATTTCTAGCTTGTGTTTTGGCTCTCTGTTAAATGAAAAGTAAATTACATGATAGCCCCTTGAGCTAGGCCTGGTGGGTAAAGAGGTTTTAGGAGGCAGAGGTGAGAGGGATAGCATTCAGGAGGGTGGGAATGGCATGTCAAGCAAAGACCCAAAGAAGGAGAGAGATAGTATGGTTGGCAAAGTGCAGGATTGGCTTCAGAGAAGCTAGGGGTAAGTTTCTGCACCACTAGCCATTGATGTGGCCTCGACAAGTTAACTAGCTTTCTGAGCAATAGCCTCCTCTCTGTGAAATTGAGATTATACTTATCTCACAGGTATTTTGTTAAGATTAAGTGAAGAAATATGTGTGTGCACACATTTTCTACACTGGCTGTTATTTTACTGTTACAGTCAAACTACTATGTTTTAAATCAGAATTGTTTCTGATTCTGAAACAGAATCAGAAAGGCCATTCACTGGACTCGTATTTCAATTAATTTGTTTCTTTTTAATATTTAGGGATTGCTTTAAGGAATTTTTTGGGGGCGCCTGGGTGGCTCAGTCGTTAAGTGTCCGTCTTCGGCTCAGGTCATGATCCCAGGGTCCTGGGATCGAGCCCCGCATCAGGTTCCCTGATCGGCAAGAAGCCTGCTTCTCCCGCTACCATTCCCTCTGCTTGTGTTCCCTCTCTCGCTGTGTTTCTCTCTGTCAAATAAATAAAATCTTAAAAAAAAAAAAAAAAGAATTTTGTGTTTTGTAGTTTTAAAAATTTGTTGTATACGTCCAAAGTACAGTCTGCGAAGTGGTGTGTGCAGAGAACCTAGGTTCTGTCCCTGCCTCCCGCCTTTCTTCTGCCCCCAAGGTAACCACCCAGTGTGCTTCATGGATTGTTCTTCACTTTAAAAAAGTTTCAACTGATGTGTATTTTATATATATTCATAGTTTCCTCTGTTCTGGATAGCATGTATTCCTACTCCTTGCTGCCCGCCCGTGGACCTCTCTTTTTCCACAGCCTCTTTGCTATTTAAACAGTGCCATCTTTAGTGCGGCGCCCTCAGCGTGTAAGTCACACCTTTCCTCTGTTACTCCATTCTCCCAGCTAGCCGCGCGTTCATCAGTGACAGCTGGTGGCATCTGTGTGCTTAACGATGTGAGGTGGATACGATTTTCCCCATTTTACAACAGAGAGAGTGAAGCCTGAAGAGTTTAAGTGACTTGCCCTGATTTTACAGAGCTGATGAGTCGCAGAGGAACAGTGTTAATCCGGACTTGAACTCGGAGCCACTCTGCCACTGCTCTGACCTGGAGTACATTCCTGGCAGTTTTTCCTCCTAAATTCTATTGCTTTTCTAATACAGTCTGTCTCCTAGTGTAATACTCCAATGTGATCTAACTGACACTTCTCCCTCTTAATTTCTGTACTGTATTAGTTTAGCCTGACACCACCCCAATCTTTTGAAATGGTGGCTACGTCACATTTCTATGAATATTTAGCACGTTTTCCACTAGAATTGCTTGATCTCCACTCCCTGCGTCACCCCTGACCACCGTGCCACGTGTTGCTTTTAGCCCCGGCTTCTCGTCCTGCACTTGTATATAGAATCCTCAGTGAATTTAGGTGTAAGATACATATTGGTGTATTTGAAATAATCAGAGATCTAAAAAATCCAAAATCTGGCTGCATTTCAGTCTGTTTCCCCCTTCTTTTTGTGCATCTTTTTCATCCTGCTGTTTGAATACTTAAAACTTTACAATAGAATATATTTTTCTTTTTTAGTAAGGAGTAAAAGCCATCAAGTAGTTTTTTGGAAGGAATGTTGTTAGAATTTTTTAAAAATAATTTTAAGCCATTTGGCAGTTATAAAATTGTTAAGTTCCAAATAATAATCTTACTTATTTCTCCCCTCAAAGCAAATGTTTTTTTTATTTTGTACTTAGATTTACTAATACAAGTATGCCAATTTTATTTTTCTTTCTAGTAAAATAGCATCTGTATTTAAGATTTTTTTTGTGTGTGTGTATTTAAGATTTTAATGGGCCGAATTTTTTGTTTTATTATTCTGATTTTTATCCTTTTGATTTCAGTCTAAAAAATACAATCTTTAAAGGGAATTTTCAGTACCAGGTTATTCTCAGGTATAGCTCAGATTTTCCTGTTTGTTGGTATCTTGGTTGGTGAGCCTAATTTCCTAAGAATGTTTTAACTTCTCTCTTTAAGTTCTTTGTTTTTTATTGACAACCTTACTGTTCAATTTGAAAACTTCTCTGTTTAATTTTTCCACCTCTTGTCTTTATCCAGAGAAGGTTACTATGTTATTGAGGTTTGGGTTTTACTGGGGTTCCAGGAAGTGAGTTTTGGGCTGTGGGTTGCCTGGTTGTTGGCTCTCCTCCATGGCTTTCATAGCTGTTTATTTTCTTATAATTGGGGACTCTGTTTTTGCTGTCACTTTATTTTATTTTATTTCTTTTCCTTTTTTTTTTTTTTTTAAGATTTTATTTATTTATTTGACAGAGAGATCACAAGTAGGCAGAGAGGCAGGCAGAGAGAGAGGGGGAAGCAGGTTCCCTGCCGAACAGAGAGCCCGATGCGGGGCTCAATCCCAGGACCCCGAGATCATGACCTGAGCCGAAGGCAGAGGCTTTAACCCAGTGAGCCACCCAGGGGCCCCTTTGCTGTCATTTTAATCAGTGTTATTTCAGTGATTTAGATTTCATTGAATCTTTGATTTAGTCTTAGAGATCTGAGCAAGGATAGATTTTAGTTCATATTTTTTTGAACTGCTTTATATGAAATCATTGGATAGGTTAAGGTGATTGCTTTAAATTGGCCATTTTATGGTGTTTTTTTTCTTTCCTTTTTAGCCACATACTAGTTTTGTCATTTTGTCTTATGGCTTAAGTGTA
This sequence comes from Procyon lotor, assembly GCA_028646535.1. Taxonomy (NCBI): domain Eukaryota; kingdom Metazoa; phylum Chordata; class Mammalia; order Carnivora; family Procyonidae; genus Procyon; species Procyon lotor. The sequence continues at coordinate 12,854,276 of CM053608.1, forward strand.
TAAAATGATAGAAATTTTTAAAGTCTGTACTGGAAAGGACTGACAGCTCATCTAATTCATTCCATTTCCCTTAGATGTAAAGATCCTGACCCCACAGGCCTGTGGCCTTTTATAGTTTAATGAGAGAGCTAGAACTTTAACATTATATTGATTCAGTCAGGTATGGGTTTTTTCATTATTCTGTACCACCCCCTTTTCAATTTTGTATGTCAAGTTACTGATCAGTTAAAAAATTCTCTTCAGGGGCGCCTGGGTGGCTCAGTGGGTTAAAGCCTCTGCCTTCGGCTCAGGTCATGATCCCAGGATCTCAGGGTCCTGGGATCAAGCCCCACATCGGGCTCTCTGCTCAGCGGGGAGCCTGCTTCCCCCTCTCTCTCTGCCTGCCTCTCTGCCTACTTGTATCTCTCTCTGTCAAATAAATAAATAAAATCTTTAAAAAAAAAAAAAATTCTCTTCACCCTGTACAGATCTCTTGAGTCTCATTTGCCTTATTTTCTAGAATGAGGGTAATACTGTACTCTAAAAGCCCTTAGCACTGTGCTAGCACATACTTTAAGGATCTGTTCCAATATGGCTTCATCCAGCCACCTGACTTTTTCCCCTTCGTGCACATGGTGCTGATTCTTTCTTGCTTTTCAGTTTTCACTTCCACTCTGTGCATTAGCCTTCTTGCAGCCAGTCCACAGCCAAACCCACTCATTCTTTGAGGTTAATCTCAAATCCTAACTTCTCTGTGAAACCTTCCCTGGTAAATCTAACCTCAAGATTATTTCTTGTTTGACACATCTCCTAAATGGCAAAGACCATTTTGAACCTGGAATAAAGCTTGTGTAGCTTTGAAAAATACTCCAAGTAGGAGAAGTTTTTTTTAAGACTTTATTTGACAGAGAGAGAGACAGTGAGAGAGGGAACACAAGCGGGGGAAATGGGAACGGGAGAAGCAGGCTTCCTGCTGAGCAGGGAGCCCGATGCGGGGCTTGATCCTAGGACCCTGGGATCATAACCTGAGCCGAAGGCAGATGCTTAACAACTGAGCCACCTAGACACCCCAAGTAGGAGAGGTTTTAAGGTTTCAGTGCATTTCAGATTTTCAGTTTCATCAAGTTTTTCAGAGAATTAAATACTGTATAATCTTTTATCTCTTTCTCTTGTATTTTAACACTCAAATCACTTAAGGTCCTATTTGTATAATTACTGAAGATTTTATAGTTCTACATCAGTTAGCAGTCTCTCCATTTTAAAAGTTTGTTATCTCATCCAATATAGGAATTAAGTATACAGAGAAAATAGTACATAGATATTTATATTTTGTGTGTGTGACAGGAAGCACAAAAAATTATTTTATCTAGGGTTGTCATATATTACTAGAAAGTAGTTGTTAAAGAGTTAAACCATTCCTCTGGGACTTTATAAAAAGAACTATTGGAATTGTGTAGGAAATCATGAAACAGTTTCAAAATTGTATTCCACAAACACTGATTATAATAATCATTTTAGATGTATTTTCACATGCTGCAATCTCTACTCCAGGTATACTGTACAGTATCTAGACAATATATGGAATAATTATGAATCCTTTGCTTAAAACCCAATCATTGGGGCACCTGGGTGGCTCAGTGGGTTAAAGCCTCTGCCTTTGGCTCAGGTCATGATCTCAGGGTCCTAGGATTGAGCCCTGCATCAGGCTCTCTGCTTGGCGGGGAGCCTGCTTCCCCCTCTCTCTCTGCCTGCCTCTCTGCCTACTTGTGATCTCTCTCTCTGTCAAATAAATAAATAAAATCTTTAAAAAAGAAAAAAAAAAACCCAATCATTAACCATAGGTATTCATCACTCTAGATTTGAAACCTTGACATTTACATCTACTGTAATAATGTCTGTGGTAATTGAGTTGGGACCCTTGGGAACTCAATCCTTAGGATTTTGCTTTCCTCTGAGAGAAATCTTTAAAGAAAATTGAATTTTATGAACTGTTTCTTGAAAGAGCATTGGCTCTGGTCTCTTTAGATTTCAGCCGCTTGCTGAGATACTCATTTTATTTATTTTTTTTAAGTAGGCTCCATGCCCACTGTGGAGTCCAAGGTGGGGCTTGAACTCATGACCCTGAGATCAAGACCTGAGTTGAGATCAATAGTCAGATGCTCGACAGACTGAGCCACCCAGGCTCCCCTGAGATACTGATTTTAATTAGGGATAGAACACAAACAGAAGTAGAATTGTTGTAACTAACTCTCTTCATATAGGAAAATTACTACTGTTACTTAATTAGTAAGAATAGAATTTAGGGGAACTGGGTGACTCACCTGCTTAAGATTCTCTCCCTCTGCCCCTCTCTTCTCTCTGTCTCTGTCTCTCTCTCCTCCCCAAAAAAGAAAAAAAAAAAAGAATTTAATGTATCTACTCTGTTGGCCCATTGTTTCTTAACTCATCTTTAAGAAATATGTAAATAAATGATTTGTTTATTCTAAGATTTATTTATTAGAGAGGGAATGCATGCATGTGAGGGGGGAGGGGCAGAGGGAGAGACTCTCAAGCAGACTCCCCTCTGAGCGTAGAGCCTGACACCAGTCTCCAACTCATGACCCATGAGATTGTGACTTGAGTCAAAACCAAGAGTCGGATGCTTAACCGACTGAGCCTCCCAGGGACCCCAATAAATGATTTTAATAAAACACTTATATCAGCCTAATATAAACAAGGAAAATATATTTGAAGAAATTTGTAAGAGGCTGTTATAAAATAAACACTTTAAAAATAATCACTCAGACCAAAGTATGCAGTATCTGTTTTCTTTTTAGAGTGATTGACTTGTCTAAAACCTCTTCTGACTATGTTATTTAAATGTCGTCTTTACAAGGTTTTTGTGGGAATTTTAGTAATTCCATTGCAGATCAGTTGGGGAATGGAGAAGGGGGAGGTAGAAAGGTGACTAGCCACAGCTAGAATTCTTGGTATTCCGATTTTCTCTAAACACTTGTTCTGATTTCAGTTGGGTGATTTCAGTTCTTTGTTTTTGGATCTAATCCCTCAGTTCAGCCGAAGTAGTAGATACAAAGCAATGAGATTGATAAGAAAAATGCTTAAGTCTTTTTCTGAATTGTTTTTGCTTTCTAATTTAGAAGATTCTTGGCGTTAGCGGTACTGTTCAAATTTGCGCTCTTACAGCTGCTTGCTGTGGTAGACTTTCTGAGTGTTATTAATTGTCAGTACCTACGAAATTATTATTTTACACATCCACTTGTAACTCTTTCTCTGTTCCTCTTGACAGGATATCTACAGGGAGATGGGGTTTGGTCACTATGAGGAAGAAGAAAGCTGTTGGGAGAAACAAAAGAGTGAAAAGAGAGACCGACCTCAAAACCGAAGTCGTAGCCGATCTCGAGAAAGGGACGGCCACTACAGTAATAGTCACAAATCCAAATACCAGACCGACCCCTATGAAAGAGAACGGAGTAAAAAGAGAGACCGAAGCAGAAGTCCCAAGAAATCCAAAGATAAAGAAAAATCTAAGTACAGATGAAAAATGAAGAATTAGACATGAGTAGCTCATGTATTTACTGTTGTCTAACGTAGAGTGTCAGATATTCAGGTTTGGTGTCTAAGCCATTAAAGACTCTGCTTGTTATTTTTTTTTCACACTAGGGTTATGGCCCTTTTCAATTGATACTAATTGTATAGGGCACAGAAGACTATAAAGAACCGAACATTTTCTTTGTATACTTTTTTACACTAATTTTATTGTTATACATAAACAGTAATCTTCATTTTTAAAGTTTTTCGCATTTCCCACTCTTCTTTTTTTTAAATGAAGTATTTCATACTTAAAAATTCATAGTTATGCATATATATAAGGTATAAAGAATAGTAAATATTTGTGTGCCCATGTACCAGCTTAAGAAATAGAATATCAATTGCATTTTAGAAACCCTCTTTGTGCTCTCTCCTCAGGTGATGATTATTCTGAGTTTTGTATTTGTCATTCTCTTGCTTGTTAGTTTTACAACAAAGTATGTATTCAGAAATAAAATGTTAAATTTTGTACGTTTTTGAATTTTATATAAGTGGCATAATGTATGTTTACTTCTGTGACTCGCTTTTTCAACTTCGTATTTCTTTAGAGAGTCATTCATTTTTATTGCTTTATAGTATTTTGTATGAATAGACCACAATTTACCCATTCTTCTGTTAATGGACATTTGGAGTTGTTGGTTTGTTCTTGGTTTTGCTGTTACAAACAGTGCTGCTATGAACATTCTGTGTCTTGGAGTGATACCGCTTGCTCACCTGGTGTGGATATCTTCGTCTTTACAAGAAAATGCCAAATTGTATTCTGCGGTGGCTGAACCGGTTTATGCCCCGACCAGCGCTATGTGAGGTACTTTTGTTTTACACTATCTTGAACACTTCTTAGTTTCAGACTTAAATTTGCCAGTGTAGTGGATGTTTAGCGGTACCTTCTTGTGGTTTCCAGCGAGAAGATTACTATTATTCTTGTATTTGTTCTTCTATATGTAACTCGTTCTCTTTCTCTGGCTGCTTTTAACATTTTCTTTATCACTACTCTTGTGCAATTTGATTATGATGTGCTTGGTGTAGTTTTTTTCACGTTTCTTCTGCTGGGGCTGTTTGCCTCCTAGTTTATGGTTTTCACTAAATTTGGAGAAGCTATGGGTATTATTTATTTAGTTACTTTTTTCTGTCCCTCCCATCCTCTTACTCCTCTCTCAGGACTCCAGTGACTTGTATGTTAGGTCATCTGAGGTTGTCACACATTATACTGATGCTCCATTTGGGTGAAGTCTTTTTCTCTTGTTCCATATTGAGTAGTTTCCATGGCTGTGTCCTCAAGTTCATTCATCTTCTCTCCTGAAGTATCTAATCTTCTGTTAATCCCATCCAGTGTACTTTTCACCTCAGACATAATTTTTTAATTTTAGAAGTTCCATTTGGGTCTTTTTTATATCCCCCATGCTTTTCCTTAACAGGCTCATGCTTTCCTCCATTTTTTTTTGACACCTGGCGTACATTAATAATAGCCATTCTAATGTACTCGACCATTCTGTCCTCTGTATCATTTTCTGGTCTGTGTCTGTTGGTTGACTTTTTTCCCCACCCATTACTGAGTTATGATTTGCTTTGCATGCCTGGTAATTTTTGGATTTTACATAGCTGCATACTAGAGTTTTCGTGTTCCTTTAAATATGTGAGCTTTTTCTGGAACATAATTAAGATACTTGGAGACACTCTGATCCTTTTATAGCTTGCTTTTAAGTGTAATGAGGTTGGACAAGAAGAGCTTTTAGGGCTAATTGGCCCACTACTGAGGTAATACCGTTCTGAACAGTCTCCCCTTTGCTTAGTCTCCGCAGAGATTTCTCTGTGGCTGTTGGGAACAAGAACTATTTTGATAGTCGTGCTACCTGCTCTCTTCTGGTGGTTCTTTCCCACCTTTGGGTGGTTTCCTCGTTTCCTCCTGTGTATACACCGATGAGTGTTCAACTGAAGACTCGGGCAAACCCTCTGTACATCTGGAACTCTTCCCTCTGCAGCTCCCTCCTCCTTCCAGTCCTCCGCCCTACAAACTTCCTCTTGGTCCCGCTAACTCTCCCCTCCCCGAGACTCCCAGGCTCTTGCCAGTCCCATCCCTGTCCAGTGCTACCATGTGGAAAGCACGGTCAGCTCAGGCGATTGTCCCTTGTTTGTTTTCCTTCTCTGGCTGCTGTCCAGTGTCTGAGAAACTTTGTAGTGTATATTTTGTGCAGGCTTTTTGTTGTTTAAAATGGGGAAGGTAAATCCTGGTCCTGTCACTTTCTTTTTGGCCCGAGTGGAAATCTCACTCTTCAGACTTGCATTTCCCAAATGCTCACAAGGTTGAGCACTTTGTCATATGTATTATATTCATTCCCGATGGCTCTCTCTGAAAAGTTTTACATGTCTTTGGCCCATTTTATGTGAAGTTACTGTCTTATTACAGAATTTCATGGACTGTGGATACTAATCCATTATATGATTAGATGTTGTAAACATATTCTCCCAGGTTGTAGCTTATTTTTCCACCTTTTTATTGATGCCCTTGGAACAGCACAAGTTATGAATTTCCCCTCAACTTTGTAATATGAAAAGTTTCATATATAGAGAAACAACAAAAAAATGAATATCCATATACCTTCCACCTAGACTTAAGAGTCAATAACACTTTGTTGTTGAACAGTTTGTAAGTAAATTGAAAACATCATGACCTTTCACTTTTCAGTATTTCACCATGCATTTCCTGAAATGCAAGTGTCCTATTTAACCACAATATTATTATCACACTTGAGAAAATTAACAATAAGGGCACCTGGCTGGCTCAGTCGGTAGAGCATGCAACTCCATTTCAGGGTCGTGAGTTGCAGCCCCACACTGGGCATAGGGGTTACTTAAAAAAGTAACAATAATCCCATAATATATAATACATAGTCTGTATTTGAATTTCCCTGATTGTCTCAAGAATGTCATTTTTAGGTGTTGATTTGTTTTTAAACCCAAACTCAAGGTTCATGCATTGCATGTTGTTCTTGTCGTTTTGTTTTCTTAATCTGGAAGAGTTCTCAACCATTCATCCTACCCCCCCTTGTTTTTTAATGACATTGAGTTTTTGAAGAGTTCAGGCCAGAATATTTCACAGAATGTTTCAGATTCTGGGAATCATTTGATGGTAACTTCATGGTGTCTTCTAGCTCTTCTATTTCCTATAAACTGGAAGTTAGGTCTAAATGTTTGATTAGAATTAGGTTATATATTTTAGGCAGAAAGTTTTAAGTTGAATGTCAAATTTATTAGCCTTTCTCTGTGTGTTTTGTGCTTTTTGTATTTTAAGAAATCCTTAATAAAGATATTCTCCTATATTCTAAAAGTTGTAAGTAAAGCTTTTTTTTTCTTAATTTATTTGGAAATGGAAGAACGGTTGGGCATGAATAAATCTGTCATTATAATTCAATGCATTAAAAGAATAAAGGGAAAATAACTGATTATTTTATACATTGAAAAAAGATATTTGAGGGGCCCCTGGGTGGTTCAGTGGGTTAAAGCCTCTGCATTTGGCTCGGGTCATGATCTCAGGGTCCTGGGATCGAGCCCCGCATCGGGCTCTCGGCTCAGCGGGGAGCCTGCTTCCCCCTCTCTCTCTGCCTGCCTCTGCCTACTTGTGATCTTTCTCTCTCTCAAATAAAATATTTAAGACAAAAAAGATATTTGATAAAATTCAATGCTCATTTAGGATTTTTAAGATACAATAGTAAAGCTTTGTTTTTTACATTTAAATCTTTAATCTATATTGTATGTGTGTGTGTAGATGGTATGATAAAATGAAAAAAATCACTTTTTGAAAAAAAAACATGGATACCATCAGTTGTCCAAAACCCATTAGGGAATGGTTCATCTGTTCCCTATTGATCTACCCTTCCACTTCTGTCATTTATGTTTCCATGTATGTGTGGATTTTGTTTCCTGGGCTCTGTATTCCATTGGTTTACTGTTTATCCCACTATCAGTACCAAACATTTACATTTCTGTGACTATAGAAAGTCTGTTTCTTTTTTTTTTAAAGGTTTTATTAATTTTTTTGACAGACAGTGAGAGTGGGAATACAAGCAGGGGGAGTGGGAGAGGGAGAGCCTGATGGATCCCAGGACCCCAGGATCATGACCTGAGCTGAAGGTAGATGTTTAAAGACTGAAACCCCAGACATCCCTAGAAAATATTTAAGCAAGTTCCCCCACCTGTTTTATTAGTAATGCCTTTGCCTTTTTTTTTTTTTTTTTTGGTGCAATTTTGAAATCAACTTCCCTGGTTTCCCCAAGAATTCTGTTGGGATTTTATTGCATTGACATTCATTCAAACAATAGGAACTTTTGTGGGGGAGCCTGGGTGGCTCAGCGGATTAGGGCCTCTACCTTCTGCTCAGGTCATGATCTCAGGGTCCTGGAATCAAGCCCTGCATCGGGCTCCCTTCTCAGTGGGGAGCCTGCTTCCTCCTCTCTCTCTCTGCCTGCCTCTCTGCCTACTTGTGATCTCTCTCTGTCAAAGAAATAAAATCTTTAAAAAAAAAAAAAGGAACTTTTGTGGAAAAAAAACAACATAATATTGGATCTTCTTTTCATAAAAGTAGCATAGTCCTAGTTTGTTCTTGAACCTTTTAGAATATTCCTTATGAAGTTTTTTCACTTCTTTTGTTAGATTTACTCCTAGTTTTTGTACCTTTTGTGAATAAGATTCTATTCTATTCTGTTATAAATAGTATCTTTTTTTTTTTTAAGACTATTTATTTATTTATTTTTTGACAGAGCACAAGCGGGGAGCAGCAGACAAAGGGAGAGGGAGAAGCAGGCTCCCCGCGGAGCAGAGAGCTGGATCCCAGGACCCTAAGATCATGGCCTGAGCCAAAGGCAGACACCGACCTGACGGAGCCACCCAGACGCACCTAAATAGTATCTTTTAAACATATGATTTTGTTTCCTGACCTACGAGATCACACATTTCTTTCAACTTTTTATTTTGAGATGATTTGAGATTTACAGAAACATTGCAAAAAACGAAAATGCAGAACACTTGGCTAATTTTCCTGTCATTCTTGTGCGGGTTCTATGCTAATCTCTGTTCCAATTCCAGTATGTGTGCTACTGAAGTGAGTACACAAGTTAGCGTTTTTGATCACTGCTCTTATATCCAGCCGTTTTACTAAAGTCTTATATTTAGAATTGGTCTCTAGGGTTTTCTGGGGTCTTCTATGTGGACAATAATGTTATTTGCAAATACATTGTTTTTTTTTTCTGTCCCCATTCCTATTTTTAAAATTATTTTTGAAAATATGTATGTATACTTGGGGCGCCTGGGTGTCTCAGTCAGTTAAGCGGCTGCCTTCGGCTCATGTCATGATCCCAGAGTCTTGGGATCGAGCCCTGCATCAGGCTCCCCGCTCAGTGAGGAGTCTGCTTCTCCTCTGACACTCTCCCCTCTCGTGCTCACTCTCTCTTCCAAATAAATAAATAAGATCTTTAAAAAATTATGTATATACTTAGTTTTAGTGGTATTCTCTTAGTGGTTGCTGGCTACGATTTCTAGTACAGTGATGAAGTTGGCCTCTAATTTTCCTTTTTTTCTGTTGCCCTTTTCTGGTTTTGATGTCCAGGTTGTAGAATCATTTAGTGAGTATTTTCTCTCTTTTCGTCTATTCTCCTCAAAGAGAAGAAAAAGATTTAAATTATCCATTCCTTGAAAATTGGGTAGAGCTCGCCTATGACATTGTCTGAACTTTGTATTTCCTTTCTGAGAACATTTCTTACCTATTAGATTTCAATGATTATAGAATTACTAGCTTTTCTGTTTCTTAAGTGTTTAGTTATTTTTGTTATTACTCTTTTTCTGGAAATTTGATGTTTTCGTTGAAGTTTTCAATTTATTGATATGAAGCTGCTTCTAATAGATCAGGTAGATTTTTTACCATCCTTTCTTTTACTTTTATTTTACACCTTATGTTTTAGTGTGTCTCTGGAACAACATATAGCCAGATTATTTTTTAAGGTAATTTTAACTTTAATTGGTGGGTTTAATCTTAATTGTTTATTGATATATTTGAAGATTATTTATTTATTTATTTGACAGAGAGAGAGAGAGAGGGAACACAAGTAGGAGGAGTGGGAGAGGGAGAAGCCGACTCACCGCTGAGCAGGGAGCCGGATGCAGGGCTCCATCCCAGGACCCCAGGATCATGGACCTGAGCTGAAGGCAGATGCTTAACTGACTGAGCCACCCAGGTGCCCTACCCCCTAATTTTTCTAATTTAAAACAGTAAAAAAAAAAAAATCACTCCTCTCTCCATCCCATCTTTTTTGATTAGGGGAATTGCATTTGAATTTTACCATATACATTTCAAATGTAATGTTAGTATCTTCATCTGTCTCTCTAATCGAAGATCTAATTGAAGATCTTGAAATTTTTTTTATGATCTTGGGAATTTAAAGTTTAAATTGCCCCTCTTCTAACTTTTGCACTATAATCTTCTAGTATTTTAGTCTTAGCTTGTGATTTTTAACCTTGCAAATTAGACCCTGTGGTTATTATTGTTTTTATATGGGTGATTGTTAGAGTTTACCCATGTGTTAAATCAGTTTCTTTACTTACTTGTCTTCTTGCATCTTAGACCTCACACCTAGGATAATTTTCCTGCTTTCTGAAGCATGTCTTTGATATCCTCTCAGCCAAGTCTGTTGGTGGCTAAACCCTTAATTTCTGTTTATCAAAAGTGTTTTTAATTCCCCCGTGCTCTTTGAAGTTATTTTTTAATATACCTAGTTCTAAAGTGACAGTAATTTTTTTCTCAGCACTCTAAGATATTAATTTTTGATTTACTGCTGTGGAGAAATTTATTGCCATTCCAAATGTCATTCTTTCGGGAGGTAATGTATCTTTTCTTTCTGGCTGCTTTATTGTCATTAATTAAACTTCTCATTTTGAAGATAATCATAGACACCCATATAATTATAAGAAATAAAGCAGAGCGATTTTATGGTATCCTTTATCCAGTTTCTCTGAATGGTAACGTTTTGTAAAGTAGTAGTACAATGTCACAACCAGAATATTGACATAAATACGGTAAAGATACAGAACAAGCCAGGGTGCCTGGGTGGCTCAGTGGTTTAAAGCCTCTGCCTTTAGCTTAGGTCATGATCTCAGGGTCCTGGGATCGAGCCCCACATCGGGCTCTCTGCTCAGTGGGAGCCTGCTCCCCCTCTATCTCTGCCTGCCTCCTTCCTACTTGTGATCTCTCTCTCTGTCAAATAAATAAATAAAATCTTAAAAAAAAACAAAAACAAAGATACAGAACTAGCCCATTACAAGGATCTCCGTGTTGCCCTTTTGTAGGTATACCCAACTTCCTTACCTCCTATTCCAGCCTTAACCTCTAGCAACCACTATCCTGTTCTCTATTCCTATAATTTGGTCATTTCAAGAATTTCATATAAATGAAATTACATAGTGTGTAGCTTTTTGGGGTTGGCTTTTTCCCCACCACTCAGTGTAATTCTTTGGAGATTCTTCCAGGTTGTTGAGTGTATCGATATTTCATCCATTTTTATGGTTGAGAAGTATTCCACAGTGTGGATGTACCCCAGGTTAGCCATTCACCCACTGAAGGGCATCTAGGTTGTTCACGATTTCCAGCTCCTGTAAGCAAAGCTGCTGTCGATTTCTGTTTTTTAAACATAAGTCTTTGTATCTCTTGGGTAAAAGCCTAGGAGTGCAGGTGCTGGGTCATAGGATAATTGCCTGTTGAGATTTTTAAGAAACGACTGAACTCTTTTCCAGAGTGGTCATAATTATATTTTCCATTCCCACCAGCATTCCATGAGTGACCCGGGTTCTCCACATCCTTGTCGGTAGCTGGCGTATTTGTTATGTTTTATTTTAGCCATTCTGAGAGGTGTGTAGTGGAATCCAATCGTGGTATTAATTCTCTTACCCTGATTGCTAATGATGTTGGATACTTTTTCATGCACTCATTTTCCCATCTTTCTCTCCTGGTGAAATGTCTCTTCATGTCTGTTGCCTGTTTCTAATTGGATTTTTTTTCTTTTTTACTTTTCAGTTTTGAGAGTTCTTATTTTATTTTATTTTATTTTATTTTATTTTATTTTATTTTATTTTATTTTATTTATTTTATTTATTTGAGAGAGAGAGAATGAGCACAAGCAGGCGGAGGGGCAGAGGGAGAGGGAGAAATAGACTCACTGCCCAGCAGGGAGCCGGATGAGAGGCTTGATCCCGGGACCCTGGATCATGACCTGAGCTAAAGGCAGACGCTTAACCAACAGAGCCACCCAGGCGCCCTTGGGAGTTCCTTACATATTCTAGATATTAGTTCTTTGTTGGATGTGTTTTTTGCAAATATTTTCCCCCCGTATGCAGCTTGTCTTTTCAGCCTCTTACAGGGTCTTTGCGGAGGAAAATTTTTGAATTTTATTTCAGTTTAGTGTATCAGTTTTTTCTTTTATACACTGTGCTTTTGGTGTCAAGAGTAAGAACTCTTTGTCTAGCCCTAGAGCCTGAGGTTTTCCTCCTACTTTTTTTTCCTAAAAGTTTTAGAATTTTACATTTAAGTTTGTGATCCATTTGGAGTTGATCCACTGGCCGTAGCACCATTTGTTGAAAAGTCTTTGGCTGCTATTTTAAGGGTTTTTCTTTGTCTTTGGTGTGCCAGAGTGTCATTATGACATGTCTAGATGCAGATTTATTTTTATTTAGCTTTCTTCATATATCATTTGTTTCACGATTACAATCCCTTATTGTATATTATGTCTGATGGCTTCAGATTTTTCATTATTCTGGAAGCTTCTCTGCCATTTTCTCTTCAAATATCGCCTCTCCCCTGTTCATTCTGTTCTTTCCTTTTGTAACTCCAGTTATTTTTTTTTTACATCTCCTTCTTCTGTTCTTTGTGTTTTCCATACGGCACATTCTGAATAATTTCTTCATGTCTGTTTTCCAGGACACCCATTATTTCTTCTTATAAGCCAAATCTGCTATTTAACCCATCCACTGAATTTTTTCCCTTTTTTTTCCATTCACTGAATTTTTAATTTCAATGATTCAGTTTTAGAAGTTCTGTTTGGTTCTTTTTCAAGTTCCCATGTTTGTTTTTTATTTCCTTTTTTATTTTATCACTTATTTCCACTCTGTTTTATTTTCATGGTTGCTTTATATTGTGTTTTTGACAATTCCAATATCTTATATTTCTTGAGAATTTAAATCTTTAGTTTTTGTTTTTTTTCTTTTCTGTTATCGCTTGTGCATAGTGGCTTCTTGTGTGTTTTCACTTTTTTTTTTTTAAATCGGGAATACATATTTTGGGACTCCTAAGGTACCTAAATTGAGAATGCTTTTCTCCAAAGAGCATTTATATTTGCCTTTTAGGCAAATCACATGACCTGGAGCCACTTTGATTTCTTGGCTTATAGTTTCCACAGGCATGCATAGTGTAGACCATAGTGAGAGTTAAGAAAATATCAGGGAAAACGGTCTGTTTTAAGGTCTATTCCTACGTCCATCATTGCAGAGCTGGGAAGATGCCTGCAGATGTTCTTTTCTAGCCCAGACTTTCTCCAGTAGTGAGTCCTTCTAGTCCTTGGCTTTGAGTGCCCAACTCTCTTAGGGTCCAAATCCTGGTATTTGTTGGCATCTGTCATCCCTGTGGCCTGAGGCCTTTACCCCCTCCCCCAAGCTCTGCATGAAGGCTGGTGGTTCACTTACCATTTCGTTAATATATTTTGGGGTCTTAAGGAAATCCCCGTCTTCCAATCTCATTGGTGTATTTAAAGTACAACTGCTATAATTGATGTGGCATGAGGTGTTTTACAGGGGGCTGATATGGGGGAGGGGGTTCACAATTCATAATATCCAGTCTACCGTGCTGCTAAGAGCAGATGTCTCTCCAATTATTGTTCATAACTCTTCCCCACCACTAGAAAAATTCACAGTGTCATTACATAAGGAACGATCACCCTGCATATAGAAAAATAAATGTTATCCATTCTAGAAGATTCTAGAATGTCTGAAAGAATGAACAAGAGAAAAATAATAGTTGAATATGATAGGAGTAGTAAGAAAAAATAACCTACTGACATCTAAAACTTTAATTCGGTAGGTTTAGTGGGAGAAAGAAAAGCAGGAAAAATTTCTGAATCTAGCATTTCAAGGAAAAATTACCCTTAGTTGCAAAAGCCAGTATTTTAGGTGTGAAAGATGAGGGGTTTTTTTTGTTTTGTTTTGTTTTTGTGTCAATTTAGAAAGAGTGCCAGGGGAAGGGGCAGAGGGAGAAAGAGAATCTCAAGCAGACTCCCTGCTGAGCACGGAGCCTGCCATGAGGCTCGATCTCACAACCCTGGGATCATGACCTGAGCCGAAATCAAGAGTCAGATGCCTAACTGACTGAACCACCCAGGTGCCCCAAAGGACTATAGTTTTAACAAAGATGTATGTATAGAATGTATAGAAGCACAGAGTTCTAGGAATCAGAAAGTGGTTTTAATAGCAGTGACCTCTATCTGCTCATCAGTGACCTCATCACAGTGTCCATCAAATGTCCTCGATGGCACTGCATTCCTACTACCAACATCAAGGGTAAAGTGACCCGGCTTCCTGTATCTTCTGTTTTGTTTCTCAACGTTTTCACTGAACTCAGAACCAGGCTCCAGTGACACGTCTTAGTCGCTTTCGCTAAAACCAGAGAAAAAAAGCTGAACAAGATAGAGTCATCAAATTGTTTTTTATTAAAAGGGAAAAAAAAGGTCATTTTTTTAAAGGTTATTTTAAGGCTAAAATTGCCCACTTATAACTTTGCTGTGAAGTTTCAGGTCGATCTGTCTTACTTGTCGAATTTTCAAAGGTTTTTATCAGAACTAGCAAAAGCTAAAAGCAGAGAAGCCCTAAGAAGGCACGACAAAAGAAAGAAACTGTTAATAAGCTTCTACTTTCTCAAGTGTCTTTAAATAAGACTTAATCTTATTTAAATCTTAATTAAATCTACTTTAAATCTTATTTAAAGACACTTGAGAAAGTAGAAGCTTATTAACTACCAAATTAAAGTTTTAGATGTCAGTAGGTTATTTTTTCTTACTACTCCTATCATATTCAACTATTATTTTTCTCTTGTTCATTCTTTCAGACATTCTAGAATCTTCTAGAATGGATAAATTTAAAAAAATTTAAATAAATTGGTTGTTTTTTAGTTACTGGAAGATAGATTTCCTATCTATGTTTTCCATGCATCATAAAAAATGTTTAATGTCAAGTTTGACATTTCTTCCCCACCTAGACTGAGTCACAAAGAATGCATGATAGAGAGTAAAATCGAAATCACAGAAGTCTTACCTTTCAGTGGCTGTTGCTCAGACTGTTTTGATGGGAAATTTTAGAGAAGCTTGTGCTTCCTGTTATCAAATGATAGAATACGGAGATCCCCTTAATTTTGAAAATTGTCTTTTTTTTTTTTAAAAGCAAGTAATCTCAGTTATTGTGACTGGAACACTCTTCATTCTTACCCTATCTTACCCCACCTAGGGACTCCCCATTAGGTTTAATTTTGTGTTTGCCTTCTCTCTATGCCTCGTGCATCGAATGGGCAGATGGGGCAGGGCTTTTGAGGGATGTCTCCTGTGCAGGTAAAAGGCTGTGTGACCATTATTTATTTTGCCTCGGACACTAGGAGGTTGGAAATGCACGAGGGACTGCAGATAGGGTAAACTACTTTGTACAAGAGAGCAGTATTAGACGAAAAGAGAAGTTAGAAAGGTGCCGCTTTGCTGTCGTGAATCTAGAATCAGACCACAGTGACCACTGGCTCCTGAAAAAGAGGAAAGTTTTGTTTTGTTTCCTCCAAAGGCAGTTTGGTCTGGCAGAGAGAACTTGGGGTTCCGTGCCAGAAAGCAGAGGCCTGCCACGGAGGGGACGGCGACGTGACAGTGTGGCTGAGGTGGAGGACGGTGGAGGGGGGAAAGGGAGCATGGAAAGGGAGGAGGAAACAGGAAGGGAGTGTGCTGAGTGCAATACTGAGAAGCGAGGCTTCGATTTTCCAGGCAGTGGAAAATTAGAACCTGTTCCCGAGAGGGGGGTGGTGTGGGGATCGTTGAGGAGCCGTGGATAAATCACCATCGGGGATGGGCACCAAATCCCTCAGGTGGCATTGTGTACGTTTTCTTCAATAGTCCCCAGTCCAGATTTGCATCAAAGCAGGCTTCCCGGAGGAGGCGAAGTAGAAGCCAGACTGTGGAATGGTCATCGCAGTGAAAATGTGTAAAAGTCACACCCTCCTGGCTACATAGCCACTCATTTGGCCTCACAGGACGTAGCAGGGGTATCCCTGGAATGGTCACCAAAGGACAGGCAGACTTGTCCGGTCGCATCTGGCCCGCAGGACACTGCCCCACACTGAGTGGGAAACCAGACTCGCGAATTCTGCCATCTCAGCAGGTGGCAGTAAATATATTTTTAACTTTATCATAAATTGTTTCATAATTATGTTGAAACTATCTACTACTCATTCTCTGAAAACCAACCAAAGACATCCGTGGCCTTTTCTCCCGGTGTGTGCTTATGGGAAATAATGTGAAGGGCCTCCCGGTAGAGCGCCCTGAGCTTCTGGTCTGTCCCAGGTGTGCGGGCCCAGGTGACGCTGTGTCACGGGGGGACGGCCGCCCCGGGGCCCACCAGCCAACCCTCGGGCCCAGGAACTCACCCGATAGCGCGTCGGCCCCATTCCCATTCTGTGAAGCAGGCTTAGCCGAGGAATTGGGGCCACAGCTAAGAACTCTGAGTGGAAGGCGGTCTGGGGATTGAGGAGTGTGTTTGTTTCCAAATTACCACAAACCTGGCGGCTTAACACAACAGAAATTCATTCTCACGGTTCTAGAGGCTAGAAGTGCCACAGTGTTGGCAGGGTCACGCTCCCTGGCCGCTTCCTAGCTCCTGGGGGTGGCCCTTGGCTCACGGCGGCGGCACTCCAGTCTCGGCTTCTTGTCATCGGGCCTTCCCCGTGGCTCCTCTGTGTCTCGGCGTCCAACCCTCCCTCTCCTTTCTCTCGCCCGCACTTTGGATTTAGGGCCCAGCCTCACTCAGCGAAACAACCTTCCCCGATTACATCCGCGCAGGCCCCATTTCCAGATAAAGTCCCATTCACAGACCCTGGAGGTTAGGACTTGAGCGTATCTTTTTGGGGGCACAGTTCGCCCCACTGTAAGGGGTGAGGTATTTGCAAAGTTCTAGAAAAGCCTCTGCGGCCCTTTGGCCAGAGACCAGCCAAGATGCTGTGGAGAGAAACCAGGCTGAGCCCTAGAGCCCAAGTTCCAGACATGGAACATCGCAAGGGCACAAATGTGACCACTTACCACCCACGAGCGTTAGCCCAGGAGAAGCTGCCTTAGTTTGCCACGTGTACCCCGACTCAGTTTTTGTCCTCAGCCCGCGTTCCTCTACCTGGTTCTCATAAGCCTCATGCCTTTTGATTCATAGTCTGTCTTTCTCGCCATGGGAGAGGGGGAGACCATCTCACATCTCCCTCAGGGGTTTTGTGAGAGAACCACAGAGTCCAGAAAAGGCGGGCTCCCAGAGTCACTTGTCATCCAGAGATGCTATGTGTCGCAGCAGCTTGAAGGAGATTTTCCAGAATGCCAACTTATTTGGGTTACAGAGATACGGTCTCACTCTCTCAGAAGAGAGTGTCCCCAGGACCAAACACAGATGCATCGGAGCCCAGGTCAGCAGACCAGGCAGAAAACAGCAGGGCAGTGAAGTCAGCGGCCCGGGAGGGAGAAGAAATAAAGGAAGTTTGCGAGTCCCCTGGCGGAGCATTACTTTTAGGGTGCTAGTTTTTGAGCCTGGGGCACTCTGAGACCGTCTGTTTTCCCAACCTGGTTGCTTCGTTCTGGCCCAGAAATGAAGATTATTTTGCTTAAATAAACAAGAAAAAAGCCCGGGTGAAAGAACATATTCGTTAATAATTCGGTCAATTGAATTTAATTTAAACATTTTTAAAAGATTTTATTTATTTATTCATGAGAGATGGAGGGGGAAGCAGGCTCCCCACTGAACAGAGAGCCTGACGTTGGACTCGATCCCAGGACCCTGAGATCATGACCTGAGCCTAAGGCAGACTCTTAACCGACTGAGCCACCCAGGTGCCCCATTTAATTTAATTTTTAAAATTGAAATGTTTCTCAAAAACGTTTTTGAAGTTTTTCCTGAGCTGAGCTATTCACCCCGAGGCTGAGTCCCAGCTGTCTGAATCTTGCCAAGTTTCCCTGTGCCTCTGAACCTACACCTAGACGTTCCTACCATGTGGACTGTCCCAGAGACCCCAGATGCCTGGAAACTCTACCCTGTCATCTCGAGTCAGCTGAGCCTTTATTTCCTCCAGGAAGCCTCCTCTGCCTCTTCACAGAGTGGAAGTTTCCTCTTTGATGGACCCCCTAGTCCAGTGGTTCTCAGTCAGGGGCCCTTTTGCTCCCACGGGGACACGACAATGTTGGGAACATTCGTGGTCGTCACAATGTGATGATGGGTTGTGCTCCTGGGGGCTGGTGACTCTAGAGGCCTGAGAAGGGGCTGAACATCCTCCAGGGCCCAGGATGGTCCCTGCACCCTAAAGAATTTTCCAGCCCCCAACGTCAATAGCGCCAAAATTGAGAAATGTTGCTCTAGGCTAACGTTTACCACGTGACCGTAACCTTTCACTGACAGTCTTGCGTCCACCGCTCAGGGCCAGAAACGCCGTTCCTTTGGTGCTGATGTTCCCAGCCCAGTGCGGGGTGTGAAATGAAATTGGAATGTTCTTAACAGTCTCTGTTGCCTCGATCCCTGCAGTTAAGATCGCATCTCAGGTAGAACTCAGAGGAGTGATGCATCGATATTATTTAATAAACTGCAATTGTTTTAAATGCATAGTTGTTTTAAATTCGATTTAAAAAGCTGAGCCCACACAGCAAGGACAACCGCTTCCCCTCTTTGCTTCGGTGTCTACTGTGGGCGTACCCATTCCTATAGAGGATGGGGAGTGTTGTTTCCCTCGTCTCTGTAGCCCCCTGACAGTGTTTCAGTTTCTCCTGGGCGCTAGACTTGGCCGTCATCACTTCCAGGAATCCTGACCTCATTAGAGTTTGTGCTCCAAGTAGTAACAGCATCCATTGAGCAATTTATACGCGCCACGAGCTGCTCCCGAGCACTTTTCATGCATGAGTTAATTGAATTCTCCTCGTATCCCATGAGATAGATGTGATTACTATCCCCATTTTACAGATGAGGGAACTGAGGCACGGAGAGATTAGACCACTCGTTTAGGTTTCCACAGCTAATAGGTGGCAGGGGGTCCGACTTGAGTTTATGACCCTGAAACTATGATAATAAGCTTAGATCCTTTCCCATACCATCCATAAGAACACATTCCAGATCATGATTCTGGACCCGATCGTAAAAAACAGAAACGTTACCATTTTAGAGAAAATACAGGAAAATATACTTACAATTTCAGGATAGGGGAGGACTTCATAAACAGCATTCAAAGGGCACAAATGATGATGGAAAAGCCCACAATTTTGACCACACAGAAGCTAAAACGTTTGCAGAACACTGTAAACAAAGCTAAAGGACAAGCGTTGGGCTGGGCGCAGACAGTTGAGGCGTACAGGTGAGATCTTGGCGCGAAGACTGTGCGGAGGCGACCAGCCATCAGTAGGAAGAAGCCCCCAGAAGAGCAGAGTGGGCCTCGGAGGAGGAAGGGGGAAATTTCACAGCCAGTAAACACAAAGCGATCCCCGTGTTCCCTCGCAATCCGGGGAATGAAAGTCAAAATAACCCCAAGAAGGGCTATAGCATTTCTTACCCATCGGATCTGCAGAAAGCAGAATGTGTCACCCTCCCGACTGCTGGGGGGGAGTCTGATGGTGGAGGGCGATTCGAGCTGGCCCACCTCCTCCACGGGCCCCAGGCCGATGTTGCAAATTCCTCCAGGCTGTGTTAGCCCCCGGAGAAAACCAGAGACAGAGCAAGACTGTTCTCAGGGCTCCCTGAGGCTGTGGAGAGAGGGGAGGCCACCAGGCTCGGGGGCAGGGGCGGGGGGGAGGGCTGCCCTGGGCCTGCCCCCCATCATCTGGGCCTCCTGGGGCCGCAGGGTCATCTCTCTACGCTGGAGGGCCCCTCCCGGGGAAGGGTCTGTCCCCACACTTAGGATCCCCTGGCTCAACACCTGTCACTTCCCGTCTCACTGCGAGGGCCAGAGCAGGGCAGGTGCAAGGCCTGGGTGAGCGGGGTCGACAGGGTAGTGTGGCCGGCCTGCCCTCCCGCCCCCGTCACCCTTGTCAGGGTGCTCCCAGCTTCCAAGAGCCATCGCTGCCCGCCTGGTCATCACCTCTGCTGTCTCCTCTTCCGTCTCTCGTGGGCACAGGCTAGTTTTGGGTCAGTGACATCCTCAAGAAGACCCTTACCTCCGGCAGACCCTATTTCTCATTCAGCTGGGAATAAGCAGCCTAAACCATGGCTTCATCCTTTTGGGCCCTCGGAGTCACCGCAACTGAGTCATCTTAGCTGCAGGGGACTCAGCCCAGGTTTCTCTGGATCGGATGTCACGGCCATCACGGCCCCCTATGGTCAGGGGTCCTTTTCTTAGACAGACAGAGGAGTCACAGTTTTTTTCGTCTAAATACCGTCTCCAAGATTTCAGACACACAATTCTGGAGCCTGCCAAGTACCTCCCTGATTAGCTGAGCGGGTTCAAACGTCTTTCTCGCCCAGTTCTGTGGTGGGGGCCCCTGCGGTCCCTCTCCCCCGCTCAGGCTCTATTCCCCTGGGGATGAACACGAACCGGGATCCTTGATTCATTGCCCAGGCTGAGCTGTGGTCCGTGCACGGCAGGGTGGCCCTCGCCTGATCCTCAGAGAATTCCCTCCTCCTCCCCCAGCTGGCCTCTGAGCTTCTACAGGACTTGAACTGAAAACACCGTCTGATGTGTTACTCAGCATAAGGATTTTTAGATTTCTCCTAAAATGTAACACCAAGAAACTGCTTCTTTCGTGGGGAAAGCCCGCATGCTTTATTCGGGATCTGGGAGCCGAGAGGCCCCGTGTGACGGTGTAGGGAGAGTTCTTGGGGAGTTCTGTGGGCCTGGCTTTCAGTCCTGACCCAACCCCTTCCTGCGTGAACTCGGGGCAGTTGAGTTACCCTTTCTCACCCCAGTGATCCTGTGTCGGGAACAACGACTCCGAGGCCCTCAAGCCGGGATGGGGCCAGGACGCGCCACGCAAGGCACCCAATGCAATACGACACCCACCATAGTTGTCCTCAGGAAGCCCATGGTGCCGGGAACCTCAAAGCCGGAGCTAGCGCCCACAGGAAGTGACTTTTTAAATCTAGGTGCTGATACCACGTTTGATTTGGTTCTAATCATTCCTTTTAAGTCATCTCTACCTTCAATGTGGGGCTCGAACCTGCAATCCCGAAATCAGGACTCGAGGGCTCTACCTACTGAGCCAGCCAGGTGCCCCCTGTTCCTATTATTTCTGATTGTACTTTTGTGGTGATGATCCCATTCTGTCTATGTTTTAATATTCTAGGCTGCCTCACATCTTCTGTGGGAGACAGATGGGGGATAAATAAAAAAGAGCGGTAGGGGCCTCTGGGTGGCTCAGTTGGTTAAGCGTCTGCCTTTGGCTCAGGTCATGATCCCGGGGTCCTGGGATCGAGCCCCGCATGGGGCTCCCTGCTCGGCAGGGAGTCTCTTCGTCCCTCTCCCTCTGTCCCTCCCCCTGCTTGCTCTCTCTGTCTGTCTCTCTCGGATAAATAAATAAAATCTTAAAAAAAAAAAAAAAAGGAAAAGAAGAGCAGCAAATTCCAATCAACTCGTGCCATTCCTGAACTCTCAGATTCTAAACCCAGCTTGACCAACTGACCCACTGGGTGACCCTAGGCAAGTCACTTTAGGCACCTGTCATTGTTGGGAGGTGGGAGGTGGGCCGCTTGTGGTGCGTGTTCTCTGCTCTCACTCTGACCCCGTCGGGCCTCGCCCCCTGCAGGAAACAGATGCCAAGCTCAGGGTGAGCTGCCCGTAGCCACCGGCAGCAGATGCCCTGGTCAGGTGGGCCGGCCGTCGGGCTCCCCGCTCTGTGGCCGGAGAGGCCGCCCACCCCTACAGAGCCGCGGTGAGGACGCTCCTCGTCCTGTTGCAGGCCGAGGCCCGTGCCCCTAGCCCGAGGGCTTCTGTGACTCGTTTGGGACTCTGACTTTAGGGCCAGGGTCCTCCTTCGTGCCCAGGTGCCTGGGCGCCCGTAGCTGGTAGGTGTTCCTATCCTCTCCCGGACCCTCCTGGCTCCTGCACGCTTTGGTTTTGTTTGTGAAGTCGGGAGCACCCACCCTCCTCGGGAGCACCTCGGAGCAGATGCTCTTCTCTGCTGAAGGCCTGAGTGGAAACTGGGAACGGAAACTGTGAGTGCGTGTGTTTTGAGTCTGTCCTGGCTTTCCCGTGCAGCCTGCCTGTGCCCTCAGAGAGATTGTTTTGCATGTGGTTGTTAAACTTTGATTCGGTGACTCATGCTGGGGCGAAGGCTTCACATCTGCTTCCCTCATTTGATTGCTTTCTTCTTTTCCTTTTTTTTTTTTTTTTTTAAATCTCAAAGCAAAACTACCTTGGCAGCAGAACGTGACTCTGGCGTCCAGGAAGGGGAGCTTTGACATGAAGTGCCTCCTGATGGCCCCGCGGCCTAGGCCGGCCGCACTCCCCCAGCTTGGGTGACGCCTGGCTAACTAGGAGGACAGCCGGGGTGCGGAGGGGAACTCTGGAGCCCACCGTGGGGGCTGGAGCGGCGTGCCCTGCTGGTGAGTGCCTGCTGCCCCGGCCATCAGTCATTGTGACAGGCCCCTTGCAGACTGGGGTCCAGGGGCGGAGGAGAGACACAGAGCACGGGGTACAGGGGGCCTGTTGGAGGGCGCTTCTCGGATTAGCATTATTCCGAGCGATTTGATTTCCTGTGTCCTACATGATGTCAAGTATGCAGATAAAAAAATTAGAGTAAACCCTTGTTCATTTTAGCACAGTTGTATTTGATTTCAAGAGGGCTTTCGTGGGAGAAAGATTAATTGGAGGAACTCTTCAGTGTAAGTAAAAGCTCCTGCTGGAATCTTTGAGGATATTTTAATTTTGTGGAATCAGAAGGTCTAGAACTCTGAGGCACATTTTCAACCTGTCTCCAGGCTCTTGAAAGTGTGTCTTAGACTAGATACTGATTTGCAGGTGTCTAGTTTTCTGGGCGATCAGGAAGGTTGGGAGGAGCCCCATCTTCCCCTGAAGGATGGCTCTGTGGGCTTCGAGAAGGCCCATGAGGACATGGAAATAAGTCATAATTGCAGGCAATGAAGACAATTTTGGCTAATTCCCTGTGGCCGTGAGAAACCTCAGCCATGCTCCCGGGACTATGAAGTCCCCTCCAAGTCTGGGTGATGCCAACCCGGGAGCTCTGCCCCCTGACACGTGAATAGCGTGGAAGATGGCAGAGAGCGGTTTTTGAAAAACTTTGGTTTGGAGTTGCCCCGGGGTATGGATCAGGGCTTGTGTGTATATACTTGTGTGTCTATCCAAAGTAACCTGTGGCAGTACAGAAGAGCAAGGGACAAGTTCAAGGAGAAAACAGAAGGCCAGGCCCCCCAGGCTCCCAGCAGCACTACTCACAACGGCCCAAAGGTGGCACCCCAAGGGTCCATCCGCAGGTGGATGGAGAAACACAAGGTGGTCTCTATGCACAGTGGAAAATTACTTGGCCTTAAAAAGGAAGAAAATTCTGACATATGCTTGCAACAGAGTGAACCTTGAAAGCATGCTGAGCGCAATAAACTAGTTAGAGAAGATCAAATACTGTATGATTACGCTTCTAGAAGGTACCTGCAGTAATCAGAGTCACGGAGATGGAAAGAAGCTGTGGTTACCAGGGACAGGTGGGGGAGAGAGGGTGGAGAGTTAGAGTCTAATGGGGACAGGGTTTCAGTCTTATAGGATGAGAAGGTTCTGGAAATGGATGGTGGGTGATGTAGCTTCATGCCACTGAACTGCACTCTTAGAAATAGTTTCTATGGTAAATTTTATGTTATGTATAATTTACCACCATTAAAAAAAAAGTATAATGCCCTTTAAAAATCCCCCAAAATCCAGGCCCCAAACACAAATCTCGTGGACTGAAGTTTTTGCCTCTCTGTGACTTCCCCAAAATCTAACTGACAACTCCACTGACCTGAGCTGAACCAGAAAACTGCACTGACCTTGTTCACTAGAGCTTTGTCCTCATCATGGGGCTGATTTCTGGTGGTCGTAATGTGCTGGATGGGTCTGGGGCTGACAGAGGTGAACGGGAACGGATTTGAGGGTCAAGGGCAACGTGATGAATGCACAGACCCTGGGGTCCATGCGTGGGCTCGCCTTGTTCTGTGGCTCCCTGCAGCACCCCTTGGGGCCGGGCTGTAACAGGAATCACCACCCTTGGGAGTCTAGTCCCTCCCATTTATCAGCTGCGGGTCCCTGGATAAGTTGGCCAGACCTCTCTCTTCTTTAGTTTTCTTACTTGCAGCATGAGTCAGGAGGTAGCCCTCTTCCATCTCCCACAGAGTTTGGGATCTCCAAAGATAACATGCAAGGAAGCACCTTCTCCCCCTAAAACCCCGAGTACCTGTGAGCTGCTGGCTCTCTTCGCGTCTGATCTCTCTACCATCCCCTCCTTTTCTCTGTCTTCAGTTACTCTTGTAATTGTCCTCCTCAAGGGCTCTTCCAGTCAGAGGTTATGGACCTCAGCCTGGCTTGGCTGACTCTGGGAGGAACAGGTCTGCTCTGATGCCCATCCTTAGAAAGTTCTCCCACTCCTCCCTCCCTCCCTCTTCCTTCCTTTCCTGCTCTTCTGTGAGCCCACCTCCAACGTTGGGTTCAACGTGAGCCCGTCTCCATGGCTGCCTTGACAGGGAAGGGTTGGGAGGTCCAGTGCCGTAGGAGCTCCCGAGGAAACTGAGGATTTTCACAGGGTTACTGACTAATCATCTGTGCTGTTTGTGACTTCCAGTCAAGCTTGAGGAAGAAAACTGAAATGAAATTGTTCGTACTTTCAGGACTTAAAAATAGAAAAGAGTGAGAAGCTGCTGACAGTGTTGCAGCTCAAAGACTGGAGCTCTCAAGGGGAGGGTGGGGGCCTGAGGGCCGGGGTGGAGGCTCCTGAGGACAGACGCGACCACCCGCCCCCGCCACCCCCACCTCAGGTTTCTTATTTAGAACTTTTCAAAGGAAATGAAGTTGATTTTAATGTCTCAAGGGGGCAAAAGAAAACCTCTGAAGTAGGTGGATTCTTTCAGTTAGTTTTGTGTAGAAACAGCTCTCCTGTCCCACGCATAACCTTTCAAAAGTCTCCTCAGAAAAAGCTCTTTTGGGGCACCTGGCTGGCTCAGCGGATGGAGCGTGCAAGTCTTGATCTCGGGGTTGTGGGTTCAAGCTCCATGTTGGGTGTAGAGATTACGTCCAAAAAATAAAATCTTAAAAAAAAAAAAGAAAAAAAAAGGAAAAAGAAAAGAAGCTCATTTGGAACCTGTGGGTGCTGTGGAGAGCTGCTGAGGACGGGGCTCAACATGGCTGCCCTCATTCCCCTCCCCCCAGGTAAAAGCCCCAGGTCTCTTCATTTTGAAAGTTTATGATGCTCTCATACTAGAGCACAGAGTTATAAAACAAGCACGGACTCTCCTTATAGCTGTGACTTGGTGACCAAAGAGAAGTCATGCAGCCCGGCTGTATTTTGGTTTTTCCATTTCTGTAGCAATAAGATGTTGCCTCCATCTTGGACACAACTCAAAGCAACATGTCCCTTTTGGCATCTACGTACCGTCCGTCTCTGCCCCTTGTTATAAAACCTTGACCCTGGGCCATTTGGAGCCTTAGTTTCTTCACCTGTGAAAAGGGAAGGCTGTTATCTCTCGTCTCCCCACAGGCATGATGGGAAGTTGAAAGAAGAGTCCCTACACCAAGGTGATGTGGAAACACTGAACATGAACCGCTGTGTTCATGCTGTTCCCAACCTTTCTTCTTTTCCCCTCTCTCTCACGTTCACTCCCTTTCTCTTTTCTTTATCTCAGCCCTCCTCTCTCTTCCCTTGTCCCTGTATTCCGAATCAAATGAAGTGCCCCCTGTACACATAAGCAGGGAGGGGTGGTGGTGGGAATGTAGCTGGGCTGGCAGGATTGGAAAGGACAGGGGGGTGACAGCGGGTCAGGCCTGGGGCAGGAAGGGGCAGGCCTCCAGACAGAGGGAGGAAGAGCCCGGATGAAGCCCATGGGTCTTTCAGGGATAGTGTTAGCAACGTCTGGTGTGAGGCTGGCCTGCCAGGCTGGGTGAGGGTCCCCTTCCCTCCAGACCAAAGCTGGACTCCAGTCTGAGAGAACACCCGTCCTGAGGGGAAGGACTGGTCGCTGGTCAAGGAGCAGAAGGTGAAGCTGGACCAGAAGATCATGGCCGAGGGGGGCGGGGAGAGGGCCAGGCCTGGTGGAGAGGGCTGTGACTGTCCTGCTCAAGAGTTGTGACATTTACTCTGTACCGGATGGAGGGACAGAAATCTTGGTCTGTGGACTAGCGAGATTAGTGTTGTGGTGGGTGGGAGCAGGGAGGAGGCCTCCCCAGGACCCCCTGGGGAGGGTGGGAAGAGCCAGCTTGACCTTCGTTGTCCGGTTCTGTGAGGGCCTTTCTGGCCTTTCTTTTCCCCTCAAAGGAAGATAAGACATTCCTCGCCTGAGTTTTGAAAACACATTTTTTTTCTATTTGAAAGTATTGTGCTTATTGTCACGATTTATGGCTTGTTATTTACATTTTTGGTCCGTTTTCCTGAATAGGTCGAGAACAAATTGAAATTGGACTGTATATTAGTTTTTATGGAACTGGGTCCCCCCATAGTGCCTGGTGCCCAATGGGTGATCAGGAAATGTTTATTACATGAATGAATGAATGATGGATGGATGGATGAATGAATGAATGAACTAGGGTGCTATTGTGTAAAGCAGAGGGGGTGCTTGTGGAAAACGTGCAGGAAGTAGAAATTGTCCAGTTGGGTGTAGAAGGGAGGGAAAGGGAAGAGTGAGAGGTGACCTTGAGATTCCTTCTTGGGGTCTGGAGAACGCCATTCAAAGAAATGGAGACCCAAGGAAAAAAATATTTGAGGAGGGAAGATTATTTTCAGCTTTGATAATTAACTGAGGAAAAGTCTATTGAACTTCCCAATATACTAGTACTGTGCCAGGTGCTGGTGGCACCTGATTCTGAGACAGTTGGTGGGAATGTAGTTCAGTTTCTTGAGACACAGATAAATGACACATCAGTGTGTTCTAACAGAGGCGTGAGCAAAGCACCTGGTAGACAGATGACCGAGCCGCTCATTCTGTTTGCGGACTCAGGGCTGACGAGCTGAGTCTTGAGGTTTGCCTAACCAAAAAGAACATTCCAGGTAGAGAGGAAAGCATGTGCAGAAGCACAGTGATGAGAACCTTCTGGAATGCTTGGGGAGTGGAGAGAGATTCAGAAGGGCTCTAAAGAAAGGACCCGGCGGGCCTCAGGTGGGCGGGGAGGTGGACCAGGGTCAGCATTGCATGGGGACAGCTCGCAGGCTGCTCAGGGATTTGGTGTGGTGTTGTCAATGTGGGGTCTAAGGATGTTCTAAGGAAGGGTGTGAAATGGTCAGACTTGTTCTAGAAATACCCTGCTGGCTACAACGGGGGGCTAGGCCAGATGGGGTTGTGGAGGGGGCCTGTAGGGGTCTGGCAGTGAGTTAGGTATGGGGTGAAGAAGAGCAGGGTGGGGAGGGGAGGGGGGTAAGGGAGGGTGGGAAGATGGGGGTGAGAGTGTCCAGGCTGCAGGAGGGAAAGACCTTGTGCCTCTGTCCTGGGGCCCTGGGTGACACGTCTATGTGTCACCTCCACGGAATTATTTTCTTGGAAATACCTACTGGAAAGCTCTGGATTTAAGAAGAAACTTTTGGTTTCAGAACTCCTTTTCACTTTTAATAACTATTAGGGATGCCAAAGAGCTTTCGTTTGTGTGGGGTTCTAGCCCTCCATTGATAGGCACCCTATGGGAAACTAAAATTAAGAAACTAAATGATATTCCTTTACCTTAAATAAGCATAAACCATTACATTAATATAAATGATGCATTTTTATGAAAAATAACTCTATTTTCCCAAGCCAGAAAATGTGGAAGGAGACTGGCACTGATTTACGTTGTGCAAATCTCTAAAATGCGGCTTAACAGAAAGCGGCTGGGTTCGCCCCTCGGCTTCTGCATCCGCTGAGTTGCAACATCACACCACACGTCCTCTCCAGAATACCTACCTCATGTACTCGGAAGGATGAGAGTGGAAAAAAAAAAAAAAAAGCAAATTACACCTTAGTGTTATTATGAAAACAGTTTTTACTTTGAAGTCTCCCTGAAAGGGTCTTAGGCCCTCCCCAAGTTTCCACGGACCACACTTTACAGAACCACGGAAGTAGACTCAGCCAATGTTGGGCCCGTGAGGGTATTCTGAGCTCCTGGGGAACTTTATTCAAATAGCATGCAAGCCATTTACTTCACAGATTTATAAGGGGGGTGGGGTGGGGAGCGGGGAAGTGCCTGGTGCTTGGTGAGGTTTCAGCAGCAAGTGCAGCCGGGGACCCCCCCTCCAGGGGGCAAGGGCAGATGGAGGGGGTATGCCGGGGAGAGCAGCCGGCCTGGGCAGGTGCCCATCATCAAACACATGAGCAGAAAAAATACAAAACAAAACAAAACACATGAGCAGAGATCAAGGAAAGAGCTGGACAGACTTAGAAGACTCAGGCCAACTTGTACGGCCTCAGGGAGAAGAGTTTCAGGAGGAGGTGGTCCAAAATGTTTTCAAATGTTTTGATTTAAAATGACACGTGGGGGTGTGGTGCCGGGCGGGCGTTGAGAGCGGTGGAGAGTTTGCACAAGGCCCGGGAAGCTGCTGTTGGATTCCGCTGCGAAAGCCGTTCTCCGGCCACAGGCCACAGGCCACAGCTGGTGGGGGGCCGTTGCGTTGGGGCTCCAGCCTCAGGGGAGGGGCCCTGCGGAGAACCGGCAGCCCCGCTGAGAACCCGGTAGGAAGACGTGGGCGCCTCCGAGGATGCGGGCAGGAGCAAGTGGGATTTGGGGTTTGTACGAAGAGACATTGTATCTTTTTATTCTTTTTACTTTAGCGTTGTTTCATGTTCCTTCACAGTAACTATAATTTCACGATTCTTTCTTTTTTTTAAGATTTATTTTAGAAAAAAAAAGATTTATTTTAGAGAGAGCACGCACACAGTGGGGGGGAGGGGCAGAGGGTAAAGGAGGGGGGAAGCGGACTCCCCACTGAGCGAAGAGTTGGGCTCAGTCTCAGGATTCTGAGATCATGACCTGAGCCCCAACCAAAAGTCGGAGGCTTAACTGACTGAGCCACCCAGCTGTCCCCAAATCTCCTCTTCTTATGGGGACACTAGTCATATTGGACCAGGGATCACCCTAATGACCTCATTTTAACTTAATCAACTCTTCGAAGACCCAATCCACAAATAGACTCACACTCGCCATACCGGGGAGATAAGGCTTCAGCGTATTAATCTGGGGGGTGGGGCGCCATTCAGCACACGACAGAGGGAGGGAGCTTCAGAAACATTCCTCTGACCTGTGCACAAATGTTCCAAGCGCGGGGTGGTATGCTCAGCTGCCCTCACTGCCTCTGGCCAGTGGGTGGGGGGCGTGTGTGCGCGAGCCCTGGGTGGGGTGAAGGCCTCGGAAGGCGCACTAGTAAAAGCAGTACGATTGCATCTGCGGCTCCCCAACCACACTGAGCAACTGAAAATCCCCAAGGGGACCAGGCAACACGATTTCCTGACAGATAAGGTGGGAGGGAGGGAGCGTGCATAATTTGCCCTCAGTAACCCGACAGCCTCCAGGCCAGGCGGCTCACAAAACACCTGATGGGGGCTTTTTCTCTTTAGCTCATGCCAGCATGGCCCTGCCAGAAGGAAACGGGGGCCCGGACCCTCGCGGGGGGCCCAGCTGCCGCAGCATGGAGCGCTCAAGCAAGATGGAGTTCTTCCAGAAGCTGGGCTACGGCCAGGAGGATGTGGTTAGGGTGCTGGGCAAACTGGGGGAAGGCGCCCTGGTCAACGACGTGCTGCGGGAACTGATCCAGACGGGCAGCCGCCCGGGGGCCCGTGAGGGCAGCGGTGCACCCCTGCTCGTTCCCAGGGGCTCCTGTGCCGCCCTGGACTCTGCCCAGCGCGGGCCGGCCGCAGAGCTGGAAGAGGACTGCGGAGGCCCTGCCGGTTCCTTGAGACCCATAGTGATCGACGGCAGCAATGTGGCAATGAGGTACTTCCCTTCCTCCTGTAGCCTCGGGGTGGGAGGATGATCCCTCTTTCCAGTGGTTTGGTCCAAAGATCCTTGGGGCTAAGGGATGGGCCTTTGAATCCCCGGTCCATCCCCTTGGTAGCTGTGCGGTCTTAAGTAAGTCACTTAACCTCTCTGAGCCTCACTTTTTCCATCTGTAATGTGGGTATAAAACCTCCCTAGAAGGTGGTTGTGAGAACTGGAGCGCACCTAGTGCCTAGGACGGTGCCTGACAAACAGTAAGCGTTCAACAAGTGGTTCCCGTTTTCCTACCAACCCAGAGAGAAGCTCTCTTCTGAGGCGGGCAATAGGTAACCGGGGAGGAGCCTGGCGTTGGGCCCTGGCAGATTGTGGCTTCTTGGCTGGAGTCTCCCTCACTGGCCGTGGGACTGGGAAAGTCAGAGCAACCCAAGTGTCTTCTGAGACACAGGCTAATAGATAACTCTGCAGCTTCTCTCGGGGTAACGAGAACAAGATGGGAAAAGGTGCTTGAGCAGGAAGCCCTCTCCTGGAGTTGCTCCCCGGGAGTGGCTGGTGGCACTGTGCTTTCCCAGCTGGTCTGAGACGTGCGCCCGTGGCCCGCGAGCTGCAGACACAGTGGTCGATATTTGTGTCTGGGCATCTTTGTGTGTTTTAGCAATGAGAGCCTGACGCCTGCGTGGCTACGTTCAGCTTGGAGACAATCTCCAGTCTCAGCTGCACTCCACGCGGGCAAGGAGGTTGTATTCATACAAGGGCAGTTTTGTGCTACGGGTCTGAGTTACAGGCAGGCCAAGGGCAGATCCGTAGGAAATCGGTCCCTCGCAGCTATAAACAGAAGACTTCTCCCTTCAGACGCCGAGCCACTGGCTGGAATTGAGAAGACCCGTGTGATCTGCAGTGCTGAACGAGTCAGGAGGGTGTCCGTCCTTTGGCTGACAGATCCAGTGGCTTTCCCTGGGGGGCTGGGGCTCACTTGGGACTTTGCACTGCAGGACAGAAGTTTGGAATGGTTCCACCCAGAATGGCCCAGCCCTGGGCACGGTCCCTAGGTGTCCCGTTCCATGTGTCCTGAGAGTGTTGGGTCAAGTTTGGGCCAGCCTGGTCACCCTGGGCTGGTCCTGGGGCTCTGGGACATCTGCGCACATGCTCCCGTGTAAGGACTTGACCGTCCAGCCTACGAGATCCTGCTCAATTTCAGATATCAGGGAGAGCTGAAAGGACTTTTAAGAATTTTTATGGTTCCAAGGGGCACTTGGGTGGCTCAGTTGGTTAAGAATTTTTAAGGTTCTGGGATGCCTGGGTGGCTCAGTTGGTTGGGTGACTGCCTTCGGCTCAGGTCATGATCCCAGGGTCCTGGGATCGAGCCCCACGTCGGGCTCCTTGCTCAGCGGGGAGCCTGCTTCTGTGTCTGCCTGCCACTCTGCCTGCTTATGCTCTCTCTCTCTGACAAATGAAGAAATAAAATCTTAAAAAAAAAAAAAAGAATTTTTAAGGTTCTGAGTGTCCTAGAAAGTCTGAGGATTATGAGGGGACCTGGCCTCTGTCTGGGCAAGACGAGTCACCTCTCCTTCTGGAGATCCATAGAAAGGAAGGGTATTGCTTAAACTGAAGACCTTTCCGGCCATAAGATTGTACCAGCTGTGTGATTCCAGATCAGAAGGGCTGTGGGCTAGAAGGACTATGTCAGGTGCCACAGGAAAGTGTGGGCAGGCTCTCGTGGGGACCAGTTTTTAGAAATTGTTTTGATAGGGTGGTATTGGAGAATTTTCTGTTGATGAAAATCTCTGTTGCCGCTTGGCATTCAAACTTGAACGGTGTCTTCTCCTTGTGTGTGACCACCATGCGTCCCCGATAAACCCCTCTATTCCCACCCCCACCCCCGCCTCCCACGGCTGTCATCCATTTAACCCCTTCACACTCCGTCTGTGTGGGTGACAAATGGGAGCCATCACCCAAGCTTGTTATAAAGAGTGTGTCAGAACACTAATGCTTTCGCACACTTGCTGCCTAAACAGCACCTCAGTCAACAAGCACATTGTTGTCTATGTGGGGTCTCAGCGTGTGGAAGTATATGTGCATGCGCACACATGTCTATACACACACATGTGTCTATATGCACATAAACATCCCTCCCCTTTCCCCTGCTCCCCTGCATCCTTAGGAAAAAAAGATACAGTGCACAACCACCAGCTGGTGGGTGGGACTTGGTTTGCTCAGAGGCAAGTCTGGGAGACGCTGGGGTCTGAGGTCCTGTCCCTCCCCTGCTCCTTCTCTGGCAACCGTGTCCTCCAGCCAGAGGTCCACACGACCCATGACCCTCAGGCTCCGCCCAGTCCCAATTCTGAAGGACAGATTTCGGTGTGGGGCTTACCCTTTAGAGGCAATGGGTAGTTTGAAACCCAACATAGTGTCTAGTTATGATCTGTTGACCTCAAAAAACTCAGTTAACCTCAGAAACATGGTTTCCGAAAATTCTCCTTTTCTGAGGTTTTGTAGCATCACAGATTTGGCCATTCTCTGCTTTTGAAGAGGCTACGGCTTCGTCTGCTCTCTCTGGCCCTGGAAGAAGTAGGGAAGGACTTAAAAGGCAGATTGGAACACATGTCCTTGTTGCCCCCAGGAGCCGACGAGAGTCCAAAGCTCTCAGTCCTGACCTCTAGCTGAGAGCTGCCCAATGAAACTCCCTTCAATGATGGAAAGTTCTATATCTGCACTGTCTATTACGATGGCCGCTGGACACATGGGGCTGCTAAGCACTTGGAACGTGGCCATTGTGACCAAGGAACTGAATTTTACATTTTATTTCTTTTGAATTAATTTGAATTTAAATGTAAATAGCCACCTGTGGTGAATGCCTATGTATTGGACAGTAAAGACCTAGCTTTTCAGCTGTGTGACCTCGAAGTGAGTCACCTGACATTTCTGAGCCCTGTTTATACAATTAAGAGGCTGGACAAAATCATCATCATTATCAACATCATCTTAAATTGCTTTCCATCTGTACATTCTAGGATTCAAGGTGATTATTTTATGCATTAAATGCCTTTTTCTTATAAAGAAATTTCTCTTCTGCAGAGGTTCAGAGAGGGTAGGTAACTTGCCCAGGGTCACAGAGCAGTAAGTGCCAGGCTTTGCTTTCAGAGCTCTTTCCATGGCCCTGCACTTCCTCCAGCCCTATGCATCTTTGGCTCTCCCCCTGTCCAGCCTTTGAAAGCCTCTCAGGGTGGGAGACTGACCCCATGGACTTCTATTCTGGGGCCAGAGGCTGCTTGTGCGGACCAGAGCCCTTCCCAAGCAGGATGAGCCCCCACTTGCCTAGGGCAGAGAGGATGTGCTGGGCACCCCCACTCCCACACCAGGGGGCAGGTGCTCCTGCAGGACCGGCGCCCAGGACGCCTCTCCTGCAGCCGCCAGCCGGTCGGGAACGTGTGCTGAGGGCTGCGCATGTGCACTGAGCCGTGGATCTGGTGAAGCTGCTTGCAGACTGATTGGTCAGCACAGTCCCAGTACCTTTGATGGGCGGGGGTGGGCCTGTGCGCATGCGCACGCGTATCCCGACGGGACAGAGGAGGGTGTGCGCTCAGTACTCGAGGCCTTTGCGCCTGACCCTGAGGACAGCGTCCAGCAGGCTTGGACCAGAAGGTGGCTTTCGTGGACCGTGTGTTAAGAGCTGCACGGCTTCTCACGGGCTGACTGCTGCCCCCTTGGGTGGTGCATTCTGTAGGTAAATGCCGGAAAAGAGAGATTGGAAGGACTTCAGCTTGGGGGGGAAAAAACACCTGATAATTTCACATCCTCTTGCTGCGCCAGAGAAGGGTTTCATGTAAATGTGCCCTCATTTTGGGGTGCACAGGGCTTTTTGTTTGGGATCTCATGTACATTTTTAAACTCTTGGAAACCTCAACAGAATCTGGCTTATTCTGGAGTCACGAATCTTCAGTGACCAGAGCTCAGGCCTACAGGGGAGTGGGGGTTCCTCAGCTCCCCCCCTGTGGGTTGCTAGTGGAGGCTGCCCTCCTAGCTGGGGCCACACCTGCTTCTGAGCCCCGGAGTTGACTCTGACCCATGCAGGTTGGGTCTGCGCCTGTTTCTCCTTCTCGGAGATGAACGCACCCCCCTCTCTCTGCCCCCGGACCTGAGCTGGGGAGAGATCTTCTGGGGCAAAGGCTATAAACTCCAGATTCCAGGTGTTTGCAGTTTAACCCCAAATAAGAAACGGAGTGGAAAAAGTGACGTATCTTCACAGCTCATGCTCTGAGCTGCTCTTTTCCTTTCCTCCCACCCCACCACGGCCACCTCACACTCCACGGGACTGTTCTGTGAACCGCCGACTTCTGCAGAACCCCCTGAGCAAGAGTCTGCGACAAGCGATGAGCCTGGAGGTCGGCTCCTTCCTGTAAAGGGCTGCAGGGCCCTGGCTGCCCCAGGCAGGACTGTCCTGCGGAGTTTGCCTCAGGCTCCCACCCACTTCCCCTTACTGCCCTCCTTTTATTCAAAACCTCCCTCCTCTGGGTCCTTTTCCCAGGGCCTGGCTCTCAGTTTGCGGTCTGAGGAGCTGGTTCACAGTGACTGTTAATAAGAGCTAAGGTCCTTGGGGCGCCTGGGTGGCTCAGTGGGTTAAAGCCTCTGCCTTTGGCTCAGGTTATGATCTCAGGGTCTTGGGATCGAGCCCCGCATCGGGCTCTCGGCTCGGCGGGGAGCCTGCTTCCCCCTCTGCCTCTGTCTGCCTTTCTGCCTACTCGTGATCTCTCTCTCTGTCAAATAAATGGGTAAAATATTTAAAAAAAAAAAAGAGCTAAGAGCTAAGGTCCTTCTCTTAACTCCAGCCCTGTAGTAGCAGGTGACTTACGCTCCAAAGCAATTGCTGTCTTGCTTCCGGGGCAGGGAGAGGGGCTCCTTGTAATGATTGGAGCGCAGAGTGCAGAGTGGTCTGATACACAGGACTCTACAAATATTAAACATGAGCTCCAAGAAGCAGGAATGCCGTCTCTGAGGACCCGGCACAGAGCATCCATGTTGAGTGGAGGGATGCACAAATGAATAGGTGTCTTGGGCTTCTGCATTTCCGTCTGTGTGCTGGGCGGTGCGGTCCTAGGGCCACTGGGGGACTTTCTTACCTGACTGGAAGCTCTGTGGGCTCCTAGAGAGACCCCCCACATGGCGAGAAGGTGGTCCCAGCTTGTGGCTTCAGTCCTGCCATGGCCTGGGGCCTTCTGTGGTCAGAAATAGGGCAGCCGTTATGGGGTTTTAAGGTTGGTAAAAAAAAATGTGGCAAGGATTGAACAATAACAGGGTTTACATCTCAAAAGAGACCTGGAGGCTCAGAGGAGAGGTTGGGGTCGGGCGTGTGGGACACCAGTCCTGCAAAACAACAGACCTGAATGAAAACTCTCCATTCCAGGGACACCAGCTTACTGACTCTAGGGTTTAGTCCCTGACTTCCTTTGGCTAGAGTCAAAGCTGGAAGGGAGAGCACTTCTTAGGGAAGGGAGAAAGGCTATGAGCTGATGTATGCTTGTTCCATCTTCTCCTGGATTTAATGGTATTTGCTGCCCTTTTGAAACTCTCTGCTGAGGGTCCGCCATCTTGGAGTCTTGTGTGAGAGAGGCCATGGGACCGGTTTTTGCTGCACGAAGCTGATGGTAGTGCCATTCGTCAGTTTTTCTCTTCTTCAACTACCATTCCCTTCCTCTCCGTGTGCCCCCAGCAGGGCCACTGCAGGCTGTGTCCTGCCCATGGTCACCAGAACTCATCGCCCTGCTCACCTTTGCCTCTTCACTGAACATGAAGAGCGTTCAGCCTCATCACTGAACGTGCCTCCTCCAACCACCCACCCATCAAAGGTGTGTAGTCACAGAAACAGATGGGAAGTCACAGAAAAGAGATCACTCTAGAAAGCATTTTAAAAGAATTGCGGCAGTGATATATTCACGGGACAACTGGCTGAGGGGA
This sequence comes from Procyon lotor, assembly GCA_028646535.1. Lineage (NCBI taxonomy): Eukaryota > Metazoa > Chordata > Mammalia > Carnivora > Procyonidae > Procyon > Procyon lotor. The sequence goes on from CM053608.1 coordinate 12,890,160, forward strand.
GACGTTGTTGCAACTGACACAGCAAGTTTGGGGGTGGGGTGTCTTTAGTTCTTCACATTCCTGTTTCAATGTGCACAGAAAATAGACCTTCTTTAGGGAAGATATAGTCTCTTCCCCACCTGTTTAGGTAATAGGGCAAACCTAAACTTACCAATTTGTGATATTTCAGTGTCTTCTGCCTCCTGGGTGATTTGGGGTTCATGATTCCTCTCTCTCTCCTGCTCTTCTCCTAGATGGCATCTGGGGGCCTTGAGACCTGATGTTGGCTGGAAGGGGGTCTGAGACTCTCACTGGGCTCTCCTAAAGAGTGGCTGGTCAGGTCTGGCTTCCAGAAGGGTCAGCGGAGAAAGGTCATTGGTCCCATTTGGACTTTTGGGATGCCATCCTGGCTTACAGTTCTGCCCCCCTCTGGGGGCCTATTTGTCCATCCCCAGGCCTCTGAGAATCCACCAGGCCCCGGGGGCATGCAAGGGATCCAGAAATGTTGCTTCCAGCTCACCTGTCAGCCCCTTTCCTCCAAGGCAGCCCCGTAGCCCCGTGGGCCACTGCAACTGCTAAAACCAGCTTCTCTCTGAGAAGCATTCGGCCTCCTCTTCACGCCCACCCTGATGTTTCTACCCCCACCCCTCTCCTTTTGGCTCAGGGGGTAGAGCAGTTGGGGGATGCAGGGGTGAGGACGCTAGGAAGGACCCCCTCTTTCTCCCTCGGTTGCCTTTCTTTTCTCTGGTTCTGCTGGGACAGAGGAACGCGCTATCCACTTCCTCTTCCTTTCACCGCAGATACTGACATTTTTTCCCCTTACTGTTTGCATCAGCCTCCCGGCGCGGCCTCCGCGGCCAGAGGGCTATTTTTTCTAAACCGGAAGTCACTACCGATGTAGGACGCAAGGCCTGGTTGCCGATCGTCGCTGGGACCCGAGCAATTCCCAGGTCCCCTTCAGTCTCTCCAGGAAGCCTCACTTGCAGTACTGTCGATTCGTGTTTCCAGAGACTCCCGTTTATTCTCTTGCAAACCCAGACCTATCCTGACCCCTCTGCGGAAATAACAGGAGGGGCCGCGCCCAAAACAAAGCGCGCTGGGGAAAATCCGGGGCGTTTTCGGGGTCTGGACGTAGGCGGGCTGCTGGAGACCAGGCTTCCCAGCAGACGGGGGCCACGGTGACCCTCGGCTTTTTGAGAACCCATACAACTCTCCCCTTTGCCCCTTCTCCGTGCCCCCAGTTCTGTTCTCTGTTGGGTCCCTGGATACCCCGAGCCTTCCCTGTGTCCAGGTTTTTCTAGCACCTTTTCCCCTGGGGCTGTTCCTTCTCTAGCTGCTCAAAGGACCTGTGTCTTCTTAGCCACTCATGTATTGAGCACATTGTTACTGACCTGCTACCAGTCACCGGGCACCGTGCCAGGTGCTGGGAATTCAGTGGGGAGCAAAAGGAGCTTGTGATTTAAGAGAGGGGGAGACCGGTTCATCCTAGGGAGGGTGTCATCCTTCAACTGGGATTAATCCCCTGAGGACTTGAAGTAGGGGGCGGGGATGCTTTCCTGAGGAAGTAGAGATGAAGGTGAGATCTGAAGGAGAAGGAGGCGTGGGCCGGGCGAGAGAAGAAATATCCTGTTCAAAGGTCCTGTGGTAGGTGTGGGGAAGGTGCCTGCTAGGATAAAGGGCTGAAGGCTGTGCCGGTGGCTGGGCTGGAAGCAGATCAGAGAGTGACCTCACCTTGAGGCCGGGCTGAATCGCACCCAGGGCTAAGTCTGATTCTGCAATCTCGTGATGTGATGTGATCCGCCCCTGGGTATGTTTCCAACAGCTGTAGCACAGCGGACACTAAATTGGAAGGGAGCGAGGTGAGGGTGAGGTCCCAGGTAAGAAGCTGTCATTCATCTTAGGGGAAGAAAGCCTTCAGGAAGCCACACAAGGCCCTGCCTGGTTTTGGGCCTCCTCTCACACTGCTCTCTTTCCTGCCTCCATGGACACTTCAGGGGCATTTGGGGGGTGCATTGGCCTCCTTACTTGAACTCGGGGAGCCCCATAACACGCTGACACCCCTCTCTTAGGGCAAAAGCTTTCTGCAGATGGTCGCTCTCCTCCATCTCGTCTTGATCCTTATTAGCTTCAGGCGAGGTTCTTGTCTATTAGGACGGAACACACGTCCCTTGGAGCCCAGCGCCCTCTCCATGTTCATACCGTCACGTGCTGCACGGTGCCAGTCAAGGGATACACGTTTTACAAAGAACAAAGAATTTTTTTTTAAAGATTATTTATTTATTTGACAGAGAGAGAGAGAGAGAGACAGATCACAAGTAGGCAGAGAGGCAGGTGGCGGGAGTGGGGGGCGGGAAGCAGGCTCCCCGCCGAGCAGAGAGCCCGATGCGGGGCTGGATCCCAGGACCTTGAGATCATGACCTGAGCTGAAGGCAGAGGCTTTAACCCACTGAGCCACCCAGGCGCCCCTAGAACAAAGTATTTTTAAAATGCAGATTTTCCTGGTTGCCTCTGATTAGGACACTGTGATTCAGGATAATCCCAGGGAAGTCGCTCTCCGCTCTCCGGGATCCCCTTCCTGTGACTACAGATTTCTTTTGTTTTCCCATTGTAGCCATGGAAATAAAGAAGCCTTCTCGTGCCGGGGAATCCAGCTGGCTGTGGACTGGTTCAGGGACAGAGGACACACCTACATCAAAGTTTTTGTCCCATCCTGGAGGAAAGACCCACCGAGGTCCGACACCCCTATTAGAGGTAGGCTGGAGTAGAGGAATGCTCAAGTACTATACACCTTTCCTTGGTAGTACTCGAGACAGCTACAGTCAATTATCCACTTAGCTATTTGTGTGATGATGTCTGTCTTCCTCCCTGGACTAAGCACTGACTGTGGATACTCAGTGCCGTAGCGCTAGCACCGAGCACAGTACCTGCCCTGTAGCAGGTGCTCAGTGCATAGTTGTTGAACAGATGAATAAACAGATTATTTTGTCTTTTAGTGTGAAGGATTCAGTCCCCCAAATTACTGTGTGCAGAGGGAGAGGGAGAAGCGGACTCCACGCTGAGCAGGGAGCCCGATGAGGGGCTTGATCCCAGGATGCTGGGATCACAATCTGAGCCAAAGGCAGATGCTTAGCTGAGCCCCCCAGGCGCCCCCCTCTTTCAGCCTTTTAACCAAAAGCTTTTGGCGTTGTGTTTAATTCTGTCCGTGGTCCCCAATTACTGCTTCTTCTCTTTCAGATTCTCTGCCTTTCTTTCTTAAATGAAAGGATACTCTTAGGGATGAAGTCTCCATAGACTATTTCTATAATAATATAGACTCTAAAAGGTTCTCTTCAGTTCTGTGAGTGCTATTTATTTTTCGGGGGTCAGTTCTCTTTGTTCACCGCGTCCCCACCCCCCCATCCGCACTCTCTTTCTCTCTCTTTGTGCTGTTATGTCTTCTCAAAAGTCTAGTGATTTTTTGGTGGCCAGTTTTTATTTGTGGATAAAGAGCCAGGTTGGTTAGATCCGTATCTATGTGATTTCCTTGTGTTTTCTCCCCTGGTGTACGGATCTTTCCTGATGTGGCTGGGCTGGCCATACGGGCAGATCGCACTGGGGCAGACCCTGTCTGCCTCACTTTCCTTAGAGTGGTAAGGGTAGGAACAGGTGGGTGCAGCGGCCCCAGGAGTAGTGCTCACTCTGACTTCTGCCCTGCCCCCCACCCCCCACCTCCCCGGCCTGAATGCTCTGGGCCTTTGCGGGGAGAATGGCATCCATTCCACTTCAGCCTTCTTTTTAATAGTTTCTTTTTTAAAAATTATTTTATGTATTTTTAAAAGATTGTATTTATTATTTATTTGAAAGAGAGACAGATAGCGGCAGAGATAACGGAAGAGAGCAAGAGCGGGGAGGAGTGGCAGAAGCAGGCTCCCTGCTGAGCGGGGAGCCCGATGAGGGGGCTCCAAGCGGGGGCTCGGGGGCTTGATCCTAGGATCTGAGCTGAAGGCAGGTGCTTAACCCCGTCAGCCTTCTACACACATTCTGGGCCGTGGCTCCCCATGTGCTACGAGGTCAATATGGTTTCCTGGGTTTGCTGTTCTCCTGGTTTCTTTGCTGTTACCCTGGGTTTGCCACTATTCTTGGCCCATTTTAATGTGATTATGGACCCACGCCCCATTGTGTCCTTCACTGCCACTTCAATGGAATCGTGAGAAGGAGGGGGGGATAAATACTTGTGTTCAGTTCTCACCAGGAACCGGTTACCCCCATTCATTCTTTAGTGTCTGAACATAGAGGACGGCCATTCTCACCAGTTGTGAAATATTTAAATGTAGTATGGGCAAAGGGTAGGGAAATCACTTTGGGGTAGGGAAGGGATCTTTAAACAAGTCACAGCAAGTGCAGAGCCTCTGGGGAAAGATTCACAAATTTGCCTGTATTAAAATAAAAGCTTCTGTTCATTAGTGGATACCACAAAAACAAAAAAATGAAAAGACGGGCCTTGAACTGGGAGAGGCCATCCATCACACATTCCTGATGAAGGATTACTGTCCAGAATCTATAGAGAGCTTCTCCAAATGAATAAGACAAAGACAAAGGACCAACAGAAAGACGAACTAAAGCATGAATAGGCCTTTCACCCAAGAGAAAACATAAATGGCCAATAAACATATGAAAAGATGCTCAATCTCATTAGTATCCAAAGAAATGCAAAATAAAACCACAATGAGAGGCCACTGTACACCCACCAGATTGGCAAGAATTCAGAAACCAGAAAATGCCAAGCATTGACAAGGTCTACTGAAATTCTGTGTTGGGTTGTAACTTGATACACCCACTTTGGAAAACAGTTCGCCATTGTCTTGTCGAAAGTGCCTTTCCCTGCAACTCAGCAACACCACAGGTATGCCCTAGAGAAATCCTTGTACTTCTGTCCTCGGGGAGACTTGCATGCAGAACCAAGAGCAGTGAACCTATGGACGCGGCCCAACCTCCCAGACATGTTAAAAGAAGAAAGCAAACGCACAAGAATATGTATGCACGACTCCATTGTGTAAAGTCTAGAGGGTCCTGATCACATTGAAAATAGTCGTTTTGGGGAATGGATACCTACACATTTTTGAAAATGAAAGGAAGGAAATTATAAACACCAGGTTCTAAACATTGGGCTATGTTGAGGGGAGCAGCAAAGTGGGCGGGCGATTTCTCTGCTGGAGTCCTGCCTGTGACTTTTGAAAAAAGTACCCTTTGTACCCTCTCCGCATTATGTACTTTTTTTAAAAGTCTGGAAACCATGTCATGTAGGAAAGGATGTGGACTTGAGGGAAGAAACAGTTTGTGAAGAAGACACTGATGTTCTTCCAAGTCCTGAGTAACTGTTACTAGAAGGGATTTTCTTGGGCATGTCCCCAAAGGCACAACCAAGGTCAAAGAGTAGACTTTCCAGGGATGTGGATTTTAGCTCCCATGAGAGACCTTGTGCCACGAAGATGCACAGTGGCTCTGAGCTGTAGGCCCAGTCAGGAGCCTTCCAGGGGGATCGCCGATCTTCTAGTAACTGGCATTGCCAGGGTTCCCCTTAAAATTGGAATGTCTTTCTCCAGAAGGACTCTGGTGTCTAGTGTGGTAGGGCATTATATCCAGTAACCATCAAGAGCTGTGGCTTCACTCTGCCTTCTGAAGTGACTCTGCCTTGTTAAGTACTGTTCTCGGGACTCCCGTCATGGCTCGGGTCCTCCTGACCCCAGGCTGCTGGCACACGCCTCTCAAGACCCCCAGCTCCCCATCTGCCAGGCTGGGCCACGGGTGGGGGAGGAGGGGGTTGGCTCGGAGGGGCTCCCTGAGCGCGAGCGTGCTGGGGGGTGCGAGCCTGGGTTTGGGGGCGGGAGCCCTGCCCCAGAAGCCGCCACACTCTGTCTCCCGCCCATCCTGTGGCCCCCAGAGCAGCACGTGCTGGAGGCGCTGGAGAGGCAGGCCGTGCTGGTGTACACCCCGTCCCGCAAGGTGAACGGCAAGCGGGTGGTCTGCTACGACGACCGCTACATCGTGAAGGTGGCCTACGAGCTGGACGGGGTCATTGTGTCCAACGACAATTACCGCGACCTGCAGAGCGAGAACCCCGAGTGGAAGTGGTTCATCGAGCAGAGGCTGCTCATGTTCTCCTTTGTCAACGACCGGTATGTGGTGGCCCCGGGGCCGGGGTGGGGGGTGGGGGGGGTGGGGGTGGGGGTTTTGGCCCCAGAGGGGGGGAGGGGCTGGGGTTACCGGCACAAAGCCACTCCAACCAGCCTAAGCCCGGGGGTGGGCACATCACGCCAAAGCAGAGGGCCCCCAGCCCTGCAGACGGAGCCCCGCCCCCCGAAGTCACTCACTCTCCCCCTTCCCCCCGCCAGGCCACACCCTCTCTCCCTGTCCCTCTGGGTCTTCTCTCTTTCGTGACCGCCTTTCCCCAGCAGGGCTATTTTGTCCCAGCTGTACATGACCTTCCTGTCCCCATGCCCGCACACAGCTGACCTGGCTCCCGAGTTGCCCACAGGTGGGCAAAGCACGAGCTGGGGCACCATCGACATGTCACTTTTATTTTTAGAGCGTTTAGGACTGCAGGTAAGAGCGCGGAACCAGGCATCCTGGGAGGAAATCTGCGCTTCCTTGCACTTCCATTCACTTATTTTATGTTTCTGTCTTTTTCCTTTTTTGAGTTTTGAATTACATGTGGGACTCATCTTCTCCCTGGGGTTCTGAAGATCTTGGAATTGAGTCTGTCTCCATACCTGTTGGTTGAAATTTTCAAAAGAATCTAGTTGGTTCTTCTGTGCCCGAGGTTGGTTCCCCGGGTCAGGTCCGCCCTGAACCAACCAGCTCTAGCTGGGGGAGGGCGATGTCGGGGACACAAGGTGAGAACCCGTTAGCCCGTGCTGGGCGAGGGCTCCCCGACGGAGCTAAGGTGAGGAGGCAGCAAGGCAGACATCCGCAGGTGGGCATGGGTCTGAGGCTGCCTCGGGTGGGCGGTGGGGAGGGCACAGCAAGCTGGGGCATCACTCCTACCTCAGCAAAGAGCTAGGGCTTTGGAGGCAGCAGGTGTGGTTTCAAATGGAGGCTCTGCCATTGATGGGCACGCCTGTCCCCTACTCCCACCCTCCTGAGCCCCAGGGCAGACGTTTACAAGCAGCTGCCCTCCAGTAGCCCCCACGGTCATGTGCACGTACTCAGGGCCAGCTGTTCCCTCTATCCAGCTCAGGCCCAGAGAAATCTGGCAAGTCGGATAACAGTGGGTTCCAGAAAATCCTCACTGAGGTCTGATGGATCATGGCTGCCCTTGGCCTGTCGACAGCCCGGGGCCCCAGCCAAGTCCTTTTGACGCAGTGACCCCAGCTAAGGGCCTGCCAGAAGGTTCCCCGGCTGCCAGAAGGCAGAGCCTCCCTGCCTGCCTGCGGGCGAGGACTGCTGCCCCAGTGCCCCGGGCACGTCCATAGGGCCCTCTGGACCCAGCTGGCCGTGGCCGAAGCCCCGCAGAGAGCAGGAGGTGAAGGCTTTGGGAGCCTCTCGTAACCGCAGTGGGCGGCTCCCTAAGATTCTTGGTCAGCACCCAACTCGGAGAAGCCGGCTATGTAGCTGGGAAGCTGGGATTGGAGCCGCAGAGGCTGTCGGGGCCTGGGGATTGCCCAGTTCTGGGCTGGCCTAGTGGACGCGGTTGGCACAGTACGACCCTTGACTCTCGTGGGGACAGGCCCCCCTCCCCCTGCCATTCAGGATCCACAACTCCTCCAGCGGAACCTTTGTATGAGCTGGTAGTGCCGCCTGGAGTAAAACCATTCCGATGAAAAACTCCTTCCGAGGATGTTTCTCCGTCTGAGCTGTGGGCCTGCCGAGGATGCATTCCCTTCCTTGGGAAACCACATGCCAGGGAGACGGGGAGGGGCAGAAAGCAGGCAGGGGGCCCCACAAGCTGAGACCAACCCCAGAGCCCCCTGGGTTTGCCGAGGAGGGGCTGGGCCTGTCCCCAGGCTCTGTGCGCCCGCCCCACCTGGGACCTGCGGCTTCACTGGCTCCCCGCTGCCATTTCAAACTCTATTAACATTTACCCCCCACGGGCCTACGTCCAGAGCGGTGGGGCGACACGGGAGAAGCGGGATCTGAGCCAGGGAGCGCACAGGCACAGTGCTCTTTGTAGCCCCGTGGAGGTCTTGGCCCTTTGTTGAGGAGTCGATTTCAAGTCGGGCCCCAGGGGAGCCCTAGAGCAATGAGGCTCCCGTTTCAGTGGGTCAGAATGACCTGGAAAGTTGTTACAATGCAGGCTCCTGCCCACCCGAGCGTCCGATTAAGCAGGACTTGGTGATTCTGCGAGCCGCGCCTGGCCCTCCCGGGGTCTGTGAGATGGAAGGATGATTCTGCTCTCAAATGCTACACACCCCCGGGGGGTTCTCCAAAAGGGCCCCTGCACCAGGAGCCAGGCTGACGCCATGCCTGGGGCTGCCATCCTTGCATCAGCTGGGCCTGCTCCCCATACAGGTGCCAGGGGTGAGCGTCTGGGGGTCCTGCAGCTGCCCCCCTGTGCTTGTTTACAGGTTCATGCCCCCCGATGACCCCCTGGGCCGCCGGGGACCCACCCTGAGCAACTTCCTGAGCCGGAAGCCGAAGCCCCCAGAGCCATCCTGGCAGCACTGCCCCTACGGTGGGTAGCTCCCCACACCCCATGCTCCCAGGTCAGATTCTCTGTTGAGGCAGCACAGGGCAGAGTCAGCAGCCTGGGTTCTAGTCCAGGGTCCGCTCCTACCTAGCTGTGTGACACTGCAGAGCTAATTTAACCTTTCTGGCCCACATGTGCTGGCTGGGTCATTACAAGGATGGACGGACATCCTGGGTGTCTGTTGCACCGGAGGCTTTGTGAGGGCCAGAGGCAGGGGTCACACGCAGGGCAAAGGCGTATCCAGGAAGCAGGGAGGCTGTGTGTACCCCCAGACTCCTCCTCCTCTGTCCCTTCCTCTGGCACTCTGGCACCTTGCATCGGCAACCTGCCCCATCGTCCCTCCACCCCACCCCTTCATGGACTTGGGTCAGTGCTATCCATTAAGAATTAAGGACTTTATCCCACAGCGCTTCTAGCCAGCTCTTTCACTGACTTGCTTTGGCAAATTTGTTGAGTTTTGTTCGTTTAACATTCCCAGGTCTTGCTTCTTGTGTCCACAGAAGTTTAAAAAACCTTAGGTGATATTCAAAGTCATTTCTTGTTAGAATGAAGGCAACCGCACATACATCGAGGTTGGCTCGTCTTGCTCCCGCTCTCAGCAGGGTCCAGGTTTGGGAAATACATTAGGGGATCTCCTCTGTTAGAACAGCCTGTAGGGAGAGGGCAATGGTTCCCAGAAGGAATGAGGCCAATGGTGGAAACTGAGGCAGAACTGGAAGTGCAGTCTTATGCCGTGAGCACCTGTTCCCCACCCTGTCCCCAAGGCTGGCCCCATCCACAAGGCCCCTGGGGAAGTGGAGGTCGAAGGTCATTGTATCCAGAGGTTTGGTCTTAGTTCCTGGCCAAAGGGAGTTTCCACACGGCCGATCTCCCTGCCCGGCACTGAGATTACTGGGTCCAGCGCCCTACGCCCGGGGCGGGGCGGGGGTCGGGGGAGCGTACCACACCCTCACCCGTCTAACCCGGCCCCGGGGCACTTCTCCCCACCTCGTCCTGCCCCAATCGTGACAATCCTGCGGTGGGCCAGAGGCATCTCCGAGGAGGGCCGCGCACCCACCACACCCCAGCCCCGCACAGCCTCTGCCGCCCGAGGTCTCACCCGGTCCTCTCCCACTGCCCCGCCCCTTCCAGGCAAGAAGTGCACCTACGGCGTCAAGTGCAAGTTCTACCACCCGGAGAGGCCGCACCTGGCGCAGCTGGCGGTGGCCGACGAGCTGCGCGCGCAAACGCGGGCTTGGCGGGGCGCGGAGACCGAGCGGCGCCGGAGCGCGCGGGCGGCGACGGCCCGGGCGGAGCAGGGGGTCCCCCGAGGCGCTTCCGCCGCCGCCTGGCCGGGGGCCCCGGAGCCCGGCGCGCGCAGCCTGCCCTCGGCGCGGCCGGCGGTCGACGTGGCGGCGCTCGAAGGCAGCTTCTCGCGGCTCGCCTTCAGCGACGACCCGGCGCTCCTCGGGAAGCCTCCTCGGGACGCCGGCCTCGCGCCCCGGCCGCGCCGTCCGGACTGGGTGGCGCCGGGGGCCGCGGCGACCCCGGCAGCCGCGCCCGACCTCCCCAGCCCCCGGGGCCCGTCCGGCCCGCCGCTCCGGCCGCGCGGGGCGCACGGCCCCGGGGCCCAGCACAGTGAGCTGCTCCCCCAGCGCAGACGGCCGGCCGACGCGCGCGCCTTCCCGCCAGCGGCCGGCTGGTTCCCGGGCCGCTCGGCCTGGGCGGAACGCGGCTGGGCCGACGGCGCCTTCGGGGGACCGTCGGGGTCTCCGCCTCCCTTCGCCCCGGGCGAGGTGGACGCGCGCGCGCGGGCGCGCATCGCGCTCTGCAGCGTCTTCCCGCCGCACCAGGTGGACAGCGTCATGGCCCGGTTCCCCGCGCTCTCCGACGTCACCGGGCTCATCCTGCTCATCCAGAAATTCCAAAGGTCTGGTGCGCCTGTGGGAAAATCCTAAGGCACTCGCCCAAGCCACCTCAAGTCATGTCCCGCTCATTGGGCCTGGGCAGGGCGGGTTGTCAGCCTGCTCCTGGGGCGAGCCGCTCTGCCGCCCCCTTTTCTTCAAAGATGCTCAGGGAAGCCAGCTTCCTCACCCCCAGCCGGGCCCATGGTGGCCCTCGATGACCCTCCCCGACACGGTGGGGCTTGCTGCTGGAGGTCAATGAGGCGGGCCCCTTGCGTGGAGGGAGTGATCTCCTAAGTCTGGAGCACTGCGCGTCCCCCGACGGCGCCGAGGGTTTGTCCAGAAGGCTCCGTGCCTGTTTTGTCGAGCTGCAGCTGGGATCCACAAGTGGGTCCCCGTCGCAGTTTAATGGGTCACACCAGAGGGAGCGACATAGGAAATCTCAGAGTGCATTCCACGTAATCAAGTTAGATATGAAACTCCTGTTCCTTCGCTACAAGGTGGGGGCAACCTGCACCCGCTTGGTAGCCACATAAACTCAAGGCGGGTCCTGGCAAAAGCTTGAAAAATCCTGGTAGGTGGCCTTCAATTTTATTGTATCAAATCACGTTATAAATATGTAGTCGGTTGGTTGATGGAGGTTTCGGCATCTGGAGGTTTTCACATGAGCTGTTTCTTACCTCATGAGGGGAACCTAGAATTCTAGCCTTGATGTGGGGCTCCACTTGTCACTCTGAGAGTGTGATCTCAGGTCTGTGGGGGCGAGGCAGGGGCACGGTGGCCTGAGGGTCCGCCCCTGGGGCCTTCACCCTCTACACCCACACCCACACACACCCCACTGGACTCAGGGCCCTCCCTCAGGGCATTTTCCAGCAAGCTCCTCTACTGGCTGAGTTTTCTAAGCCACCCCTCACATGTGAGCCAAGGCCCAGCGAGTCAGGACTTGGGCCCAGAAACCTCGAGGTGGGTCAGTGAAGAGCTGAGCTGAGCCTCGGTCATGGAGGTTTATTGCCCTCTTCCACCATTGCTGTTTTCTTCTAGCAAAACTGCATTGAGTTTTGGGGCGAAGGGACCCACCCATTTGCAATGGGCAAGAAATGAGGCCAGCCTTCCAGAGTGGGGCCCCTGTGTCCTCGGGGGGCCCTGGCATTTTTGGGGGGGGAGTCCACCGTTCACTCTGGGTTACAAGTCCAGCAGTGCACTCTTGGCTCATTTGCCCATGAGGGCCCTTGGTGGCTGGGCCATCGGGGAGAGTGTGACGCACCTCCTAGCGGAAAATCAGCTCCCAACCCCCCAAAGTTTCCTGCAGACTGGTGAGTGCAAAGGGACACTCTTCTCAGTGCATCACTCAGCTGGGTGCATGGTTGGCACACGTCAGGGTGTACCCCTGGGAGAGTCCACTTCTAGCCCTCTAGCTCACGGTCAATGCTGCCAGTGGCGAGGGAGTGACCTTGTGTCTCCCTGTGACCCCTTTCATCTTTTTCAGCCAGCCTCTTAGCGTGCCTCAGCCAGATCTGTTCTTTACCCCTTTTTCCCAAAGAGGACACTGCAGCCGCAGTTGTGTCTTATTATTCTGGGGCTGCAACAGGTCCACTCTTTCTAGATAAGTTGGATTTCCCTCCCAGTATTTTTGTTTTTGTTTTCTGTTGGCAAGACAAGCTTAATGTTAGAGCTGCTTTTGTCTCTCTGATCTGTGTCCTGATGTTGCAAGGCTGACTTACAGTTGGAGAAGTTTAAACTGCTTCCTTTGAGGACAAGTTTGAGTTTTAGTAAGCTGTAAAGCTATTTCATTTGGTTCACTGTGATTAAGACAAGCACAAAAACAAGTGAAGAGACAGCACATTTCAGTGTAATCCCCTTTGGAATCTTTTCCAAAGTCTTGGTATGTCTTTATGACACACAACACGGGTGGATGGGTGAGTGAAAAGTTCCTGATTGCATAACTGTTACCTTGATCCAAAAATAAATCACTTTTATCCACACCTGGGCTCTCTATTACCAAAATGCGTATCATTTTCTCCCATGTCGGCTTCTCTCTTCAGGTCAGGTTTTCACGTTCAATACTGTGGGTGTGAAGACCAATGTTATGGCTGCTTTATGTGGTGTTATTCCTCTCTTGGGGGCCAGGAGGCTGGAATCCACCTTTCCCAGGGGAAGCAGTGAGCCCCAAGGTGAGGACAGGCCTTTGCTGGATGCCCAGCGGGCTGGGACACGGGCTGCTTGTCTCTTTGCTAGCCTGTTAAAATCCTCCTTACAGAACCACAGAGCAATCTCACAAAAGCCACTCTTGTTGTGTCAACTTGCAGCCGAATCCTCAATTGCTCAAATCTGAGCAGCCGGGTGCCGGACCGTGTTTTTGCCGGTGCGGCTTTTCCAGAAGCCTCTGGAAGGCAGTTTGAGGCAGAACCGTAGAGTATCAGGGGCTAAGGGGGCAGAAGCCAGAGAAGCCACTCATGTCCGCATTGTTCCAGATAAAATGAAGCCCAGCACTCCAGATTTTACCTAGAACTCACGCCGAGGAGCCGTGAGCTGACTGGCAGCTGGTGCAGGGACAGCTCCCGGGTGTGGGAGAACAGTTCCTATGAGGAGAAGAGCATGGTCATGGTTGGGGAGGGGGGGTGGAGGCATGAAGGCGTAGGGATGGGAGAGGGGGCTCTGGGAGCTGGAGTCACTGCTTGGAATCACACATCCCACCGTTAGAGGATGCCCAGAGCCAGACCAGCTCCATAACTGGTGGGGCCTCATGTAAAATTGAAGTGCAGGGCCCCTCCTTCAAAAGTGATGAAGAATTTCAAGATAGTCGATAGCGCAGAATTCAACCAAGCGTGGGGTCCTTCTAAGCGGGGATGTCCTGCGAGACTGCTGCTGCCCACGAAGCCGCCTTGCCTGGAGTTACCAAAGAAAAAGCCAGAGAACGTTCTCCATACCCAGAGTGTCAGAGTCTAAGAGGATACGTGCACGCTCTGTCATTGGGAAAGGCCACACGTGTCCGAGGCAGGCGCTGCTTCCCCGGGGCCTCTCCCTTGGGGACTGTACCCTGCACCCTCCTGAGGGCTGAGTGGGCCTTCCTTGGCTTTCTCTGCCCCCCTCTGCTGCAAGGGGCTCAAGAGGAGAAGTGGACGGTCTTGAGCAAACCACATACGGGATCAGCTATGTTCAAATGAAGTCAGAAGGGGTAGACCTACAGGGCAAACTGAGTAAACTGGTTTGTGTGAGGCGAGCTCATGGCCCACAAGCATGGCTCACGAACCAAGAGGCAGGAGGCCGGGGGTGAGGGGTGGAGGGTGGAGGGGGAAGCAGACGCGAGGTTGATTGGGATTAGGGGCTTGAATCCTGTCTGTCAGGATTCTCTTTGGTTTTCCTCTGTATGCGGGATTATTCTCTCCTCCTGAGGTTCTCTCTACACAGTGAGAGCTACTCTGTTGACAGACCTAGGCACATATCCTTTTAGCTAAAAGATTTTCAGCCTCAGAAGAATCTTGGGTAGAATCAGTTGGCCTGGCTTGGGTCATGCCCTGTCCCTGGACCAATCACCTAAAGGTGCTATAATGTGTGTGTGGGGGCTGCTGGGTCTCATGCCCCCTCTGGCTCTGACGAGGGCATGTCCTGGGATTGTCAGCTTCTGCTGGAACCTACATGGCTGGTGGGGTGTCAGAAGGTTTAAGGGAATGCTGAGCAGTCCCTCAGAATGAAGAAGGGGGACAGTGTCTGGACAGACAAAACGAATGCCACAGCAATGTTCACGTCTGGGCCCTGGGCCAGGGCTTAGGATACCCCCCCACCCCCCCAGCTCTGGTCCTGCCTGAGAAAGGAGCTGCTGTGTTTATTCTCTTTCTCGTTTTGTCAGGAAAAACCATGCATCTGACCATCCATAGACAACACAGCTTTGTGTGGTTGGAGATTAGAGGGCCTGCTGCTACAGGGCCCGAGCTATCGTTGTGTTAATCTTGCCAGTCCTAGACTGAGGCCAGATGAGCACTTAGGTGGGAGACTGCCAAAAACCCCTGCAGGGAGGAAGTGGCTCTTCAGAGTCAAAAGGTGACCTTGTTCCCTTCGACTCATTTCTGAACTGATGCCCTCTAGAACTCAGGAAGCTCTCGGAATCAGAGCACTCCGCCCAGCTGCTGGCAGCCAAGCTGAAAATGAGGGGCTGAGGGCTTGACCCAGCTTGTAATTACTTTGCTCTGAGTTCCTGGGGAAACAATGTCACCTCTCTGTCCTTATGGAGGAATGACACACCTATCCCAATGCCCAGGAAGATGCTGGATAAGCAAGCAGAAAGGCAAAAAGGCATAACTCAGAAACCAGCTGAATGCCATTCATATTAACTAGCTGGCTGGCTGGCTGACAAACACTGATTGGCTGACTGACTGACAGTGACGAGCTGACTGACAGTGACTGGCTGACTGACAGGCAGACATTAACTGATACTGACTGACACTGACTGACAGATACTGGTTGATTGACTCATTGACACTGACGCTGACTGAAAGACAGTGGCTGACTGACTCACAGACACCGAAGGACACTGATTGGCTGACTGACTCACTGATACCGATACTGTCATTGACTGACACACTGACTCACTGACACTCATTGACACTGTCTGACTGACAGACACTGACGGGCGGACAGACACTGGCTGGCTGACTGGCAGTCATTAACTGACTGACAGACACTGGCTGACACTGACTGCATGGCTGACAAGGTTGAAGTGTGGTTGACACCTGTAGCTGTTGGGAGCCATTACTCAAACAGGGTTAGCAAACCACAATAGTTTCGGCTTTATCTGAAGTCAAACTGATTCTTGAAAATAGTGTCTCCCTGATTAAAACAAGTCATATGAAGCCTCCAAAAGTGAGTCTCACTGATGCCATTCTTCTTGAGGTAGTTTATAGGGGCATTTCTCCCCCAAAGGAAGGATGGGAAGCATAGAATGGAGATAAGGTCCCTCTCCTTGCACCAGTGATTTTTTCCCAGCCCGGCCCCTTTTCCTTTCTCTGAAACCATCTCTAGCTCTCATTTTCTCAAAGCCCCTTCTTCACCCAAAATCACCTGCTGAGGGGTCCTTGGGGTTCCATGTTTCACTTGATTGTGTGTATCTCCTTTGCTCTCTTATCCTTTTCAATCTCCTGCCCCCATCATTGCCTTTAAATCTCCCTCAGCTTCAAAGTTCTTCTCTTTCCCCTTCTTCCGCAAAGTCTGCCCGGGGCCATTCTAGCACTTGTGAACCATCCTTCTTGGATTCTTCACCTCTGTCCTTTCCGTGACCGAACATTTCTAATTGCTCCAAGGCACCCTTTGGAATGATTTCGTTCTGAATGGTTATTTTTGCTCGTTATTGAACTTTTTCCTTGTACTTAGGCTTGCACTTAAGACTATGCACATATGGAAGGTTGGGACTGTGTCTTTAACCTTGTCTTTCCATCAGCCTTGAGGCCAGTCAGGTCCAGTGAGGTTATGTCACTCAAGCAAAACAGTCCTGAATCCCAACACCTAGGACCACACCAGAGACCCAGGCTGAGGGAGGATCTGTCTCCAGCTTCCAAGTGGCCTGAAGAAGAGGACATACTCGACTGTGCAGATTCTTAAAGCTTCCAAGCAGATATGGCATGGCAGCATCTAATTGCACAGGGCAAGAAAATGCAGTCCTCCCGTGTGTCTACACGTGTGTCTACGATGCTAGGCATCTTTGGAGAATGGCACCGTGATCCTTTGCCTTTGGTAGCCAACAGAGAAATATTTATTGATTGAAAATCTTGAAGGAAAAAAAGAGTTTCATGAAGCATGGTACATCCATTTAATGCAATACTATAAACCATTAAAATGATATTGTCAGAGGATGTTAAGGACAGAAAATGTTGAGCATCTTGTCATTGGGGAAACTTGTCATCAGGGAAACGCAAATCAAAATCACAATGAGATACCACCTCACACCGGTCAGAATGGCTAAGATTAACAACCCAGGAAACAACAGATGTTGGCAAGGATGTGGAGAAAGGGGAACCTTCTTACACTATTGGTGGGAATGCACACTGGTGCAGACACTCTGGAAAACAGTATTGAGGGTCCTCAAAAATGTAAAAATAGAGCCACCCTATGATCCAGTAATTGCACTACGAGGTGTTACCCGAAGGATGCAAAAATACTGATTCAGAGGGGCACAGCACCCTGATGTTTATGGCAGTATTATCAATAATAGCCCAGTTATAGAAAGAGCCCAATGACTGATGAATGAATAAAGAAGCTGTGGGGTGTGTGTATGCATGTATGTATACACACATGTATACACACACACATGTATACACACACACACAGGAATATTACTCAGCCATCAAAAAGAATGCAATTTGACCATTTGCAATGACATGGATGGAAGTAGAGTGCATTATGCTATGTGAAATAAGTCAGAGAAAGACGAATACCATATGACTTTATTCATATGTGGAATTTAAGAAACAGAACAGATGAACATATGGGAAGGGGAAAAAAGAGAGAGAAGGAAACAAACCGCAGCAGACTCTTAACAACAGAGAATAAGTTAAGGGTTGTTCGCAGGAAGTGGGTAGCGGGTGGGTGATGGGCATTATGGGGGGTACTTGTTATGAAGATCACTGGGTGTTGTATCTAAGTGATAGATGATTAAATTCTACACCAGAAACCAACTTTACCACATATGTTAACTAACTAGAATTTAAATAAAAACTTGAAATGAAAACACATAAATAAATAAATAAAAGATGTTTACCTTAAAGCTCTATCACAAAGATAGGCTTTTAAAAATACCATTAAAAAAATAAAAAAAAATACCACTTATTTCAACAAGGTTAAGCGAAGTTCAGAAAAAAAAGAAAATACTGAGCATAGATTATGAAGCACAAGAGTAGATTATAAAAAAGAACATACCATGTTTCTATTTTGTTAAAAAGGCATGTTCTAGTTGTAGAAAAGAACGCTAAAAAGATCAACAGAGTATATCTGGGTGGTGGGATTATGATTCCAGCTGACACTTTCCTCCTTTTGGTCTTTATGTATTTTTTTCTGAATCTTCCATAGTTAATGGTTTTCATAACAAGACAAAAAAACTCCTTGCTACACACCACTGCCTTTTAAAAAATGCTAAACTATACATTTATTATAAAAGATTCAGAGGATTCAGGCCGCCTTGACTTGACATGTGATAAACCGAAGTGTAGATCCTTCCAGACTTCTTTCATATGCGCATGCATAGTTAATCGAAAGAGAGTCCTCACAGGCCGGACCCTGACAGCATGGGGCTGATGTCAGTGACATGAGGGCCCAGGTGAGCATCAGGCTGGTTCCACGGCCAGAAAACCCCGCGCAGGCCCTGGATCCCGGGAGCGTTGAAGGACCCTGGGAGCTCTCCCCCCACACACACCCCAAAACTCTAAGTCTGCGGGCGGCCGGGGCTGCTCTGCGGAAGGCCAGTCACCTCGTGGCACCCTAGGTCACTCATACTGCAGGAAAAGAGGCTGTCCTCACCGTGGGGAACTCGGCCCTGGAGCGTCCAGGCCTCATTGCTGGCGAGAGGAGGAAGATGGACGTTTCCCCGTTCTTTGTTTGTGTTCTCGGAGTTGATTCAGCGCCAGGGAATTTTTTTGGCCAAGTCAAGTTCAAAATAACTCTTCGCGATCTGTTGGGTGCAAATGCGGTTGATTTATGGCTTTACTGACCTTTGATTCATCGGCAACTCACTGCCTGGGGCCCTGGGGAGGTTTTTCCTTTGCTCGTTTCCCCAGGGTGACTTAGGGGCTCTGGCACCAGGAAGGTTTTCCTATTTCTTCCACCCTAAGACCTGACCGCATGGCCCCTGCCCTCTGGGCTCACACCCTGGTGGGGCTCCGCCTCCGATTTTCTACAGACTGACAGTTATCTTTTTGGATGCCCTAGACTACGGGTCACTCAGTCTCTGGCTTTTAACCCCTCTGAAGAAGCCCGCAGAGAAATTGCCCCAAGCGGCTTATCGCGCCTCACAATGCAGCCCAGCTTTCCCCCATCTTCTCTGGGCTCCTGCTCCTCTGCTGAGGGGCTGCTGGGGAGCCAAATGAATTCTTATGATTGACGCTGGTGGGGTAGCTCCTCCCAAACTGTGTGAGCACAGCCAGGGCCATTGGTAGATGTCACGCGAACAACTCTCAGAATAACCACGCCTGAGGAAGCCAGTTAGAGGAACTACTGTATGATTCCATTTATATAAAGCTCTAGAAAACGCAAACTAATCTCGAGTGCCAGAGAGCAGATGAAAGGTTCCCCAGGAGTGGGGAGGGATACGGGAGTGGGAGAGGGGGTGGGGGCAGGGTTTGCCGAGGGACCGATGGACCCCCCATCCTTGTGATGGAAGTGATCATTTCGTGGGTGTGTGCAGATGTCAAAACCTATTAGTTGCGTGCTTTAAATCCATGCAGTTTATAGTATGTTAATTATACCTTAATAAAGCTCTGTATGTGTTAGTATTTTCTGAGAGAGAGAGCGAGCGAGCATGTGTGCAGAGGTGGGGAGGGGCAGAGGGAGAGAGAGAGAGAGAATCTTAAGCGGGCTCCATGGTCAGCACAGAGCCCGACATGGGGCTCGATCTCAGGACCCTGAGATCATGACCTGAGCCAAAAGCAAGGGTTGGAGCCACCCAGGCGCCCCGTTGAAGCTCTTTAAAAGAAAAAGAAACCTGCAGAGAATATGTGTTCCCAGAAGAACGAACTCCGGAGGGTTCGATGATGCTGCCACAGGCTTTCATCTTGAGTTGGTCCCACCTTCTCCTTGTCACCTTTCTGTCCTGTACTGAGCCCACAGGAGGCGCCTCGCCCTGTCTGTGCCCGTCGAATGTGCTGTCCTAACGGGCCCATCTCAGCCTGAGGGGCAGCTGGGGGGGAGGTCTGTGGAGAGACCCCAGGGCTGCCGGGCCCCCTTGGAGCACACAGTGGCCTGTCCCCGCTGTTCCCAGGCTCTCCATCCTCCCTCAAGGTGGGCCCTCTGATGGCTGGGCGGCTTGTCGCAGAGCTGGGCTGGCCCTGGGCTCCATCCAGGTTGTGCTCTGTCACCAGGGCCTTCTTCCTTGTCCCTCCGTGGACAACCCTTCTCATTTCAGGCCCAGCTACCAAAGGGCCCCAGAGAGACAAGGAGAGGGAAGCACAGACGGCCTCCTCGGGGCTCCAGGAACAACTGAACAATGGGAGGCGGGGTGGGGATGGGGAGTGGAGGGGGCGGGAGTGCCACCCTCCTGGTGCTGGCCCCGTGGACCACCACTGACTTTATACCTACTTGTTTGTACCGAGAAGTTTCCAAGCAGGAATGTCTGTGAAGTCCTGGGGTGATTCTGCTCGCTACGATTTCCCCAGGAGACACTAAAATAGAGAGGTAACGGAAGCCATTTCTAGAGAGTCAGAAAGACTAGTGGTTTCCTGAGGCTGGGGGATTGTTGGGAGAAGTAGGGGATGAGAGCTAAAGGTATGGATTCCTTTTTGGGGTGGTGGGAATGTTCTAATTTGATTGTGGCTCTGGTATATGACTCTATTAAAAAGCATTGAATTGTATACTTTAAATGGGTGAACTCGGGGCGCCTGGGTGGCTCAGTGGGTTAAAGCCTCTGCCTTCGGCTCAGGTCATGATCTCAGGGTCCTGGGATCAAGTCCCACGTTGGGCTCTCTGCTCAGTAGGGAGCCTGCTTCTCCCTCTCTCTCTGCCTGCCTCTCTGCCTACTTGGGATCTCTCTCTCCCTGTCAAATAAATAAATAAGATCTTAAAAAAAAAATAAATGGGTGAACTCTGTGGTCTGTGAATATACCTCAGTAAAGCTGTTACAAAAGCAAAAAGCAAAACAAACACACACACACACACACCCAACAGAGCTGGTCTCGGTAAAGTCTGAATCTCCCTGCACCTCTCAGTGGGGGGTGAGGGCTGCTTCAGAAATACTTGGCAGTGGGAACTCCGTGGCTCTTTCCAGGTCTGACGTCTCGGGGTAAAGTCGAGTAGAGGGGACGGAGTGTGGCACCGGCAGACTCGTAGGGATCCTCCTGCCTCTGGGCTTTTGGAGCCCAGCAAGGGGTGGCCAGCCATCCAGGGACCAAAGAGGGGTGAGCCCCACGATAGGGCTGGGGCCACATCAAAGGCCGTAAGAAGTGACCCAAAGCAGCTGCCAAACACCCATGATGATGGCCCCACTGAGAAAACATGTGGGCTCCAGAGCTCCAGCCGACTGTGTCTTCAGAGCCCTTTAGCCACAAGACTGCTAGACACTTCTGTGGGTCCAGGGCTGACTCGGTATCAAAATCAAAGCAGGCAAAGAAACTGAAGTCACTTGAAGCCCCTCAGATGGGGCAGGAGTTCCTGGGTGACTCTCATCCAGGCTGCCTGGGACTGTCCCGATTTTAACATTGAAAACCCCACAAGCCCAGGAAACTCTTCGGTCTTGGATAAACCGGACAGCTGGTCACCCTGATTCCTCACAGATCCCTGAAAGCAAATGGCCAGGCTGAAAGACTCCTGAAACACTACAGGAACTGGCTTTCACGCTCCTTCTGCTCCAATATTCACAATGACTGAAACAACCCCAGGAGAAGGGAGGGAAGAGAGTCTTGCCAGAAGCCCGGCAACCCATTTTCCAGAAACAGAAAAATAAGAAGCTGGACCTGAGGGAATCAGGCCCTTGGTCAGGGCAGCGTGGCCACTCCAAGGTGCTGGGGAGGGGTCTCCAGCACAGGGCCATCTGTGGGACCCAGTGGGCACTTTGCCTCCGTCAGCTCTCACCCTCACCCTTGAAGGGGTAAACTGTTACTGATGTGAGGGTTAGTTTTACATGTCAACTTGATTGGGCCACAGGGTGCCTGGATTTTGATTAAATATTATTCTGAGTGTGTCTGTGAGGATGTTTCTGGGTGAGAATTGGTAGACTGAGTAAAGGGGATCACCCTCTGGAATGTGGGTGGGCTTCATCTAATCAGGTGAAGGCCTCGATAGTCCCAAAGGGGTGACCGTCCCCTGACTTACAGAGAGTTCTTGCCACCTGGCAGCCTTCAAAGTGAAGCACCAGCTCTTCCTGGGTTTCAAGCCTGCCCGTCTTTGGACAGGAAGTACACCATTGACTCTTCTGGACTTTTGGTTCTTTTGGACTCAGTCGGGAACTAAACCATCAGTTCTCTTGGGCTTGTCAGCTCAGCTGCAGATCTTGGGGCCTGCTCGTCGCCATACTCAGGCGAGCGAATTTTGTATAATCTCTTTCTCTCTTACCAGTTCTTTTTTGGAAGAACCCTAATATACTGACGAGTTTAGCTCTCTCCCTGCACTACTCAGACTCAGCTAACAGCTTTCTTTCTTCCTTTTTTTACAGGATTTTTATTTATTTATTTGGGAGAGTGGGGGGGGGGAATATGAGTGTGGGGAAGGGCAGTGGGAGAGAGAGAGAGAAGCAAACTCCCCGCTGAGCAGGGAGCTCAATGTGGGGCTCGATCCCAGGAATTTTTTTTTTTTTTTAGAGATAAATATGGCCTTTATATACAGAGAAGCGGGACGCAGCGGGGGCAGGGGGGCCGGCGGCGGCAGCAGTGGACCAGGCAGGCCAGGCAGGGCCGGCGGGGCCCTATCAGTGGGAGAAGATGCCCCGGAAGCGAGCCTTGTCCTCTTCGTCCTTCTGCCGGATCCGTGCTTCCAGGGATCATGACCTGAGCCAAAGGCAGACGCCCAACGACTGAGCCACCCAGGCACCCCGCTTTGGGGTAGTTTTGAAAGACTCAGGCTGGTGATGACTTCAATGTCAAAGCGAGGAAGCAGTCAGTTTTGTTAGTGGCTTGTTACTGTGCTGGTTTAGCGAATCTATGAATGGCTGTGGGGAGGAGGGTCTGCTCCTCTCCTGGTGTTCCTTGTTTGGGGAAAGGGTACTGGGTACTCCTCGTTTTGTGTGGGGTGTCAGAAATACAGGCATTTACTGGGTCGGTTTTGTTCCCAGTCACGTTCATGTTCTTGGATGTCTCAAGACATCCCAGAGCCTGTGGAGCTGGTAACATAAACTCTAAGGTCTCGTGTGGCCCGGACGTGCTATGATCTTTCGACACTAACCCCACACATCTATGCAGCATCACTCACCGACTTGCTTTGAAATGGGAAAGAGCACGGCGTTCTGACCCCATGCTGTCTTTCCTACCCAACTGCAGAAATACTTCTTCTTGGCCTGAAATCTCACTTCAAATGTGGGCCTGAGGCGTTATTTTTAAAGGACTTCAGACACTACCTTCGTGCTGTCCGGGATGCTGGGAGCAAACTTCTTCAGGACGCAAACCTCAGCCCCCTTAACTCCAGGAAGAGGAGGAGGAAAAGCACAATCTCTGAACTAGTTCAGGTGTTCCGGGGGGGTGTTCACCGACTTCAGCCAACTGAGAAGGGAGCTGACCAAATATAAAAATTCTCCAGTCTGGATCCTTCCTTCTCTTTGTTGTGAGAGCCTCTAGAAGAAAAACCACCAAACCCAAGGGAGTGTTCACCCAAGAACGCACGCAAGTACCGACACTGACCATTAGGTGTCACTCTTGCACATAACATGTACTGACCTGGGCTCCAGACCATTGACAGCGATCCGCCTTTAGCTTTCTGCAACCAAGTGGGTTCCCAAAAGTCTAGCAGAGCCCCTCCTGAGGCCAGTAAGCAGTCAACCGTTGACGATGATTATAAAATATAGGGAAAACTTACCAGTGCTCTGCAGCGGGGCAGTTACAGCTCTTTGTAATGTAAAAGAGCCGGTATTTGGAGCAACCGGGAGGGCAAATAGAATATACTTTAATGTTGTATCTTTAAATTCATAATAAACGATGTCGAATGTGCAGGAAATGACAGAGAATATTATAACAACACTTGAATTGCCATCGTTGCTTCAGTCTTTTGCTTTGTTTTAAAGAAACGAAACACTGCAGATACCGTTGCATCCCCATTGTGGTACATGGAGAGCATTCTCTCCAGAGACAATCATTATCTTGAATTTGTGTGTATCGTTCCTGTGCCAATTTGAATGCCATCGCTATATTTATATGTATTCGTAAACATTTTAGGGCGTGGTTCTATATGTTTTCAAATCTTATGTAAATATTTCCATTTACATTGTATCATCTCGCAAGTTGCTCTTACCGCTTCCCCCTCCCCAACCCCCGCCCCTGGCCATTACTTTTCACTGTGGAGGTTTATTCCTGTCCCTGTAGGTAGATCCGATTTATTTATCTGAGCCATTGTTTTGTATTCCATTGAATCTCTCTGACAATCAATTTATAAAATTATTGGCTGTTTTCAATTTTGTTATTGTTGCACATAAAGCTGAAATGACCATTTAAAAACAATTTTATGTAGTTATCACTCACATACCATATAGTTTATCTCCTCTGAAGTATACAACTCAATGACTTTTTTTAGTAAGTTTATGAAGTTGTGCAACCTTTACCATAGTCAAGTTTCAAACCTTTCTATCACTCCCTTGAGACCCTGGTGCCCATTTATAGTTAATTCCCAGCCCAGCCTAGGCAACTACTAATCCACTTTCTGAGCAATGGCTGCTCTTACACAGGTCTCTGTGCTCATGGCCAGAGTCTCTCTGCCCACCAAAGAGGGCAACTGTAAAGGCCATGGGAACACGCATTTTAATTATCAAATTCTGCCTCATTGTGCGCTGTGTGGGTGAATCAATTACTACTCTTAACCAGTGGTGTGTGGACTTCTTCTTTGGTCAGATTGTTAACATATTTTTTTTGTCCTTTTCTTTAGTTTTGTTCTTTTCCTTGCCAATCTGATTTTAACCAGGTCATTGTTTTGATTTGCATTTTCCTGATTTCTATCTTTTGGTGTTTGTTGGGTTTTTGAGTTTCCTCTTCTGTGAATTGCCTATTCCTACTTTTCTCATCTTCTAATGTATTACCTTTTTTCCTATTGCTTTGTAGCGGTCTCTTATATACACTGGGTAATAATTTTTTTTCTCAGTTTTATGCTTTGGAAATATTTTCTCCCAGTCTGTGGTTTATTTAAGCTCCAAGGACGTCTGTGAACAGAAGTTGTCAATTTCTTGTAGCCAAATAATCAACAATTTCTTAACGGATTGTGTTTTTCATGTCTCATAAAAGTTTTAAAGCTTTACATTTTATGTTAGGTCTTTAATCTACCTGTAATGGGTTTTTGTGTGTGGTGAGAAAGTGTTTTCCCCACGTGACACTCTGTTCCTCTATCAAACCCCATCCCGTGTCAAGCTTTTGTTTCTGGTTTCCCTATACTATTCTTCCGTGCCCGTGCTGACATCGAAGCTTCTCCATTATTATAGTTTTAGAGCAAGTCTTGATATTTGAATGGGACCAAGCCCTCTCAGGGCAGGAATTGCCGACTGTTTTGTTAACGACTAGGTTCCTAGTTCTTAAATCTACAGTATACAGTGGATGCTCAGCATTTGTCGAATGACTACATGAATGGACAAATGATAGGGCAGGGCTCTCCTCTCTCTCTCTTTTTTTGTCTTTAAGAATGTCTTAGCTATATTTGGTTCTTAGTTGTTCTGGATAGCCTTAGGGTCAGATGGTCAAGTTCTGTGAAACACCTTACTGGAAATTTTACTATAATTATTTTTGAGTTTGTGGACTGGCTTGTGGAGTACTGACATCTTGGTAATGCTGAAATTTCCCATCTAAGAACATGGCATATCTCTAGATTTATTTAGGTTGCCTTTATTTTCTGTAGTAGTGATTTGTCATTTTCTCCACAAATTATGTGTGCATGTGTGACTGAAATTCATGGGTACCTTGTAGTTTCGTTGTTATTATGACTTGGTTCTTTTTGTCTTTATTGCTGGTGTTATTTATGTTTCTACAAACAAATATTGAATTTCCCGAATGCTTTGTCTGCATCTATTAAGATGATTACATTTTCCCCTTTAATCTGTTAATGTGCATTTCTAATTTTTTAATGTTGAGCCATCTTGGCATATGAGAAAAGCCAGTTACTTTTCTCCATTAAGTGCTGACCAATAGAAGTTTTTGTGATGAGGGCTATGTTCTGCTCTGCCCAAGAGAGTAGTCATTACAAATATGTGGCTCTTGAGCATTGTAAATGCGGCTACTGTGAGTGAAGAATCGAACTTTACATTTTACTTAATTTAATTATGAGTCTAAACAGCCACACATGTCAGAGAAATTACTGTCTATGTTCTCTTCCAGGAATTTTATGGTTTCAGGTCTCACATTTAGGTCCTTAATCCATTTTGAGTTTATTATTATTATTATTTTAAATTAACATATAATGTATTATTTGTTTCAGGGGTACAGATCTGTGAATCATCAGTCTTACACAATTCACAGCACTCACCGGAACACATACCCCTCCCCAGGGTCCATAACCCAGCCACCCCATCCCCGCCCTCACACCCTCCCCCGCAGCAACCCTCAGTTCGTTTCCCGAGATTAAAAGTCTCTTAGGTTTGTCTCCCTCTCTGGTTTCATCTTGTTTCATTTTTCCCTCCCTTCCCCTATGATCCTCTGTCTTGTTTCTTAAATTCCTCATATCAGTGAGATCATATGATAGCTGTCTTTCTCTGATTGACTTATTTTGCTTAGCATACATAATACCCTCTAGTTCCATCCACGTTGTTGCAAATGGCAAGACTTCATTTTTTGATGGCTGCATAATATTCCATTATATGTATATACCACATCTTCTTTATCCATTCATCTGTTAATGGACATCTAGGCTCTTTCCATAGTTTATCTTGTTTCTTGTTACTGATTTTAGGGGAAAAGCTCTTAGTTTTTCCCCCATGGGATATGAGTTAATTGTGGGTTTTTCATATAAGGCATTTATTATGTTGAGGTATGTTCCTTCTAAACCAACTTTGTTGAGGGTTTTTATCATGAATAGATGTTGTACTTTGTCAAATGCTTTTTCTGCATCTATTGAAGTGATCATGTGGTTCTTATCCTTCCTCTTTTCAATGTCCCTGTGGTTCTAATTTGCACTTTCCTGTTTACAGTGAAGCTTAGCTCTTCTCCCTTGAGCCTTGGTTGTTGTGTTTTCCATGTCTGAGAATTGCCTCTTTGTGACCTTTGCCCAACAAGAGCTTCTTACCCCTCTAATCCATTCTTTACACTTGCTGCCAGAGGAAGCGTCTAGAAAAGATGGTTCTGACCAGACGCCCACTCTGTTTGGCATCTCCTACTGTGACCTTTGTGCAGGCCATACTCCCTTCCTCTCTCTGAACCCTAGGCTGCCTGGACTTCCGTCAGTTCCTCAGATATGCTGGGTTTTTCCTGCCACAGGGCCTTTGTGTCACCTTTCTCTGCTTGTGCTCCACCTCCCCTCCAAACTCCTGACATTCTCCAGGCTCAGAACAGCATGGAGCCTCAGGGTCCCTTCCCTGGTCACTGCCCTCCTGGCAGCCTCTCTCCTTCTCCTGGGTCCTCACACCCCACCCCGTGAACCTGAATCCTGGGAGTCTGCTTGTCCCATTTAGGCCAAGACAAAGCCCTGGACACACAGGTGTCTCCCCTCCTCACTTCCCTTGCTAGACGGGTGCCACAGCTGCCCCATCTCCTCAAGCTCTTGCTGGATACCAGTGGGTCAGGGTTGGGAAGAAAAGCTATCACTTCTAAATATATCAAGGCTGTACGCTGTCCCGAGATTTAAAAATACACGTAATGACAAATATTTGCCCCAAAGCTGTCTGAGGTACCAGACCACTAGCCATTTTCTTTCACGGCTGATGAAGACACTTCCTCAGAATGTCATTAAATCTCATCTACACTGCATTTCACAACAGAAGAAAACTAAATCATGGTGCTGTGTGAGTAATACTAGACCAAGAGAGCCTGAAAAAAAAATGCGACTTGGCCGGCCGACTCAATGTTCCCCCGCCAGCTTTACTGAGACATCAGAACGCGGTGTGAGTTGAAGCCACGCAGCGTGATGACCCCATTCTCGTATAGAGTGCGGGCTGATGACCAGAGTAGGGCCGCTTAACGTCTCCGCTCCTCACACAGTCACCCTTTGTTGCTGTGTGTGGTGAAAACAAGAAGGATTTACTCTTTGAGCCACTGACAGGCGTGCCACACAGTCTTGTAAACTAGAATCCCCACCCCGTGCATGAGATCCCAGAACATATTTCACTTCATCGCTGGAAGTCTGTGCCCTATGGCCAGTGTCTCCCCAGGTCTCCCAGCCCCCTCCCTGACTCAGTTTCCCCGCTTGGCGTTTTTAGATTCCACATGTAAGTGAGACCATAAGG
Organism: Procyon lotor; assembly: GCA_028646535.1. NCBI lineage: Eukaryota > Metazoa > Chordata > Mammalia > Carnivora > Procyonidae > Procyon > Procyon lotor. Next base: position 12,917,935 of record CM053608.1, read on the forward strand.
TGTTTGCGTTTTTTCTGACTTACCTCACTTAGACCGGGCCCGTGTTGAATCACCTTGCTCCCCACTGGCTGGGAAGAGCCCCTGTCTGCTGGTCACGGAGCACCTCCCGGGGGAGCTATTGAAACCTGCTGGTCCTTGAGAGTCAGCCATCTTTGGGGCTAAGGGTGGCCATGTGAGAGGGCTTTGGCTGCGACAGAGAAACAGAAGGGGAAATCTCCTTCTCAGAGGAACTGAACCAACATGAGTGTTGCCAGGAGAGGCCCAGGGGAAACGAGAAGTGATTGAAGACTGCATGGCTCATTCCCCGGAGGGCGAAGAGGCCGCCATTGTGAGTGGCGCGTGAGGCAGAGCGTCCCTGGTACATGGCGGCAGCCCAGTTGCTAAAGATCCCACCAGCGGTGACGTGAGGAAAAGGTCCTGGTGGCCAACCCGTCCTTCAGATGCAAAGACGGAGAGCGATGTCTTCAGGGGGCGCATCGTATCCAGCCCTGCAGAGAGATCCCAAGGACTGAGGGCTCTCAATGGCAGTTGGAGGCCGGACGTGAGAGTCAGAGCGCCTATTTCCACGGAGGCTTTGTTTCTCACAGAGCGAGAACTGACGCCACGAACAGTGGACATGATCTGTCAGTCAGAGAATTTCAGAGATGTTGAAGAACTTGGTCCAGGCAGGCGGGTCTGTCATGTGGCCAAGCTCATTGCTCTGGCAGGAAAACCTGGCCCGGCGCTTTACTGGACACAGGATCTGACACCCTCGGAAGGCCCCAGAGGAGGGCAAAGTGCTGCTGAGTGGCTGTTAGGAGCCGGAAATGTGGCAGCCAATACTGAGTGACGTGGAAGAGCCCGAGTTCCCCCCAGATGGTAGAAGAAGGAGTAAAGAGACAGGCGACTGGTTATGCTGGAAAGACTATCCTGCGTGCGGCCAGAAGACCTGCCAGAGAAAAGGCCCCAGGGAGGGCTCTGGCGTTGCCCACGGCCATCAGGAGTGCACCGGTGACAGGGACCCAGCCTGACGAGGAAGTTCAGTGGTGGCTTTCCTCTGCAGCCCAGGGTGGATGGTAGAAGGGACGGCCACCGAGCTGGGCTCGTGAATATTCATCTTCCTCCCCCGTGGAGTCACAGAGGTCAATGGCAACACCAGAAGTGGGAGGTTGTGATGACCGCGATGACCAGCAAGAGGGAACGGGTGGCCATGGGGACTTGGCCAGCAAGGAATCACGGAGACGGCTGGTAGAGCACAGTGACCCTACAGCCAACAGGGCTGCTGCTCAACATCTGTAAGAGAAGTCAAGAATGTAAGAGCAGAAAGCTAAGGGAGTTGCCTAAACAAAGCCGTGGCCCCTTCTTCAGTTCTTGGAGCAGAGCCTATTTTCAGATTTTGAACCCATTAACTGAAGAAGTGGCCATGTGCCTAGGAAGAAGGACCCTCTGCAACCGTGACAAATATATACAGTAATATTCCCCTGGTCCTTCCCTAATGGGACCTGTAGCCATTTACTTAGGTGGCTGTCTACTGGGAAAGGACAAGACCCAGACATTTTGAGAACCATGGACACAGGGTCTGGGTTGACCTTAATACGAATGATCCGAAGTGTCACTGTGACCTTTTGTTAGAGATGTGACTCGCTGAGGTCAGATGACCAGTGAAATCCTGGCTGAAGTCTGGTCTGTGGACCTACCCAGGGACCCTTTCCCCAGTCCCTGAGGATACAGCTGGAATCGGTACACTGGGTGGGTGTTGTCACCCCCTGTTGGGTCCTCGGCCTGTGGACTTGATGCTCCCATCCTCGCCACCTCCACTCCTGGCCAAGAAAGTGAACAAAACACAATATTGCATCCTGGGGGAGACGGTGGAGATTGGTAAAGCCACTGAAGAGTAGGAGGGCAGAGATGGTCATTCCCACCATAGCTGCATTCACTTGGCATGTGGCTCCTGCAGAGGTTGGCTGGATCCTGGCGCCTGTCGGGAGACGACCGGAGGCTCGGCCGAGTACCAGCCTCGATGTCCACTGCCGTGTCCCCTGCGGTGCTCTCATAGTAATCCGGGTTAATAAGGTCTCGCGGACGTGGTGTGCGGTCATGGAGCTGGCAGATGCATTCTTTTCCATCCTGCCGCGGACTGACTCAGCTCGGGGAGACGTCAGGCTGAGGGAGAGCAGGGTCTCGGTAGTAGGGAAGGCACGGGGTCGGCGAGGTGACGGACAGAATGCACACACACAAGAGAGGAGGGTGCAAACTGCCGTACTTTATTCTTCCAGGATAGGGTTTATATATCTTTTGCAAGCGGATACAGAAGCGGAATTGGGTAAATGCTAGGAGGTCTGTGTACAATCATATGGTTTCTTT
>CM053608.1:12920777-12939468 GCA_028646535.1 Procyon lotor
AAAACCAAAAAACGAGACCACTCTCAAAACAAGTGGGTAACGGATAGACAAGGGACATGATGAGGCAGATAGCACGACAGTCTGGAGCCCTGGGAGATCCCAAGGATGACAAGAAATGAAATTTCTAAATCAAGGTTTAGCTCGAGAAAGTAGGAACATCTCATAGTTGTTTGGGATTTGTCAGCCCAAGATACTGCATAGTGAATGTAAGCAGAGACATTCATTTCCCATGTGAGGGAATTACTAGAATTAAACGTATATTTCAACGAGAGCACAGGCAAGACTGGGAGAATTAGAGGTGGGTGGCCCCCTGGAGAATTCCATTTGTATTGCAGGAGTCGAGCTACAAGGAGGCCAGAGACCCGTGCCTCTAGCGTGTCCATTCCTGATGCTGGTGAGTTTCATGGACCACCCGATGGTGGCTGACATTGGCAGCTGGGCGCTGACCTTGGTGTGCAGATGGCACAGTTCACTTGACCTCTTCACGGTGCACATTTCGCACGGAGCTCCCTAGAAGAGCAAGATGACAACACATTGCTTCTCCACACAGATTGACCTCATGCTGTTGTCTTAATTCAACGGTGTTACAGTTTGAGGAGGAAATCGACCAACTATACTGGCCACCAGATATATAGTGGTGATAAAGGGGAACTGGTATGTATACTACTAATAGGAAGTTGTTAATGACAAGTTAGCAACAGTGTGGATAATGGAAATTCCCCAGTAGGATGATGTCTGGGAGCCTTTAGCTTTAGATATGACAAGGTTTTACCTTACACTTGATAAATTACTAAGGGAGCATCTAGTTGGTAATTTGTTTTTCCACTTACTTGCCTTTCTCGTGGGTGTTTGTTCATCAGAATGGGGGAAAGATATTGGAATATATATCAGATGCTTCCCCTTCTAAAGCTTCTTCTAAAACAAATTTATTATTTTAATTTACCTATAATAAAATACACTCATAAACTGAAGAATTTTTATGTAACAAATGCATCCATTTGTTTTTTTAATTTAAATTTCATCAGTTAAAATATAGTGCAAAATTGGTTTCTGGAGTAAAATTCAGGTATTCATCACTTACATACAATACCCAGTGCTCATCATAATAAGTGCTCTCCTATCCCCCGTCTAGCCTGTCCCTCGGCCACTTCCCTCCATCAACCCTCGGTTTGTTCTCTATTGTTAAGAGTCACTTACGGCTTGTTTCCCTCTTTCCTCCCCCCCCCCTTCCTATATGTTCATCTCTTTTTCCTTCCTTTCTTTATTTTCTTTTCTTTTTAGATTTATCCATTCATTTCAGGGAGAGAGAATACACAAGTGGGGGGAGGAGCATAAGGAGAGGGGAGGCAGACTCCCCACTGAGTGTGGAGCCCCATGCAGGCTCGATTGGAGAAGCCAGAGCTCATGACCTGAGCCCAGACCAAGAGTCGATGCTTAACTGACTGAGCCACCCAGGAACCCCATCTGTTTTCTTTCTTAAATTCCACATATGAGTGAGATCATATGGTACTTGTCTTTCTCTGTCTTATTTTACTTAGCATAATACGCTCTAGTTCCATCCATGTCATTGCAAATGGCAAGATTTCATTCTTTTTGATGGCTGAATAATGTTTCATTGTGTATATATGCACCACATCCTCTTTGTCCACCCATCAGTTGACGGGTGAGAGCTCTCCTTAGTTTGGCTGTTGTTGATAATGGATAATGATAATGGTCCAACAATGGATATTGTTGATAATGCTGCTCTCAGCATCGGGGTGCACGTACCTCTTCGAATCTGTATTTTTGTGTCCTTTGGGTAAATATCCAGCGGTCATAGGGTGGTTCTACTGAGCCTCCAAACTGTTCTTGAGAGTGGCAAAAATGCACCCACTTTTTAAAATTACTTTATTTTTAGGTAGAGTGAGAGCACATAAGAGTGGAGCGGGGAGGGGGGAAGAGGGGCAGAAGGACAGGGAGGAGAATCCTGAGCAAACTTCACACTCAGCACAGAACCCAACTCGAGGTTCGATTTCATGACCACGATCTGAGCTGAAATGAAGAGTGAGACGCTTAACTCACCGAGCCACCCAGGCGCCCCCAAATGCACCCGCTTTTAAATGCTCTGACAAGCGCATACACCCATGGGGGCTTGCCAAATTCAAGTCGTGGGACGTATGCATCACCCCAAGAAAGTTCCCTTGTGCCCCTTCCCGGGGAATCCTGGCCCACTGCTTCTACTGGCCCTGCCGTTTCGCCCTTTCTATAACGTTGTATAAATGAAGTCATGCAGATAGTCCCCATGGTCCCCAGATGCTCTGGCTCCTTTCGCTCAGCATAAGGCATTGGGATTCACGGATATCACTGCACAGTCCTTGCTGCTTTTTAATGCCGAGTATTCCCAACAGAGAGGCCGTGATCTGCTTATCCCTGCACCTGCTCGTGCATCAGTGGGTTGTCTTTGCTCTTTGGCTGCTGTGAACACAGCCGCTAGCAACCTTCACGGACTTACATTTTCATTTCTCAGGCCCGTTACCCAAATTATTTTCATGGTTCTTTTTACTTATCAAATCAAATACACTCTAAATCTTGCTTCACGGACTGGTTCAAAAGACCTTCTGTTCCTGTGCTCCCCTTTCAGCCAAGTGAGGTTACCCGCAGATCTCCGTGGAGCCCCGGTGGTTTCCCTCTCTGGGGGGGCTCACTCTGTCTTCTGCACCGTGGAACATCTCCCCGCTCTCCCCCTCGCTATCGATTCTCCGCCACTGTTTGAGACCCCGCTCAGATGCCTCCCTTTCATAAACTGTCCGGGACGCAACCACTAGAAGTCATCGCTCGCTCCACGCAGTTTTGACCCTCTGTGTTCAGCCTTGCCTTATGTTTTGTAAGTCCTATGAAGTCCTATGAAGTCATCACAATGAAAAATGCCCAGATATGTAGAGAAGGATTAATTTAGGATCGACTGTTAACACTGAGAGGGAAATTAAACTTTAATCTCAAACCTTAGGAAAAAGAGTTCTAGAAAAACGACCGAATTAGCTAGTCCTAAACCATTGATCCTTGGGCAAATACAGGGTGAGGTTCCCACAGCCTGGGGTCATGTTTTCATCAATTGATACACACATGACCTTGCTTTGTATGTATTTCTGTTTAATATACATTATTGATTCACCAACACTGAACTCACAGGCCACCACACTAGGATTTCGCCTGAGCAGAGTGCGTTTTCTCCAGAAGACACACCACAGCCTGCTTGCTCGGGGATCGTTTTCAACAGCAAAATCACCAACAAAAAGCACGCCAATACGAAAATCGTGGCCCTGACCAGACTGTCAGCACGGACTGCTGTTTACAGCAGGAAACGCTGAAGCAAGAAGGCAGAGCGTTGGCATGTGGTCTGACCTTGGCCGGGGATGTGAGCGGCGGGGGACTCAGATGTTGCACCGCTCGGCACACGTCCACGCAGGGCTGTAGTGAGCAGGTGCTTCCCAGGCGACAGACTCTGAGAATAGTGAGGATTGACCGTGAGTGCACACCTGTGTCCCCTTTGTAAGCCCCAAGTTGGCCACTTTCCCTCCGGGGTTAGGTAACACCCCGCCGGCCGGTGGCAGGAATGTGATACTGAGAAGCATTTGAGGGAAGTAATGGGAAAATAAAGTTACACTGGGTCACTGAATTTATAAGGCGAACTTGAAACTTACTGTGCGTCTGCCATGTGCCATGTCCACGATGGGGGAAGAGTGCACAGTGGTGAACACAGAATGAGACCTTGGCCTCACACATCACGGTGAGATTAGGAAGACTGGCAAGGGAGGGAGAACTGTAAAGTGTCTCCCAAAATAGGAAGATGATTCTGGAGCCTGAGAGTTAATACTCACTGCAGCCACCTTGGAATAAGTAGGAATAAACATCAGTTTGGTTCAAAGCGGGACGGAGTGAGACTGCCTGATGTGGGGTTCTGGTCCCGAATTCTTACCCGCTGTGTGACCTTGGGCAAGCCACTTACTCTTTCTGTGCCTCGGTCCTCGTCTGTGCAGTGGGGGTGCCGGAGCATCTACCATTTGGGCTCTTTGGAGGGTCACCCTGAGGAGCGTGCCCCCCGTAGTAAGCGTGTGTTGGCTGTATCTAAAAAGATGCACAGCCTCCGATTTATCTGCTGACGAACTGGATCCTGTCAGAGCAACTTGATTATGTTTGTGAGAGAAGCAGAGAAGTGGAACGTGAGGTGGTTACTGCTCCGCGGCTAGGAGAGCGCGGTCACGGCCACTCAGGGGCTGCCGGGGAGAGATGCTGTGACCCCACAGGGCTGATCCATGCTTGGTCCCGAGGTTGGGAGTCGGCGCTCGGCCCCTCGGCTCAGCCCCCTGGTGAGTGACATGCAAACCTGCTGGGGAAAAACGCCCAGAAATGTAGAGAAGGATGAGTTTAGGATGGATTGTTACCGCTGAAAGGGAAATTAAAGTCAATAGAAGTTTAAGTTCATTTCAGTTTTTATAGAACTATTAGAAAAAGTGGTTCTATAGAAACAGCATGAAGTCAATAGTCAGGAGAAACAAGCACTGATGGGTTGGAAACAAGAGCCAAGAGCAGGGGGAGGGACCGGAGAGCACCCTTGCAAGGTCGGCAAGGTTCCGCGGAATCACTCTGAAATGCCCAGGCAGGGTGCTGTGCTGAGTACCACCGTGGGAAACCTCCCACGTCCCCCTAATGCGTATGGGAAAGCACACGCCATGCAGGTGCTGGGAGACTAGCGTGAAGCCCATTCTCCACATAAATCAGGACGCCAAGAGTCCCATGTCCCACCATGTAACTCATAAAACATGGTTAGAGGAAGCTCGTCCCTATGTGAATGTGTCTGAGGAACGGTGGGAGGCAGTTATTCTGTCTAGAGGAAACACAGCCAAAATGCTACGAAATTGCATTTTGAGAATGACAGAGTTTCTTTCTTTCTCGGTATCACGCCTGTAGAAAGCTGAGAAGGTAGAATCGGTGAGACTCATTACAGTAACAAAATCCATTTCCTTGTGGATGGATGAGTCTGTCAAAATTCTGTGAAGATGAGAGCCTTGTACGACTCCAAGGGGGTCTCAAGATCTTGGCACTGCAGCAAATGCAAAATTTCAGAGGTGCACAGATGCTCAGAGGGAAAAAAAATGACAGTTGGGTCTAAAGTTTTCAGTGAGTCCTGCTTATTCTTTATTTCACTTGCCTTAGAATGTGGGGGGCTATTTGTTTCATGGAATGTGAACCCATTGCATTTAACTGTAGGTTATTAATGGTTATGAACGGTAGGAGAGAGAGGTTGTGGTGGAGAGAGAAATACAAGTGGCAAAGTTCAGAAACTTTGCTGTATGTTCTTGCCACTTGATATTAAATACACTTTGGGATGCTTCACAATCTTAACAAAAAACATCTGTTACTGTTCACTGCAATGAGATTGCACGTCTTGCTTCTCATTTAGTCGCTTAGTAGACAGAGCTTGGTTGCTTGGATTAGTGGCCTTCTAAGATGTGTAGACTGTTTTATGATAAGGATCTGGTTCTTCAGCATATGGGCTTGTGAAAACTAAAAGCCAAAAATGTAGTCACCGGTAGGCTCCAAGCCAATTTATATAAAATGTACGCTTGTTTCATGGCGTGCATCATACGGGCAGTCTTGGTCCACACACCCAATTCAAATACACTCTCTGCTAGTATTCCTTTAGTCAGAAGGCTGCCTCCTCACCTTTCTTGGGAAAGGGGAGAGGGTTATTACACCGCGTTCATTCAATTGTCTTTATTCCTTTTTTTCTTGACCAGGTTTCTTAGGGGAAAATATTCTCCCATGTCCCTCTGCTTCAATTGTGATATTAAAAAAATTTCAGAGGTCCCTGGGTGGCTCAGTCGGTAAAGCATCTGCCTTTGTCTCAGGTCATGATCCTAGGGGTCCTGGGATCAAGCCCTGCATCAGGCTCCCTGTTCAGCGGGGAATCTGCATCTCCCTCTGCCCCTTTCCCCCACTCATGCTCTCTCTCTCTCAAATAAAGTCTTTAAAACTTTTTTTTGATCTTCATGTCTAAAAACATGAAACCATTCACAGATCTGGATCCAAGAAAAGGCAAAATTTAAGCTTTGAAGTGAAACTGGATATACCAGAATCAGGAGCCTCAATTTCAAATGCCAATTCTATATTTCCCAGAACATCCATAATGGTCTCTACTTCTCCACACTCTTGCAGAACCATGCAGAAGATGACTGAAACATCCCATTAGTTACATTTACATATCCCAATATGTATTGTGCCATATCCCAGTATTTCAAATGCAAAGCATTCCTGTTAGTTACTTGGCTGGCCTGGGAATCTTCAACTTGTAATATTGGTCCAATGGGACCAATATATATACCAAATTCAAAACGGCCACACCCATCAATTAACTTGGAATTAAATGTTAGAAATGGCCCTCAAGAATCATCATCATCATCAATTACTGATTTCTTACTGTGCGTTGTTATTTAATGTGGAGACACAAAGGGGTGTGTCTAAATACCTTCCCTGTCAGTATATGAATGGACAGGTCAAAGCAGCAATAAATGCTACATGGGCACAAAATCTAGCAAGTGCCCCAAGAAGGTAGAGTTTGGGAAGGCCTCACAACCTGGACCTATGACCCGATCCTTGAAGGTTTAAACCTAAGTAGACAGAGGAAATGGGATGGGCAAAGGTACACTGGTGGGGATGTGCAGAATTAAGGGAAGAGACTAGGCTGATTTAGTTGGAAGAGTACTCTGTTGGAAAGCAGCAAACCATCCTGAATACGAAGTTGAGACGGGCTACTGAATCCTACGAGTAAGCCCAGTCAGCAGTGGGGATGATCACTCAACCGGAGAGCACGGGCATGGTGTTCTCCCTAATCCCGGCTGCACGGCGCCCGGAGAGAGTAAGAAACCCCAGCAGGAGAACGAATTAGAGCAGTGTGAGAAAGGCACTAAGCTACCGAGAAATGATTGGTGGGCTCACAGGTGGGAGTCAGTCTGTTTTTATTGAAAGTCTCTGGTAAGCATTCCCATGGTGAAAATACTACAGTATTTGTTCACTGTGCTATGAGGATAAACAAACTTCTGTCGAATGTAGTTGGGGGTCAGAGGAAGGATGTATCTCTGTCCTAAAGGGGGAACAGGGAGGTTAAAAGAAGGGGATTGGTAGAGAGGCTAGAATCAAGTGCACCTTGGGCCAACTGTAGGCTTAAAACAAATATGAAAATGTGCACACACTGGAGTAGGTCCTTTGAAGAAATTATTTTTCTGGAGAAATAATTTGTAATACTCCATCATAAAATGTACATACTTTAGAGAGCTGGACATACAACAGAAATATAAACACACCTGATCTTCAGCTCAGCCCTGGATAACTTTATAATCTTTGTAAAGCAACAAACCTTTTGACATGAAAAGGCAAGAATTTAATCGCAGTGGCTGAAATACCAAATTCTGGTCTGCGGAGATGTCCCTCGACCAATTCAGAGAAATAACAGCAAACTTACCGTTTCATTCACTGATACTGTTGAGAAAAATGCATCAAATCCCATCCATTCAAAAACCTGGCCCAGTTTGAGGACAATGAAATTCCCAGTGAGAAGGGGTTGGCTCAGCTAGTTTCACATTCAGCATCCCAGTGAGGTGGGTTGAACATAATTAATATAATTATCTTCATTTAACAAGGCCGAGAAATAAAAGCAACTATCTTAGGGTTACAGGGTAAATCTAGGGAGACACTCGAATTGTCCTGATCTTAAGATTTGAGCAGTCTCTCTAGGGAACAAGGTGCCATGGTGTTAGAAAGGCAAACACACAGAGTATAGAATTGATGAATCACTGTATTATACATCTGAAACTAACACCACCCGAATTTAAGAAATTAATAGGAGGATGCAGATGTTTTCATAAACTTTCTAAATAACTTGGCAAGTCGGTGAACTATTACAATGTAACATGGCAGTTCTAATTTTGAATGTATAATATAGGAAAAAATTTATAGTTGCAAAGACAACTCATTACCAAGCATTTTTGTATGATTACACTCCCTTAAAAACAAAAAACTCAAAACCACCACAACATACAGGGGTGGGCGTGGGGGGAATCCCACTTTAACAGACATAAAAGCTACGAAATTGTTTTTTTTTTTTAAAGTTGCCTTATTTTCAGATGGAAGTAATAAAAATTAAAATGCAGCCCTAAACCATTTCGTTTTCAAATAATATGGATATAATTGTGGCTTCTAAAAACTGGAGCCAAACGTATGTTCGTGTGTCATAGAGAAATGTAAGTATTTTGTAATATTATGAGGAAAACCAGGCTAACACTCAGCATGAAGATATTAGTCTGGAGTGGCCCTTGGTGACAGTATAGATCGAACAATATTTTCTAAGGCGATAGAGCCAACTGTGGTTACTCACAGACCGGACATTATTACACTTTACATCATTCATCTCTTAAAGCCGTCACTGCTCACTGGACTGTCCCATCACCACTCAGCTGGGACAGAGGGAATCGATGAAATGACTTCGGTGAAGTCTGCTATTTATCATGCTTCGACTGAAATGACCTTTAAAGTTAAAGGTTAATACACTTTCAACTGTCCATGGATTTGATTTTCTGCACAATTTCAAGTCTCCAGTGGACAGTCAATTAGTAATAGGCTGCAGATTGACCTAGATTGGTCATTTAAAAAGCTCAATGGAAATTTTAGCAGAAAAATTAATTTTCTTATTTCTCCCCCAAATCTGCAATTCGGCACGCATCTTTGCATGATGTGTCAGTTGTGATGGCACATACCGGCCCCTGTCCTGCTAATAGAAAAGATTTCCTGAGAAGTCTCCGTTCCATGAACTGCTAATTACCCACCTCGCCTTTAAATATAGCCAATGTCAGCACCTAAGGATAATTAGTGATGAGAAACGGAAGTCCATCGTTCCATCTGAGGTTCTTCGTACCTGTAATTCTATTTCAGTGCAATAATTCCAGAAGGTGGTTTCCAGACCACCGGCATCATATTCCTCGGCAAATAAAATTTCTGTCCCCAATGGAGGCAAAGGAGGGCTTTCTACAGTTACAACAAAGAGATCAGTGAATGCTACTTTGCCTTTTTCAAGCTCAGAAAAGCCAACTGATGTTTTCTGAAAACTCTTAAGATAAAGGTTGTCTCTGAGAGAAGCATCACGGGGATCCCCAGTACCTTCATATTATGGAATAAATCAGATCTTAAACTGAATTGCTTCTCAGGCCAAATGACCCAAGATATCCTGTTTTCAGAGAGGTAAACTTTAAAAAACCAAAAAGAAACTAAAGGACAAGCAATAACTATGAAAAAGCTATATATATATATATATATATATATATATATTTTTGGCTCAGTTGAACCGTGGTCGCTCTCTTTCATTAGTTAAAAAGCTTGAGGGAGCTGAGAAAACCAGTCCAAGAAATGCAGTTGAATGCCATGATGTCACGAGAAGACTCTAGAGAATGAGTTTTCTCTGATTTCAATTAGCTATCAAGTGTTCTCCTGGGGTATAACTTGTCTTCTGGCCCACAAACTTGAAAAACAAGTCACGAAATCCACATTAGAATATAAGTTTTTTAATTTTTATAAATAACTTATCTGTTACAAAGATAGTTTACCCAGCTAAATCACAAAACCATCAACTCAAGATATCCAAATTACGTTTTATTAATAAAACAAGTAAAAACTGATTTATCAATCTTCACATAGAACTGCAGATGAAGCTGAAAAACAAGGCCTAGTTTTAAAACAAAATGCATCAAATGTAAGGGCTTTGGGTCTATGGTCTAATTAACTAGGATTGTCTTATTTCTTCCCATATACAAGATGCAAAGCCCGGAAGTCAAGGCTCTGACATTCATATAGATCGCCTGTAATAATCCTGCTTATTTAAGAAATATCCATTTGCAGACATTTACAATGGGTGACAGTCAACATTATCTCCTCCCTTTTGCTACATTTCAGCACTTCCCTTAGCCCCATTCTAAGCACTGATATATAATTCCATAATTCTGTTTTTTAAATGCATACTGTTCTTTCTTTTTCTCGATTTCAGTTATATACATTCCCGATCATCTGAATATTTATTTTCCTTATAAAAATATATCATCAAAATAAAGAGATGCTTGAGGTTGCTTCAGTGTTCAAGTTTGCTTGTTTTTTTTTTTCCAGCTTTCCTTCAGTTGTCCTAAATATGACTAGCCTCGTTTCATAAATACACATGGTACTGCCCCAAGTCAGGTTCAGAGACGGACCGCCCGACAGTAAAGCGCTTAACCTTCTCCCCACACCAGGGCTGTAAGTACTGTTGCTGTGGCTGGTTTTGAAAAGTGTACTTTCCCCATAGTAATCTCTTGTGCAAGTTCTGTGGGACACCGGGCAGATGAAGCAAGCTTACCCTCGGTGCTCTGTCAGTGGGTAAAAAATACCTTTTGTTGTAAGCCTCCCTGCGGAAGGTCAGTGTGCTGCGCCACCCACTGCTGAGGTCGGCAGGCAGAGGGTGACTTAGAGAGACCTAGGGCTTGTAGGATTTCCTGCAAGTCAGTGTGCAACGTGTGCACGTCTTCACAGAACACCGGCACTCAGGAGGGCAAAGGACAGAGTGAGTGGAGGAAAGTTATTTTGTGCACAGTTTCATTAATGCTTTTTTATTTTAAGGCATTGCTTCTCTCAGGTAAGGCTTAAAAAGGGACATGATCGTGCTTAATCACTAAAAGGAAAAAAGAAAATTAGTTAACAAAAGACTATTACACTATACATATAGAAATATAAGAAAATAATAAAGAAAAGAAGTCACTTAAAGCAGACTCGAGAGATCTGTACAGTAGGAAAAGCTTTGGGATATTTCACTGCATGTGTGTACAGACATACAGAGCATGCTGCTTTCCTTCTCATCTTTAGAGCCCAGATGCTGGCTTCACAGAGTGGAGACGTTTCAGGGAAGACAGGGACGAGGCCAAGAGTACCACAGATTAACGAAGTTCTTCCCCTATTTGTTGGCACCGTGCGGCAGCAAACAGTTTTTAAATAGTTAAATCTTGTTCCTTTTCTTCATGTTTGTAGTGTTTCACCGAAAGCTTTAAAAAAAAAAGCCATCGTTCTATTCCTTCCTCCTGTCAAAATTCAGTAGTGACATGAGGGGGAAAAGGTACTGGGCACACCTAGGCATGAATGTACTGAGAATCATCCACACTGGGCTACTGGTAACACTGTACATGGTTAGGCAGCGGGCAACCGAGTCTCTCAGCAGATTCCCTTTCATGTGATGAAATTCAACTGCCCGTGACATTAGACTGAGGTATTATTAGCTCTGTGGGTTGACATTTAACATTAGCACAACACCATCTCGTCACACCTTCAATTTGACAAAAATCCTATGTAGCAGTGAAACTTTTCCCCTGATGACAGACTAGTTTCTGGAACTTCCGATGTGGTTTTAGAGCTAAAGGCCTTTTGGCTCAGAAATGCCTTGGCATCTCACACTGTTCACAGCGGATTAAGGCTGGATGGTTCAAGAAAGTACAGGCAGTACAATTCCACTGAGCCCCTTCATCATCTTCTGTGTCTTGAGTCTTTGGTGTTTTGATGGTGGACCTTTGATCTGTAAGGAAGCAAAAGAATTGTCTTAGAAGCGACCGATCGCGAAGTCGTAAATCACGGCAACTTGGAGCACCATTTGGACGGCCACGCACTAAGCAGCCTGTTGACCAAATGGAGCATCGGGCTGAAGCTGACACCACGTCTGGTTCGCATCCACCTCCAGCTTCTCCGCTGGGGACACAACACAGACACGACGGGGAACCTCACTGCTGCCTTCAGGGGGAAAAGAGCATCATTTTCTCCAGTTGATAAGCAGGAGAAAAGGAAAATCAATTCACATGGGAACCAATAGCAAAGACTCCCGTATCACCTTAGGACTGTGAAAAGGGGTCCTACCGACACAAGTCTGTGTCTCATCAAAGTTACATTTTGTTCCCCACTGAAGAAGTACTTATAGTTTCCTTTTCTACCAGGAATGTTTTTGTTAAATATTCTCTATTTGCTAAAAATGTAAGCTGTGAACAACACACACAACAAATAGAAAGATGAGCTAATTTCTGAGATCTTAACTATGTATCAATAATAGATTTGGAGAAGTAAATCAGTGTAAAAATTCTACCTTTACTTCTCATTTTATTTTAAAATCACATTTATTACAGAAGTTAGAACCCTAGATTGAGGGTTGTAAGAATGGAGTTCTGCTCCTAACTCTGCTACTCACTCATGATTTTTCGCTTCTGTGATCTTAGATAAATCACATACCCTTCAGGTCTCATTATTTCCTCTAAAGTGAAGCCACTGCAGCTTTAAGAGGCCAAAGTTCCAGAGTATTTGAAAGGATTAATGTATCTTAAATTTAAGGAATAATTACATTCCTACAAGGTTGTGTCTAAGATGAAATTACATTTATGAAACTACTTTTTTTGAGGAAGGATTCCATTAGAAATTTAGGATAATGTTCCCACAACTTAGTTTGGGGAGGTTCCAAGTAAAAGGAGCATGCACTGTTGGAGCTCTCAAGGTTTACGATGTAAAGGTTCAAACTATGTTAAACACTGTACACTAATTTGCAAATTCTACCTACTCTATTGAGTTGGTAACTAAATCTCTTTGCTGATAATTATATAAGTGATGGTTGGTATTCTGTCCCCTTTATTTAAAAAAAATATTTTAAAGATTTTATTGGAGAGAGATAGAGAGTGTGCATGTGCACACAAGTGGGGGGGTGGAGAGGGAGAGAGAGAAGCAGACTCTCCCCGCTGGGCAGGAAGCCTGACTTAGGGCTCGATCCCAGGACCTAGAGATCAATGACCTGAACTGAAGGCAGATGCTTAACTGAGCCCCCCAGGCGCCCTTCTGTTCCTCTTTAGCAGCATCTTATTTACTGATTAGTCTTAAGGAACACTTTATTGCAAAACTGTGAGCTTTAGGCACTGGTCACAATTTTTAGGCATCAAGACACTTTTTGCCACGTTCAAGAGCAACTTGAGAATGCTATTTGTAGAATAAATATTTTCTTTAATTGAGTAATAGAATTAAGTAATAAGAAAATATCTAAGGCTTATCTAAGTAAAAATATTTGAAAAGTTGAGCTTCTGACAACACTACTTAATATTTCTTAAACCACAGTAAACTAAATAGTTAAAATTTTGTTTTGACTTTTCACCACATAAAATGATTTTACACTTCATACTTGGGAAACATTTTATGGAATGATTGTTTTAATCTGGGGCTCCATCCTACTTCCTAGAATTTTGGTCGAACTTAGGTGTTAGAAAATATTCCCACCTGGCACATATAAAAAACTTCATCTACCCTTTTTGTTTGACAACAGAGGTTTTTAGGAAGATGGACTGTTGTCTTGTATTAACACTGTATTATTGTATTAACACTTCAATCTATTATTAAATACGAGCACTTTCTTCATTAAGTAATATCTAAGGCAATCAATGGGGGACATATACATTTTTTTTTAAATGGAAATCTCCCATGGTTTTCTTGTATCTGCACAATCTCATTTGGTAGTTAAACTTACAAATCTTTTTATTAGAGGCATTTGGAAACCAGAATTTAAAGAGGAAGTTAGACTGCAAAGGTCGGCTTATGATTTCCACAATTTCAGCTGTTTAAAAAAAACAAAACACTGCAGAGTAAAGCAGAACCGCAAAACCAGTTTTAATTAAATAAATCTATAAATGAAACTAATAATTCTCTATTTTAACTGAAGGCAAAAATGTTTGATTCTATATTTCTCCAAAATAGCATAAATAGATAGAAGCACATGAAAGCTTCTATCTTTTGTGAAAAAAGCTTTTTTTTTAAAGATTTTATTTGACAGAGAGAGATCACAAGCAGGCAGAGAGGCAGGCAGGGAGAGAGGGGGAAGCAGGCTCCCTGCTGAGCAGAGAGCCCGATGCGGGGCTCGATCCCAGGACCCTGAGATCATGACCGAGCCGAAGGCAGAGGCTTTAACCTACTGAGCAACCTAGGCGCCCCTTGTGAAAAAGCTTCTAACAGATTTTTTCTTTTTTTGGGTAATAATTGCTATATTTCATATTTGACAAGTTATAAACTTTTTAAATTGAAGTATTTAGTTTCAGGGGTACAGCATAGTGATTCAATAATTTTATACATTATACAATGCTCACCACGATGTAGTTACCGTCTGTCACCGTACAAAGTTATTATAATATTATTGACTATATTCTCTATGCTGTTCTTTTCCTCCTGTGATTTATCTATGTTTGTGCCACTTAATCCCTTTCACATACTTAGCTCACCTCTCCCCCCACCCCAGTCAGTGACCATTAGTTTATTCCCTGTATTTATTAGTCTGCATCTAAAACAGATGTTGTTTATGGTGTTGTTGTTAATTTTTTTGGATTCCAAAAATATGGTATATTATCTTTCTCTGTCTTATTTCACTTAGCAAAATACTATCTGGGTTCATCCATGCTGTTGTAAATGGCAAGATCTCATTCTTCTTTATGGCTGAATAATATTTCATTGCGCTCATGTGTGCGTGTGCGCACACAACACCGCCCCCCCCCCGCACATCTTCTTTATTCATTCATCAGTATTTTGGTTACTGTAAATAATGCTGCAAAAACATAGACATGCATGTATCTTTTTAAGCTAGTGTTTTCATTTTCTTTGGGTAAATATCCCGCAGTGGAATTACTGGACTGTGTGGGATTTCTAATTTTTGAGGAACTTTCGTACTTTTTTGCATAGTAGCTATAGAAATTTAAATTCCCACCAACAGTACACAAGGGTTCCTTTTTTTCCCACATCCTCATCAATACTTTTTTCTTGTCTTCTTTTTTATTATTAAATTTAAAATTGTCTTTTTGATACTAGCACTCCTGCCTGGTGTGAGGTGTTATCTCAGTGTAGTTTTGATTGGCATTTCCTTTATGATGAGTGATACTGAGCATCTCTTCATGTGTCTGTTGGCCACCTGCATGTCTTTGTTGGAAATGTCTATTCAGGCCCTCTGCCCATTTTAAAATTGGATTATGTGGGTTTTTTTTTTTTTTGTGTTGAGTTGTAGGAGTTCTTTATATATTTTAAATATTAATCTCTTATCAGATATATTGTTTGTGAATATCTTCTCCCATTCAGTAGTTGCCTGTTTTGTCGATGATTTCCTTGCTGTGCAAAAGCTTTTTAGTTTGATAATTGCTTTTGTTTTCCTTGCCTGAGGAGTCATCTGGAAAATGTCACTAAGGCCAATGTTCAAGAGATTACTGCCTATGTTTTAGGAGTTTTATGGTTTCAGGTCTTTCATAGAGGTCTTTAATGCATTTTGAGCTTATTTTTGTATTTAAGGGGTCTAGTTTTATTCTTTTGCACGAGCAGTCAAATATTCTCAACTTACTGGAGAGACTTTTTTTCCCTCCATTGTATATTCTTGCCTCCTTTGTGGTAGATTAACTGATGATATAAGTGTGGGTTTATTTCTGGGCACTCTATTCTGTTTCTTTGGTCTATGTGTCTAATTTGGTGCCAGTACCATAACTTGAAATCTGGGATTGTGATACTTCAGCTTTGTTCTTTCTCTAGGTTGCTTTGGCTATTTGGGGTCCTTTCGGTTCCACACAAATTTTAGGCTTATCTGTTCTAGTTCCGTGAAAAATACCATTGGTATTTTGGTAGAGACTACATTGAATCTCAATGTAGGTTGCTTGGGTAGTACAGACATTTAACAATACCAGTTCTTCCAGTTCATGAGCATGGTATATCTTTCCACTTGTTTGTGTTGTCTTCAATTTCTTTCATCAAGGTCTTATAGTTTTCAGAGTACAGGCATTTTTTTCCTCCTTGGCTAAATTTATTCATAGATATTTTTGTTTTCTTTGATGCACCTATGAATGGGATTGTTCTCTTAATTTCTCTTCTGCTACATTGTTGTTAGTATACAGAAATGCAACAGATTTCTGCCTATTAATTTTGTGTCCTGCAACCTTACTGGATTCATTTATTATTTCTAATAGTTTTTTTGGTGGAGTCTTCAGGGTTTTCTATATATAGTATCATGTCATCTGCAAATAATGACAGTATTACTCCTTCCTTATCAAACTGGATACTTTTCTTTTTCTTCTCTGTTGCAGCTAGGAACTTCCAATTGAATAAATGTTGAATAAAAATGGCAAAAGTGGGCATCCTTATCTTCTTCCTGATCTTAGAGGAAAACCTTTCACTTTTTCACCAGATTACCATGTTAGCTATGGGTCTGTCATATGTGGCCTTTATTTTGTTGAGGTATGTTCCCTACATACTCACTTTGTTGAGTTTTGTCAAATACTTTTTCTGCATCACTTTGGTAATGTGGTGTATCATGCTGATTGATTTGTAGATATTAAACCATCCTTGCATCCCTGGAATCCCATTTGACTGTGGCAAATGATCCCTTTAGTGTATTGTTGAAATGCATTTGCTAATATTTTGTTGAGGATTTTTTGCAGCTATGTCCCTCTGGGATACTGGCCTATAATTTTCTTTTTTTGTAGTGTCTTTGTCGGTTTTATCAGGGTAATGCTGGCCTTGCAGCATTCTGGAATAGTTTGAGAAGGACAGATACTAACTCTTCTTTAAATGTTTGGCAGAATTCACCTGTGGAGCCATCTGGTCCTGGACTTTTGTTTGTTGAGAGTTTTTTGATTCTGGATTCAAATTTGTTACTAGTAATTGGTCTATTCAGATTTTCTGTTTCTTCCCGATTCAGTCCCGGAATAGTGTTTATTTCTAGGAATATATCCATTTCTTCTAGGTTGTTGAAATTTTGGCATAAAACTTTTCATAGTAAGCCCTTATAATCCTTTGTTGGCTGTTATTCTCCTCTTTCATTTCTGATTTTATTTGAGCCCTCTCTTCCTGATGTGTCTGGTTAAAGGTTTATCAATTTTGTTTATGATTTCAAAGAACTACATCTTGGATTCATTGCTCTTTCTATTTTTCTTAGACTCTATTTTTGTTTATTTCTACTCTGATCTTTATTCTCTTCTTCTACTAACTTTGAGCTTTATTTGTTCTTTTTCTAGTTCCTGTAGATATAAAGTTAGATTATCTGAGATTTTTCTTGTTTCTTGAGGTAGGGTTCTATCACTATAAACTTTCCTCTTAGAACCTCTTTTGCTGCATTCCAGAGAATTTCAACCTGTGCTTCCATTTTCATTTGTCTCCAAGCATTTGTTTTACTTCCTCTGTGATTTCTTCATTGATTAATATGTTGTTCAGCCTCCACATATTTGTGTCTTTTTCCAATCGTTCCCTTGTAATTGACTTCTAGTTTTATAGCACTGTGGTTGGAAAGATGCTTGACATGATTTCAGTCTTCTTAAGTTGACTGAGACTTGTTTTGTGGCCTAACATGTTATCTATCCTGGAGAATGTTCATGGGTACTTGACAATATGTGTTCTGCTGTTTTTGGATGAAATGTTCTCTATCTATCTGTTAAGTCCATGAGTTCTAATGGGTTGTTCATAAGCCACTGATATCTTATTTTCTGTGTGGAAGATCTCTCCAATGATGTAAATGTACTGTTAAAAGTTTCCTACTATTACTGTATTATTATCAATTTTTCTCTTTATGTCTGTTAATATTTGCTTCATACATTTACGTGTTCCTTCGCTGGGTGCAGAGATTTACAATTGTAATATCCTTTTGTTGATCTTTTTATCATTATGTAAAGCCATTTTTTGTCTCATTACAGTCTTTTTTTAAAAAGTATCCTTTGTCTGATATGAGTAGTGCTACCCCAGTTTGTTTGTTTGCTTCAATTTGCATGGAGTATCTTCTCCCATCCCTTTCTTTTCAGTCAGTATCTTTAGGTCTGAAGTGAGTATAGAGATGAGCCTTGTAGTGAGCATAGAGATGAGCCTTGTTATTTTACCATCCAGTCAACCTATCTCTTTGACTGGAGGATTCAGACCATTTACATTTAAAGTAATTACTAAAAGTATGTACTTTTTGCCATATTGTTGTTTTCTGGTTGTTTCTGTAGTTCTTCTAAGTTCCTTTCTTGTGTTGATGACTTTCTTTAATGCTATGCTTGGATTCCTTTCTCTTCATTTTTTGTGTATCTATTACAGGTTTTTGGTTGGTGGTGAAGTTCCCATGTAACATCCTAAGTATATAGCAGTCCATATGAAATTGATGATCACTGCAGTTCAAACACATTCTAAATGCACTACATTTTTACTTTCTCCTTTATGTTTTATGTAAATGTCATATTTTATGTCTTTTTGTGAGTTCCTTACCTAATTTTTTTTTTAGATATAGTTGGTTTTACTACTTTTGTCTTTTTAACTTCATACTAAACTTTATAAGCAATTGATCAACTACCTTTACCATATGTTTGCTCTTAACTGGGAAATCTTTTCATTTCATTTTTTTTTTATTTCTAGTGATGGCCTTTTCTCATTTTAACATTTCTTATGAGGCTGGATTAGTGGTGATGAGCTCTAACTTTTGTTTGTCTGGGAAACTCTAGTGCTCCAATTCTAAACAATAATCTTGCCGAGTAGTATCTTGGTTTTAAGTTTTTTTCCTTTCAGCACTTTGAATATATCATGCTACCCCCTTCTGGCTGCAGTTTCTGTTGCAAAATCAGCTAATAGTCTCATGGGGTTTTTC
>CM053608.1:12942068-13089434 GCA_028646535.1 Procyon lotor
GAAAAGTCTTGTAACAAATCAAAGAGTTAGTAACATAACCTATTCTTCCTTGTTCTCATTTCTCTAATTCCTAGAGTAAAAAAATCCACACACATATTTTGACATATCTTAGTTTCATGTGCATACAAATCTGATTATCAATGATGTAAAATGAGAGTAGGTAATAATTTTCAAAAATCATTCATTTGAAATTCAGAGTATCGTAATTACATAGAATTATGCATAAACAGAATACTCATGAAAAATAAACTTCCCTAAGGTACTGTTCTCATCAGTTATCTAAAATTTTAAGGAGTACAAATTTTTGCACCTGATTTTTTTTTCCCCCCAAGACTTGCTATTTTAGGAGTATATAATGAATCCTAAGGACATGAATATTACTTTTAAAGAGCTAAGTACATTATACTTTTGTATCCTCCCCCATCCCCAGCATGTAAGTGAAAATAAGCAACTATCTTCCTACTGAATTCATCCACAAAGGCCAAATTTTGAAGCACTGACAGAGTGGAAGGCTGCTAAAAACAAAATTTTCTAAAACCTTGCTTTTCAAAATGTAATGGTTTTCACACTTAATGAATACACTAACCTTTGGGTTTTGGTGGCACAGGACCTACAAATCCAATATTGTCATAAAAGTTATGAATAGCGCTGGGATTAAAATGTGGTCCTGAAATATATAAAAAGTAAATATATCAATGTTTATAGCTCAAAAATATTTAATTTTATTTTTTAAAAAGCAAATATTTTCTTTCTAAAAAAGATCACAGTATAAATAGAAGAAATGCTTTCATTTACTTTGCACCTCTAATCTCAAATTACATGTAAGGATGTCAAAACAGCTGAGGTAAGTATAATACAGTACTCACAACAGAAGTCTAAGTGGTAAATGGGGGAAGAAATAAAATTTAACTGTTAGTAAGACAGTAACAGAATTACAACTAGACCACTGGTCTATGTGACAAGTTAAAATAACTTAAAATTTAACAATTTAAAATATAATTTCAAATGATCAAACATGATCTTAAGCAACTAAATAAATAGCTTGGCCCCAAATAAGTATTAAAAACCTTGCACTAATTTAATATAACGGTTCAGATGACAAAAGGAACAAGTTCAAGGACTATAGTTGCTAGATTAGCACTAAATTCCTTTTTCTTTCTTTAAACTATGGCATCTTCAGCGAATGTTTCAAGAGACATGACTTATTAAGGTTTTAAAAGAAAATACAACATTATCATCTTTCAGTTTGATGGATTTTCAGCACATACTTAAAGAGTAATTAAGGATGTCTTTTTTGTTGGCTTCCTTTTCTTCTCCTGTCTTTTCCATTTCATATATTTCTATTATTTCCCTAACTTCAGAATTAGGTTTTAAGTTATAAAATTTCTTTTTAGTTGTCTATGGAACTGAATTAAATTGTCAAGATTTTTTGCTACAATAACCAACTATTGCTGATCACTAATAGCTCAAGTTTTCATAATAAGCTATCATTGTTCTAAAAATGTATAAGCACATTTTTATTCCCTTCTCTATTTTATTAAGATAGTGCCATTAGGGTGGGGATGCCTTTTTAATTATGTTCTTAAAAGCGTGATTCTTGAAAGGTAAAAGGAAAAAAGGGAAATAGGAAAATTTAATCTCATTATATATTATAAAAAATATTTTAAATATTATACATTTTACTAATATTTAACAGCAATACTTTTGACAATATAGCCAGACATACTAATCGTCTTCCCTTAACACGAGAATAAAGCAGGCTTGAATAATACAAATTTTATCAAATTATGCATAAACCAAATACATAATTTCTTCTGGAAAGGGGGGCAAGGAGAAAAACCCAATAGTTTTCAGAATTTTCTGGCTCCAAAGTCAAAACTGAGACAATAAGATTATAACTGGTAAGTTTGTTTTCAGCTACAGGAAAAGAGTTGATAAATTAATACAATGAATTTCAGTTGAATATGCACTGAACTTTACCTCGGGCTTGAAAAAGATCAATTTCTTTGGTTAAGCAGTCAATGTCAATCTGGAGTTGTCTATTACAACTTCTCAACTGCTGCATTTCTTCGAGCTGAAAAATAATTCCATGTGAGAAGGATCTACATTGTATTTTCTTGTCATTAGTTAACAAAGAGTGGAGTTTGGCAGAGGAGGTAAGGGCAAAGAAACAAGTATGAATTAAAAGCATTTCTAGAAAACCATATTAGCTTTTTACACTTAACACAGATCGCCTATTCTCACGTTCAAGCACAGAGGTCACAAGAATTACAGACTTACTGAAGGTATTTGGGATATGGAATTTGATCTTTTCAGGCGCCTTCTAGTTAGATTATTTTCCATTTCATTGACCTCAGATTTTAGTTTATCCAGCTTTTTCTTTTGAATCTCAAGTTCTCTTTGAAGTCGTTCCATTCTGGCCTTCTGGTGTACCAACAGAGCTGCAACACATATTAATAAACATGAGGACCCATCCACTTTAGTCAGTTAGCCTTTAAGCAACCTTGGGAAAACAAAACAAGTAAATATTTCTATGACAAACAAGAGTATGCCAAGATATCTTAAAACTATTCTGAGTTTAAATGTTTAAAATTTCTAGATTTTTAACTTGAAAATTATTTTAATTACTTAAGCAAATGTTGCTACGTGTTTAAAATATTTTTTAAAAAGTGTTTGGATAAACCCAACTTTAGGGCTACGGACAGTATTTTTAGTAGCTGGTTACTTCTCTAAAGGCTAGTTTAGTCAACTAATCTACTAACTACTATTTAATTCACATCTGACTCTTTGAAAGGATAAGACCTTCAACTCTAAGAAGCCTGATGTGTTTGGACTCTGCATAAGGTATTCTAATATAAACACTTTACGGACATTTTAAAAGGGAATGTGGGTTAAGCATTTTAATGTATGCAACAAATAAAACAGATTGATTTCAATACATATGAATGTTAACATTAAATTGTTAATTTTTTTTTTAAAGAGAGAGCACAACCATGTGAGTGGGGGTAGGGGGGCAGAGGGAGAGAGAGAATCTTAAGTAGGCTTCACACTCAGTGCAGAGTCCAATGTAGGGCTCAATCTAAAGACCCCAAGACCATGACCCTAGCTGAAATCAAGAGTTGGACACTTAACCAACTGAGCTACCCAGGTGCTCCAAATTGTGAAATGTTAGTATTAAATTGTTCAAGTCACAAAGTAAAAATGATACCACTTAGAGAAATCACTTATATTTTGTGAAAATATTTTCCTTTTTATTCTTTTTTGTTTTGTTTTTTGTTTGTTTTTTAGAGAGAGAGAGGGTCAGGTTAGGGAGGAGCAGAGGGAGAGGCAAAGAGAGAATCTTAAGCAGGCTCAGCACAGAGCATGACATGGGGCTCGATCTCATGACCCTGAGGATCATGATCCGAGCTGAAATAGGAGTTGGGATGCTTAACCAGCACCCCAGGTGCTCTTATTTTCCTAAGATTTTTAAAGAATGAAATTATGCAATCAATCTTGTAGCATGAATGATGAAGTGTTTGGGAGGTTTTCCAAATAAATAAATAACAATTTATTAAGCCATAAAAATCAGTGTATGTTCTTGTGATTAATCTTTGGACAATGTGATCCTCCTTTTTAGGATATTGGACTGGCAGTGAAGATAACTCTATCCACTTCTACAAAAAGTCAGCTTGGGATGATTCTACCATGAGAAAACAGATGGGTTTAGAAAAGTACAATGAATAACCTTTAAAAATGAAAACTAGTTATTAAAATGAAAAACTCAAGTAGATTAAACAGATTCGATTAATGCTGAACAGTCATCTTCAACTAATCTCAAATTTCTATGAATCTAAAAAATAAGAAAAAGACTATGGCATATTAAGGTATATTTGGGCCATTCACTCTAGCAGTGTATTCTAGAACCAGAATTAGGGTATAGAATGGGGGAGGCTGTTAGGCTGAAGTACTTCAAAATCAACCTTAAACAGTAGACCATTTTTCCCAACAAAATCTGACACTGTTATAATCCACAGATGTTTCCCTCTGTAATTCTCCTTTCTGATTTATTGGAAGGAATAAATACTGGGGCATAATGTTTCAAGTTTTAAAAACCATGGCTGATTCTTTTTGACAAACACTAAAACCCTGTTAACCTTTCTCCCACTTTAATATATATTCTGTGACTGCAGGGAGGTGCTTTTGGAGATAAACATGTTCCTGGTTGAAAACTCTCTGTGTCTTTGTTACTTTCCTATCAAGCTTGTTTTATCAGGCTTTTATCAAATTGGCTTACTAATGTGAACTGCAGTTTTATCCCTCTATATCCAAAATATAAGAATTCTACATAAGGGTTTGTTCATTCTCCTAAAAGAAGATGAAGATGTGGGCTGTTATTTTTTGACTGGGATACAAAGAGAGGAAAAGCTGGAGGGCAGGACTGCAGTAAGAATGAAAGGCAAGGCAAAGGAAGATGAGGAATAATATACTTTCCTTCATTTCTAAACTCCAACCATCTACCAACAATGTGTCTCAAGTGGTATTTAGAAGTTCGTTCAAACTTGTGATTACTTTAAAAGTAGCATTTCTTAAAATTAATACTCAAGATTTTCTCCTTAATGACTAAATCCTTCAAAATTCTCTAGTGACTAAATGATGGTTTATATTTATGCTGAAATTATAAAACAAGATATACATTTGTGGTGCTATTCAATATTATATTATGAAGCAGGGATGAGAACAGATTTCCTGAGAAACTGAAATCCAACTTAACATATATGAGTGATTAAAATTTATATTGTAAGGGCAGAGAGTAAACCACAGGGTGAGAAATTATTATGACAATTATCGCCAGGCTAGTGATTTCTTTGGAGTGCCTGGCAGAAACAAATGCAAACTGCTCTGGTAATCCACTTCCACCACCAGGACTATTACTATGGGATCCATATGGAAAAATCCTCAATGAAGAGAAGCTCTCAACAGAAAAGTATGACCAAACAAGAAAATAATCTACCCTGAGAATCAATGACCCAAAAAGAGCCCCCCAAACTTAAACTAAAAGATAGCTTACAGAATAGGAAAAGATATTTGCACATGTCATATCTGATAAGGGGTTAGTGTCCAAAAACTACAAAGAACTTATAAAACTCAACGCCCAAAAAACAAATACTCTATCCAGTTAAGAAATGGGCAGAAGACATGAATAGACATTTCTCCAAAGAAGACGTTCAGATGGCTAATAGATACATAAAAAGATGCTCAACATCACTCATCATCAGAGAAATATAAATCAAAACCACAATGAGATACCATCCCACACATGTCAGAATGGTTAAAATAACACAGGAAACAACAGATGTTGGGGAGGATGCAAAGAAAGGGGAACCCTTTTACACTGTTGGGAATGCAAACTGGTACAGTCACTCTGGAAAACAGTATAGAAATTCCTCAAATAGGTAAAAATAGAACTACCCTTCAATTCAACAGATTGCACTATTAGGTATTTACCCAAAGGATACAAAAATACAGATTCCAAAGGGGTACATGCACCCTGATGTTTAAGGCAGCATTATCAGCAATAGCCAAACTATGGAAAGAGCCCAAGTGTCCATCGACTTATGAATGGATAAAGAAGCTGTGGTATGTATACACACACACACACACACACACACACACACACACACACACACACTGGAATATTACTCAGCCATCAAAAAGAATGAAATCTTGCCTTTTGCAATGATTTGGATGGAGCTATGGCAGATATGCTAAGCAAAATAAGTCAGAGGAAGGCAAATACCATATTTTACTTATATGTGGAATATAGGAAACAAACAGATGAACATATGAGAGACAGAAGAGGGCAGCAAAAAAAGAGAGAAAAGAGGGTAGCAAACCATAAAAGACCCCTAACTACAGAGAACAAACAGGGTTAATGGAGGGAGGTAGGTGGGGGATGGGCTAAGTAGGTAATGGGCATTAAGGAAGGCACTTGTGATGAGCACTGGGTATCCTATGTAAGTGATGAATTCTACTCCTGAAACCAATATTACACTATGTGTGAAGCTAACAGAATTTAAATAAAAATTTGGAAAGAAAAAACAAAAAAGGAAAAGTACCATCAACAATCTCTAGAAATGAGAAATAGTGAAGTAAAAAAGTCAAACAGATGAAACAGCAGAGTAGACAAAGTCAAAGACAAACTTAGTGATCTGGAAGATAGAAGTCCAAGATCATTACCCAGACACACAGAGATAAAGTGACATCAAACATGAAAGGGGTTTAAAAATCTCATAAGTCTAAAAAGGAGTTTCAGAAGGAGACAATAGAAAGAATGGAGGAGATGCAAAACTCGAAGAGGTGCTTGCTGAAAATTTTACAAAACTAAAAAAAAAGAAATAATAGAATCCAGAAGATAATGGCATATTTTGATCATCTAGATGATCAGAGCATGGATGAATAAATACACTTTCAGATAAAGTTTAGGGGAATTTACCAACCACAGACTGCTGCTGAAAGACCTACTAATGATGTTTTTTGATAAGAGGGAAATTAATACAAAAGGAAAGAATAGAAGAATAAATCACAAATAAAATTCTAACTCTAAAACAATGGAGGAAGACCACGATAGTGGGTGGGGTGGCATAAATTGCTTAGAAAGAAGTAAAACAAAAACATTACAAAATAACAAGAAATTGGAAATATGAAGACCAGACAAGCATTTTAAGGTCTTAAAAGTATTTAGGAAGAATACTCTCAAATGTTGCTAAACCAAATATACAAATGAGGGGCACCTGGCTGGCTCAGTCAGTAGAGGACATGACTCTTGATCCTGGGGTCATTGAGCTCAAGCCCCATGTCGGGTGTGGAGCCTACTTAAAAAAAAATACACACACACACACACACACACACACACACACACACACGTTAAATATTTAGGGTTCACTACTAGAGAAAGCTAAACAGAATGCAGTTTCTAAATTAAAAGAAAACAAAAGGAGAAATAATAAAGATATGATTAAACTTAGATGGCAGGAAAGGAGGAAAAAAGGAAAGAAATAAAAAATAAAAAAATTATGACAAATAATTCCAAATATATCAGTAATCACAACTGCAACTTAATTAAATGTATTTTGTTTAGATACAAGAGATCTGCACATTGGATTATGTATGTATGTAAGTATGTATATATGTATTTGACAAAGAGAGAGAGATCACAAGTAGGCAGAGAGGCAGGCAGAGAGAGAGGGGGAAGCAGGCTTCCCGCTGAGCAGAGAGTCCGATGTGGGGCTTGATCCCAGGACCCTGAGATCATGACCTGAGCCGAAGGCAGAGGCTTTAACCCACTGAGCCACCTGGGCGCCCCTGCACATTGGATTTTTGCTGTTCATAAGGAATGCATTTAAAACAATTCACTCACACATTCTTTTAATATATTGAGAGCCTACTTGTGAAATCAACAAACAGGCAAAAATTCCTGCCCTTGTGGAGCTTACATTATAGAGGTAGGAGAGATGGGTGCGTGCGTGCATGTGTATGTGTATGTGTGTGTCCATCCAAGAACAAGGTTCTAAACAAGTGGTCAACAAACTATGGACCACTGGACGGGACCAGCCCACTGCCTGTTCTGTGAACAGTTTTACTAGACTACAGCTGAGCCCCCTTGTTTACTTACAGTCTGTGGCTGTTTGTGCGGTACAACAGCAGATGTGAATAGCTGTGACAGAAATGGCAGGGCTTGCAAAATCATACATAGTTTATCTGCTATTTGGCCCTTTATCAGATCATGTGGAGACTTGATCATATTTGGAAGTCTGAGTTAAAGGGGACCCATCAGAGCACAGAAAGGTCAGGAGTAGAAGGACTAAAATAAAATACTTATTTTGTGCTTCAGGTACCACTCTAAGAGACCCAAAGTAAGAAGAGCCAGTTGCTGGGGGTATTCAAAGTCTGTGGTACACTCAAGGCAACATCAAAACCTGAACCCAGCTCTGCTCCTGACTAAACTGACTCAGCCCTTTAATACCATGCAGAAGAGAGGTGTTCTCCTTTCTGGGTGTAAATACTACTTACCTAGTCTCTCTCTCTCTCTCTCTCTTTTTTTTTTTACACACAGCATTTGGCATTCAACAAGAAATTATGAGACCCACAGAAAAGCAAGAGAAAAATCCAACTTATCACCAAGAGACAAGGCAATCAATAGAACATGCTAAAAGATGACCCAGATGCTAGAACTACCTGACAGGGAATTTAAAAATACTGTGATTAATATCTTAAAGGATCTAGTTAAAAAGGTGGAACAACAGGCAGGAATGAAGAGATAATCTGAGAAATGGAAATTATAAAAAAAAGTCAAATGCTAGAAATTAAATACGGCATCAGAGACAAAGAATTCCTGCAACAGGGGCACCTGGGTGGCTGTCATTAAGCATCTGCCTCCGGCTCAGGTTATGATCCCAAGGTCCTGGGATGAGCCCCGAGGAGGACTCCTTCCTCAGTGAGGAGTCTGCTCTTCCCTCTCCCCCTGCTTGTGTTCCCTCTCCAGCTCTCTCTCTCCATCAAATAAATAAAATCTTAAAAAAAAAGATTTCTTCAACAGACTTACCAGCACACTGGACACAGAAGAATCAGTGAACCTGAGAGACAGAAATTACCCAAACACAAAGAAAAAATTGAAAAAAACAAAACAAAACAAAACAAAGCATCCAAGAGTTGTAGGAAATATCAGTCTATACATGTAATCAGTGAAAAACAAGTCAAACAAGTCAGAAGAAATATTTGAGAGATAATGGGCAAATATCTTCTAAAATTGAGGAAAGACAATAAATTACAGATCAAAGAAGCCCAGAGATCTCCAAGTAGTATTAAAACAAAACAAACAAGACATATCATAGTCAAACTACTGAAAAACAAAGATAGAGAGAAAATCTTGAAGGCCAGTAGAGTTTTTTTTTTTTTTTAAGATTTATTTATTTATTTTAGAAAGAGAGAGAGCTCATGTACAAGAGTTGGGGGGGGGGGCTCGGGAGGAGAGGGAAAGAGAGAATCCTCAAGCAGACTCCCTGCAGAGTGCAGAGCCTGACAGGGAGCTTGGTCGCAGGACACGGAGATCATGACCTAGGCTGAAATCAAAAGCCAGCTGCCCAACCAACCGAGTCCACTAGAGAAGTTTTGAAAGTGACATACCAGGCGAATATAAAATTGACATAAAGCAAGTGTAGTGATACCCATTTCAGGAAAAAAAAAATGACTTTAGGACAAAGTATGTTATGAGATAAAGAGGCTTCTTTACTTAATGATAAAGGGGAGGGAAGCTAGCATCCAAATTTGTTTCAAAAGCCATAGAAGAACATTCAAATTTATTCTTTCTTTTTTTTTTTTTTTAAATTTTATTTATTTGACAGAGAGAGAGAGAGAGATGACAAGCAGGCAGAGAGGCAGGCAGAGAGAGAGGGGGAAGCAGGCTCCCTGCGGAGCAGAGAGCTCAGGACCCTGAGATCATGACCTGAGCGAAAGGCAGAGGCTTTAACCCACTGAGCCACCCAGGCGCCCCTCAAATTTATTTTCCAACCAGTGTATCTCAGAACATACATTCCGGGACAGGGGCTGAACACTCCTCTAGTCAGAGAGAGCTCCATTAGTAATCCCCAATATGATATTTTTAATGTTTCTATCAAAATAGGAAAGTAAACCACAGAGTTGAGAGCCAGACAGAAGACCAGTTTTAGTAGGAGATACTCTTTAACAACAGGCAGAAATCTGATTCAAAAAAGATTTAGGAGAGAGGAAGGAGCCAGAGCTGCTGAAGGTTGTGGGGATATTTTGAAGTTAAAGAGTAAATTCTTCAGAATGTTTCTGAAATAGAAAAAAATATTACATCCCTGGGAATTCATAAAGAGAGGAGTTTTTACAATGGCTAATGACATGGCTTGCCTTTGGGAAAAATGGCAAGATATATCCTATAATAAGACTGAAGCCCTGAAGTAAAATATTGTGAATCCATGGCCTCAGAATTTATGAGAGATTTCTTTCCAGTGAAAACAAAAACTTAGAGCAGAGTTATAATGACTATATTACTTAGAAATGACAAATGTAGTTTATAGACTATTCAGGATTTCCTAAGTATGTCTGTTAATTATAAACAAAATAAAAAGTGCTCTGAAGATAGCAGGAAAGAGATATGACCCTCTATTTCTTAGCAATTCTTTCTTCTAAGTGCCTGGATTTTTATGTGTCTAGTTAACTCTCATTTGTGGCTTAGAATTTTTAGACAGAAATCTGAGACAGATGAATGACAAAGAAAAGAGGAGTGTCAAGGTGAATCACTATGAAAATTCAGCTAAAGCCAATAAACTCCTTTTCTCTAGTTGTGGTCTCCTCATTTTAACCTTTACCTATAAACCATTACACAGTACATATCCATTGAGAACCATTATCAAACTCATAATTAAGAAAATTAATTACAGTTTTTTTTTTAATTTTTCTGAGAGAGAGAGAGCGAGAGAGCGAGCGAGCATGAGTACAGGGAGAGGGAGAAGCAGACTCCCTGCTGAGCAGGGAGCCCAATACGGGGCTGGATTCCAGGACCTGGAGATCATGACCTGAGCTGAAGGCAGAAGGTTAACCAACTGAGCCACCTGGGCGCCCCAATTATACTGTTTTTATAAAGACACTTTTGTTCTGAATCAGGCTCCACCCAAGAGTTAGCTTTCACAGTCCTTCATTCTTACATATGAACCAACAGCCATGGATCACCACATATTTCAGTAACATCTGACATGTCAAAGATCTAGATAAAGACTAAACCTAGATTAAGCAGAGATTAATTCAGGAGATAGACAAAAACTTAAATCCTAATTAGCATCATTAAGTGATTTGTGATATTCATATACCCATAAAACAATCGGCTGTGAGAAAGGAATCAGAGAACTAGCTCTTAGAAATGAAAAACATTGGGGCGCCTGGGTGGCTCAGTGGGTTAAAGCCTTTGCCTTCGGCTCAGGTCATGATCTCAGGGTCCTGGGATCGAGCCCCAAGTGGGGCTCTCTGCTCAGCAGGAAGCCTGCTTCCCCCCTCTCTCTGTCTGCCTCTGTCTACTTGTGATCTCTCTCTCTGTCAAATAAATAAAATCTTAAAAAAAAAAATTAAAAACATCATTGCTGAAATGAAAATGTCATACCTGGGTTGGAACAAAAATTAAGGCGTATACTCAATTACAGAATAGGAAAGATAAGGAGGTAGAATATTTGAGGATTAATGATGAGAAACAGAAGGCTGGTCTAGGATATCAAATAGCTGAATAAGAGAAGTTCTAGAGAAAATGGAGAAACTTGGAATCAGGAAGGGATTTTCAGAACTGAAAGGAGACACTAGCCTTTAAACTGAAGGAGTTCACTGAATGCGGAACAAGGATAATTTAAAGAAAAACCTAAACCTAGATACATAATTGTGTCATATGTATAGAAGATACATATATATATATATATATATATATATACTTTATAACACATACTATAAAATATATATAAATGTAGTATACAAGTATATATACCTTGGTAAAATAATATCCAGTCATATGTGAATAGTTAAACTATAATAAGGCATTAGTAAAGACTGTGCTTTAGTTTTATTTGTGATATTTGCATTGTAACAGTATTTCATTCAGCCAAAAACACATTGATTAAATTTTTACTATTCTGGAATCCAAGATTTTCTGGATTGGATGTGGAGTCCAGTGCAGAGCTTGAACTTATAACCCTCAGATGACGACATGGGCTGAAGAGTCAGATGCTTAACCACCTGAGCCACTCAGGCACCCCCCCAAGACAATTTTAATAGTAAAGGAGCTTAAGTTAATTTCTAGAGTACCTGTTCAAAGGGCATTAAATAATACCATGAGTAAAGTGTGAAGCAAGGAAACAAAGCTGAATTATTTCAAGAGCTTATATATTATTACTTTGTATTTTTAAATCAGTATCCCACTAAAGGACTTTTTTTTTGTTTTCATTTCATTTTACACTTGGAAAAATTCAGCATTTTCAAGTATTATTAAATACATCTCTCGACTAAACCTCAAGGTCCTTGAGAGTAAACACAAATTCAGTTTGTACCACGGGGTATCTAGTATTGAACCTTGACAACTGTAGGCACTTGATAAATATCTGTTAAATGTAAAATAATGACAACAATTTGACTTTTAATGAATGACAGAGTAAAATACTAATTTTTGGTCCAAGAAATAGAAATATTGGTAAAACAGAAATGTGAAATTTATTTTAGAGTCTCCTTGAATGTTCAGTTTTAGTATTTATCACTCAGCACAACTAAATACATTTTGAAATACGGCACGATTTCTAGGTTGCTCACAGTACAAAAAGGTGGCTTTTTAAAAAATGCTAGTTCTACTGGGCGCCTAAGGTGCTCAGTGGGATGGAGCCCTGCATCGGGCTCTCTGCTCAGCAGGGAGCCTGCTTCCCAGCCTCTCTCTGCCTCTGCCTTGTGATCTCTCTCTCTGTGTCAATTAAATAAATAAATAAAATCTTAAAAAAAAAAAAAGCTAGTTCTACTAACGAAATAGGGGATGTATTTAACATCACGATCACACATTGACTTTGTTTGCTAAACCTATCTACTTTACCTTTGAAATATACAAAAAGAGAGGATGAATAACAGAGAAAAAAATTCCGCCCCTTTGAAATCCTTTCAGTCAAAATTACATTTTAGTAGATAAAGGTAATTTAAGCATGCAACTCCCTCTTGTGGTTGTTAAAGTAACTACTAGTTAATTCAAATAACAGGGCCCTTAAGCCACTCCTCTAGGCATTTTTTTATAAGCAGCAGTTTTAGAAAGTTTAGTCTTTATCCAGCTTTTGTCCACTTCCAGTGAACGATGGAAACAGTTTCTTACTCAACTTTATTTGTAATTAGAAAAACACACTTTAAGTTTCAGATGATGTTAGCTTTACTAATTTTAGGTATTTTATAGTGTAATTAACATCTAATTTCTCCAAAAGTTAAAAAAAAAAAAAAAGGGAGGATGCAGTGTGCATATTAATACTTTTGCCACTGGAAAATGTAACAGGTATTTATGGATACAAAGATCTTGGGCTTATTATAAAAGACAGAGGGAGAGAGAGAGAGAGAGAGAGAGAAATTTGCCATTGGAAACATAACAGATATTTATTCCTAATGTCTTTTATACTTTTTTCTGTCATGATGATTTTATATGCCTAAGTCAGATACATGCCTAAGTCACTGTACCTAATGAGGTACAATGTCAGCTTCTAAAATAAACCAAGACTTTTCTAGACTGTTAACTGTTGACAGTAGGGGTATTTATTTTATATGCTAATGTGTAATTACTGTCACTTGTTTAGTGATGGAGTCACAGAGGATTCAGAGATGGCAATTACTCATTAAAATAAACATCCTGATGTTTTCATCTACTTTGCCATTTTTTTTTTTTTTTTAAAGATTTTATTTATTTGACAGAGAGAAACACAGCGAGAGAGGGAACACAAGCAGAGGGAATGGTAGCGGGAGAAGTAGACTTCCTGCGGAGCAGAGAGCCCGATGTGGGGCTCGATCCCAGGACCCTGGGATCTGACCTGGGCCGAAGGCAGACGCGTAACGACTGAGCCACCCAGGTGACCCTACTTTGCCATTTTTTTTTTTTTTTTTTAAGATTTTATTTATTTGACAGCGAGAAACACAGCGAGAGAGGGAACACAAGCAGAGGGAGTGGTAGTGGGAGAAGCAGGCTTGCTGCTGAGCAGAGAGCCCGATGCGGGGCTCGATCCCAGGACCCTGGGATCTGACCTGGGCCGAAGGCAGACGCTTAACGACTGAGCCACCCAGGCGCCCCTACTTTGCCATTTTTAAGGAGAGTCTAAAATCAGACCTTTCAACAGTGCTGCAACTGGGCCTGTAATCTGGACAAAAGACATAACAAAACTTTGAGGAATGATGCTTAACTCATGTAATTATTTTTAAGAAGCTTAAATTATTTATACTTCATATTAACAATAGATGAGTATGAGGCTTCTGCTAGATAAACACTTTGTTGGCCTAGTTTCTATATCAGTAAGATTCTAAATGCAATCTTATAGCATTAAGATACAGATACTGTCTAGAATTTTTGTCTTAGAGAAAAAGAGAACCAAGCCCTCGAGATGCCAAAGAGCTTCCAAGAAATACAACTGGATGAAGCCTTAAAGAAGCTGGACATTTATAGCTTAGAAAGGCTTATCCTTTTACAAGGGGGATATGGTAGTTATTTTCAAGTTTTTGAAGGGTTGCCACAGGGAAGAGAAACAAGGCCAGTTCAATATAGCTTCAAAGAATATCACTATAATTTAAAAGAAGATATGTGCAAGATTTCTGGTCTTTTGAAATATTAGAATATTGTGAAGGGCTAGTTTCTAAATAAGACATAAAACCCAGAAACCAGAAAAAAAAAAGATCGTCAAATTTGAATATATAAAAGTAAAAAAAAAAAAATTATAAAACAAAAATTTATTGATCAAGTTAAAAGTAATCATGTATTAGAAAAAAACAGACCAGGTAACCCACAAAAACAGGCAAGCTCACAAAATACAAATGGCTTAAAAATTAATACATGAAAAGATGCTCAATCTCACTCATATTTAAAGATGCAAATTTTTAAAATCCAAAACAACACATTTTAGCCTACCAGACTGACAAAGATGTATTTTTTTTTTAATCACCTACATAGTGATGGGTAGGGGAGGGAAGAAAGAAAAGAACACTCTTATAAATGTCGCCAAAAGTGTTCCCTATTTAAATATGACAGGATAAACTGGTAGATAAGGGTCTCAGAATTGGCAACATGTCCTGTGGTAGTCACTGGTGTCCTTCAGCAAATATTTCTGCCTCTCTGCCTTCCAGGCGTGTATGGTAGGATTATGCCTCTCCTTTCTCTAGCAATCAGAAGTGGTTAGATGTGGCTTGGTAACTTGCTTTACTAAAGAGCAGTATGTCAGGTTAGAAGCTTAAGGAATCAGTACCGATTTGCTGTATTTCTTTTGTCTTGCCTGAACACTCATGGAGGCATGGAATGGAGCTTCCCTCAACCTGGGTCCTTAAGTGAGGATGATACAGAACAGAGCCCACCGCTAATCTATAGTGGCAAGTGAGCTAGAGATAAACCTTGGTTGTTAAAGATGGTTTGTTGCTGAAGCATAACCAAGCCTAAATGATATATCTATCAAAATTAAAAATACACATATCCTTTGACACAGCAGTTCCACTCCTGGTAATCTCTTCTGCCAACATACTTGGACATGGGCATAAATACGTAAGTACAGGGTTTTTACTGCAGCAGTTTGTAAAAACAAGACCTTAAGGTCTATCTATCAAGAAAGGCCTGGTTATGGATTATGGTACAAAATACTATGCAGCCATTTTTTAAGAAAAAAGATCTGTACCTGATGACATGGAATACTCTCAAAGAGAGACAAAAAAAATGATAAAGACAAAAAGCAAAATGCCTTTTGTATTTGTATTGTATTTCATTTCTATAAAAATAGGCATAAATATGTGTGTATGTATGTGTATATAAATATGTTTATATACATGTATATATGCTTGATAGACAATTTCAGTTTTTAGAACACAAAAATTTTATGTGAATAGCTATTGGTTGTCTCTGGTGAGGGGAACTTTTCAGTACATACCCTTTTGTTTTGATTGTATTTTTTTTTTTAAATAAAGTATATGTAGAAAGATATTTTAGTGCAATTCCTATCAGAATCCTAGCTGACTTCTCTGTAGAAACTGACAAGTTGATTCTAAAATTTATATGGAATAATAAGAGAACACAAATAGCCAAAATAATCTTGTAAAAGAACAATGTAGAATTTACATGTCTCAATTTCAAAGCTTACTACAAAGTAGCAATAATCAATCAGTAGAGTACTGGCATAAAAGTAGACATATAGATCAATGAAAAATAATTAAGAGTCCAGAAATAAATCCATGTGCTTAAGGTCAACTGATTTTCTATGAGGGTGCCAAGAGCATTCAGTGAGGAAAGAAAAGTCTTTTCAACAGATGGTGCTGGGGTATCCGGATAAGCCGCATGTGACAGAATGAAGTTAGGCTCTTACCTCATACAAGCATATAGAAATTAACTCAAAATACATCAACGATCAAAATACGAGCATTAAAACTATAAAACTCTTGGGAGAAAACATAGGAGTAATTCTCATGACCTCTGATTTGGCAACTGATTCTTAGATATGACACCAAAAACATGACCAGTGAAAGGAGAAACAAAATAAATAAGTTGGGCTGCAGCTAAATTAAAAACTTTTGTGCCTCAAAGTGCACTATTAAGAAAATGGAAAGACAGGGGTGTCTGGCTGGTTCAGTCACTAGAGCATGCAACTCTTGATTGCGGGGGGTCATAAGTTCAAACCTCACGTTGGGCGTGGAGCTTACTTAAAAAAAGAAAAAAAAAAGAAAATTCACAGAATAGGAAAAAATAGTTACAAATCATGTAAGAGACTTACATTTAGGGTATGCAAAGAATTCACACAACTCAGTAAAAAAAAAAAAGACAAACTACCCAATTTAAATGGGGCACAGGATATAAATAGACATTTCTCCAAAGAAAATACACAAATGGCCAAAAAACACCTGTAGTAACCCTCAATGTCATTAGCCATCAGAGAAATGCAACTCAACCACAACGAGATACCACTTTACAGTTACTGGGATGGCAAGATTCAAAGTCAAACAATGGCAAATATTGTTGATAAGGTAGAGAAATCAAAATCCTCATATACAGCTGGTGGAACCTGCCAAATGGTGCAGTCACTGTGGAAAACAGTCTGGCAGTTCCTCAGTGGTTAAACACGGAATTACCATGTGAATCAGGAATTCCACTCCCGGTATATGTCCAAGAGAAATAAAAACAAATGTCCACAAAAAAAGTGTACATGAATGTTTACAGTAGTATTCGTTAATAGCCAAAACATGGAAACAATCAAATGTCCATCAACTGATGAATGAACAAAGAAAAACGAAGTATATATCTATATAACAGCACATTATTCGGCTATAAAAAGGAAGGAAGTACTAACACATCCTACAACACGGATGAACTTCTAAAACATTATGCTAGGTGAGAAAAGCCAGTCACAGAAAACTTTGTATTATGTAACTTCATTTATATGAAGTATCCAGAAGATGTAAATCTAGAAGTAGATGACAGCTTGCTTAGGACTAGGGCTGGAGGTAATGGGATAGGCAGGTGATGGCTAAAGGGTGTGGAGTTTCTTTCTGAGGGGAGAAGAATGTTTAACATTGGTTTTGTTTATGGTGGCATGTAAGTGACTATACCAAAAATCATTGAATTGTACACTGTAAATAAGTGAACTTCATGGGATTAACTCTATTTTAATAAAGCTATTAAAATAATGACTAAACCTGACCAAGCCACCGAGGTGTCCCATGACTAAACTTTTTCAAAAAGAAATAGATTTGTACACGCCAAAATGTAATGATCTTAAGATGGTAAGCAAAAACTGTGTAGTCTCTCTTCTCAATGTTTGTTATATACACCATAGGATACGTACAGATTATAAAATCCTGCATATGTGTATTTATGTATACCCATATATGGATAGTGCATCCTCATCACAGAAGGGGTGTGTGTGTGCATGTGATTATGAAGACAAGGAGGATAAAGACGGCTAACGGAGGTTACCTCTGAGAGTTAAGTAGTGGGAGGGCTGGTGGAAAGATAAAGGCAGGGGCTGAAAGACACATTTTTATTCTACTTCCCTTTCTTGTGGGGTTGAAATTTCTTTTATCATATGCGTATGTTGCATTATACTTTTTAAAGAGATCTGTTTAGTATAGGAAATAACTTGCTAGGAGAGTGGAGTGTGCGTCTTCAGGTATGCAAGCGTGTGCAGAATGGATTTATACTTACTGGGGACCTTGTAGGACGAAGGTGTTGGATGAGCAAATGGACTACATAACCTTTGAAGAATGTGAGATGACTTTTAAAGTCTCTTCCAACTCTGAAATTTATTTCATATTTAAAAGGGTGGTCTTGAGATGGGGAAGAACCTATGAAAATTCTGTACAGGTCTGATGTCAATTAAGCATCATTTTGACTTAATTATTTAACATAATCTCAAGGTCAACATAGTAAGGCAACATTCTAAAAAAGGCATTTCCAAGCAGCAGATGCATAAAATAAAGGCCAAAGGCATATTAAAAAATTTGAACTAATTGAAGTTATATCTCCTCTTGAAAAAATATTTAGCCCTCTCAATTTTTGTGATGATTAAGCATTTTTATTAAATCTTATTAAATAGAAAGGCACTGTGATTTGCAGAGCACTGGTTAAAAAAAAAAAAAAAAAAGACAAGTAATGAAAAATACAAAGTCCAAGAGGCTAATTTTCATGTCATAAGTTTTCTTACTTGTTTTTCTATTTTAGGTTCAAAGTTAAGGCTACTGCTTAACAATATGATAGGACCATAAATATAACTGGAAGGAAAGTACTGAGGTATCATTAAAAATGTTTATGACTTTATATGGATCATACAGAGAGCTTCTGCAACAGAAAGCAGGCCTTTCTCCCCCTGCCATGAAAACTGGTTTGAATGAGTGGAGCGTTTGTTCTCCATATCCATAGCAGTTGCAGTGTGACTAAGAGCATACTTCTATGAGCAGAAAACAAGAGAAAGTCTCAGAACACTGCGAATCATCAGGTATTTACTAGTACTTTCAGAAGTTAGGTAGGGTCAGGTAGTATGACTCAAGGTGGGTAAATGTAACAATTGGGCCACACGGTAATCTTACTACTGCTGAGCAGTTTTCGTTTCAATCTTTGTTCTTGGCAGGTAAAATAAGAGTCTTCTTCATATCCAAAGACTATGAAATGGAACTTCTCTCTAACCTGAATTTGTCTTTTCTACTGGGCACTCATTTGTGTCTCTGATTTCTGTGGTAGTTTAAAGACTCAAGTGCCATTTATTTCCTTTCGCAGTGGTAGTGGGAGACTCGTTGGAGAAATTAGCAGGATCGTGGTAAAAGTTTCATTAATTTACCTCTTTTTCTTCTGCTCATTCTATAGCAGAGGGCATATCCAACAATGTATCTTTTTTAAACATAAATTCTCATTTTTGAAATGTTTTACAGTAGATTTTAAATGTTTGGTGAAATACAAATGAAAAATAATGCATTTTGTTTACCAAATTTATTTATGTCTGTTCCCTCCTCAGTATGAGAAAAGTATTTTTCTATGTCTCTGGTACCTGGCTCAGCTTCTTTTCCTACCTGGAAACTGTTATGTTCCAGGAGCTACAGAAAGATCAATTTCACTGCAGGAGGCAGAGAGATTTCTTTTCTCTTTATTATCCACCCCAGAGAAATCAGAGTTGAGGAAAGATGCTTGCTTACAGGTCAGTATCACGTGGGTCGCCGCATGAAGCAGGGCAGTGAGTGCTAGAGGAACTGCAGGGCCTCATGCACGGGTAAGGTAATATCATAAAGATGCATTTTCAGAAAAGAACAATCCTTCGATCTTAATAGAACCAAGTCAAAGAAACACTCGATCAAGACTTTGTCACGGGATATGCATACATCTGTGTCAATAGCAATTCCATACGAAACAGAAGGAAACGAGAAGAAAGTCTGCAGAACAGTACCTCCCCCAACACGGCGTGCACGTGGAGAGGTAACACAAGGGTGCACGGCCACACGGATGATATGAAATTCCACAGGTGTGCAGGTATGTTTAAAGAAAGTGAGTGTGGTTGTTTAAACGGTCTGAAGGCTGTTAGTGAAGAGAAGTAATCTGGCGGATTCTGAGCAACTCTGCTATTTGCTATTTGGGTAGGCTTTGAGCTCTCAAGACCAGAGACTGCACTCGCCAGCAAATTTTTTTTTTTTTTTTTACCTTTAGTTGCCTTTAGAAGGTGTTCCCTATACCACTCCAGGGTATTACTTCATTTTTCAAGTTGTTTTCCTAATTACATCTGTATGTTGTGATTTCTTTCCCTATAGCTGCCTGTTTTTGTTTTACTTTTTATTGAGTGATCTTTTAGCTTCACACTTCTTAAACTGGGGCACATGTGGCTCCTGCAATGATGTACAAGGGGTTACGTGAAGCACAAGACAAACTTAAAGCATATTTCCAGAGGGCTTATTTTGAAAATGTGGAAAGATATTATAGTGCTGAGGTTAAGAGTTTGGGCTCCATTGGGAATTTCCTAGGTTAGAATCTCTGACAGTTATTTGTCCTTTGGCAAGGTTCTTACTTACCCAGCCTGTTCATTCATTCATAAATAAGTAAATAAATATTTATGGGGGAGGGGGAGAGAGTGAGAGCATACATGGGGGGGGGTTAGGCAGAGGGGGAAGAGAATCCAAAGTGGGCTCCATGCTCAGTGTGGAGCCTGGCATGGGGTTCCATCTTGTGACTCTGAGATTAAGACCTGGGCTGAAATCAAGAGTTGGATGCTTAACTGACTGAGCCATCCAGGTGGCCCTATTCCTAAGTGTTTTAATCTGAAAATAGGAATAATACTAGTGTCTACTTTATAGTTGGTTGTGAGAAATAAATGGGCATTCAGAAAACTGCCTAGCACATAGTAAGCTTTTAGCAGGTATTAGTTCTTGTGTCTTAATATTAGATTATTCATTCCCCCTCTTTCTAAGCAAATATAAGCAAGGACGGAGATGGGAAATGCTGGGTGGAGATTAAGATAGAAGATCAGAGATAATCTCATGGAAAAAGTGAGTAAAGATCTGAAGAGAGGTAAGTGTGAATTCTGGGAGAAGAGAATTTCAGACAGAGAAAACAGCAAGTATGAAGATCCTAAGGCATGCCTTCCATGTTTAAGGAATACCAACAGAGCTGGAACAGAGTGAGTGAAGTGGTAAGCAGAAGGAAGAGAGATGAGGGATGGGAATGGGTCATGCAAGGCTTCATAGCTTTTACTCTGAATGAAACAGCCATCATCTGCAGAGGAGTGATATAATCTCATTCATGTTTTTTAACAGTGTCTCTCTGGCTGCTGAGTTGAAAAAAGACCACAAAGAAGCAAGAGCGAAAGCAAGCAGGCTACTGCAATAATCCACTTAAGAGATGATGGTACCACAATGGTGACATGGGGTGGTAAAAAGAGAGAAAACTTCTGATATACCTTAAAGGTTAGAGTTGACATATTTTACTGTCAAATTAGATGTGAAATACGAAAAAAAGAAAGAGTCAAGGGTGTTTCTGAAGGATCTGGCCTAAGCACTAAGAAATTTAAGTTGCCACTAACTGAGATAAGAGGACTGATCATAGGAAGAGTAAGCTGGGGGGCGCCTGGGTGGCTCAGTCGTTGGGCGTCTGCCTTCGGCTCAGGTCATGATCCCAGAGTCCTGGAATCAAGCCCCGCATCGGGCTCCTTGCTCGGCAGGAAGCCTGCTTCACCCGCTACCACTCCCTCTGCTTGTGTTCCCTCTCTAGCCGTGTTTCTCTGTCAAATAAATAAAATCTTAAAAAAAAAAAAAAAAAAAAAAGAGTAAGTTGGGAGAATGTTAGAAGGTATTTCAGATACAGAAATTCTGAGATACCTAGTAAACAATCAAATGGAGGTATTAAATAACTAGTTAAATAAACTGGCCTGAAATTCGGGGAATAAGTTCAGGTTAGAGTTACAAACTTGGGAATCATTAGCACATAATATTTATTTATTTATATTATTTTAAAAAGATTTTATTTCTCTAGAGAGAGCATGTGCACAAATGGGGGAGGGGCAAAGGGAGAGGGAGAGAGAGAATCTCTAGGTAGACTGTGCTGAGCACAGAGTCCAACGTGGGGTTTGATCCCATGACTCTGAGATCACGACCTGAGCAGCAATCAAGAGTGGGACGCTTAACTGAGCCACCCAGGCGCTCCAGCAATAGCAAATAATATTTAGAGTCATGAGGCCGAATGAGATCACCTAGGGAATGGTACAGACAGAAAAGAGAAAAAGCCCAAGGATTAAGCTTTGAGGTTTTGATCTAGTTTCTTTGAGAAGTAGAAGGATAAAGAGGTAAGAGACGAGGGAGGGAGAATCAGCGAAGAATAAAAAGAGAGGTGGAAATTCTAGAGTAGTATCCTAGAAGTCAAATGAACAAAATGTTTCACAATGAAGAGGGTGCTTGACTGGTAAATGCTGCTGATACATACATCAAGGAACATGAGGGCTGAGAGGAGAACATGGGTTTTGTAACAATGCTGTGAATCATGACCTTGACAAGAGCTGTTCTGGTGACCACAGTGGGTAAAATCCTGACTGGAGTAGATTCAAAAGACAATGAGAGGGGCACCTGAGTGGCTCAGTGGGTTGAAGCCTCTGCCTTCGGCTCAGGTCATGATCTCAGCGTCCTGGGATCGAGCCCCGCATCAGGCTCTCTGCTCAGCGGGGAGCCTGCTTCCCCCTCCCTCTCTGCCTACTTGTGATCTCTCTCTCTCTGTCAAATAAATAAATAAAATCTTAAAAAAAAAAAATATTTAAAAGACAACGAGAGAAACTGGAGATAACAAATTTAAGCAACACTTTATATTCACACTCCAGTTAAATGTGATTATGTCTATTTCAATGGAAAATTCCCTTTATCAAATTATCTTCACACAACAATTTAGTCTCCATTTAAGAAACAGCAAGTATCTAAATATAGGAAATCCACTATTTTGATGGATGGAGAGAAGGAGAAGAGGACTGTGGGAGAAGAACAGGAATTAAATATCAAAAAAATTAATAATGGTATGTTAAAATTCATGTACTGCCTGGAACTAAACAAAAATACATCAATTTTTAGCACAATTTCTAGTGCAATAAGAATCACCCATGGACCTTTAAAACACATTTGCACACCTACACGTCATCATTCAGAGATTCTAAGTGAGCAAGTTTGGGATGAGCCCCGGGCATCCTTATTGGAAAACTCCAGAGGTGTTTATGAAATCCGAAAGCATCACAGCCCAGCTTGAGTTGAAAATCACAAGAATACAGTAGTTTAAAACATAAAATAAGCCCAAACAATTTAGGTTCCTCTGAGAAACTCAGCAATAAAATCACTATTTTTAGAAATTTTTAGAAGGACAAGTGGTACTAGTGGTCATATGGGGCTGCACGTT
The DNA here is from genome assembly GCA_028646535.1 of Procyon lotor. Classification (NCBI taxonomy): domain Eukaryota; kingdom Metazoa; phylum Chordata; class Mammalia; order Carnivora; family Procyonidae; genus Procyon; species Procyon lotor. Next base: position 12,965,206 of record CM053608.1, read on the forward strand.
GCAAGGGGGTGATAACCTAGTATTTTCCAACCTACAATACTTGGAACAACTCATTGGTGACACAAAAATGACTACAATATGTTGTTGGTCTAAGGGACTCCCAGCTCATCTATAAACCTGCATCAATATTCTAGACTTAACCACCACTTTCTTATCTTAACTTTAATGGTTTCCAACTGAAGATGAAGTAACTTAAGGGACCAAATAAAATATATATGACAGAAATTATCTCTACTTGAATTAATGCAGATATAATTTAGTATTATGCCAGTATCAACTAGTCTATTTCAGAAAAGGATAATCAAGTGAGATAGACTAACCAATGTTTTTATCCACAATTCCAAATAAAAAGAAAGACTGTATTAGCTGATGTTTAAGGGAGGCTGAAAGAAACACATATTGCGAACAGAATTCAAAATCTCTCTTCAAGGTAAATTAAATTAGACTGATATAAAATAAGACTAACAATGTTATATTAGAAAATGAAAATGTTGGAAGAATAGAGAAATTGCCTGGTCAAAGCAGCCAGATTTACCGACTATCCGAGGCCACTAATCTCTTACTAAGATGTGTTTTTATGAATTTTCATTTGCAGAAACTTTCAAGGGCAAGTCAACATCACCACAGAGAAGAGAATTCACTGAAAAGCAAGTCTTAAAACATTAAGAAAGGAAGCAAACCAGGGTGGATTATGCTGAAGATGTAATAACCCTATCCTTCAAACTTTAAGTTATATGATAGTAAAAATGAAATTCACAACGTCTGAATACTCTCAGAGGTTTTAAAAGTAGTATGATTTGACACTTAAAAAAGACGAACTAATAATGCTGAGAGTCATTTCTACAAGTGAAATCAAGCGGACACCAAAAAGCCCAGCATGGAAAGTGACCCCGCCTTCAGTACTGTTACCTTGAGTGTAGGCAGCATCATCAGATCCCATACTCAACTTCCGTGCTTCACTTATTCTATCCACATGTGCTAAAGTAGGGTCCGTGAGGTGCTGAATATTCTCTGTTTCTACATAATGATCAGGATGGTTTAGAAGATTTGTAAGTTCAAAGGTAGGGGATACCACCCCCGGTGAAACTGCAGGGGGTTTATTAGGAGAAACTGTAATTTTGAAAGTATATTTTGTATTGGGTTGAGTGACCACGACTCGAGGAGAAGTTGCAGCGTTATTGCCTATTGCTCGACTTTTGGGAGGGTGGTGATGAATAAAGGCAGGACCCATGCTCACTTGCCCAGACATATTCCTGGAGGCAGCAGATGCTCCAGAGTTGGTGGATATGAAGAGGGTGGGCTGATTCCGCATGATCTGCTCATCTCCTGGGGCGGCATTAGCTGAAATATAGACCTTGGGTTGACTACGGGACATCACCTCATCGGTATTTGGGGGACTGGCAGCTATGTAAACAGTGGGCTGATTTCTATTTAAGGTCTGGCTGTTGACTGAAGACGAACTGCTGGAGGTTCGAGGTCCAGAAGAACGCAATTTTGAAGAGCTGTTTCTTTGTGGGGGTTCAAGTTTGATCTCAATCTGGTTTTTTCGAGGTCCTGTTGAAATATTCTGAATGTTATATTGGCTATGGGCAGAAGACTGTGAGCTACCAGACGAATGAATTGTTGGTGGCTGTGGAGTAGTAGGTGAGCTGATGGGCATGTAGACATGAGAGGTCTGGTGGCCTTGCTGGTTTGGCTGCTGGGCTGAGGTATGTGACATAGGATTCGATGCAGGATAAGTAGTCCAGGGACCAGGTTGTGAAGGTTGATAGACTTGTTGAGGGTTCAGAGGATTAAACTGAGATACCCAGCCAGAATGCTGTTGCGTCTGTCGAGTTGTACCACTAGGAGTTGTAATGTAAGGCCTAATATAGATAGAATTTCCCTGTGGACTATTAAGTACAGGTGGAGGTACACCATGTATGTGCAAAGATGTAGGAGTATTACGACCAGTCTGGATATTTGGGGCTAAAGTTACCATAATGGGATTAAATCTGGGAGTTTGTTGAGAAAGGTTAGATGTTCCTTTGCTGCCTAACTGAAATCCAAGATGTGGTGCTGAATGTGAAGCACCAGATGTACTAGACATTCCAAAAACATTAAAGCCTTGAGGAACTTGAGCTGGTGCTGTCTGTGGCTCCTGTTGAAAGAGTTCATTACTGGACTGGCCACCTTGAAGTTGTCCATCACTAATGCTGTGCGTTAGAGTCCTGCTTCCATTCATTCTAGTTCCTTCTCTTCCATGGTGATAAACATTCTGTGACTGCAAGTCCAAGTTGAGAGAAGTCATGTGATTTCGTAGGCCAGAAATTCCAGAGTCATCCGAGAAACTCAAGTCTCCTTCACCATAAAGATACCTTGTACTCTCCTGAGAGAGAACGGCACAGCAAGCATCCAGGTTATTATTATTCTACAAAACAAAATAAAAATAGTTTTATGTTAACAACCAGAAGGTAATGCTCACACTCTCATCACTACTAAAATATTACGTGATTAACAAGTGGTTAGTTAGTACAATTCTAACAGACATATTTGAACCTTTTTATTTGAGAAGAACGATTTTTTTGTGTAAATGCTTGAATTACAAATCCCCACTACAGACATATTGGAACAGCTAACTAGCAATAGCTGACAGCAAACCAAGTCATTATTCTGTTCTAAGAGCTTTTTTACAGTAAAATGGATCAATGCAGATATAGTAAAATTATAACCTAATTAAAAACAAGATTTGAATGCTGAACAAAATATAACCATTCAAATATCAGATTCATTAGGCATATAATACTATATAATTAAATGTTTTGCACATTCAAGTGCTATATGAGTTGTTTTAAACTAATGACTTTCGAAAAAACTATATATGTAGGGAGCGCCTGGGTGGCTCAGTCAGTTAAGCATCAGACTCTTGATTTCAGCTCAGGTCATAATCTCAGGATCATGAGATCTGGTCCTGTGTCAGGCTCCATGCTCAGCACAGAGTCTGCTTAGGATTCTCTCTCCCTCTCCTGCCCCTCCCCCTGTTCGCGAATGTGTTCTCTAAATAAATAAACTCTTTTAAAAATTATGTATGATTTCAATAGAAAAAGTCCTAAAATAACACAACAAAGTTATCTCAATTCCTTATATGCTTCCTTTTAACTTGTGTAAGAAAATCTCCCACACATATGAAATATAAACTCAAGGTAGCACCTAGAGTGACTGAGCTCATATCTCTGCCTTTTAGAAAGCACGATACAAATCTACTCCACAGAACTGAAAACAAAACCAAAAAAGTAACCAGATGATTTTTGAAGAATCCTCAAGAGACTGACCACTACTACTCATAAATCATCCATTAAAAATATTTACTGAACACCTCAAATACGCACAGTACTCTGAGACTGTGGAACACTCAATGACATACAAAACCAAAGTTTTCCCTAGAAGAGTCTTGCAACTCAATTAGACAGACAAACCATGGATTTATGAAAAGGTAGCATTATTAAGACATGACTATGTGCCAAATAATAAGTGGTTTTTAAGTTCAACAGAGAGTTGGTATTGCAGACCACTGTACAGAGAACTGTGTTGGTAAGGGAGGCACAGTCTGATGGGCTTCATATGCAGCAGTATATGTAGGACTTGGATAGGAAAAAAAGAATTCCTGGGGAAGAAGACATGAGTCAAGACAGACATCAGTGTGATAGTAAGTAAAGGCATATTCTTTTTTTTTTTTTAAAGATTTTATTTATTTGACAGAGAGAAACATAGTGAGAGAGGGAACACAAGCAGAGGGAATGGTAGCGGGAGAAGCAGGCTTCCCGCTGAGCAAGGAGCCCGATGCGGGACTCGATCCCAGGACTCTGGGATCATGACCTGAGCCGAAGGCAGATGCTTAACGACTGAGACACCCAGGCGCCCCCCACCCCCCCTTTTTTTTTTTTTTTAAAGATTTTATTTATTTGAGAGAGAGAAACATAGCGAGAGAGTGAACACAGGCAGAGGGAAGTAAAGGCATATTCTAAACAAGGTTAACTGCAACAGACTTAGTTGGAGTTAAAGGTTTGTATTGGAGATTTTGTGGAACAAATATTATGAAAAGCAGATTGGGATTAAATACAGGCATACCTCCTTTTACTGTGCTTTGCAGATACTGTGTTTTTTACAAATTTAAAGTCTGTGGCAACCCTGTATTGAGCGAATTTATTGGCACCATTTGCTCACTTCATGTCTCTGTGCCACATTTTGGTAACTGTTAGAATATTTCAAACCTTTTCATTACTATTGTATTTGTTAGGGCAATCCCTGATCCACTTTTTTTTTTTTTAAGATTTACTTGTTTATATTAGAGAGAGAGAGTGTGAGCATGTGGGAGTGCGTGAGGGTGGGGGGAGGGGCAGAGGGAGAGAGAGAATCTCAAGCAGGCTCTGTGCTGAGCACAGAGCCCGACCCGGGACTTGATCCCACGACTCCAAGATCATAACCTGAGCTGAAAACCAAGAGCTGGACGCTCAACAGACTGAGCCATCTAGGTATCAAATCTAGTGATCTTCCATGTTACTACTCTAATTGTTTTGGGGTGCTATGAACCATACCCATGTGACATGGTGAACTTCACTTATAAATGTGTGTGTTCTGACTATTCTACTGACCGTTTCTCTCTTTCCCTCTCCTTGGACTTCCTTATTCTCTGCGACACAACAATATTGAAATTACCCTAATTAATAATAACCCTACAATGGCTTCTAAGTGTTCAAGTGAAAGGAAGAGCTGCACATATCTCAACTTTTAATCAAAAGCTAGAACTGACTAAACTTAGTGAGCATGGTGCCAAATGGCAAAATTGTAAATGCAAAGGTTTTTAAGTTCTTGAAGGAAATGAAAAGTGCTACTCCAGTGAGCACATGAATGGTAAGAAAGCAAAACTGTCTTATTGCTGATATGAGAAAGGTTTAGTGGTCTGGATAGAAGATCAAACCAGTTTCACCTTTCCCTGGAGCCAAAGTCTAATGCAGAGCAAGGCTCTAACCTCTCTTCAATACTGTGAAGGCTGAGAGAGGCGACAAAGCTGCAGAAGAGCAGTCTGAAGCTGGCAGAGGTTGGTTTCTGAGGTTTAAGGAGAGAAGCCATCTCCATAACAAGTGCAGGATGAGGCAGCAAGTGCTGATACAGAAACTGCAGCAAGTTATCCAGAAGATCCAGCTAAGATAATTAATGACAGTGGCTATCCTAAACAACAAATTTTCAATGTAGATAAAACAGCCTTATATTGGAAGATGATTCTGTCTAGGACTTTCATAACTGTAGAGGAGAAGTCAATGCTTGGCTTCAAAGGACAGGCTTACTCTCTTGTTAGAAGCTAATGCAGCTGGTGACTTTAAGTTGAAGCCAATGCTCATTCACTATTCCAAAAACCATAGGGCCCTTAACAATCATGCTGATCCACTGTTTTTGCTCTATAAAGGGAACAACAAGGGCTGGATGAGAGCACATCTGTTTACAGCATGATTCACTGAATATTTTAAGTCCATTGTTGAGAACGACTGCTAGAAAAAAGATTCCTTTCAAAATGTTATTGCTTACTGACAATGCACCTGGTCACCCAAGGAGCTCTGATGGACACGTACAATGAGATTCATGTTGTTTTCATGCCTGCTAATGCGATATCCATTCTATAGCCCATGGATCAAGGGGTCATGTAGACTTTCAAGCTTTATTATTTAAGAAATATATTTTGTAAGGTTATAGCTGCCACAGACAGTGATTCCTATGATAGATCCAAGCAAAGTAAATTGAAAACCTTGAGAACATTTGATTCATGGGAAGAGGTCAAAGTAGCAACATTAACAGAAGTGAGGAAGAAGCTGATTCCAACATTCATGGATGACTCTGAGGGGTTCAAGACTCTAGTGCAAGAAGTAACCACAGATGTGGTGGAAAGAGCAAGAGAATTAGAGCCTGAAGATATGACTGAGTTGTGTAATCTCATGATAAAACTTCAATGGATGAGTTACTTCTAATGAATGAAAGAAAGTAGTCTTTCTGAGGAATCTACCTCTGAAGATGCTGTAAAGACTGTTGAAATGACAATAAAGGAATCAGAATATTATATCAACTTAGTTGAGAAAGCAGTGGCAGGATTTGACTAATTCCCATTTAGAAAGAAGTTCTACGAGTAAAATGCCATCAAACTTGCTTTGTTATGATATTTGTTTTGTTGTGGTGGTCTGGAACCAAACCCACAATATTTCCAAGGTACGCCTATAAATAAGGATTTTGAAAAATGAGTCACACTAAAGTCTGGACTCCGATATATGCATTGGGGAGAGCCACTGAATGAATGGATCAGGAAGTGAAGACACAAGGGTAGTTTGGGTAGGAAGTCTGATGATACTTGAGAGGAGGAAAGGGAAAATTTCTTAACAAGACCACTATTGGAAGACATGAAATAATGACTGCCCGATAGTGGACACAAATTATGAAAGACTACAAATAAACAGTCAACAACCATATGGCTATAGGAGAGAAAGAGACTTCAAGGAGGGCTGGAAGATTAGGAGCCTGAAAGAAAGGTCAGTTTGTTAAAATGTCTATAGGTGGTTTGATAGAAGATAAAATCTAATTAAAGGAAACTGAACTACAAAAGGCATCCTGAAGTTTTGTTAAGAAATGACAGTCCACAGTTTGAATGGGTAATGCAAAAACAAAGTTAGTGAGCAATGTTTGACTTTTTTTCCTCCCAAACTGTTTAAATCTCTCATGCTATAAAAATTCTTTTATCCTATTCCTAACTCTGAATTGATAGATATTAGTTTTTCAAATAAAATTTAAAACTTCACCACAATCTTTATCAACCAATTACTCTCATTATAGTTAGATCTTATCTTTTGCCAAACCTAACTGGTGCTTTTGGCTTCAAGCTAACTTTATTGCTATTCCTGTAAATTCTCCCTACTAACCTGAAGATCACAAAGACCCCATCTTCTCGTCTCTCTGCCAACATCCCCAAATTAAAATGTGTATTGTCTACTTAATCCAATCCCACACTTCCTTTTTAAGAGCAAATACTCATATTTACAAAGTCTTCCTCCTTAATTCTCTTGAGCTCTCAAAAATCCCTTCAATTCTTTATAAAATCTGATTATTTAATATGTTCTCGTCCCAGTTATGTCAGTAACTCACACGCTTTTAGGTTTCTTAAGACATTACTTTCTTATCAGCAAAACACTGATAAGTAGTATACATACAGGGATTTTATAAAGCCACAGCAGGATAAAAGAAAATGTACTTTTTACTAAACTTATTTAAAAAACTTAAAACATATTCAAAAATAAAAAGTAAATATGATAAACTCATCTATATTCATCATCCAGCTTTAAGAATATCAATATATGGCAAATCTTTTTCATCTAATGGATGTGACCCAGCTTTCCCCTCACCAAGCCACATCAAGTCTCTGACATTATTTCACTTTTATCTGTAAATACTTAAGTATGTATCTTTTTTTAAAAGATTTTATTTTATTTATTTGACAGAGAGAGAAAGAGACAGCGAGAGGGAACACAAGCTGGGGGAGTGGGTGAGGGAGAAGCAGGCTCCCTGAAGAGCAAGGAGCCCGATGCGGGGCTTGATCCCAGGACCCCGGGATCATGACCTAAACCAAAGGCAGACGCTTAATGACTGAGCCACTCAGGCGCTCCCAGCAAGTATCCTTTAAAAATAGGAACCTATAAAAACATAACCACAATGACAATATCATACCTTAAAATATTCAATACTTAATATCAATATCTAAATAGTGCTGAAATCCTGACTGTGTCATAAATGTCTTTTTAGTTAGTCTGAATGAGGCTGTAAGGAAGGTCCACATATTTAATTTGGTTGATATGCTTCTTAGCTTCTAATAATAATTAATCCTCCCCCTTCTAAAAACTTCCTAGTCATTTGTTTGTTAAAAAACTTGATCATGTGTTCAGCAGAATTTCCCATCTAGACTGGATGGGTGCACTCGGCAGTGTCAAGATCTGCTATATTTCACTGTGAACTAGTAGTTGTAACTATGCATGAGCAGGTGCATGTACGAATTTTTGGCAAGAATTTATAGGGTATGTCTCTTACTGCATCACACAAGGAGACAAAATAATGTCTGCCTGTCCTTTTGTGATCTTACAGCTGCCTGGTAGATAGTGATGTTATCAGCCTGATACAGCTAATGATTTCTAGCAGTTACTGATGATCACTGTTTAGAATCTTTATTTCATTAGGGGTTGCAAAATGGTGATATTGGCGATATCCCAATTGTAAGAGTTGTTCTTAATTAGCTGCAGTTCTTCCTCAAAGAACTTGCTCTCTTCAACTATTTAATACTCTTTGCACAGAAGAAACAGGATAAATAAATTCTTTACTGGTTTTTAGAATAACAGATTGGTGCCATTAGCAACCTCTATAGGTTACGAAGATTTATTTTCGGTATCACCATAAACTCCAGTATGTTTAACGTTTTGACGTTTATCAATTTTTTAAAAAAGATTTTACTTATTTATTTGAGAATAAGTGAGTGAGAGCAAGTGACAGAGAGGACAAGTAGGGGAAGGGGCAGAGGGAGAAGCAGACTGCCCATTGAGCAGGGAGCCCAATGTGGGGCTCGGTGACCTGAGCCGGAGGCAGACACTTAACTGACTGAGCCACCCAGGCACTGTAATGTGTATCAACTGATTGTGGTCATTGTAGCTTATCTTTAGGCTAGTGGGAATGATTTCAAGTTGGCTCATGTGTACATACGACATGAACCTAGTAGTCTTTCATAGCTTCTTTGTTTTCTGAGATGACAAGAAGTCCAAAATCATCTTGTACACACCCCAGTTACTTTCAGTGAGACTCCCTTAAGTGTAACAAACGGTGTGGGATGAGTTTCTAAAAGGCTGAAAATCATTGCTTTTTTATATATGTGCAAATCTGCATTCATTCTCTTCAAAGCTACAAAAAGTCTGACTCCAGTTCCTCTTTCATTTTCCCCTAAGCTTCTTGCACAGACATGGAGATCACAGATAGTATCAAAATATCTCCTATGATCATCCTTCCCTAACTCTGATTTATTCACTTCTTCAACCAATTTACTGAGCTTCCATTAGGCAAGTAGAAAGGATAGAATTGCAGCAAAGGATCTCATGGTCTAGTAGAGGACATTAATGTGTTCACAAATAAAGATAATATAGAATGACAGGTGTTTTAATAAGAATATGGAATAAGGACTATGGGGGGAGGTCATCTGAAAAGACTTCAACTAAAGATATGGTATTTAAATACTAAGTCTTACAAATACTGAATGAACATAACTATTGCAGTGCTTTGAAAAGAAACAGCAAATTTTAAACTTATGAATTCAATTGTCATTTTAAAAGAACTGAAAAAATCAGTTAAAAAAGGAAAAAAAATCAGTCAACTGTGCAATATTTTTATATGACTCTAAGATTTAATTATCAAATATAAATAAAATTTAAAGATATGAGTAACACCTGCTGATATTATTTCCATTTTAGAAACTCCACAGCACAAGAAAATGACAGGAGTAGTTCCAAACAGAGGAATCTGAGCAGTAAATAAAGTCAAGAAGAGAACAGAGGAGAGATACTTCTGTTCTTCTCTTAAGAATCAAGATTTTTAAGAGCAAATATACACTGTGACTGCATAGCATGATCCTTTGATGACTAATTTCTTATATTTTCTTACCATGTTTTTTTTCATCTAGTAAAGCTCTGAACCAGTATTTATGGGGAGGCTCTCCCCAGAGAAAGGACAGAAGCCTATCCAATTGAGAAAGGGATAGCAGCTCCCAAAAGAAAAGGCTGTCACCAAATAAGAGATGTTTAGAAGTACATTTACAGGTAGCTAAATTTGCCTTTACTTTAAAAATATCTCCCCAAATTTGGGAAGACGCACGCACACCCTAGCTGTATTCCCAGAGGAGCCTTCCCCATTCCTTTCTTTAACATTTCTTGTTATATCAGCTGAAACCCGCATTGCTTGGATGCCCAGAATCATTATCAGCTCAATTTAAAAGAATGTGGTCTCACAGGTAATTTGCAAGCAAAATGGACTTCATTTCAGTTATCACTAGATACTGGGAAGCATGCCCTAGGGTAGTTTGTCCTTGTAAAACCAGATAAAAACAGTGAAAGTGCTATTACCGGGTGCCCAAAAGAAATTCAAAATCATTTCTTTTCTTTTTTGGTAGAATTGAATACATGCTTACTTATTACATTAAAAAAAAAATAGGTGATTCATTTGTACAGACCCAAACAGAGAAAGACACATGTTGAGATGTCTCTTCTATCTCCATCCCCATCTGGCCTGTTCCCTCTTACTCACTATGGGTGACTATCTTTTATTAATTTTGTTTTTAATACTTCTGGTATTTCTTTATACAAACAAGGGCAAATATACATGTGTTTATTCTCCCATCCTCATTTGTTTTTAAAATATTTTATTTGAAAGAGAGCGAGAGAGCCTGTGTGCGTGTGCATACACGAGGGGGTGGGCAGAGGGAGAGGGAAAAGCAGACTCCTCACTGAGCAGGGAGCCCCTTGTGGGGCTTGATCCCAGGACCTGAGATCAGAACCTGAGCTGAAGGCAGACCTTAACCGACTGAGCCACCCAGGCACACCCCCATCCTCCTTTATACATACTATCCTGCGTTCTGTTTTAATTTAATACCCTGAAAACCATACTGTGGCATTCTTTGTTTTTTTGAAAATATTTTCAATAATTCCACAAAATGCTCCCAGTTAAGGTTCTTCAAAATCTCTACAGCTGTGGTACTGGGAAAGTGTTCTGGACAGTTCTTTCATATTAAGTCTCATAATACCTTATGGAAGAACCTATATTATTTTTCTATTTTTCAATGACTCACTGAATTCTCTCCGTATAATGTTATTTTATTATAACATTAAAAGTTAGAAAAGTTAGAACGAGGTACCTGGGTTCTAGGGGAAAACAACGCCCCCGCCCGCACGATCTCTGCTCTTCCGCATACTTTCTTTAACTTCGGACTCTACTCTTAATACTTTTTTGCAACTTTTCACTTTTTCTTTTATATACTGTATCAACTAATGTGGACTACTGATTCATTCACCAAATATTTATGATAGGTCTTCTGCTATTATTATCGCTATTAGTAAAGGCTGCTAACATTTATTGAGCACTCACTACGAATCAGGTATTTGACCAGTTGTTTTACCTGCATCATCATATTTAATTCACTGTGAAGCTTTTTATTCTCACTGCACAGATGAGGAAGATGAGGGTACAGAGGTTAATTAAATTACTGTTAGCAACTGTTAAAACTTGAACTCAAGTCTGTTTATCACCAAAACATACGCTATTTATTTACTATTTACTTTAAAATTTTATTTTTACTTATTTATTTCTCCCCAATTTTACTAAGGTATGATTGAGAAACAAAAATGGTATATATTTAGGCTGCACAATGTGATTTTTTTAATAAGTAAATACAATGCTAAGACTTAATATATTTATACATTGTGAAATGATCACCACGATCAAGTTAATCAGTGCATTCACCACTTCAGTCTTCCCCTACCCCCTTGTGTTTTTTCAGTGGTGGTGAGAACACTTAAGATCCACTTTTTGCGAATTTCAAGGACACAATACGGAATATTAACTCAAAACATATGCTCTTAAATACTAATCTATAGAAAAAGCCAGGCGTGTTCAGAGAATTCCAATCAGTGGAAGGCCGTCTGCAGCACAGTGTGAAGAGGAAGGACCAGGCAAGAGAGCAGGCTGCAGAAAAAGGCAGGATTCCAGATCGCAGACTTAGTATGTCCTAGTCACTACATACGACCTTTATTCTGAAGGGTATGGAAAACAATCAACAAAACAAACAAACGAGGCTTTTAAGCAGGTAAATAAAGGACAAAAATCTGCATTTAGAAAGATACTTTGGCAGAAGTGAGGTGGATAGACTGGAGAGACCAAAACTGGATTAGACTAAAGGCAAGTAATTAAATGTACAGATAAAAGCTGATAAGGGTATGAATAAAACACAGTCACTTGGTATCAAGTACAGATGTTGAGCCTTTAAAAATTCCATGTAATTTCAAACTTTACAGATAATTTGTCAAGTAAATATATCTGAGCCAAAATTATTTTTTATAGCTCTGTTTTTAACAAGCTGAAAGATTTCTAGTTTATCAAATGAGAAGACACAACTATCACTAAATATTTAGAATTGTAGATTTCTAAAATTGTACATACAAGAAAAATGAAAAAATTATTAGATGGTTAGTGATATTAATTGGAAAACCTACAGATTAAATTAAAAAACATAAAAACAAACTTTTTCTTTAGAATTAGGACCTGAGGCATTGTTGAAGTCAAATTCCTTTGTTTTACAGACAAGCAATCTAGAGGATAAAGAAGGCACATTACTTGCCAAACCGGCTTGGGGTGCTCATTTGGGATTAGAACCCATGTTTCCTGACTCCTTATTTAATGATTTTCTCACTTTCATGTGAAGATGTGGAATTTAAAAACATTCTGGCAAAACAGGCAGGGGGAAAAGTGAAACAAGCTCACAGTAAATATGGACCACGTACCAACACTTTCTACTGGGCTCCCATTTAGTCCTCACACCTACTTTACAAAGTAGGTATCATCTGGATGCCAGAAGCCAAAACACCTTGTTAAAGGCCACCTGACGATCAGACACCAAAGTTCATTCCTTTTCATCACAGCACACTAATGCCAACAAGAAGATAAGAGCTTTCTTCCAATGTGAAAAAAAAACCACCACCCGGGTTTGTATGAATGAGTTCAGAAATCAATGCACACTGACCTGTAACATGCACCTGGATACAACAACTTCAGGTACTTCGGGGAATTTTTGTCGCAGGTCATTTAAAACCTGAAAATCAATTTGGTGGCTTCCTTGGGCCATTCGTATATTGCCTGATCAGGACTATTTGTACAGTAGGCAATTCTAGGCCTTAGTGGAAATAGTACTCATCTCTTCTGTCCAAGCATTTTCTGTGAAAGAAAGAAAAAAAATTTTAATGAAAACTGATTAGAGAATGAATATTCTTGTGGATTTAAAATTTCGATACATAGGGTACGTGCTTTAGTGCCTAACATTTAATATAAGTTATCAAAATATTATTGAGTCCTATCATGCTTTCCATATAGTTGTACTGTCTTCAATTTAAAACTCTTGCTGGCAAACTTTTAGACTAATTCCTATCTGTTTGTATGCTTTATGATGGCTGTTTCAAAAGGCTTTTAAGAAACTATTGTCAAGGATGTCTTCCCTCATTCTTCTAAAAGGGGAAAATGAATAACTTTCCTGACATTTTTCTTAATAATCCGAGGACAGCCTGAGGTGTGTAATCTTATTTACTCTACCTATCATTTTTAAAGTTTGGATCCTGACTTTGGACTTTGGATGCTTTGCCTAAAAATGATCTATAACCCATTAAGTTTGATATCTTAATTTTCAGATATACCTAATCCCTAAATGTGCAACAAATTCATCCTCAGGGGATTAGTAGCATTTTACTCCTTGTTTTTAATAAAATTAGTACTTAAAAAATACTAATGCTTAAGACTTAATCCCAAAGGTCCTGATTGATGCCCATATGCCCTGCATGGGCATATGGATTTTTAAAACTTCCCCAAGTCATTCTCATGTGTGGCCAAAGCTGAGATCTGTCTACCTTGTTTTATCCCTTGTTTGTTATTTTAATGAGAACCATGTTTAATCTTGAAAGCCCCTTTGGGATATAAACAGTATGTAAGTATATTTAGAATAACATATTAAAATATTTAAATATCATGCTATTTTCTTAATCATTTCAGTTTATGACAAACTTAATAAGACAATCTCTCTAAAGCAGATTTCTTATCTGTAGTATTTCTCTTCTAATTTTGTTAACATAAGCTTAAAAAAAAATACAGACCTGTAAACTCCACAAATACAGGAATCAGGTCTCTTTTGCCCCTTTTTGCCTAGCTATCATCGGTAGGCAGTGTTCGGTGGAATAGTAGATATTAAAATATTTGCATTAAATTTAGGTATGGAAGAACTCCTGAGTCCTCAATAGAATATAAGCTCATTTAGATGTACACAGTAAAAGACTTTCAGCTTTTTCTTATTTAATTAAATTCCTTAATTCTTTTGTCTATGTGACTTCTCATAGGTAAAAGCTGTAATAGGTTATAGGATAAAAGAGAAATACTGAAAATTAGTAAATGATACTAAAAAATAACTTAAGGCGAGATTAACAGTACGGCTCAGCTTGAGGAAGCCCCACTTGACTTCCTGTAAGCTATCAGCTCATTTCTCTGCCCCTTCCTTCCTCCCGGTGAAAACTACTCGAGAGGGTCGCTTATAGGTAAGTATCTTCTTTTCCTCCCTTCTAATCTCTTTTCAGTCTACCCCGATCAGGCTTTCCCAGTTTTTCTCCACTGAAACTATACTTATCAAAGCTGTTGGAGGACTTCCGGCTGTCGGACCTAGAGCAGTCCTCAGTCCTCTGCCAACGATGGCTTAGGACTCAGCCAACCAATCCCTCTTTAAACAAGTGCTTCACTTTGCTTCTGAGATTTAGACTCTTCTGGTGTGTCTCCCACCCACGGGCAGCTCCTTCTCAGTTTTGTTAGATATTCTTCCTTTTCCGGACATCTGACTGTTGGTGGACAATGGAGTTCAGACCTAGGATTTCTTTTCAATGACACTGATATTCCTCTGCAGGGTAATCTCATCCAAACATACTGCTTTACACAGAGGCTTTGCATCTTTATTTCTGCAAGGCCAAGGGAGTGCTCTCCCTTGAGTTCCACACTAACACAGCCAGTTACCTGCCTGACGTTGCCTTCCGGACCTCTAAAACTCACTTCAAACTGAGTATGTCCAAAATTGAACCCTTAACTCCCCCCATCCACACCAATCCTTCCGCAGTTGTTTCATCTCAGTAAATGCTGCCATCATTTATCCGGGTGACCCTTCTTTCATATCCCATATCGAATCCAGCAGCGAGTCTCACTGTCTGTATCTATAAACAATATTCTGAATCTGACCACTTTCCCTGACCTGGTACTGCTCTTGTCCAAGCCACCCTTTAAGTCACCAAGACTGTCGCTGCAAAGGTCTTTTAAATGGCTTCCTCCCTGTCACTTTCTGCTCCACCCCTGCCCCTCACTCTATTGAGCCAGTGATCTCTATGAAAAGTAAATCAGGGCAAAATCCCTTGCTCGAGATCCTCCAACACAAGGCCCCGGGCTAACTCCCACTGCTAAGACTTCACTTCTATCACTCTCCTGGTTCCCTCGATTCTGGTTAGTTCTCAAAAAAAGCGACTCTTTCTTCCCTTATGGTTTTTGTACTAGCTGCTCCTTCTGCCTGCAACATTTTTCCCTCAGATATCAGCAAGGCCCCCTCCTACTTCATTATCATCTTTGATCAAATGTCACTTCCTCAGAAACAGCTTCTTTGACCCATCTCTCCAAAATAATGCCACAATTGCTTCTCCCCATCACATCCTCACACCCTGCTTTTCTTCACAGCGTTTGTCAATACCTGATATGTATTTATTTATTACCTATCTATCTGTTCCCACAACGTTAACTCCACAGGATCAAGAACTTTGAAGTTCACTGCTACATCACCAGGACAAAGACCAAAGATGCAACATTTGTTGGATGACAAGAAGGATTTACTATATGGTTTCTTCGTATTATTTTGCTTCAAAACACATTTAAAATGATCTAGATTTGGAAATTTTTACACAATTTGAGGGAGAGGCAAATTTTTAGTCTAATTGAGTTAGACAGCCTTTGTTAGAGGATGAATCATGAATATAAATTTTGACTGATTCCATTATTAAAACATAAATTTCCAAGATTCTTTGAAAAACTCTTATCATACCTGCTTTTCTTATAAAACCATCAAGTGTACCAACAAGAAAATTGTTCAAATGTACAACTGTATTTTAGGGATTCCACTTCCTGTAATGGCTGAGTAGCTCCTACTAGATCTACTCTCTCATAAACAAATATAAACACTAAACAAAGTATAAAAACAAACTACCTGAAGGCAGAAAGTGTAAGTAGCACTAGAGGGATAGTGGGGAAAAGGTACTGCTAAGTACTTATTTAGCAGGTAACAGCATGGGGTGATTTTCCCTTTTTTAAAAGGCATTTAGCCACAGAATAGGTCCCAGTTGGTTTGGGTAGCTGAAATCTAGACAGAAAACCTGCCCTACTCGCTGAATGAACCAAAAGATAGACTGGCATAACCACTATAGCTGAAAACCTAGTAAGTAAATCATAGAACGAGAGGAGCACCAAACCCTATGTATAAACTGGGCACACATCTCTGATCCCCCAACTACACACATGTGAGATTCCAAGCAGCCCGGCCAAAGCTAAAATAACTGAGATTTCAGAGTTTGTAGTTGGGAGTTCAGCCAAGCTAACCTGCCTCCTAATGCAAGCAAGCAAGCAAGCAAGCAAGCAAGCAAGCAAGCAAGCAAGCAAGCAATGAAACCAACCAAACATCAATACTCACTATTGGACGAACACAATAGAATCTAGACTCACTATATGTCATTTTCATAAGAAACACATAAGGAACAGGAAAAACTGACCCATACTTAAGAGAGAAGGCAACCAAGGGAGACCAAGTCCATGATGACCCATATGCCAGAATTATCAGCGCATAAGGACTCTAAAGCAGCTACTTGAACTACATTTAAAGATGTGAGGGCAAATATGCTTGAATCTCAGTTAAAGAAAATTAAAAAAAAAAAACCAAAAAACCAGAAACTATATTTTTAAAAAAGAGAACCAAACACAAATTCAAAAAGTGAAAAATAAAATGTCTGAGATAAAAAATTCACTGGATGAATTTAATGGCATACTGGAAATGACAGAATAATCAGTGAACTTGAAGACAAAGCAAAAGAAATTGTTCCAACCTGAAGGATGGAGAAAAAAGAAAAATGACTGGGGGTGGGGTAGGTGAGGGAAAGAAGAGAATCTCAGGGACCTACGGGAAAATATCACAAAGTCTAAGATACTTGTAACTGGAGATCCAGGAGGATAGGGGAGAGATAATGGGGTAGAAAAGAACTATTTGAAGAAATACTGGTTAAAAATGTCCCCAAGTGAGTAAAAGATAAATTTACAGATCAGGAAGATCTTAATCACCTCCCAAACACCTTGGTGGCTGCTTTTGGTTGGGGGGATCATCCCACACATATGACAGAAGATGGTGGCCACAAAGACAACAAAAAAGTTGCTGGAGTCAATCAACTCTAGGCTCTAACTCCTCATGAAAAGTGGAGAGTGCTTGCTGGGGCAGGAGCAGACTCTAAAGCTGATCAGACAAGGCAAAGCAAAATTGGTCACCCTCTCCAACAACTGGTCAGCCTTGAGGAAATCCCAAACAGTCCTGTGCCACACAGGCCAAAAATGGTGTTCGCCACTACAGTGGCAATGCGACTGGATTGGGTGTCACGTGTGGAAAATTTTGCTGAGTATGCGCTGGCTGCCACTGATGCCGGGGATTCTGGTACCACTAGAAGCATGTTAGAACACACTGGTGAAAAGTAAACCATGCAAAATGTTTAATAAAACTGGCCAGAGCCTGTTTGAATCAACAACAACAACAACAACAACAACAACAACACAAAAACAAACAAAAAGAAGATCCTACTCAAGAATATCAAAGCTTAAACAGGTTAGACTCAAACCTTAAACAGGAAAACCACACATAGGCATTAACTGTCCAACTGCTGAAAATCAAAGAAAATGTTGAAAGCAGCAAAGAAATGACAGAGGGTAACAATTCCAATGATGTCGACTTATCATCAGAAACTGTGGAGGCCAGGAGAAAGTCAAACGATGTCATTTAAGTGCTGAAAGAAAAAACATCAATCCACATTCTATATCCAGCAAGAGTAAACTTTAAGGACAAGACGACTGTTTTTAATGTAGCCTTTGTGGTGAGTAAATAAATTTTACAACTAAATTCATTATTGAAACAAACAAAAAAACGACAGGCGGTATTTAATTTTAAAAGGAAAACCACGCAATATGACTTAACCTGGAAAATTACTTCTAATAATAAATGGAAACATATTTTCTATGGTTAAGATGCAACATGACTGCTCTTTTGAGAAAATATATAAATCAATATTTTCTAGAAATGTTTCTAGCATCAGGTGCAAAGTTTTGACACCTAAAACTGTCACCACTTCAAATGATCTTAAGGATTCTAAACAGTAGCAGAATATGTACAATACTATAGAATCTAACAGTAAATATACTAGAAAGCCTTATAAAATGTGCCTCATTTTTTCCTTTCTTAAAGAATATGAAACCTCAAGCCATGATAGTTAGCAAGTGTTCACATTCACCATCACTTGTCACGGTGATTTTTTCCAGGACTGTAAGAGTATGTAAGCACAGCTAACTGTTTAACTGTACCCACGAGAAGAGACCATGGTCCCCAATTAAAAAAACAACAAAGAGAAAAGCAACAGGACTTACAGTTCTGATCAAAATTTGAGTATTTACGAGGCAATGAGATACAAAGAGTATTTAAAACCATACAATCATCCTTTAACTATCCACAACCCATATACTTAAGGAGTGCCCAGAATGCAGCAGATACTATGCTGAAGATACAAGTAGTAGTCTGTGCCCTTGCTCTCCAGGTCAAAGAAATTCCTGGATTAAAGGCACACAGACACAGGTTTATAATTCAGATAGTTATTTGGACTGCACTATTTTACCTTCTGTCTGCCCCCTGCTGCCAGTTCAGTCTAGCTTGTTGCTACTGTATTTGTTCCATCTGTTTCACATTCAGAAAGAGATGGGAAGGGAGCAAGGTACTTGAGGAAAAACCAGAGAGCAGAGAGCAAGAAAAATGTGGGGCCCAAGTCATGATGTGCCTTGGGGGCCATTAAAATTTGGAAGTTTTATCTTCAGAGTAATGGGAAGCCACTGAAGATTTAAGTTCAGAATCAGGGAAGGAGACTTGACCAAGAAATCATGTATGTGTGAAGAACGGCTCCAGTACGGAGAAAAGGGCAAAATATATGAGAAGCCCGTTGGAAAACCATGGCTGGACGCTAGCTAGGAAATGCTAATGGCTTGTCCCTGGAGAAAGAGCAGTGGAGGCTAAGAAGGAAAAACTGAAGGGACATTTAGAAAGTAAAAATGAATAGAACTTGTTGATGATTAAATATTGGGGTGAAGGAGTAGGTGTCAAGATCAGTTTCTGATCTATGAATGATGGAACAGGACCAAGAAAACAAAGGGGTAGATTACAGGTTTGGTTTTGAACACATTAAGTCTTGGGCACCTTTAAAATATCCAAACAGATATACCACAGGGAGTAGATTGATGGGTCTAGGGCTCAGAGAGCAGATTCCGGGCTGCAGAGAAACATTTGAGAGGCATCTCTGGTGCTGGCATTAATTAAAACCTGAGTGCACAGTCCTAACATATAATTTAAGAACACCTGAAGGAAAATATTCTTGGTTATATTATGCATAAAACATTATATAACCATTATTAATTTTTCCTTAAAGGCAACACTCCTTCCAGCCTAAACAATTAAACAATATATACAAAAGAAATGATTTTTAAAAATCTTACTAATTATTTGTCCAGGAAATATTTTGACATGACATATCCTATAATGAAAAATTTAAATAAAATTGTAAAGACATAAACACGTACACAGTTTAAAAGCCAAAGAGTACTATAAAATTTATCAGGGAAATCAGCAGCTTCCCTACCTCATGCCTTCCTACTCTTATTCTGCTCTATAGAGTAACCACTGTCAACACTGGGCTGTTTCTCCACATTCCTACACAAGGTGATTATGGGGTTATTTCTTGATTTTCCAATTTCACACATTATCTATGAATTTCCTACTGTGGAAAATGAAGATTTAGCTTTGTAATTCAGTTCCCATATTTACACATACACCATGCTTCTCGAATCCTATGCCCATCGGCCCAATTACTTATTTCACAATTTTTGCTTAAATCTGTATTCAATGTTTATATCACTTTTTTGGGGGAGTAAATACTGTTAGCTTAGACACTTGGTCTGTTATGGGGGATGAGCTCTATCTCCAAGGTGCTTTTCCATACTAGCACTTGGGGAAGAAAAGTTTGAGTGTTCTTAATGAAAATACTGTAGAATATTAATCATATGTGACCAAAAGCTAGTTTTCCACCAAGTACAATAAAGAAAGCTTTTGCAATTCTCACCCCACGGGAAATGAGGAAAGGGGGCATGAAATGAGGTGAGGTGGGGTGAAGGGAAAACACTACCATTCTGTTGAAGTTATAGATTTAAATGAGATATGTTACTTTTGCAACTAAACTGCTTACAAGATAAACAACAACCAAAAAATCTTGATAAGATAAACAAAACCCATAAAACAATGACTATGGAGATATGTAAAAGTATACCAAAGACTCAGTTGACTGTTGCTGACCAGGAGGTAGCATACAAAGTAAGTGATGGACCAAACTTTTAAAATGAAAAGGAACAAATGATGAGATCCAACTTTTAAAATAAAAGGAGTAACTGGTCATGTACCTTGTATAAACTTGAGAATCAAAGTATTGGTTTTTACTATTAAAGTCTTACCAAAAAAAGAAATAAGTGAATAAGTTAAATGTCACTCTTGAGATGGGCTTAAAATTTTCCCAAAGAATAGAATTTCAAGAAACAGTATTCTACACTTTAGCCATTGGTTTCTAAAGTTTTCTGGTGAAAGAGCATGTTAATGGTTAAAAGCAGAGATAACACTGCTAAATATTTCAACCTCAATTCTGTATTAGTGGGCATTGTCTCATTTAATGAGATAAATAAATGAGATAATGTATATAACGTGTACAGTATTTGACAAATTGTGGTGGCTGCTTACGTATAAATTCCAGGATTCTATAATTAGGCTCACTTACTTATGAAATTGACTCTGCCTCTTACTTGCAGTATCTTCTTGGGCAAATCATTTAACTTCTCTGTGCTTCAGTCTCCTCATCTATAAAATGGCGATGATGGAGTAGCTATCTCATATTATTATGAAGTTAAATGAGTAATACATATAAAATAATTAAAAAGAGCACAGAGTAAGCACACAAGTAAATAAGGTAGCTTATGTAAGTGCTAGTCACTAGTACTATCTTGTACTACAAGAATACTAGTACTATTCTGCTTTGTAAAATCGAGAAAACAGCTCAAGGAATTTCAAGGATTAGTGATAACGTAGTAAAATTAAATTGCATTGTACCCGCCTGGCCTGTAGCAAAAAATACACACTGGTAGTAATTATTATTTATTCTAAACACCATGAATTCCCACGAAGCACAAAGGAACAAAACCTTAGCAGAAAACAGGGCTGCATGCTACCCTGGCTGTAGACCACTGAGAAGGCTGACTGAAACTCTGCAGCCTTCCCCTCCCATGTATATGGACAAATAACCCCTGGGATGAGGAAACTCAGGCAAAGCTCCCTGCGAAAGCAAACAGTACCAGGTCTTCCACGAGTGCCAGATGAGTGGTATAAACTGTGCTGTATGTGTTTAAAGGGCTCTCTGGACTGAGGGAGAGAGTCAGAGGCTCTGAATCATGGGTACTTAGCAAGTTCAAGAATAAAAAAAATAATGAAATCTTGCCATTTGCAACAACATGGACAGATCTGGTGGGTATAATACTAAGTGAAATAAGTCAGTCAGAGAAAGACAAACACCAAATGATTTCACTCCTATGTGTAAGTTAAAGAAACAAAAGAACAAAGGAAAAAGGAGAGAAACCAAAAAACAGACTCTTAACGATACAGAACAAACTGGTAATTACCAGAAGGGCAGTGGGTAGGGGGTGGGGTGATGCAGGTGAAGGGGATCAAGAGTACACTTACTGTGAGGAGCACTAAGTAATGTACAGAACCGTTGAATCACTAGACTGTACACCTGCAACCAATGCAACTGTATATTAACTAAACTTAAATTAACATTAAAAAAAAGGTTACAGTATGAGGCAAGACAACCAAATAGGAGGCAGATTCTGGAGATAGTGAATCAGTCATCTGTCTGGCTAGAAGAAAGGAGGGACAGAAGGGAAGAAGGGGATTGATTTTGGGGAGTTTGGAGTGGCGAGTAGTTACAGCAGAAGATGAGAAAGGCCATTATTATAGAAGACCTTCCTTGAGATAAAATAACACTAAATTTTTAATATTATTATGTAAAACTATATACATATTTTATCTTTGCCCCATTCTTACATGATTTTTATTGGAATAAATGTAATTATTCTAACAAAGGAAAATACAGTTCAAGTTGAATATCAAAAAGAATTAGAATGAAATATATGCAACTATAATTTACTTTTCAACTACATTAGGATTCTCCTTTGGCTTATGGACCAGAAGGTAAAGTCTTCCCATTTTAACATATATACCATCTCAAACTGTATTTTATTCTATTTAATTTTATTTCTGAGAGAGAGAGATAGAGCACAAGCAGGGGGAGCAGCAGGTAGAGGGAGAAGCAGGCTCCCTGCTGAGCAGAGAGCTCAACATGGGACTCGATCCCAGGACCCTGGGTTCATGACCTGAGCTAAAGGCAGACACTTAACTGAGCCACCCAGGTGTCCCACCATCCCAAAATTTAATTCTGGCTAATAACCTCAAGAGATAATGATTTTTTTCTGTATACAACGGAATCTTGAGTGGGACAGGATCCTAGGAAATTATCTTGTAAAAGTATATAATTTAAAAGGTTAGAGAAAAGCCTGTTGCCTAGTATACTCCTTTGTTAAGCCTTTTCTTCCATCTATCTAATTTTATTTTGTAAAACCAATCCTTGATGACAAACAAAATTCTTCACACAAGCCCACTTAGTCCCAAAGTGGAAAGACTATCTTATTCACTGCTGTATCCTAAATACTTAAACAGGGTATGCTAAATATTAGACGCTCAGTAAGCATTTGCTGTGATAAATCTCATGTATCAGAAAATGCCTAGATTTTGAAGACTACTCTAAAAAGTGGCATCTATCTATCCAAGCAAGTGTTTCCCTTACCCTCAGCTGTTGAGTCAGTGCTGCTAGAGTACTTGTTTTGAAACTGTAAGTTTGTTCTAATGCAACTGACACAAACACATTAAGTGAATTCTGCTGTGACTTTGCCAGCAAAAAACACTAGCTGAACACAGAAAACCACACTCAGATGAAATAAGCTGTGTGTGGATACACAAAATGTAAATCTGAACACACCTCCAACATCTGCCCTCAGTTTACCATAACTGTGCATGGTCCCACCTCTCCATGTCTTGTGTTACAACTTTCCTTCTGATTTCAGAAAACCCTTCTTTGACCAATTCATATTAACAAGTTGCTGCATCTATGCTCATTTCTGTAAGTACAATATTTGCTTGTATATTGTATATGAGTACATATTTCTTAATCATTTAACATGTGTAAAACTATACTGTCATTTTTTTAAAGTTCCTATCTTTTTTTAATGTTCTCTGATAAAGTTTTTGAGTGTTTCATCCCAAATTCTGCTTTTTCTATAAGCCCTGTGGCTTTTCCCCCCATGATTTGCATAACATGGTGATTTTTTGAAAGGCTATGTTAAACTTCAAAGGAACCGTCTGCACTGCAAAGCCCCTCTGACCTCAACAACTGACTACTAACTTTCCCAGGATGTCTACTCAGAAGACAGAATGTTGCAACTTTTCTCTTTGTTGTCCAAATGATGTTAACAGTTTCTCATAACTAATTACAATTTGTGTGTCTTCTGTTAATTTGCTGACATCAGACTGAGCACTTCTTAGAGTATCTTCATCAGAGAGAGCAGCATTTATATACAGTAAGAAGAGTTGAAAGATGCTATTAAAATATTAAAATTAAAGTAAAGCAAACTTTGAAACCTTTTAGCCTCAGTATGATTTCAGAATTAAAACTTAAAAAATATATATATATATTCCCTCCCTAAATACATACACTATTTTAAATACTTTTTACTTTATTGATACATTATCTAAGCATCTCATCAAATGCTAGTTAGGTAATAGTTGGTATACTTCACATCTGATTAACCTCAAAAGAATTTGCAAATGCCACTAATTGAACATAAAAAATTAAAAAAAAATTTAACAGGAAATTATTAGAATTCTATTTCTTGGAACATGATGCTACAACTTTACTAAGACAAGGCAAACCCAACCCCCACCAAATCTACAGTATCAAGTTATTTTCCTAAGAGTTAAAATGCAGTAACTACAGCTATGTAATCAAAAATCTAAAATTCAAATACTATCACCAATTAAGCCTCTAAACAAGATAATTATAATCCATCTTTAGCATAAAGTTTACAATGAAACAGTTGTAATATTGAATCACTTGACATAGTCAGTTATTTACAAGAATAAAGTAACATAAACCTACCAAATCAGTCATCTAAATGCTACTACTTTAAATTAGCTATCATGTTCAAGCTTTTGTGTTATTTAAAAGCTTCAAATAAATAAATAAATAAATAAATAAAAGCTTCAAAGGAGCAAAGGATTATGTTAGCAGAAAATCAATTCCTCAACTTTATAAACCTGCAATAATTTACTTTGTAAAGGAAAAAATAAACATCAAAGTCTGAAGTACGTAATGATCCATACTGCCTCCTCCTAAAAAGAAAACTTCCCAATTTTTCATTTAATACATTGTCTCAAATCCATGAATTTGGCCATTTCTTATGGTTAAAAGGCCTACCAGTTATAAGTTCTTCTAAAGGAATGTGCAAGTCAGCCACACTTGGCAATTTATGTATTGTGGTTTTGTGGTGAGTGCTACCATTTTCTAAGGATCAAGAAAAGCGCAATAAATCTAAGACAGAATGGTTATAATTCATCAAAACATATTATATAACTAACTACCTTGGGTGTATTTTCCAATTCATATCTCACTATTTTTTTTCTAATACATTAGGGCTTTATGATGTGACACACAAAGTTATTTTTCAGTGCCCCCCTTTTACTGTAATTTTTGGATAATCCATTCTGTGCATAAATATCTTTAAATGAAAACATGATATAAATAAATGATAAGACAATAAGTTCCTATTATGGGTAAGAGGGAAAAAGAGGATAAAAGAAAATGAAAGCACTTGGAAGTACCTGGTAGCATCTTAACAACTGTAAACATTTGTAATGAACCAATAAACTCAATGGCATGTATAATAATCTGGTTAAAATATTAATCTAAAATGGCATCTTAATATGAAGATTCAGAGAAAGTTATGAGAAGTATCATCAACTAATCCCCATGAAGTTCCAAATACTTACTTGGCCCCATTTTTTTTGGTACATCTCATAACTTTGTCCATCTTCCTTCAAATGTCATGGCCTTCCATTGACTTTTCCCTAGAGTGGACTTCTGGCCAGGTGCTGGGGGTGTGTGTGTGTGTGTGCCAGGTGCTGGGGGTGGGGTGTGTGTGTGTGTGTGTGTGTGTGTGTGTGTGTTGAGTTCCTGAATTACATATAGCGTAAACAGATGGGTATTAGTGCTCTCTTAATAACAAAAAGTATTAATAACTAACAAAAAGTTAAGTTGGCAATTTTAAAATTATACACATACACTTGATCGGTAATAAAACTGTGGTGAATAGAGACTGCTAAGCCTGCTAATGGAGAAAATATGTAACGACTTATTCGTAAAGAGCAACATTTAAATAAAATATGTCACTACTATAATAGCACTCAGAACCTTAAAAAGAAATGACAGAGAATTCAAAATGAGCAAAGGTGAAATTGGTAAAACAGTATTAAATTCAATCAAGTCTCTAATATACAACATGATGCAATAATTTTGTTTAGTATGTGCCCATTTTTCAAATAGTACACTGTGAAACTATTGTATATAGTTGGCTATTAGTCTTGTTATAGTTATGGTGGATGAATTTTTTTATTAGATGATCAAGAATAATCTCAGGGGGTGCCAGCATGGCTTAGTCGGTTAAGAGTCTGCATTTGGCTGAGGGTCCTGGGATCAAGTCCTGCATGGGACTCCCTGCTCAGTGGGAAGTCGGCTTCCCCCTCTCGTCTGCCCCTCCCCCCAGCTTATGCTCTAATAAAATGTTTTTTTTAAAAAAGAATAATCTCAGAACTGTATAGAAACTTTTATCAGCAAATTTATTATATATAAATCTATTTTACAATTCTCCAATTTAGATACTCTCAGAGAATATTCAATATTTTTAATTGCATAATGTAATCAAATAAAGAACCAGAAATCTCATCCTATACTTATCTATAAATCTATAAAGGCTTTAATAGGAAATTTGAACTGTAAAAATATACAAAAGTGATGATCTACTTAACATTTTTTATTTATGAGAACCCATTTTCTAACTTATCATTTTTATATTTTTCCATATGTACTCTCTATATATTGCTTACTAAGACTTTGTTGAGTGCCTGCTATTATTCTACATTATAATGGGTGCTAAAAATATTAAAATTAATAAGAGCACATTTGCCTATGTTCAAGAAATTTACATTTTAGTAGGGGAAGATAAACATTCAATAAATAAACGTAATAACTGAGTTGTTTCAGATACAATGTGCAGTAAACAGGGGAGACAAAGGAGGGGCTAGTCAATTTTGAGGGAAGGGGAGGATTTAAGGAAAGGATTCATTCAACAAGGGGAGACCTAAGCTGGGCCTTGGAAGGTAATATGTGTTCACCAGGTAGATGGGTGAGAAGGAAAGAGTATTTCAGGCATAGGTAGTCGCCTAGGGAAAGATTTAAAGGAGTGAAACAGTGTGGCAAGTTCAGGAAGCCAAAAGTAGTAGCCTAACACTGAAGTGCAGGGACAGACTTTACAGGGAGACCATGTGATGAGAGATGAGGCTGAAGAAGTAGGGTCAGGAGGGGCACATCACGCAAGATTTTCAGGGTCCTCCTCCGCATCATACATGCTGCATCCCACAAATCAGCAGAAACAACATGCCTCTCATTTTCTCGATGCAGGTGATTTATCTCTGAAGTTCCAGGCCTGGCCATGCCTCAGGGGCGGGCACATCTTCAGACAGCAGCAAACACTGCCATTTACAGGTGTATAAGCTGCAGTGACAGTTAAGAGGAAAAAGTGCCTAAAACTTAGAAACTAAGGAAAAGGCAGGAGAAATGTCACAAAGAGTGTTGTGCTTCCGTTTAGTCCTTAAGAGTAAGAAAGGTCTTACAGGCTATCTCTGACAGCTGTCTGTGTTGGGGGAAAGGCCATGAAAGAACATGACAAATTTGAAAAATTATGGCTGAGTGGAGCACAGAAATACGGTTGAAAAGGTGGCAGTGCAAACTGTATAGACTCCTTATAATGTAGAAAATACATTTAAGAAAATTCTACTGACCTGAACCACCTTCTGGTCACCTTTCTACGTGGGATCCACTCTCAAAATACTGCCCACTATATGCCAGGCAATGCGCTCTAACTATGCAAACATGAATAAAATACAGCCCCTGCTTTCGCCAAAATTACCATCTAGTGGAATTCAGATTTATACCGGACTTCCTACAAGCACACACCCATGACCTTGCTTTGTCCTCCCCACCCGTGAAGCAGAGAGGACAACGGCTAATACCGCTCCTTTGAATGAACAGACACACAGATCCATACTCTATGCTAGCAGTTCCGAACTGTGGTGTCGTCGCCCAGCGCTACTGCAGTCGGCTGTGAGGTGGGCTGAATGCCATCTGTCGCAAATAATGAGTAGGAGCGGTCTGGCTCTTTGTCTCTATAAATTACAGCACCTAATCTAGGGAGAAACACATGTGTTTAAAGAGGAGCACATAGGCACCTTAGTGTGTGTTAGCAAAGCCCACCTCTCTCAAGGCATGAATAAGTACACTACTGTAGAGCAACATGAAGGAATACCAGCAGCGGTTTGGTTTTTTTTTTTTTTTTAAGTGGAATAAGATATCCAAATAATTAAATGGAAAGATCTTTAAGACTCTAATGAACGAAAAAAGAAAGATGTAGAATCCACCTATAAGGATACACTTTGTGGTCAGGAAAAAAAAAGATATAAAAATAGACCTTAAAATATATTATTATGTGAATGTACAGGAAAGGTTCTGAAAGAACACACACTAATTGGGGTGCCTGATGGCTCAGTCGGTTAGGCTTATGTCTTCAGTTCAGGTCATGATCCCAGGGTCCTGGGATTGTGTCCCAAGACCTCAGGCTCCCTGCTCATCCGGGAGTCTGCTTCTCTATCTTCTTCTGCCCATTCCCTAGCTCATGCTCTCTCTCGTTCTCCCAAATAAATTAACTAACTAAAAAGAAAAAGAATACACTAATTTTGGCGAGGGGGCTAGGGCAAAGGGACACATGGATGAAGATGATCCATCAGAATATATTCTGATACGTGGGTAGGAGAGTAGTAGAATAATTTGAAAGTACCTGTACTTAGCCAACTATATATACTTCCAAATAACTTAAAACCAACGTTATCTATGCTAACACTGTTACTGTTACAGTTAACAGCTGCAACAATGATCACTTTTCCAGATGCCTGACAGATGAGATCTACAGTTACATTTTGATTTAAATCTTATGTATGGGCTTTAAGTGCACGACTATCTCTAAGCTCAGTTCTGTTAAAACAAAAAAGCCAGGTTCCCCCCCACCCCTTTTATTTTTTCAACCAAAGGCTAACTCAGTGCGAACTAATGCACAGTTCTCCAACTGAATAAGTATTCATTCACCAATGGGATAGTTTAATTTAAAAGAAAGAGGTAGGGGGTAGTAGAAAAAGATGTTTATTGTTACTTTCTTAAGAGTTCCTCAGTAAACACAATATTCTTACAGAAAGTTATCACACATAAAGGTAGACAAGAACACTTACTCTCTGAGTTTATAGTATAATCACTATAGTTCAGGATTACTGATTTGCAATTACTTTGGGTCAGGTCCTTTGCTAAATGCCTAGTATGTATTATTTTAGTTACTTTTCCATTCCCATAATGAGGATTAAATGAGAAAATGCAGGTAAAACTCTTCACACATAGCATCTGGTACCTATTACAATAAATGTTGTCCTTAATTAGGTGCCTACTTAATTAGGTGCCTACTTAATTAGGCACTACTGCCTAATCTGACTTCATCAAGTCAACCCTTACTCTACCGCAATCAGCTTTTTAAAAGACTCACCTACTTAAGTACGCTAATACTAAGAAATCTTCAATAATACCCCTTACCTACTACTGAAGTCCCAACTCTTTCACCTGACATTTGAAAGCCTGCATGACATCCATCTTCTATCGCATCCCGTACCCTGTTGTCTAGGCACACTGGGCTGCTCACAATTTCTAGAACATGTTATATACTTTCATTTCCATAACTCAGAAAATATTCTTGCCCTTCTCTCAAAAGAACTCTTATCTATTCCTCAAGGCTCGGTAGAAATGTTACCTTCCTCACCAAGCTGATTCTTTCTGGTACTCCCCAGTACATGGTTCACACCCCTATTACAGTACTTTTTTCGGTATTACTTGTCTGTAAGGTCACTGAAAGCAAGATTTATTCATTTCCACACACCTATGGTGCCTAGTACAGTGTTTTATACAAAAATTGCATTGGGGAATGTAGAAAAATTTCATCATTACTAATAGCCCCAGTGATAACTAATAAGACTTGAAATTCAAATGCAGCTGTCTCCTTAATTTCCCCTCCAGTTCCTCTGACAGCAGTAATGATCCTACAGTAACTCTGGCAGCAGCTCCCTTTCCAGTCCTAACTCCATGAGATACAATCCTTTCAATACCAAACAAATCATGTGGGACATAACTGGTGACCCAATGCTGAATATACCAGTTGACATTAGATTCATCACACATTAACAATGGAGGAGAGAATTTTTAAAGCACAAGTTAGGATATTAGAATCATCTTTCAAAATCACAGTTGGGGTATAAAATTCCTCTGTTCAATTCTTCTGAATTGAACTTCAAAAACAAAAGATATGGGGGGGTCGCCTGGGTGGCTCAGTTGGTTAAGCATCCCACTCTTGGTTTCCGCCAGGTCATGATCTCATGGGTCATAGGACTGAGCCCCTGTTGGGCTCCAAGCATGGTGGGGAGTCTGCTTGGAGATTTTCTCCCTTGGCTCCCCACCTCAAATAAATGTTTAGAAAAAATAAATAAATAAAAGCAAAAGATATGTATGGCTATCTACCTATTTAGTAAATAAAAGTCACCTTTTATGAACTAATACTCTTTCTAAATCTATACAAATAGGTAAAAGCAATAAAAGTCCCTAAAAGCTAACTGCCCTCTACCCTCTAACCGTTTTACTCCGTTAAAATCTAAGGCAACAGGAAACCTCAGTTTTTGGTTGTATTGTTATATTCCGGGACAATTTCAACTACTATGACTTTATCTGATTTATTTTGAACAATTAAATAAAAATATAGCAAATATTATATACTTACATTTAAAATCCTTCAGGTAAAAAGTACTATATAATACATTATCTGGTTCTATTCAGAAATTCTATGATTTCCAATTACTGAAGAATATATTAACTCTTTGTGAAAGCATCTGTAGTGTAGAATAGTTAAGAGAGCTAAGATCATTTACTTAATTCCCTGTACTACTTATACTATATGTGAACCTCTTAAAGGAAGACAGTTTTGTTGTCATTAGTGTTTACTTTTCAATCAAGACCAGAATATTTTGGTACATTTACAGGGCCTGACTCAATAGCATTTCAAATTTATTTTTCTTAAATCGTTTTTGCATTAGTTTGCTACTACTAGCAAACAAGTTAAATTAGAAATATTCAGGCAAAAGGTATGTTAAAGTCAAGAGTAGCTGCACGTTACCTAGATGTTAGGAATGTTACTAAACTTGAAAGCAAGAGGACCACATATGTCGAAAGTAAAGTTCTGGTTATTATAGACGTCATAATAAGGCAGTTATGCAGGCTAAGCTTGACTTGTGCCATGGACTTTAGCATACCTGGAAATAGAAAAATTCAAATTGTAGCTGTTCTTGGTTGGCCCATTGCCATTTTTGTAGCTTACAAATTTTTAATTAAGTAACTGCAGTGAGCTCATCTCTACTGGATACTTCTTTTCCAGGGCAGGTCCAGGAACTGGGTCTGGAGCCTTGAAAGCAGAAGAGAAACTAGAGTAAACTAGAGGTAGGCAGAATAAGAAACGTGACCAGATAACATTATGAGATCTAAAAGCAGTGAGACAGTCCCCAGTGTATCTCACATAAAATGTTCTGATATGGAAAAAGGATCTCTTAAGTTCCAAGTTACCAGAAGATGCCATTTACATTAGTTAAGTCATTGTCTTACTTTACCCAATTCTACTCTAGACTCCCAGTTCCAGATACTCAAAACAGTGGCCTATATGAAATCTATGATGGCTTTTTGCAACAGACTGTTCAATATGGGACCACAGAGTATAGCAGAAAGAGAAAAACAACAAACCTACTCTCACTGGTAAAATTAAAATTGTAAAGTCCTCATCTTCAGGTCATTTTGCTCTTCTCTATCTCATTTCCAATCACCTTCTAACTGCTCCCCTAATTTCCTACAATCAATTCTCAGAGGTTTCTTAAGAAATGCATCCAAGCAATGAACTCAATTTCAAGTTCCAATTTTTAAAAATACTTGGTAATTCTTAAAGTGGGAGGCAAAGAACAGCTCATAAGATGTGGTTCGTAACCACACTGGAAATTTTTTTTTCCATTACCAAAATAGATTCAAATTTTTTTTGTATGAATTTGTTAGATCCATATTAAAAAAACCCCAACTCTGTAACTACAAATGTTACAGAAATGTAGGATATTAAAAATGGAAGACTGTTGTACAAGGGCCTGGAAATGATGTCCTTATGCTTGGTGAACTGGCACCGGTAGGAATTTCTCTAAGAAATAAATGTCATAGCAGTCAAAATAAATTGAATGCTCTGCTACTGTCAAATGATGGCAGACTGGGAGAAATGTAATAGGACAAAAAAAAAAAAAATAGTGAAGAGGAGGATTCAAAGAACTTAACTCCCTGCATTTCTTGTGACTAGCAACACAGCAAAGCGAAACAGAATCGAAGCAGTTTTTAAGAAAATGTAAATTTCCCATCTTTTGTAACTCTGGCATGGGAAGTTGTCGGTGAAAAAATTCTGGTAGAGACAGATCCAGGTTCAAATCTAGTTTCAAGATGGCCTTGGACTAAAACTCTGAATAAGTTTCTTTTCCATTAAGTGGGATACCACACCCTACCTTACTGGACTGTCAAGAGAATTAGCTAAAGTGTTGAAGAACCTAACAACCTGGCATACAGTGGGTATTCAATACATATTACTACAGAATGAAACACATATTTTTATTCTTAACATACGGGTATACTTAAGTTTTCATTTTTATATATGCTAAAGTAGCAGCTACGTAATAAGCTTTAGGTTTAAATAGCTCAACTGCATCACATCCAAAGAGATATACCTGATTTATCAACACTGATTTCAGAACAGCTAGCTATAAAGGAAATGTGTGAGAGAGCTCAAGTCAAGAGCTAATGATGAATAAAAATAAAACAGTTTACTTTTAGGATATAAACAGAATCAGTGATAAGAAGGAGACATATAATTCTTTTCCCTACAAGTAAAGTAGAAAATACCTTTGTCCACACACTCTTGTTAAAAAGTTATAGATCTGGAAGATGCTACACTTTAAAAAGTAAAACTATTTCCATGCATTATATAACTTGGTCTTTAAGTCAGGAAATGCTTTAAGGGCAAAGAAAAGCCTTACATTTGGGCAATAATTTTCCTCTTACTGATAGAACTGTGGGTTCCATACAAAATTATTATTTACCAAATATGGCTCAAAGATCAGATTACACCTTCCCTAGCATTACCAATACAGCAAGTATCAAAAGTAACAAGAACTTAAAAAAAGATCTCCTTAAAAAATCACTCTATTCACTGCTACAACTTTATTTCAAAAGTTTTTAAAAGTTAACACAGACAAAATCTTAAAAAAAAAAGGGGGGGGGCGCCTGGGTGGCTCAGTCGTTAAGCGTCTGCCTTCGGCCCAGGTCAGATCCCAGGGTCCTGGGATCGAGCCCCGCATCCGGCTCCCTGCTCCACGGGAAGCCTGCTTCTCCCGCTACCATTCCCTCTGCTTGTGTTCCCTCTCTCGCTGTGTTTCTCGCTGTCAAATAAATAAAATCTTTAAAAAAAAAAAAAAGTTAACACAGAGGGGTGCCTGGGTGGCCCAGTCGGTTAAGCATCTGCCTTCAGCTCAGGTCATGATCCTGAGGTCCTGGGATTGAGCCCCACATTGGGCTCCCTGCTCAGCGGGAAGTCTGCCTCTCTCTCTCTCTCTCCCCTCCTCCGTCCCTCCTCCCTGCCCATTCTCTCTCTCTTTCAAATAAATAAAATCTTTAAAAAAAAAGTTAACATGGAAAGTGTTTCATTCAAAACATACTGCAATTTACTTAGAGATGAAAGATTAAATTCAGTCTGTGTATTCCCTAGAAGGCAAAAAAAAAAAAAAAAAAAAAAAAAAAGTATTTAAGAATGAGGATTCCCATTCATTAATCCATATAGATGGACTTTCAAAGATCAAGAAAGATACTTTAAAGAATTTTTTTATTTTATAATTAGCTATCACAATGAAATCTCATTACTCACATTAAGTAGATCACACAGTAGTGTAAGTAGATTCTTTTTATCTTTTTCAGACATACAATGTCATCTATAAATTTGCCTCCTCCCTTTCAATAATTATTTTGTTTTTTAGTGTGATTACATTGGGAAGTATTCCAAAGACAGTATTACAGAATAGTTAATGCTGGCCAGACTTTTCTTGATTCATAACTTTTGAAAAGGAATTTAGTATTTTATCATTTCTAATAACAAAATGCAGACTTCTGGTCTGAGATATGTAAAATATTAGATCTACTCATTTATTCCTGTTTCATGAAGGATTATTAGAAATAAATGTTGATCTCCCTCTTTTTATTACCCCTCAAGATATTCATAACCCTCTCTCACCTACTAACATATGAATGAATTTATCATTACATTTCTACATTCTTTTTTTTTTTTTTTTTTAAAGACTTTATTTATTTGACAGAGAGAAACACAGCGAGAGAGGGAACACAAGCAGAGGGAATGGTAGTGGGAGAAGCAGGCTTCCTGTAGAGCAGAGAGCCCGATGTGGGGCTCGATCCCAGGACGCTGGGATCTGACCTGGGCCGAAGGCAGACGCTTAACGACTGAGCCACCCAGGCGCCCCCTACATTTCTACATTCTACATTTATACATTGAATTCTATTTCATTACAATATTATTCTGTTAATGTAATGGTAGTTTCCATTTAATAGTTTTATTAAGCATTTTCTGCACCAACTTTTGTGAGATTGGTGTGTAATACACTCATATTTTATTACCATGTTACGTTGGCTTTGTAAAAAGAACTGGGAAGTTTACCTTTTTCCCTCTGCGCTCTGAAATAGTTATCAAGGGCTTGAAGTTTTAAGAATTCAATAATAAAACCTCCTGGGTCTGGTGCTTTTTGCAGCGAATAGTCTCTTACAATAAAAACATTTTCATCTATGATTCCAGACGCTATCCCCCAACAGCTTGAGGAAAACCAGCCCCCTTTCTTTTCAATCTCTCCCTTCAACCTATGAACATGTTTAAGTCTTAACCATCCTAAACATACATCCATGTATAAACTCATACCACAAAGTATTTCCTTACCAGTTAAGTCTTGTCCAGCAAGTATTTATTCACAAAGCTATTTATGAAAATAGCTACTTTATTCAAGGCACCAAGGAAAGAGAATGAGCTGTAGTTCCTGCCCTCTGCTTCCCCCTTGTCAAGTGAGAAACATAAACATAAAAAAAACTGCCATAGCGATGTAAGGAACGGATATGCTATGCTAGGCCATCTGTCTCTTACCACTGATGCCTCGCCAAACTTCTCTACTGAGTAGTTATACTGTGGCTTCAATTTTGTTTTAATTGGCCTCCAAGTTTCCTCCCTTGATAAGATTTTTATTCAAATCATCAAATACAATAACCTTTCCTGGCTCGTCATCCACCATTTTGCATTAACTTCTTAGAATATTTTAAGTTTTACTGGATACTTTCTAATTCATCGTATCATTTGATCATCATGAGAAACCACTGAGAAGTCTTGGTAGTCATTACTCTCATTTTGCAAAGTTCAGAAAATTAAGAAATATACTAATTATCAAAACCTTCAATCTGTGGCAGATTGAGGGTCAGAAATTTATCTGTGGCTTTCTAACTTCTGGTCCAGAGTTCCCTCCTCTATCTTGTATTAACTTGATTGATTCATTACTAACTTGAACGACTACTGATCATTCTTTTCTTGAAAATTTTTCTCGTCAACAGTGTACACATTCTAGTTTCCTAGGATTGTTATTTCTATGCTTCTTAATGTTTGTCAAAGGGGTGCAGGTGCAGTGGGACTCTCATCCTTGCTTGTCTTCCTCAGGCATTTCATCTGCGCTTACAGCATAATCGAAAGAGAATCTCCTTTAAGTTGTAGTTCACTCTTTCTCTGCTACTTGATGAAACCTAAACATTCAGAATCGCAGAGACTGATGCTGAAAGGAGCTTTATGTATTATCTAGTCCCACATCCTTATTTAATAAAAACATGAAGTTTGAATTATATAAGTCAGTAGCAGAATCTGAATAAAGGTTTAAGACCAAATTTACCTTTTAAAATTATGAATCCTACAGGTAATGCATAGATTTATATACAATAGATATAAAGTAATTAAACTAATTTCAAGAATAATTATTGAAGCTTATTTCATTTTTGTTAAAGACAGACTTGTCTGTCCCTATTTCTAAGAGATTTTACTTCTCTAACAATAATGAGTCCATTTATTAAAGTAGTTTAAAAAAATCAGAATGGCAATAGTTAAAACCTACTCAATTCTATAGATTCATGAATTACCTATATTTCAGATTTTTAAAGCGAACTGGGAATCAAAATCACACCTCTACCTAGGCTAATGCTTTCCACCTCGTTGCTGCCATGACCCAGTCTGCGAGGGTGAAAGGCACCACTGGGCTGCTTGCTGTAAAGCATTTAGAACAGTGCCGGCACGTGGGAAGCATTCCAACAAAACACATCTGCTACTATGGCTGCTGCAACAGTTACTGCTACTGTATACATTCTCATCATTATACATATGGCCGTATCTATGATTTAACTACCTGGAAAAAAATACTGTTGGGGTGCAAACACCTCTTGGAATCGCCAACTCTACTCCACCCCTACCGCTACCACACTACCCCAGTCATCCCACATCTAAATGACCAGACCCATAGCCTACCTCCCTGACACCAAAGTCGTCCTACTTGACCTAGTATAGTACAGCTGATTAAAAATGCTCCTATATAACCACTTTAATAAATATTTCACTCCTTTGCATAAGAACTTAATAAACTGAGGGGTGCCTGGGTGGCTCAGTCGTTAAGCGTCTGCCTTCGGCTCAGGTCATGATCCTGGGTCCTGGGATCGAGCCCCGCATCGGGCTCCCTGCTCGGCAGGAAGCCTGCTTCTCCCGCGATCATTCCCTCTGCTTGTGTTCCCTCTCTCACTGTGTTTCTGTCAAATAAATAAAATCTTTAAAAAAAAAAAAAAAGAACTTAATAAGCTTAATAAGCTGAAACAGATACATGAAGAGTATAAGGATAATGAATGTGGGATTATAGACAAGTTTCTGTTACTTTGTAAACTACCTATAGCTGTGAAATAAAGAACTCCTTTTTAAAACTTAATGAAAACTTAAAAATTTTTTCTAAGTTAACTTGTATTTATTCTGTAATTAAAACAAACAAATGAAAAATTTATTAGACTCCTCCTCTACTTACCATTTCAACTAAAACTCTTCGGTATGGCTTTCAAGGCCTTTTCCCATTTGGTTTCACTAGATCTGGTGTCACTAACCCCTTTGGCAGTCTGAAGAAGGCTACAGATATACTCTTAGAATATTTTTAAGTGCATTAAATACAATATGTAGGGTTACAAAAAAAGTCAATTTTACTAAAGATATATATATATTTTAAATATGAACAGTTTAGGGGCATCTGGGTGGCTTCAGTGGGTTAAAGCCTCTGCTTTCGGCTCAGGTCATGATCTAAGGGTCCTGGGATTGAGCCCAGCATTGGGCTCTCTGCTCAGCA
The DNA here is from genome assembly GCA_028646535.1 of Procyon lotor. Taxonomy (NCBI): domain Eukaryota; kingdom Metazoa; phylum Chordata; class Mammalia; order Carnivora; family Procyonidae; genus Procyon; species Procyon lotor. The sequence goes on from CM053608.1 coordinate 13,002,467, forward strand.
GGGAGCCTGCTTCCTCCTCTCTCTCTGCCTGCCCGTGAACTCTCTCTGTCAAATAAATAAATAAATAAAATCTTAAAAAAAAATGAATAGCTTAAATGCATAAATGATTACAAAGAAAACCAATTATACTGAAAGTTACCAAGTTTCTTTTAAAACCTGTATTTGTGATATGTTAAGATATATGCTTCTATACTAATACTCAACAAAATAAAATCTAGCAGAAGTCTAATAACCATAATTTTGAAGCAGTAATCTGCATAAATTATATTCAGAAATATCAATAACTATAAAGTAGTATGAAAATGTCTGTTCTTTACCATTAGTAATAAAGTCATAGGCTTTGCTAATACTACTGTGCTTTACTGCTTAAAATTCTAATACAGATCTTCCTTGAGTTATGATGGGGTTCCATCCCAACCCACTGTAAATTGAAAACATTGTAAGTCAAAAATGTATCGAATACACCTAACCTACAGAACATCACAGGTTAGCTTCGCCTACCTTGAATGTGCTCAGAACACCCGCATAAGGGCAAAATCATCTACCACAAAGCCCATTTTATAATAAAGTGTTAAATATCTCATGTAATATATTGAATAGTGTTCTGAATGTGAGAAACAGAATGGCTGTTTGGGAGTGGAATGGTTTTGTAAGCTCCCATTGGTTGTTCACCCTCACAGTTTAATGGCTGACTGGGGGCTGCGGGTTGCTGCTGCTGCCCAGCACACAGAAGAGTCCGGTGCTGCATATTGCTAGCCAAGGAAAAGATCGAGATTCAAAATGTGAAGTATCATTCACATGATACTGTTGAATGAGCATCTCATTTGCACCGTCAGAAAGTTGAAAACTGTAAGCTGAACCACTGTAAATAGGGACTGTCAGTAGAAGGAAATGCTAAATTTCAGTTACAGGTTCCTGTAAGTGAAAACATAAAGATGTGGGTTTTTTTTCTCATCTGAGCACAGGGATTCCTCTAAATCCTATCCTCAGACCCCCTCAGTTTCATGGAGCTAGAGTAAAACTCATTCTAAGTCAACCTACTTTCATTTCCCACTAGTCCTTACACCCACAGGAATCCAGTCAGGCTTGTCTGAACACGTTTAACCCAGCTTTCTTTCCTGATTACACTATTGCCCTGACTTAGAATGTCATTTCTCCATCTTGATGCTTATCAAAATCTTAACTACTCTCCAAAACCAATTCAAGTTTCATCTCCTTCTTGAATTCTTTTGCTATTGCTTTAGCCCACATGGATCTATTCCTGGAACTCCCACTATACCTGTGGGTCAATGCTTCACGATCCAACACTGCATTTTTCTCTTCTAGTTACACTTTTGTGTCTCTTCATCTAGGTCATAAGATCCCTGAGGACATGGGCTGGTATCCTTGTAAATGAGACACTGCTTACATATAATAAAGGTACACAGAATGTACTCACAGTAAAGCAAACTACTCCCAATAGATTATTAGAAGATCATTTTTTTGACAACTTTAAGAATATAAGAAAACATCAAGAAGGCCAAAAATTCCACTAAGCAGCTAAACGATAACATATATTAAGTTTAACAGTTCACTTCAATCAAAACCTAGCTACTATTATATTAAAAACTCAGAAGCTTATTTACTAGGTAGTAATGAAGTCCAAGTATCAGAACTTCAGGAAAGGAGGAAAGGAGTGGTAAATCAGGAAAGGAGTGGTAAAGTAGACATAAAACAATGATTTGTTTCAAAAATATTTGCTAAGCACCTACTACATGCCAGGCACTATTCTAGACTCCACGAATTCAATGGTAAAAATATATATATATATATATATATATATCTCACATAGGAATATACTGTTAGACCTTGGACTAGAACCTAGGGCTCCTGACGCTCATTCTGAAGCTCTGAAACAAAAAGCTATTTCTATCTTTCAGAACAGGTTAAATGTGGAGCAAGGGGAATAATGTTCCCTATTTCAGAAGGTAGTAAATAATATAAAACATTATAAAGAAACATATCTGGAGCTATTAAATGTATATATACACACATGTACACAAGTAAAACCTACATAGTGTATAAAAATAACATAAAAATTTCTACACATGAAATCTATTAAAAAAACATTTTGGTTTTTTTGGTTTCAATTATCTTATGTAGCATATTTATTACCTAATGAAACCAGATTTAAAAAAAAAAAAAAAAGAAACCAGATGAATGAGGTGTTACTCTACTCATTGATTGATGTTTTAATCACAAACACTTCATAAAGTTTTTTTTTTCAAAGATATCTACCAAGTTGACTCAATTTATTTCAAAAAATATAAAAAACTTGCATACCAATATCACAGAGGTTGGGTGGGTGTGGGGTGAGGTGGTAGCAGTCAGTGATGGTGGTAAATACCATTCTAAGTAATCCTTTTCATTAGAGGGAAGGGTCAAAGGATGAGCATCATGGGAATGTGGGTAGGGAACAAAGAACTGCTTTCTACACATTACAATTTCTACTGTTGATTATAACCAAAAAGAAATTACTTTTCCTAAAGGGAAGTTCTGGGGCGCCTGGGTGGCTCAGTGGGTTAAAGCCTCTGCCTTCGGCTCAGGTCATGATCTCAGGGTCCTGGGATCGAGCCCCACATCGGGCTCTCTGCTCAGTGGGGAGCCTGCTTCCTTCTCCCTCTCTTGTCTGCCTCTCTGCCTACTTGTGATCTCTGTGTTATCGAATAAATAAATCTTAAAAAAAAAATAAAGGGAAGTCCTTAGACCAATAAGTAATGGAATACAGAGTGAGTGAAGGGGAAGGCTAGCAAGGACTGGGTGCGGAGGGTCTGGAACAAGTAAAACTAATAGCCTGACAATGCCATGCTAGGGACCCAAAGTTACCCTGTCCAAAACTTATCTTACTACCTCCCACCCAATAATGTACCTCTATGTCAGTTATTAACAATAGAGCATGATTCTGAAGCTGGCAATTTCAGGGTCTTCAATTGTTTTTCTCTCTATATACAATCAATAGCAAAGTTCCACTGATCACTCCCACAAGTATTTCTTGCATTCATCCCCCTCTCTATATCCACGGTGTCCTTGTTCAGGTATCTGATACCTGGACAAACACAATAACACAAGTCTCTTATCTGATGGCTTATTCTGATCTTAGACCTTGCTAAGCTGTATTTCACAGTGGTAACAAACTTTCTAGCTCTTAAAACATAACTGGATCACTCACATTCCTCCCCAACAGAGGTTAACAGGTTTTGTAGAATTACACAGTACTGAGTTTCAGTAGAAGATGGTGACACTGACCTAGGGAATTATGGAAAAGGTGCTAAGCAGGAAAAGAGACTTGAAGACCAAGAACTTACGACAAAAGAGAAGTGTTAGATAAAATTCAGGAAGGAGTGGGGTCAAGAAAGCCAAACAAAAATAAGATTAACAATAATGATTATAGAGTTTTAAGTTTATTATTTTGGTAATAATTTTATAGCTAACTTATAAAAATTTTCTATAAACAGCTAACATTTATTAAGCATTTATTACTGTATCAACAATATCAGAGAAAGCTTCTAATAAACTATTAATTTGTTATGGACTAACATGACATATATATGTATATATAGATACATACATACACACATATATATACACATACACGTCCAAACACACTATAGATCTGGAAATAAAATACACAGCTGCAAAAATACATGTTCTCAGGGTACTTAAATCTGCATTGGAACAAAGGCCCAGAGTATTTTTGTCTTGTAAAGCGCAAAGGAATAAAGGTAGAAGAAAATGCTTTTGAAAGTATAATTATTACTGAAGAGAAAGTTGGCCTATAAGTCTACCATCTACCTGGATATGGGGAAAAGGACTAGTAAAAGATTTTTAAAATGTGCGCGGGGAATCTCCTATGAGACATGCTACTATGGACTAAATTCTAAGCTCAGCCTACTATTTGCAGTGTGTGCCCCATTCAATACAAGAAGTCTGGGCCAAAGTTGAGATGATTTTGCATAAGTCCATTACCACAAGGAAAAAAAAGATAACAATAGGCAAAATGTGTGCCTCACTAACTTTGGTTAGTATTGCTATGTGCAACCTGTGGGAGTATAATGTTTGTTTGAAAGGATCAACTCAAAATGCGGTACTAAGAAGAGACATATGACCAGAACCCATACTCTAGAAATTAAAAAACTAATTTACTTTCAAAATCAAGCAAGGTTACTAGCTTTAAACTTTAGTAGTGCATATGTGTGTTCACTCATTCATTCACAAATACAGAGAGTTAAGAGCCAAGGCATTATACTAATGCTGTGAAACTTCTATTTAGTGGGAGAAACTGAAATGTAAACAGACTATTATAACACAATATGGTGAGTCCTACAATAGAAGAACTAAATCAAAGTGCTAGAAGTATATAAATTATCAATAAGAAAATATTACTAGAGTTAGTAAGTTACAACAGAAAAGACTGTGGCATTTAAAAAGTATTTTCTGAAATACCTTTATATGAAGTAAACATATCTCAATGGAACTCAGAAGATCTGTCTTTTTGCCAATTCTGCAAATTGAGGCTCACCCTCTCCCTTTACCAACTTATTTTGGGCTCTAAGTCAGAAATCAAAGTCTCTTCCTTGCTAGCTATCTTGCATACCTATTTTCAATTTTTGTTTTTGATCTGTCTCTCTGGCTGTTCTGTTTTTACCTACAAGAGAAATATTGCCACAGAAAGCCTAAAAGGCATTTAAATAATAGCGTCAAACCTTTTTTCACAATACACATTGAAGTATTTCCTTTTATAGAGGTTCGGGATAAACCTCTAAAAATAAGTGTGTCTACATTACTATTATAGTCATCCTCCTGTCAAATAAGCACAGTTAAATACATTATTACAGGAAATATATATCCCCCAATCACATAATTTCTGGCATACTTAACATCTGTTACACAACAGTAGGCTGATAAATAGAACCAATCCAAACTGAAACTTGGTAAAAGTTCTTGGTATTTTGCTAATAAAGAGATAGTAAAAAGAAAAAGGTTACAGGTATAGTTTTTAATAAATACCACTATATTATAAATTTCTCATATACCAACAATTGACAACTCTCAAATTTCTATTTCTAGCCTGGATCTCTTGCTGGAATTCTATTTTGTATACCAAATCACCTATTTGATATTTACAAGTCTAACAGGCCTTTCAAAGTTAACATATCCAAAAACAAAATCTTGACTGCCCAGCCGAAACCTGCTACTTCACTGTCTCCTCCAATTCAGTGAACGGCAACTCCACAGTTCCAATTGCTTGGGCCAAAAATCTTAGGAGTCATCCATGACTTCTCTTTTATGCTTCAGATCCAATCCGTCAGCAATTCCTGCCCATACAAGGTTTGAAACATATCCAAAATCTGACCTCTTCTCACCCTTTCTCGTTACTACCCTGGTCCAAGCCACTATCATCTTTCATTTGGACTACTATAATAATTTCCAATATGGTTTCCCTGCTTATAACTTTGTCCCACTCCCATAGTTTATTCCACATAGCAGGCTCAGTGAATCTTAGAAAGAAAAGTTTTCATAAGTTTAACAGTTTAATGAAGAAAAATATGATCCTATTAATTGATATAGAAAGAGCACTTTATAAAATTCAATACCCAGTCATGATAAAAATTCTCAAAATAGAAAGGGAACTTTCTCAATCTGATAAACAGCATCTACAAAAAACCTACAGCTAACATATACTTAATGGTGGAAGACTGAATGTATTACCCCTAAGATCAGGCACATGACAAACTTGTTTGATCTCACCACTCCTATTAAACACAGTACTGGAAGTACTAGCCAGAGGAGTAAGACAAGAAAAGCAAATAAAAGGCACACAGATTGGAAAGAAACAAAACTCTCTCTATTCATAGACATATTAGAAAACCCTGGAACCTACAAAAAAAACCCTCCTAAAATTGTTTAGCTTACTAAGGTCTAAGGAAACAAGGTTAGCTAAGAAAAATCAATCATACTGTTATAATCTACCAATGAACAACTAGAAACCAAAATTAAAAACACAGTACCATTTATAAGTCTAACAAAACATGTACAAGGTTTATATGCTGGAAACTAAACAGTGCTGATGAAAGAAATCAAAGACCACCTAGATGTCAGGAGAGATACATGGTGTTCACAGATCTAAAGACTCAATAAATTAAAAATACAGATTTTTTTCAAATTGATCTGTAGATTTAATGGCATTCCTACCAAAACCCAGGATTTTTGGCAGGATTTTTATAAAATTTTAGAAATTTTACATGGAAAAGAACTGGAATAGCTAAGAAAAAATCTGAAAAAAAGGCAAATTAAATTGGAGGAATTTTACCGTATGATTTTAAGACTTACTATACATAGTGACAGTGATCAAGATAGTTACTAATAGAGGAACAGACACAAAGATCAATGGAATGGAACAAAGAACCCAGAAATAGACCCTTACAAATACAACCACTTGATTTTTGACACAGGTACAAAAGCAATTCAATGGAGGAAGGATATAATTTTTCAACAAATGGTATTCAAATAATCTGGACATCCACAGACAAAAATGAACCTGAATCTAAACTTTATATCTTGGGGTGCCTAGGTGGCTCAGTTGGTTAAGAGTCTGACTTCAGCTCAGGTCTTGACCTGGGATCAAGTCCCGCATTGGGCTCCCTGCTCAGCAGAGAGTCTGCCTCTCCCTCTGTCCTTCCCTATCACCCTGCTTGTGTGTTTTCTCTCTCTCTCTCAAAAAGAAAAAAAAAAAAAAAAAATCTTTTTTTAAAATAAAATCTCAAAGAAAAAAACTACATCTTAAATAAAAATTAAGTCAAAAGGGTCATAGCTCTATATATCCAAAAGGTAAAGAAAACTTACAGAAGAAAATTTGGGATCTAAGGTTAAACTATGAATTCTTAGACTTGACAACAAAGGCACAATTCACAAAAGGAAAAATGGGTAAGTTCGACTTCATCAAAATTCAATTTTTTTGCTCTGCAAAGGCCAATCAAGAAAATATATAAGCCACAGACCACGAGAAAATATTTACAAATCACATACTTGACAAAACATTTGTATCCAGTATATTTAAAGAACTCACTAGACTAAACAAGAAAAAAAAAATCCCATTAAAATATGAGCAAAAGACTTAACAGACACTTTACCACAGAGAATATACAGAGAGCAAAGTACATGAAAATATGTTCAAAATCATTAACCATTAAGGAGATGCAAATGGATGCTTTGATGAGATGTCACTACAAACCTAGTAGAATTTCAGAAATAAATACTGACAATACCAAATGCTGGTAAGGATATGGAAAAACTGGATCTTTCATCTATTGCTGGTGGGAATGTGAAATGGTATAGCCACTGTGGAAAAGTGGCAATTTCTTATAAAGGTAAACATGTATTTATCATACAAATGCGCTCCTGGGGACTTACTCTAGAAATGAAAATGTATTCACAAAAACCTGTAGAGTTTTATTTTTATAAACTAGAAACTGAAAAGTCCTTCTATCAGACAATGGTTAAACACATTGTGGTAGATCCATCCAACGGTATACTTCTTTGGCATTATAATAGAACCAACTACTGATACATACATTAACTTGGATGAATCAAGAACATAATGCTGAATAAAATAAACCAATCTCAAAGGGTAACATAATGGATGATTCCATTTATACAACACTCTTGAAACACCAAAATTATAATAATAGAGAACAGATCAGTGGTTGCCAGGGGTTAAGGTTGGAGAAAAGGTTTAACTATATAAGGGTAACACAAAGGAGTTTCTTTGGGATGATGAAACAGTTCTAGTTCTGTCCCAACTGCGATGGTTACACAAAGCTTATATATGATAAGTGATATACAGCCATACATATACAAAGTGAACAAATAAAGATGTTCTAAAAAATGAGGGGGGAAAAGGCAAATAGATCATGTCTTAAAACCCTTCAGGGCTTCCTATCACATCCTGAATAAAACCTAAACGCTTTACTACAATCTAAAGACCACATGAAATACATACTTGGATCTCCTCTACCCTTCCCCTCCCTCTCAGCTCCAGCGGCCTTCTTGCTCTTGGAACATGGCAAGCATGCCCCCACCTAAAGGCCTTGGCACTTGCTATTGCCTCTATTTGGAAAACTCTTTCCCTTTATCACTTCATCAGGAACCTACTCAAATGTCATCTAATCAGAGAAGGCTTCCCAGTCTTTCCCCAATAAATTGATATCTTCCTTTTCTCTCTACAGGAAGCTTGAAACGAACAAAAAGAACTCAAATATATTCCTCACCCGTTATTGCCCTGGCTATGTTCTTACGCTGGCAAATGGCAGGCATTACACTAGGCACTCAGGTACTCAAGCTAGGGCATGTTTTACTTCACACTCAGTATTCTCTTCTCAAGTTCATTACCTACTCTTCTCTTTAATCATTGCCCTAACTCATTAATCCAGTTCCTTATCCAAATACATGGCTATAAGACTTGCCCCTCTCTTCTAAGCCTGGCTCTTTTCTAAATATTCTGTACACCACAGCCAGAAATATCTTGCCTTCCATCATTTATAGACTAAGGCAAATCTACCTTACAGAGATATAGGTATTTTCTGTCTCTGTCTTCTAATTTTCCACCTCATTTCCTACTAACTCCTCACTAATGCCTATGCATTCGGAAATTAGTTACTGAAGGTGTGTGGACTTTCCTCCCTCCATCCTTCACACACGTTGTTTTCTCAGACAGAAATGGCCTCTCTTCTTCCAGCTTGTACTCCTTATCTGACATAGGCTCAGATTAAGCATCATCTTTCCTATGAAGATTTCACTGTCATATCCCTTCATTCCTCACCGAGCCAGACACTCCTCCTATAAATTCCTCAAGGCTTTCATGTTTAACACAACCACTGCATTTGTTACAGAATAGCATACGAGTTTGTATACATGCCTGTTGGAAGGCAAGATCTAGATCTTATTCATCTTTCCATCTCTGTCACCTAGCAAAGTACCTAGCACACAGCAAAAACTCAAAACCAACTCAAAACTATTAGATAAGTGAATTAGGTTGATTAATAAAGAATGTAGAGATAAGACACAGTGGAAGAATGAGGCAAGATTCCAAGGGTTAGTCAACTATTTTGCACAGGTGTGTCACAGAACGCATCTGAGACAAATTCTACGGAGTTTCTTTCTATTCTTTTGATCACGTGATAGCCTATAAAAGTTGAGATACTGGGGCGCCTGGGTGGCTCAGTCGTTAAGCGCCTGCCTTCAGGCTCAGGTCATGATCCCAGGGTCCTGGGATAGAGCCCTGTATGGGGCTCTCTGCTCAGTGGGAAGACTGCTTCTCCCTCTCCCACTCCCCCCACTTGTGTATCCTCTCTCGCTGTGTCTCTGTCAAATAAAGAAATAAAATCTTAAAAAAAAAAAAAAGTTGAGGTACTAATCCTGTAGCTTGGTTTGGCTAAGATTACCAGTTCAATTTTCCCATGAACCAGCTACCTTCCCCACGAGTACTTCTTGCTGACATACAGGAATGGCTTTGAACAGTAAACCTGTAAATTCATGCCATGTAAATTCATGCCAATACATTTTCCTATGTAAAAAAAGCTGTCCATGTGGAAATGGTAGTTTATTTTTCCATTTCCTTAGAAAATCATCTTTAAGTGGCAAACAGTACTTAGTTAAGTACCATTCAGGTGAATGCTAGTTACAAGGTAAACAGCAAGTTGCTCTTAATGCAAATACACAGTACCTGTATTTCTATCAACTTCTGTTTGCCAGTGATATCTTTTTTTTTTTTTTTTTAAAGATTTTATTTATTTGACAGCGAGAAACACAGCGAGAGAGGGAACACAAGCAGAGGGAATGGTAGCGGGAGAAGCAGGTCCCCCGCCGCGCAGAGAGCCCGATGCGGGGCTCGATCCCAGGACGCTGGGATCTGACCTGGGCCGAAGGCAGACGCTCAACGACTGAGCCACCCAGGCGCCCCTGCCAGTGATATCTTAAGATAGCTCCTTAAATACTTTTTCTTATCAATTCTAGCAGGTACTTAACTGTGATGCCTACATACATCTGCTTCAGTTCCAAAGAGTAAATGTCCATGTTTATCAGGTCACTAATTGCAACTATATAATCTGTGCTCAATGGATTAAAATGGAACACACGTTGTGCGTTAAATTCCTTTCAAAAAACAAGTGGGTTTTTTTTTTTGCCCATATTACTGTCTTCTCTAAAACGATTTTTTAGGGACAACTTAGCACCAGTAAAAACCTATGATCAGGAAATGCTAGTATAAAAGACAGGACAACCTACAGAAAGTCAAGAGTATGGAAGCAAGAAGCTATCTTTATCTTATCTTTACACCACAGATTTGAATGTAATTAATTTTTAAAGGCATACTTCTTCAATTTAAATTCTTATGTAATTGATTACTGATCTGCTACATATAAGATGAACTCTGTTGCAAAGGGCAAAAAAGCAAAAATTTGCTGACCTAATTATTATTATTGGCATTAAATGACCCATCTGAAAGGTTCTGAAAATATGTTATTTTTAAAATAATGGCATCTAAGGGAAACAAAAACTATATAAATAATCCTACACACTACATATTGACTTTGCTAAAAGAAAAACTAGTTAGCTGGAGAAATAATACTGAAAAGACCATTATATACTTCATAATCCTTTCTGCAATAATGTTATTTATCTAATGATTGATGGCTAGATCTCCAATGGCTTCTGGCTTTATTTTACAGACTGCACAAAAACTGCACATGTGTAAGAGTAAGGTGTATTTATTACCTTTAGGGTTAGAGATTTCATACACATGCTACAAAATGTTCTAAACATACTTTTTATTTTATTCATTCATTCATTCATTCATTCATACTGTTTAGCAGTAACCAGAGCAGTTGGCTGTATATTTAAGTAATAAGTTACTTGTATCACTTACAATGCCAGGAAAAGTTCTGAAGTTTACTGGGTGATTGATAAACAAATGGTATTTGTTAATATGTTAAAATACTATTTATGCAGATAGCACTTAATACTAATTAGTAGAACAAAATATTCTACAACAATCACATTAATTCATTCAATAGATTAAGATAAAAAAACTTTTAGGAAAAACCAAAGCAAAAATCACAGTTAATCTAGTAATAAACATCAGGAAGATTAGCACTGTATTCCTTTTGAATGTGAAATAAACACAGAAGAGTGTTACTGAAATAATTAAAAAAATATTAACTAGCAACTTAAAACAGAAAAGGTACAAAGATCACTTTATATAAAGTAGCACAAGTTTTACAGTATTATATTTAACCTCATATTTAAGGTGTTTTCAAATATGATCTATGCCAATTTTCTAATTAGAAAGAACTTAATTAGGAGCATGGACTACTTTCAAATTGAAAATGCAGGCTTTTTCACAGGCAAGGATAAGGAAAATACCAAGAAGTCACACGTTTATTTTGTGATTAAAAAATAATGACGATGCTTTGTTTATTTCATCCTTGGTCCAAAGAGCAACAGTAAATTAAACGGTAGAGAAATTATTTCCTTTTCATTCTATTTGTTGAGGAAAAATAAACTAAGTATCTTGAAGGAAAAAACTATCAAAGCAAAATTCCTAATGTAAAATTACGTCTAATTATTTAAGCTATATGTCTAATGTAACTGTAACAAGAATTTGCCTTATTCTATTTGGAAGATTAATACTTGAAAAAATTAAACTTGACTAAAGAGAAGGCACTCAATATGAAGCTAACATGAAAAAGTTACAGGGAAAAAAGCTGCCTTGAAAAGCCCAGGATTAGATTATCATAGGATATACTCTGCATTTTGACGATTTATTGATGCCTATTAGGTTCAAGGTCAGTACAGTACTAAGTAACATAAGAAGTAAAGATAATGTAGTTAAAACTACCATTCAAGGTAAGTATTAGTTTACAATATTTTTCTAAAGAAAAGTCCGAGGCTCAAAGAGTTCAAGTGATCAATCTAAGGCCACAGACTTACAGCCAGCAATACAACCTGGGAGTTGTTCCCCAACCTGGGAACTTGGGCTCATATGACTTTAAAGCCCAGATCTTTTCGTATTAAACCTGAGCGAACCTCACCATGGTAAACTTAAAGGGGTAGAGATTGACAAGTTGACAAATTAAGAGAGAACAACTCAAAATCAAAAGTAATATTCTCTTCAGTTGCTGACAGAATTAAAACTAAGTAAACTCCCCTCATCTCCTACCTCTCCAGTTCATGTCAGAATTACCGTTTTTGTTGATTTGTCTACGTAAAACTCTCCTGGTGTGAGAACCATCTTCTGCAAGGTCAAGTTACTGATTTCAAGTTTTTGTTTGTACTGAGAAGTATTTTCTCTCATTGAGAGGGAATGGAAAATCATTCCACTGAAGAGCTCTATACAGATGAAACAAGCAGTATCTTTGGCCTGCCCAGCTGGCAAAATGACAAGAAGCAAACCTGGGACGTGCTCAGTTTTGCTAACACCAAAAAGGTTAACGTTAAGATATGCCGAAAGAAATTTTCCTTAATGTAAATGTTAAGAGGAAAACTTGAAGCTAAAACTCAAAATAACAGTATTATCTATTAATTCAAATAAAAGTACGGTAATAAACCAGGGAATAAGTAGAATTTAGTAATTGAAAGGACATTTTCACACACTTTTTTGGGGGAGGGGGCAATAATTTGCTGTCATTCTCCCAGAACCTGTCTTCTGCACCAGCCAAACAGGCAAGTTAAGCGGTCAGAATTACTCCCCAAGAAATGTTCAAGACTTTGCTGGTAGCACTAATCTCTCTAACATATCTAGGAATGTGGCATTGCTTTGACATACTGTTCTGGCACGCCTGGGTGGAGGGACTGGAAGCAGGGATCACACACTTTGATGGGTTAATTCTTTTGAATAATTTTTTAGTAACAACCAGCATTCATGTATTTCCACCAAAATCTTTGTTAAATTTTACATTACTCTTGCTTCTCTCCTCTCTCTCTCTGCAGGACCTTCCCAACCCCTATCATTTGACTTCTGTGACTTTTACTAGGACTGTTTTTGTTTTTCTCAAGTGAAACAAGAATGCCCTTTTCTTTAACAACGCAATTAAAACCCTACAAATTCTTACAATGCCCTCGTCTATGTTCTACCTGTTTGTGGATAAATCAGACCTTCTTTCTGAAGCTACTCAAACTGACACTCTGCAGGAATATTCCTTTTTAGTGGTAGGTTGTTACAGTTCAAAACAAGCCAACAAAAAAACCACAAGAATATCGAAAGATTAAATTGTATTCCTATCTCATTTTTAAAAAGTACTGCAATACATCAAATTTTAATATAAAGCAATTTGCTCCTATATACCTTTGAAGAATATTTTTTAAAAGCCAAGAAATATTTTGTATAAATGACTAAATGTCTTAGAACTTGAGGAAATCTTAGGTTTTAAGAAAGCCAAATTACTATTCATTAGGCAGAGGATAACTTGCCACAGAACAGGAAAAAGCTGGCTGATGCTAAGATTTAAACACATGAAAAATGGTTACTGTTAAAGTAGGGTGGGGTGGGATTTTTTTCTGTGAAAACACCAATATTCCCCACATCATAAGAATGTAACCTGACCAAGCCATTTAACTCATGATGCCATTATAATCTAGTGTCACTGAAAATGCATATAAAATGCATGTAATTATGTGTGAATTATTTTTTCTATTCTTCTTATAAACACTGCTATTCACTTTTTCACTTGAATGGCAACAATTTGATAGGAATAGGTTAATAAATGCCAATCTAGCTGCAAATAAGTGATTTCTTCCCTCCAATTTCTGTGGTATTTTTCAAATTTTTGGCTAGAATAAAAAAAAATGACTTTCAGGAGACTTTGTCTGACACCTCAGTCTGTGCTTAAACTACAGATTCAAAGACTTAAGCCCAGTAGTCACTTTGCAAACTCAGAAGTGACTTACCACCAAACTGAGTTGTGATACGCAGAAAAACTAAGAACCATTCAACATTTAACACACAGTATTTCTTGAGCTCTTAAGCAGAGGCCAACCACTGAAGATACGGTGAAGTCAAAACTGAAATGAAAATAAACCATGGTCTGTCTCTGAGAAGCTCAGTGATCTTCCAGAATAAAAATGAAAAACAAAAACTTCAATTTGACTGGCTATTCCACTCTCCCCTCAAAAAAAACTTATCAATAATTTGCACCCTTTTATCTTTGTAAAAGTTTTCCTTAATACTTTGTAAATTCTTTGGATTAACCAACTTCACACAATAAAGGAGTAATAAATAATGAAAAGAGCAAACACTTATTGAATGCTTTACAATAATATGCCAGGCTATACTAAAGGTCTCACAACTATTTAAATTGGAATCTTAACACACTATTTGTATTTGTCAAAATGCTGAGATCCAGCTTGTCAATCTTAATAAGTTATATCACAATATTCTGTCACCAGAAAAACACTTTTTCACAGGCAAGGGAAGTTTATACCTGATATCACATTGACTAGGTAACTGTATCAATTTCCCAGCAAGTACTAGGGACTGTAAGTTACAGGTGCATTTTAATTAACCTTATGCTATCAGACAAGAATGCTTTAGTTGTTCAAATGAAATATATATTAAACAATGCCCCCAAGGTGTTATGAGAGCTTCTTAGAAGGGCCACCAACTTCAACTATGTTTGTTTGACAGAACTTTCTAGTAAGCAGTAAACAAAAATGTTACAACCTACTGAGCCCCTTCTATATATCAGATAATTGACAGAAAATGTATAATTTATAATCACATCCTTACTGATATTACACTCCTTTTAGACAGAAGAGAACAAGTTCAGAGAGGATACAAAATTGTAATCCTCTCCGAATCACAAAGCTAATCAGTGGCAAAATGAGGATAGCAGACTCTAGATTTTCTATTGAACAACAAAGGAGTTTTCTGTACTACGAACAATAGGAAATTGCTATCAATGGAAACTATAACTCTAAAGTACAAACATAATTGTGTTTCAAAAGTTATTAAGTATAGGGGCACCTGGGTGGCTCAGTGGGTTAAAGCCTCTGCCTTCTGCTCAGGTCATGATCTCAGGGTCCTGGGATTGAGCCCCCCATCAGGCTCTCTGCTCAGTGGGGAGCCTGCTTCCCCGTCTCTGCCTGCCTCTCTGCCTGCCTCTCTGCCTACTTGTGATCTCTCTCTCTGTCAAATAAATAAATAAAATCTTTAAAAAAAAGTTATAAAGTATATTCTTAAAGAAAAAATTTATGTAAGATTTTGTGTTTGAAATCAAGGATAATACTGATCATACAGTTCTGAAAACAGCAAATAAACAATGTCCATTCTCCAACCCATTCTTCCGTTTTTTTCTCCACAATACTTTTTCAACCTAGACATATTAATTTACTCATTTGTTTTTCACTACCAAAATGTAAACCACGTAAGGACAGAAATTTTGTCTGGCAGTCACTGCTGCTATCTCCAACATCCCAAAGGTCCCTGGCACACAGTAAGTGCTCAATAAATATTTGTGAAGGGAATGAAAGCACCCAGCAGGCATTTAGTAAATATTACTGTTTTTTCTTTCTTTTACTATGAAAGAAACACTAAAAAGACAGTAAGTTATTAAAGGTCAAAAAAATTCATCACTCCCTTGATAACCAAATTTTGAACTGGAAAAGATTAGAAATGCAATAGATTTATTAAAATTTTACATTAAAATATTATGATGCAATCAAAAAGACATTCAACTATTTATCAAGCATCAAGAGAGAAGGGGGGGGGTCTACATAAATCACGTTTTGAAAAAATGCTATTTTAAGTGCCTAAACTTTAATCGATTTTCATAGGTATGTTTTGTTGAGATTAATACCTATGATTTTAGTTTGTGGCAATTCTGACCTGGATCTCCTGACATATCAACTTGTCAGCTGACACTTTTTACTGTGCTTTTAACAGTAGCTCATTCCTCTTCTAAGGATTAAGAAATTAGAAACTAAGCATAGTCTGCAATGTGACTCAATAAAAATCAGAATGAAAGTCTAAATGAAATGCTTAACTTTAATGCTAGGTTACTTGGTACTAAACACTGTTTTCAGGAATGGAATATTTAAAAAACAAAGAAAAAGAAAGCCATTCTTAATTTATGACTCTACCAAGATCACAGTCAGGTTTAGTGGTCTACAAAGAAGAATGCTGAAAGTACAGTAATAGCTACTCCTAAGAGTACTTTCTCAGGTTTTTTAGCTTTCTGATTAAGCAAGTGTCTATGATTTTATAGGACTAGAATCATAAGAAATGAAATGTCAAACTACTATAAGTGTTTTCGAAATATGAGCCAGAGGTAAATAATACGGACAATTTCACATAATTTAAATGTCTCCAAATCCTAACCACTTTGATATAGATTTATTTCATTTTATAATAAAGATTTTATTTATTTATTTGTCAGAGAAAGAGAGTACAAGCAGGGGGAGTGGCAGGCAAAAGAAGCAGCAGGCTCCATGCTGAGCAAGGAGTCCAAGGTGGATTCCATCCCAGGACCCTGGGATCGCCACCTGAGCTGAAGGTATAAGCTTAACCGACTGAAGGTTTAAATAAGATGACATACATATGGTCAGAGTCTATCAAAAGATTCAAAGCAAATCTCCATAGTACAGTTCAGCATGATCATTTTCCTATGCTTGGCAGCCACCACTACCCACATCTACATATTTCTAGCTACCCAAAACTGTTCATCTAATAATCCCCCATTACAATTTTGCTCACATTTGCCTCTGTAATTACCTCATAAGCCTTCTATTACAGACAATCTCAATCCCAATCTCAGATGGATCAAATAAAGATGACATAAGTGAAACAAAGGAAAAGTGCTACTACTGTTCTCTAGGTCACGGGAGCCTGGCCAGGTACAGATAAAATGGAATTGAAGCCTTTCTGAATTACAGCTTAACCTACAAACCTTACATATTGGAAAGATTATCAGATACTTTTTTCTAAACGATCTATAAAAGACAAAATTCCATCTTTAAGTATGTTGATGATTGTTAAAAAAATAAACTTTTAGTCTTCATCAGTTTATGTTTCTTAAAAAATGTTCAGAAAATTCAGACATTCCTCAAGGAATTTGTGGCATGAAATGTATAGTTTCATGTAAATGACTTACATTACACCTACTTTTCAAAATGCAGTGTATTCACAGAAATACGTGTACATTCATCCTGAAACAGTATTTTGAGAAAAGAATTTTCCTTACAGAGAAAATGATAGAAATAAACCTTTATCATGTTAAGACAATTACCCATTTACTAAGAAGGAATACTCATTAACATAATTGGGAATTTGAGTAGTGTCTACCTAACTGCAGAGTTTAAAAACCTCATTTCATTTGATGTAATAATGGTATGCAAGTTTTAAAACAATCCTTAGTTGAAGGCAAGTACTTCTTTCCACTAAAGAGAGGACCAAATATAGATGTTATTTCAATCAAACAAGATTGATTTAAGTCAAAATATATTATTCAGGAAACTGGTATCAGATGAGATGCCCATCATTTACCCACTTCTTAATGAGTTATAAAAGCACAGGCTCTATTATTTAATCAGTTCACTAAAGAGGGGTGAATAACTACAGTTCATCAGTGTCCTATGAGAATACTTTTAAACTCAGAAAGTCATTCCACATACCCAAGAGAAAAAATGAAATTATGGAGTATATTCAGTGGATGACTTACTCATCTAATTAACACATTCAACTTTCAGTTGATCCTTTAAAGATTTAAATCATAAGAACCTATATTAGAAACTGATTAGTTTAAAAGGGGACACACACACACACACACACACACACACCAAAAAACCCCATCAGAAGTTCTGAATCACTGGAATTTTTGTTCTATTTCCTGTTAACACACTGATGGTACCATCACTCAATATATTTGTTCCATAAGTATTTTTAAATGCTTCAGGATCCCTTTTAAACTAACTTGGCCTTAATTTAATTTGTAGCTCATTTATCTGACAATTCCTTCTATTGTTTCTAATTTAAGTGCTCAGCCAAAACATACAATAAGATGAAAAGCATGTCTTCCTTTATTAGAAAATGCAATGGTTTCAAAACTAAAGTTTCAAACTGCAGGGTTTATTAAAACCAATCACGACTTCACTGTCACAAAAAAAAGGGTGCCAATACTCTGCTACTGTAAGAAAAGTGTGGCAACCAGTTAACAGTGTAAAAACTGAAAGCAAAAATTCTGTTCCATGCCCACCAAAATTCCCAGCCAAATCTGATATTGCATAATGAGCAAGATTCTCCTGAGTGAGCTAAAGCACAGACCAGTTCCCTTTATAAAAAGTAAATCAACCTGACCCTAAAATTTGACACTTCACAATCTTACCTAAAACAGACAAAATGGATGCAAAATTATACTGCCTCACTGTTGCATCGAATACGACCTTAGCGTTCAAGAACTTTCCAGTGAATAAAAAGCTCTTGAAAACAGCCTCCACCGGGACCTGAATTTCATGAACTAATGAGAAATCCCAGTGAAGCTGCAAATTCCCTCCGCTCTCCTGGAAACCCCTCTTATCAGAAACATTTGAAGAATTTCTCCACAACAATTAAGCGGACTTGAAGAATGGAAACCTAACATTTCAAATATACTATATATGGAATGAAACGTGGCCAAACACATAAATACAAACTCGCACGTTCTCTGAAACCTTGGTATACAACTCTGCCCGAGCAATCCGACAGCATCAGCGACAGAAAGATACACCTGTCACCTGTTCAGCAATATCCAGGCCCTTTCAGCCTCCCAGCTACAACCACACTCTTAGGGTTGGAGGTCGTATGCACAGAACACTGGAATTACCCAGTGAAATCGAGGGGGCCACACATTCACAGCGGGGCTTGCTCCCCATTTCAAGAAGGCTGCAGAAAACCAACACTGCAAAGAGAGCTTAGTTCTCCCCCCCCCCGTCCCCACACATGTCTTTCAGTCTCTCCCCCCAACACCCTCGCTAAGTCATCTTTATCCCAACCACGGCTCCCCAAAAAGTCTTCCTTTCCCCCACCCCCATCTCACACAGGCTTGAGGGGCGGGCCGGGGGCACCCGGGCAGGCAGGGGCCCTCCCCACCCCCTGGCACCCTCCCCTAGCCGGGGCTCTCCCCGGCTCCCGACTCCAATGAATGCCCCCCTCCCCCTACACACAAACTCCCCGCAGCTCAGGCCCGGCCCGAGGCTCCCCACCCCCACCCGGTCGGGAGGACTTGGGGGGCCTCCCACTCTGCCTCGCCACTGGGGGAGGAAGGAGGCGGAGGGAGGAAGAGTGAGAGGAAGAAGCGGGCGCCCCGCAAGGGCCCTGCGAGTCAGCAGAGCCCCTTCCAAACGAAGGGGGGTGCGGGGAGCTGAGGGGAGAGCCGGGACTGGGGATCCCGCTGAGGCCCGGCAGTGCTGTCCGTTTACCCTTCGCCGCCGCCGCTTCCCCCTCCTCCTCCTCGGCCGCCGCCGCCGCCTCTCCCACCAGGGCAGCCGTCTCCACCGTCGCCGCCGCCGCCGCCTCCACCACCACGGCTGCCGCCAGCGCCGCCGCCGCCTCCGATTCCACCCGGCAGGGGGGACACCTCAGCCCTCCCTCCCTCCCCGCTCAGCCCCTCCGATCGGCCGCCGCCGCCAACTCCCTCCGGCCGCTGCCGCCGCTGCTCGTGGCTGAGGGGGAGGGGAGGAGAGGGGGTCGGGCTGGGTCGCCCCGCCGGCGGCTGCTGCAGATCAAAAACGCTGGCTGGGTGGCGTCGCCGCTCCCCGCTCCTCGGCTCCGGCTCGCTCGGCCTCCCTACCTCCCTCTGCCCCCACCCCCCTCGCGCTCGCCTGCCCTCCCCCCACCCCCCCAGCTCTCGCTCGCTCTCGCCGCGGCTCCGCCAGCCCAGTGCAAATCAAAATACTGTCACACAATATGGCGGCGCAGCCGCGGGCAAATACCGCGAGATCTGCGGCCGCTGCTGAGGCGGCGGCCGTGACGAGGCCTCCCCCAGCCGGCCGGCGGCGGCGGCGGCGGCTGCAGCGGCGGCGTGGGGATGCTTTTTCTCCGCCCTGCACCCCTCCCCCGGCACTCGCAGACTCCACGCCCGCCCAGCGAAGGCCGGAGCGAGAACCCTGCTCCGCGACGCGAACTGGCGCTGGCCGTCGCCGGGGCCGTGCCTAAGGGGCCGCCGGCGCAAAGAGCTTGGGGAGGGCCCGGGAGCCTACGTTTTCAAATCCTGACCTCCCAAACTTTGGAGGGCTGTGTGTGTGTGTGTGTGTGTGTGTGTGTGTGTGTGTGTGTGGGTGTGGGTGTGTGTGTGTCTGCGCGCGCGGAGAAAGTGCAAGTTCCCCCACCCCACGGGAGCTGGTAGCAGTTCGCGCTGAAAGGCGAAGGGAGCTCCAGCTCCATCTGCTCGGCCCGTCCGGAAGCGGGCGGCGGGAGCTGCCCCGGGTCGGCTGCGGACGCGGGTTGGGGGCCTCGTGCTCGGGGCTGGGGGCGGCCCCGGCGCCGCGGTCGCTCCGCGCCTCCCGCGGGCCCCGGCCGCCGGGGGCAGCAGGTGGGCCCGCGGCGGAGGCGGCGTCCGGCCGCGGTGGGGCCGGGACACACCCCCTTGGAGCCCGGCGGAGACCGGGGCCGGAGCCCCGAGTCTCAAGAGTGTGTGGGAGAAATCCTGGAAGCCTCGGCACTCCCACCGTTGATACTTGAAAAGAGACTTTTGAGTTTTCTGGAGCGCTTGGGGGAAAAAAAATGTAAATGCTGCAAGGGCTTCGTTGTTTCGATTTTATTTTAATTGCACGTTCCTAGAAGTCCTAGAAGCACAGCCAAAGACACTTTAACTTGGGGGGGAGAAGAGGAGACTTGTTTCTATCATCTTAAAGAAATATTTGTTTAATTTCCCCGGGGGAGGGGGAGAAACGTGTTAAACACTCAGACATTTCTCACAATGTAAAATATTTATTTAAAGATTCTAGTGCTTTCGTGGTGTCCAAAACGCTACGGCATTTTTCTGTCCCTGTCCAAAATGTCCACATCCCTGCCAGTTTCTTCCTTGAAACAATTCTTACTTATTCCCCAGAAAAATCCTGAAGGACCATTTTTATTTTTGTTTCCAGAATGAGCGCTATAGCTATAGTGAAATTGTTTTTAAATATCTTTTAAGAATTACAGGTTTCTGTACAGTTAAGGGACTTTTCCCAGTTCCTTTTCCCGCACTCATTTAAAAATACCTGTAATCTTGGAATAAAGAACCAACTCAAAACCTTTACTATTTCAAAAGCCAAAAGTACTTGTTATTTACAATATCAGAATTTAAGTATTTTCTCTCCTGTTGATATCATTAAGAGATGTAGACATAAATTTGAAAATGGAAATGTTATAGTTTTAATTTATTCACTGGTGGGTAATAAAAAATCACTAAACCTTGATACTTTTAGTAGTCCTGTCTGATGAATTATTTCCATACTTAAAGTAATTGAATAAATGAGTTTAGGGAAATTGGATCTATCATTAAGTAAATTGGTAAGTAAACTGGTCTTTGAAACTACTAAAAAGCACACAGAATGCTTTATAAGCTTATGAGTATGATAGGTGTGAACATATATCAAAGAGCTTTAACCTGGATCTAATTATGAGGAAGAACTATAACCCCAAAAGAAGAAAGTTTTATAAAATAACTGGCCTGTATTCTTAAAACACACCGTCAATGTCATAAAAGACAAAACAAAGTTGCAGATTAAATGAAACTAAAGAAACATGACAATTAAATGCAAAATGTGACCCTGAACTGAATCCTTTACAGAAGCAGAAAATTGCTATCAAGGACATTACTGGGATAATTGATGCAATTGGAATATAGACTGCTGAGTAAATAAAACTACTGTATCAATGTTAAAGTTCCTGAATATGATATGTTCAAGAATATCCTTATTCGTAAGAAAACAACACTGAAATATTAAAGGGTAACTGGATCTTAAGTATGGGATTTTCTCCCAGATGGGTTCAGAAAAAATAAATGACATACACACACATAAACATACACATGCACATATATCCATCTCTCATATAGAGAGATGAGATATCTCTATATCGCTCATATCACTGTCATATAGACAGTGATAAAATTTCGAAATTGATGAATCTAGGTTATTTTTATTAAAAAGCCAATTTTAGGGGCGCCTGGGTGGCTCAGTCGTTAAGCGTCTGCCTTCGGCCCAGGTCAGATCCCAGGGGCCTGGAATCGAGCCCCGCATTGGGCTCTCTGCTCTGCAGGAAGCCTGCTTCTCCTGCTACCATTCCCTCTGCTGTGTTCCCTCTCTCGCTGTGTTTCTCTCTGTCGAATAAATAAAATCTGAAAAAAAAAACAACCAATTTTATTTCTATTGAGGGTGGAATATGATGAAAAGGGGGCTCCCTTCTAAAATAAGGAATTTAAAATTAGCCATAGGGAAGGACTTTTAAAAAGTGAGGATTTGAAAATACAAGAACAGATTGATTTCTGGAACAATAATTCAGGGGATAAAGAGGATATTTTCTTTTTGGAGTCTATAATAGAATTATAACTTATTTTTCAAAGGTGGTTTAACTGTTCTCGTACTTGAAGGTGGTAGAGTGTTTTTTGTGTGTATGTGTTAGAAAAAACATATAAAACTTACCATCTTAACCATTTTTAAGTGTGCAGTTCAACAGTGTTAAGTATATTCACATTATTGTAAAACAGTTGTAAAACTTTTTTTCCTTGCAACATTGAAACTCTATACCCAACTCAACACTAATTCCCTCTCCCCTCCCCCAGCCCTTGGCAACTACAGGATTATTTTTAAATTCTAAGAAATGTTTAAATATTTTAAAAACCTGATAAATATGGAAATTTCTGTGCTGTTCTTGCAATTTCTCAGTAAGTTTGAAATTATTGCAAAATTAGAAGTTTTAAAAAACAAAGAGCTTTAAACTGCAGAGTTCTGCTTGACTGAGAGAGTAAACTTGTAAGGTAGACAGATCAATAGAAAGATCCTTTTATTTATTTATTTATTTTTAAAAAGATTTTATTTATTTATTTGACAGAGAGAGAGAGATCACAAGTAGGCAGAGAGGCAAGCAAAGAGAGAGGGGGAAGCAGGCTCCCCACTGAGCAGAGAGCCAGATGCAGGGCTCAATCCCAGAACCCTGAGATCATGACCTGAGCCAAAGGCAGAGCCTTAACCCACTGAGCCACCCAGGCGCCCCAAAAGATCCTGTTAGTATGGACTCACCATCGTGTCTCAGTAACAGGGGGGAGTTTTGTCCATTCAGCTTACCTTCCCTCTCCCCTATTTAATCTATTTGAATTTGGAACAAAAATAGTTTGGAACCCTTTCCCATATACCGTATTTGGTAAATGTGATTTCCAAATTTAACGATCTAATAAATATTCAGTGTCTATTGGCCACAAGGCTCAGTGGAGAAAATAACAGAAAATAAAACATACTGTGCCTTTCCAGTGCTCTTTGTAGTGATTACAGAGATAAAAGAGATATAATCCCTGTGCTACATTCAAAAGCCTTTTACTTATTTGTTTGTTTGTTTGTTTGTTTACTTCAAGAGCCTTTTAGTCTAAGACTATGCTGTCTGACAGAGTGGCCACTATCTACTTGTAGCTATTTATATTCAGATTAATTAATTGAAACAAAATGAGAAATTCAGGCCACCAGTTGCACTAACCACATTCCAAGTACTCATTAACTATCTTCACAGAAAATTCCATGAAATAGCACTGGTAGTAGAAGAGATCATGCTATATAAATAATATATGTTATTATTCTATTTATTATTATTTATTCGAGGAAGTAATAAAGACCATAGATGTTTAGGGGAAGAAGAGATTACTTTGCAGGGTGAGGCAGTAGGGAAGGGATAGCTTCAAGAGGAAAATTGTATATGGAGAAGAGTAGGTAGAACAAGAGTATTCTAGGGAGGGAAAACATGAAAAAATCAGGAAAGGGAGAGGTACTTTTGAGGACTGCACTTAATTCTGTCTGTTACATGAGGTATGTAAAGCACGAAACCACAAATGCTGAGCTGCTGAGTCTGAACTATTCTCTAGGCAATAGGAAGTTACCAAAGATCTTTGGATGAAACCAAAGACATGATCAAATAGTTCATTAGGAAGGATAATCTAGCAGCAAGTATATGAAATAGATTAAGTTTGAAGGCATAAAGATCACATAGCACTGCGATAGCCCAAATGAGAGATCATGAAGAATTGATATAAAGTAGTCTATCAGTAAGGATGTTCTCACAGGCATGTAACAAATCTCAATTTAAAATGGATTAAGCAAAAATAAAATAAAATAAAATAAAATGGATTAAGCAATGAGGAAATTTAAATCTCATAAATTTAGATATTGTTAACTAGACTAGCCTTCAGATTTAAAAGATCCAGAAGTTTGATAGTATCATCAAAGACCAAGTTCTTTCTTTCTCTATTCTGATGTCTTGGGTATAGGCATCATTGTCTGGCTAATGGCAAGATGGTAATGGTGGTCTCAATGATCATATCTCGAAGTCATAATTTCCAGAGGAAGAAGAGAGGTCTTCTTAAAAGAGGGAAAATGTTTCCCAGAACCATTTCCCCATCCATACCCCATCTTCTAGGCCATAATTGAATCACATGCCCATTCATGAAACAGTTCTGGTTTATATGATGGAACAAGTATTGAGGAGTCAAAGACAGAAATGAGAGTCAAAGATGACTCAAGGTTTAAGACTACGGTACATAGGAAGAGGAAAAGTTGTGGAAGGAAAGATGATGATCTTTGTGATAGTTCTTCTAATTTAAGATGCCAAAGAGATATCTAGATGGAGATGATCAGCATCTGAAAACGTGAGACTGGAGTTCAGAAAGATCAAAGTCAGGAAATACATTAGATATCATCTGCAGAGAGAGAGAGAGAATAAATGAAGCCACAAGATTGTCAAAGGAGAGGAATAGTGGAGAGGATCTACAACACAACCCTGGAGGATGAGGTAGAAACAGGGAAAGTAAGAGAAGTAGGCAAAGTTGGGCTATATATAGGACGGAAATGAAGGAGAATGGACATAGTTTCAAAAAGGCAAACAGTGTTTAGTGTTATGAAGAGACTGAGGATGATGTGGACTTAGAGACATTGGGCTGCTGACTGGAAGGTCATTATGACCTTTAAGAGAGTTTGGTTTTTTTTATAGTAATGTAGGAGCAGGTAGACTTCAAGAGTTACAGAATGAGCAGATAGGTAGGTAGGAAGAAGTATGAAATACAGACTATTCTTTCCAAAGTTTTGGTAGTCATGAAAGGGAAAGCTACATGAATGAGGATGTTTATAGCCATATTTGCTTACATGACTAAAAATCGGAAGGAACAAAGATTTCTGAATACATTAGTATTTTAAGAATTAGGATTTGTGTAATCAATTGTGTGTGATGCAGTTATTTCAAATAATAAGATTATAGAGCAGTATGGAAAAATTTTCTATAATATTAAGTGAAGGAAGAAGAAAATCTTTAAAAAATACACATAGATTACAACACCAAAAAGTATACATGCATGTGTATACACAGATACTATGAAATAATCACAATTGTCTTGGAGTGGCTGAACAATGAGTTTTCCAAATTTTGTGTCATGTTATAGCAATCTTATAATTAAAAATGTATAGGCGTATATTTAAAAGTGTAGATGGCAAAGAGAGAGGACAGTAACTAGGAAAAAGGTAAGGCTGAAAAACATCTGTTTTTGTTTGTTTGTTTTGGCAGGAAATAAGAGACAATTAGCTGCATTTATCTGCTGAGGGGAACAATTCAAAGGACAGTAAAAGACCAAAGGTGCTGATGCTTGAGCATGCAAGAGAAGCCTAGGGGGTTAACACTGAAGGCACAAAAGGAGAGTTTGAACTTTTTAGGAGAAGGGATATTTTCTGAGACAAAAATAAATAAGAAAGGAAGAAAATTTCCCCCAGAGTGTGTGTGTGTGTGTGTGTGTGCAAGTGCATGCAAATTCAAAGTCGATTCTAATATTTATATGGAAATATAAGGGCCTAGAATAAACAAGATAAATTTCAAAGAAGAACAAAGTTAAAAGACTTATACTACTAAATTTAAAGACTTATTAAAAGACTCAGTAATTAAGACAGTGTGGTATTGGCACCAACATACATGAATACACCAAAGGAACATAATAGAGAATCCAGAAATAGAACTTGATTTATGACAAAGGCCCTGCTGCAATTCAGTGAGGAAAGGATAATATTTTCAACAAATGGTGCTGGAGCAATTGGCTACTCACATGGGAAAAAAAGATACTTGATTCCTACCTCACACTATATATAAAAATTAATTCAAGATGGGTCATAGATCTAAATGGGGAATTTAAAAAAGCTTCTATTAATCAAAGGACACTATCAGGAGAGTCGTAAGGAAGACAGAATATATTTCAGTTCATATATTGACAATGGATTCACATTTGGACTATGTAAAAGAAAAACAAAAAACTTCCGTAAATCAGTAAGAAAAACCAAACAATGCTATTTTTTTTTTAAAGATTTTATTTATTTATTTGACACAGAGAGAGAGAGAGAGAGATCACAAGTAGGCAGAGAGGCGGGCAGAGAGAGGGGAAAGCAGGCTCCCTGCTGAGCAGAGAGCCCGATTTGGGGCTTGATCCCAGGACCCTGAGATCATGACCTGAGCCGAAGGCAGAGGCTTTAACCCACTGAGCCACCCAGGTGCCCCCCAAACAATGCTATTTTTTAAATGAGGAAAAACTCTTGAAGAAGTATACTACAAAAATGACCTCCAAATGGCCAATAGTTTCATAGGAACGTGTTTAACATAATTTCTTATTGGGGAAATGCGAGTTACAAACACAATGACAAATCACTACCTACCAGAATGGCTAAAATCTTAAAGACTGACAGTGCCCAAGTGTTGACCAAGAAAGATAGCACTACAGATGGGAGTGTATATTGGCTTGTCCATGTCAGAAAACTCTTTGGCAGGATCTGCTAAAGCTACACATATGCCCACTCTATGACCCAACTGTGTTAGTGTACTTTATGTATCAACTTGTCTGGGTCAAACATTATTCTGAGCGTTTCTCAGATTGCCCTCCGTCATGTGAGGGGCCTCATCCAATCATTGAATTCTTGAATAAAATAGAAGATCAACTCTCCCCCAAGTGGGAGACATGCTCCAGCAGATGGTTTTCTGACTTGAACTGGAACATCAGCTCTTTCCGGTTCTCCAGCTTAATGGCTTTTGAACTGAAACTGTGGCATTGGCTCTTCCTGGGTCTTAGCCTGCCAGCTCATCCTATAGACTTTGAACTTGACAGCCCCCGTAAACCCTATTATTTCTTTTGTCACTTATAAAAAACAGGTAAATTGGGCTTCATAAAAAATAGAAACTTAAGAATATATTCAAGAGAAATGAGAACTTATGTCCACACAAAAACATGTACGTAAGTATTTTTTTTTTTTTTTTTTTTTGACAGAGACAGAGAGATCACAAGCAGGCAGAGAGAGGAGGAAGCAGGTTCCCTGCTGAGCAGAGAGCCCGATGCGGGACTCGATCCCAGGACCCTGGGATCATGACCCGAGCCGAAGGCAGAGGCTTTAACCCACTGAGCCACCCAGGCACCCCATGTACGTAAGTATTTAAGCAGCATTATTCATAATAGCCAAAAAATAAAAACTATTCCAAAGCCCATAAATGGATAAACAAAATGTAGTATTTCCATCAATGGAATAGTGTTTGGCAATAAAAAGTAATGAATTACTGGTCCATGGTACTGCATGGATTAACCTTGAACATATTATGCTAACTGACAGAAGCCACTCACAAAAGATTATGTACTGTATGATCTTGTTTATATGAACGGTCCACTATAGGCAAATCCACAGACAGAAAGTAGATTAATGGTTTCCAGGGGCTAGAGAAAGGGGAGGAATTTAGAGTGACTTAACTGGTTTAAGATTTCTTTTGGGGATGATAAAGATGTTCTAAAATTATATATTATGATGGTCTTGTAACTCTGAATATACCAAGCCCCACTGAATTTTGTACTTCGAAAGGGTGAATTTTATGGCTCCTGAATTATATTTAATATAGCTGTTACATTATGTAAAAAGAATGAATTACTGATTAAGAAAATAGATGAACAGCATAGGTATTTTGAGAAAAGAGCAAGACACAAGAGCACACATTGTATGATTCTGTACCTGTGAAGTTTAAGAACAGGCAAAACTCATTGACGGTGGTATAAGTCAGAACAGTGGTTACCTGTGGAGGATATTGGGTAAGGAGTTTGATTATGGGGAGTCATGAAGAAGCCAACTGGGGTACAAGAAATGTTCTACATCTTGATCTGGGTGGTGGTTGTTTGGATTAAAAAATCTATTGAGCTATACAACTAAAATTTAGTGTGAATTTGACATTTTACTGAGTATGTGTTTTACTTCAATAAAAAGATTTACAAAAATGAAGAAATACGGATGACAATGTGGAGAACTTAAGTTCAGAAAGAGAGAGTACAGAAGCATCTGGGTGGTGCAGTTGGTTGAGTGTCTGACTCTTGGTTTCTGCTCAGGTCATGCTCTCAGGGTCGTGAGATCAAGCCCCACGTTGGCTTCTGTGCTCAGTGTGAAGTTCACTTCAGATTCTCTCTCCCTCTACCACTCCTGCTCATGCTCTCTCTCTTTCTAAAATAAATAAATAAATCTTAAAGAGAGAGAGAGAGAGAGACAGTAGAAAGGTTGTGGGGTCCTCCAAACTTTCAGATATGTGGAAAGCAAGGTCTTTTGCTCAGAGTAAGAGTGTTGGATAAGGGATTACACTTCCATGGAAAGAAGATAGTGATATGAAGGAAGAGAGTCACTAATCCATTTTTGTCTTGTCTCTTTTAGGATAGGTAAGGTGGCTTACGTGCACATACTCTTATGTGTAGGAAATATGTTATGTATGTGTTGTGCGATGCCACTGTGAGGAGAAGCACCAGACCTTGTTACTATGAATAATTTAAAAACTGATAATAATAATAATAATAACAATGAAGTTCATGGGAAATCAACAGTCTTCTTCATTCACTCAGCTACCTTTTGCCTCAGGACTAGATCTGAAAACAGGAGTTAGAACGCTAATCTCATCTTTATATCTCTCCGTCACCGTACTTCATAGACTCTTCAATAGAAATGTGTTTCATTCAGAAAGATTTCTGACAGCATGATTAGCAATTGTCTACAATCTGTAACAACGTCACCTATCTTTAACATGGGCATGGGTGTTCAGTATTTTTAAGGCTTTTCTTTACCTTAAATAAAACAGGTGTTTAAAAAGTCTGTTATTTTCTCAACCAACTAATAATGACAGTTTCCATTTTTGAGACTAGATTGTGATGCAAAATCTTATTTTTTAAAAAAGATTTTATTTACTTATTTGACAGAGACACAGCGAGAGAGGGAGCACAAGCAGGAGGAGTGTGAGAGGGGGAAGCAGGCTTCCTGCTGAGCAGGGAGCCCAATGTAGGGCTGGATCCCAAGGTCCTGGGATCAAGGCCTGAGCTGAAGACAGACGCTTGACGACTGAGCCACCCAGGAGCCCAGTGATGCAAAAATCTTATTAAAAATGGTTGTTACCGTCTTATATGGAATATGACAGTGTGATACAATGGCGTGATGTGCAAATGGATAGGAAATCAAGGTACGCTAAATGTATCAATTCTAAGCCAATATTTATTATACCGTGCTTTACAATTTACATTTTTTTTCCACATACATTATCTTCTTTGTTCTCCACAGCTTCTTTTGTTATACACATTATTACTACCACCACCAATTCACGATTAAAGATCTTAAGATAGGAGGTTAAATGACGTACCCAGTCTAAAACAATTAGTAACTGAACAGTGGGGCTTTCAACAGATCCTCTGACCACATATCCCAGAATTTTTTTCATCATACCATCATATAAGGCATATTCTCTCTGCTCAAACAATTTATAGTGGTGATAATAACAGGGTGAGAGGTTTAAGAGAAACAAATTTACTCTGGGAGTTCAGAAGAGTTGGAGCTCACAGGAAAGGCTTCTTGGAGATGATGTTTCAGATGAACCTTGAGGAAACCATGGGTCTGCAAAAGGAAACAAACAAACAAACTAATTAATTAGTTTAAAAGAGGGAGAGCATTCCAGGCGCATATGATGGCAGAAGAAAAAGTATAGTTAGATAATCATAGAGAATATTTTGGGAATATTATCTAGTTTGGTTTTGCTGAACTGTAGGAAAAACGTAGGACGGTGGTCGGAGACAAACTTAGGAGGCAGTGGTGTATCATTCAAGTTTTATGAACAATGGAATATAATTGGATCTGCCCTTCGTCTATCCTCTCTCAGGTGCAGAAGGAAGAGAGGGAGGTGGGGAGACCAGAAAGCTGACTATTTCTGGGCAAAGGGATAGAGAGCCTGAACAAATTTGTGAGGAAAAGGAAGAGTCAGAAGCAAGAGAAATTGCAATAGCAGGTTTTTAAAAATCACTTTAGGCAAATGAGAGTAAGTAGAGGGTGAAGGGAACAAAGTTATCAGAGAAGGCAATGTGATTCTGAGCCTGAAAAATGGGGAATTGTTATCCCCATTAACAGAATTGTTATCCCCATAGTAACAGAAACAGAGAAGTAAGGTGGAGAAATTGCTCTTGTGGGAATGGTGAATTAGATTTTTAATGTGTTGAACAATGATTTTAGTTGTGTAGTTGAGGACCCTCTCAAGCCTTCTCCACCATTCAACTGGATAAGGATGAGAAGTTCAACTTACAGAGACTATAATGATCAATAAATGTATGAAAATGGATTACCTCATTGGTGATAATGTAAACACAAATTAAAGAAACAAAAGAGACTTTTTCCCCAGTCTATCAGATAAAGATTGAAAAGACCAACTAATCAGAAACAAACTTAAGAAATATATAGGTTTTATAAGAAGAAAATTAAAAAATACTGAAGGACACAGAAGAAAGTCAGAAAAAACCAAAAATAATATATTCTTGAGGGGGAAGACAATATTTTAAAGATGAAAATTGTCCCTAAGCTTATAAATTTAACTCAATCAGAATCAAAAGTTGACAAAGTAATTTTATTTTATTTTTTTGTTTCTTTGTTATTTTTAGTGATCTCTACACTCAACACGGGCCTCAGACTCATGACCTGGAGATCAAGAGTTGCATGTTCTTCCAATGGAGCCAGTCAGGTGCCTTGGCAAAGTGATTTTAAAGAACATTTTGATATTTTATTAATGAATTTGAATATTTGAATAAATTTTGTGGATAAAATAACCAGAATGCAGAATAACGTGTGTATCATGCTACAATTTGTGTAAAGGAAAGGGAAAATCCCACACACATTGGGGAGGAAAATGAGGGCAGCTGAGGTAAAGGGGAGAGAGTAAGAAATCTCCTTTTGTCCCTCCTCCTCCTTCTGATTTAGGAAATGTGAAAGCATTGCTTATTAAAATTAATGACATCAATTGAGAAGAATAGCTAGAACAGTTTTTGGAAGGATAAGTCGTTAGGTGGGGGGCAGACAGGGACATACTCTCTGGGACAAAAGACTTGTTTCAAGGATTAAATGAATGAGCATATGTGAAGTGTTTGCAACAGTTGTTGACACATGTAGTGTGTACATAAATGTTTGTTGCTATTTTTATAATCTTCATATGAGAAATATAGGACTTGAACGTTCAACTATCATAAGGAATATATCAGTCGATTTTTACTATATGAAGCTTAAAGACTTTTGGATAGAGTAAACATTTTTTTAAAAATATGACGAGAATCATAAACTGGGAGAATTTACTTAACAACGTCTACGATGGGCAAGGTCTGCCCTGTGTCAGGTGACACAGGTGACACAGTGCAGGCTGGCTGTGTGGTACTGAAGAAGATGGTCTTGAGTCTCAGAGTTCAGAGTCGCTACAGACTAATATTACTAACTCTAACATACAGAAGGTTATTACAAATCGTAAGGTTAAAACCCCACATGAGTGCCTGGGTGGCTCAGTTGTTAGGTGTCTGCCTTCAGCTCAGGTCATGATCCCGGGGTCCTGGGATCGAGCCCCGAATCGGGCTCCCTGTTTGGTGGGGAGCCTGCTTCTCCCACTCCTACTCCTCCTGCTTGTGTTCCCTCTCTCTTTCTTGGTCAAATAAATAAATAAAATCTTAAAAAAAAAAACAAACCCACAGGCCAGCAGGAAATGGACAAAGGTCATAAATAGATTACTTTTTGAAGTATTGCTAATGGTCAATAAATGTAAGAAAATAATTTCATTCTCAAGAGTCGATTTCACTCAAAAATAATGAGATTTATTTCCTTTTTTGTGGATTAATGTTAAAGTTTAAAAAAAAAAAAAAGAGAAACCACAGCTTTGGCACAGTGGAGACAGAGGCATTCTTATTTCCTAGGAGTACAAGTGGTATGGGCATAAGCATCCCGCAAGGCTGTTTAAGAACGTGTATTGGAATTTTAAATATGCAAACTGTTTGCCCTAGCAGTTCTGCTCTGAGGAAGAAATAAGTGGACATATATTTGAAGGTGTATGTTCGAGAATATTTACTTCAACCTTCCTTATGATAATAAAAAGATAGAAAACAACTCGTGTACATTAATTAGTAAGGAGCTAAATTATGGTGCTTGGATACAATAGAATATAATGCGATGATTAAAAATATAATGTAGGTCTGTATACATTGAAACCAAAAGATGCCACTATAGTATAGTGAAAAAGGCAGATAGATTGCATGCCAGATTATGAAAAACACTCTGATCACATTTAAAACTGTGGGAGCATGCCCGGATGGGGGTATGTGTAGGAAAAAATCTGGAAAGACAGACTTCAAAATGTAACGTTGGGTGGTGACATTAGACATAATCTTCGTTTTATTCTTTACACTTTTTTGGTGGTATTTTTCTGAATTTTTAACAATGAGTATGTTACTTATGTACATACAAACAAAATAAGACTCTTCAATAAACACAAACGAGTTAAACTATGTTTCTTAAATATTTTCCTTCAAAAGTCCTTCAGGAGTAATCTTTGTTTAACTAAAGCCCTAACAATTGAAATTTTTATGATGGGGCTCTCAGGGTTTGCACATTCATATTTTTTCCTGTCCTAAGTCAGTAGGGAAATCTTTTGTAAATAATAAAATATTTCAAGAATTTGGAACGAAATGACAATCACAGAGTACTGACCTCATTCCACGATGGTGAAAAAGAATTGAAGAAAAAGGAACCTTGACCCGGCATCAGACAAAAAGTCTGAGCAGCAATGGCCTGACTTTTCCAGTAGGTTCTTTGGCAGGCCTGGGGGTGTAGGAGGTGGGGAGTTTGCCTCTTCCTTGGTTTGCCCTCCTGCCTCAATTTTGCCCAACATGTGTAAATTTCCATGTAAATCAGGCTTTAGGGTGCCATAGAATTCCTCCCCTTGCCCCTGTCACTCTTCTCCCATCCTTGTTGAACCTGATCTTATTTGCCCTAATATCTGGACATTACGTCCTCTCTGCTTTGCCTCCATTATTGTGCGAAGGTGACCAAATATCCTTAATTCAACCCACTCTTTTGTGAGACTCAGGTCCCTAATGCTTACTGTATTTGCAACAGAATTGCTCTGTGACTCACAATGCTTTTCTTACTTTTTTTTTTTTTTTGGGCAACAATATATTTTATCTTATTTTCCCCCCAAATACTTTTATTTTTTCAGTGTTCCAAGATTAATCGTTCATGCACCACACCCAGTGCTCCACGCAATACGTGCCCTCCTCAGTACCCACCACCAGGCTCACTCACAATGCTTTTCATCAAGGAACAGAAAAGAACTCTGTCTCAGCCTCAGAGCTTGGGTCAGGAGGAGGGGACCCACAGCCTCTGGGGACTGTGAGGAGATTGTAAAGAGTCAGTGATTTCACACAGGTCACAAGTATGGTCTGAAAATGAAACAGACAAAACTATAGTTGCTATTGTGTAGTGGCCACCTTTAAAGACACTTTGATTATAAAGGGGGTTGGAAAAAAAAAAGGGGGTTGGATAAGGGGAGGTACTAAATGGGTACTCTGCGTGTTCCTAAACCTAAGGGTCGGTTTACTTACTAGAAAAATTCATGACATTTTCTAAGCATTTTTTCCAAAATAAACGTTGAAATGCTTGCTATTATAAAATGGAAAACCTTATGAATGCCGAAGAACTTTATAATAATAAGTCTGTGTATCGGAATTGGAGGAAAAATGACATGTTAAGGAAATACTTGTAGACTCCAGTTTCAGCTACTATAGCAGTCTTTTAAATAAAATCTAAAAGAATGTTACCTCGGGTTTATGAATAACTGCTTTGTCTATGTTACACTCAAAGTCAGCATTTCAAGAGGAAGAACTTTGTGTTCTATTGTTTTTTCTTCGAGCTACTTTCCTTTCCACGTGATGGTGTCAAGATTCTTCGTTTCTAACAGCTCATTTATTAACAACAGAGAACAGGCGGGACGTTGGAGATAAGGAAGTGATTAGGAGGTGCTTTTATATGGTTTTCTGGTTCCGAGTCTTGAACAGTCTGGTGAGATTTGGATAGAACCCTTAGAAAAAGGAGATGCATTCAAGGCGACAAGCGATTGCATTATGTGAATTGCAAACTTGCGGTGAGGAAAAAGGGACGTGATGAACTCAGGTAGTAGAACTTGATGTTTGATGATGTTAGTAATGCATATTCCTGCCCAAACTCGACCCCACTTATACTAATCATCCACATTTCAGAACTATATTTGAACAGGAAGAAAGATGTTCTGTTCATGACAAAATAATTTTGAACATTTTCAAGGCGTGTTTCCGAATCCGGAAAGACTACCGTCCTAAGCCTTTTAAACAAATGAGTCTAGGCCTTTAGGTGAAATGCTGAGACATCTGGGAGCTCCCAATCATATTAAAGCTGTCCTGTTTTCCATAGAGAAACCAGGTGCGCGGTGTTAATTTGTAAAGTTGACTGCTTCCATGTACTGAAGGTAGAGCATCGGGACCTAGCCTTTTCTGTTGTGCCTACCATTTCCCCCATAACTTCACTTATCAGAATGTGGCCTGTCTTACACCATCTGCCTCTGGTGTGCTGGGACATGCCCAACTTTGGAAGTTCCAAAAAGAGAGTTGATCCAACTGAAACAGACACTTGAAGATTGGATGCCCAGACTTCTGTTACTGAAGGAATAGGAGAAACCAGCAAGAAACGAGGCTGTCTGGTAAACCCACTGGGCCCATTGGTACAAATGGGGAGGTGATCCCTTTTTTATAAAAACCAAAGCATCTTTAGAATAAATGAGATCTTGGAGCACCTGGATGGCTCGATGGGTGAAGAAGCACCTGACTCTTCATCTCAGCTCAGGTCTTGATCTCAGGGTCGTGAGTTCAAGGCCCATGTTTCGCTCCACCCTGGGCATGGAGCTTACTTAAAAAAATTAAATTAAATTAGATTAAATTAATGCAATCTTCTTTAAGCTGAGAGAAGAATTTGAAGAAACCACACTAGCTGGCCAGGAAACCAAGAGTACAATAACCTTAGATAATGACTCTTTGATTCAGCGGCAGGCCTGGGCTGGCGAGGAGACCCCCAGAAGGAGAAAGTTGGTGGATGAGAAAATGGGGGTGGGAAGTACCATGAACAATGTTACCCATACCAGGATATATGAGAGAGCTTAAACCACTAGGGCTCAAACTCTGAAGCATTCCTGAAGCATGATCCAAATGGTTGAGGCTGTTTTAATTCTGAAGTAAAAGAAAAAAAATTCTGAAGTAAAAGAAAAAAAAAAGTTACCTGTTCCTTCAGGGTCTAGATGAAATACCACCTCTGCACCAGTCTGGTCCTCTAGACAGATGTCCTAACATTTCTTTGTGCCCCTCTCGGGCCGCTTCCCAAGTCTCCATCCTTCACCTCATAGATTCCTCTTTATCATGGTACCTGCCATGGACCCGAGCACAGGCTCGCACAGAGCAGGCTTAGCAAATGTTTCTGTGAAGAAATGAATGAATGGACAGATTCTTTTTTTTTTTTCTAAGATTTTATTTACTACGAATGGATAGATTCTTTAACGAGTCCGGTAAAGTGCAAAATTAGATGTAAATAACTCTGTCACAGATTCAACTAAATTACTAACATGTAGAAGTTGACTTTTTTATATTGCACAGTAATACCTACTTATTGTAGAAATTTAAGAAAATACAGACAGGCCAAAAATGACCTATATATACCCTTTCTTTCCCGAGAGAGCCACTCATCCTTCTTTTCTCTATTTGTAAATGCACCTAGATATATGTGTATATACATAGTGTATACACACTTGCATACACATACAGGTATATGCACACATGTGTTTTTTTTCTCCAACCAAAATATAATAATGTGTTATATGCTTTGTAGCCTGTGTTATTTCGGGTTCTGCTAGAAGTAGACACCAAGATAGGATTTAAAAAAAAAAAGATTTTATTTATTTGAGAGGGAGAGAGAGTGAGCACAAGTAAGGTGGAGGGGTAGAGGGAGAAGCAGACTCTCTGATGAGTAGGGAGCCCAACATAGGGCTTGATTCCAGGACCTTGAGATTACGACCTGAGCTGAAGGCAGATGCTTAACCCACTGAGTCGCTCTGGCACCCCAAACACCAAGATAGGATTAAATACACATGAATGTCACTGGAAAACACCTCTGAGAGAAAATGGGGAGAGAGCTGGGCAAGGCATCCGACCATGATCCGAGTCTGACCCCAGTGAAGGAGAGAGGGACAGTGTCATGTAGACTGTCATGTAGTCTAGGGAAAGTTCAGCAAGGGTTTGGGGGAGTCCTTGCATAAAAATTGTCCATTGGAGGAATCCCATGTTGCCCAGGATGGGGTCAGTCTTAGGCCCCTGTCAGATTGTCATTGGCTGGGAACAGACATGGGGACAGTGGCCTTGGCACAAATGTTATGATATTTCAGAGCACAGGTGGCAAGACTCTTCATCAATTATACTTCCTGAAGTTGAAAGTTGGCTGTCAGAATAGTCACCCTTTATTATGAACATGTTTCCAAATGACAAAATATTCATCTAGAGTGCTTTCACAAGTAGGACCTGGCTATTTTGGAAAACTGGAAAATAAGCTGAAAGAACATAAAATTTACTAAATAATTCTAAACCTAGAATTAGCCACTATGAACATTTTGATATATGCCTTTTCAGATTAAAAAATGTGTGCTCATGTTTATATGAATATATATAATATATGCTTATATATTAGTGTGTATAATGTATACATACGCGTGCACACACACACACACACACACACACAATACCCATTTATACATATGATCATAATTTTCTAGCTCTTGTGAGAAAGACGGTAACTGCTCCTGAGCCTGTCTTGGGCAGACCTTTGAGAGGCTGTATGAAATAGAATAGGCTGCAAATTCAGGGAAACTGATCGAGGGTTTAGCAACACACACAACTTTAAGACATGGTATGTGCCAAAATGATTTCCTTCCTGGATTTGAAAATAAATTTCCTTTTACACTTCTTAGTCAAAACTATTTTACAAATGGCACTTACAATTTTGTATTAAATTATATATGAATATAATAGGAAAATACGCCTTAATCCTTGAAAGTTTCTTTCCATTTTTCCAAAGAGTGGCACAGTGACTACTTCATGGAATAGCTTTATAAAAGTGATTTGGTTTGAAATCGTAAAAATAAGATTTTAAAGAACCTTAACATGTTTAGTGTAGTGTTTGCTGAAAAGTATTTCTTGAATACATAACACTCTTTTTAGTCACAATGTGCATGATTGAAGATGGAATATTATACGGAAACATTCAGGTAAAGATATAGTTCTTATGGCACAGAACAACTTTCAGGTGATAAAGCAAATAAATAAAAGGAGATTTTAAAATGTGGCACTGGCATTCACTGAGTTAGGGTTCTTGTAAGAACACAGGTTCTTATTTCTGCTGGCTATGTTTTCTTGATGAATATTTCAGGGTAATATGCAGAAATGACCATTTCATCCTCTTATTAACTTCCTGCTGGCCTTCATTATAAGAAATTTCAAAAGTTGAAAACGAAATCTGTATAGAGCAGCCTTCAATGACCTTCAATAAATCAGATTACAATTGCCTTAATACTCTGAATTTTAATGGTCCTGAGAGCCTATAGTTTCATTACCAGCCTTCCCCTGCTGCCCATCCCTCATCCCCAGATTACTGTAGTTTCTCTGTTACTGTCCAGTAGAGGAGAGAAAATGCAAATGCCCTTTGGGGTTAAGCTGTAACTGTTGACTTCTTGCCATGCCCTTCAGTTTTGGTTGTTTCAAGTGTCAGAGATTTTTTTTCACTGGTGTCTTCGGTAATTTTCTATGGCTGGTGACTACCCTGTCAAGAGCCCCCACTGTCCCACAGAGATGTGGCTCTGGCCAACCCACTGTGGGCCTTTGCCAATTAACCCTACTTGTGATGAGTTTAGGAGTGAGGGGAGGGTGGTTTCTTGTCCTCAGTCTCTACTCTGGTTAGCTCATAGCAAAACTCCCAAGCATGGGTTTGTTCTTGCCAAGGTGCATCCAGTGTACTTGTGTGACTAAGTCAGGATCTTTCCTTTTCATGCAGAAGGATGCAAAGTCTGGAACATTCCACCCCAAAAGACGTAGACTTTGAAGCTAAAGATCCTGGGCCATGACTCCTCCCACCTTCTCTCAGCCTTCCACCCACTTCTCCCTGCCATTGTCTCCTTACTTCCTTGCCAGAGCCCCTGGTCTGACATTGGGTCTGACTTATAACCATGGTGGACTGTGACTGGGGTGTGGAGCGGGAGGGGGTGGGGTAGGGTGGATGTGGTAGTTGGGGGAGACACAGTTTCAGACCTAAGACTGACACACAGCTTTGTTGTATAATATGAAACTATTCTCAAGAACTAACATTCAGTCAGGAGAAGGTTGAAGGAAAAAGAAGGACCCTAAAAAGAGTCACTTTCAAAAAAAAAAGAGTCACTTTCAGCCTTGTATTGAATTTTAGAATAATTCACAGAACTGCAAAATTTTATAACTGGAAGAGATTTTAAAAACCGTTTCATACAACTTCCTCATTTTACTTATGTGGAAACTAAGCAATTTGCTCAAGGTCAAAGTTATTGGTAAAACCAGTTCTACAGTCAAGATTATCTGACTCTAGGCAATCTTGTGTCCATGATTCAGACAACATGGCTTACTGATCAAAGTCATTCTGTCTGATTTTTCCTAACATGTGAGGGAAATAGGACACTTTAGTTCTCTCAAGCCAAACATATATTAACACATAGACATTTTAGAATGGATTCTTCTTTCTTAATTCACTAACAAATTATCATGATTACAGGATCTATCCTCAGTTTATTCTCTTCCTATTTCTGTACAAGATAGTATTCCTTTTTTTTTTTTTAAAGACTTTTATTTATTTATTTGGCAGAGAGAGATCACAAGTAGGCAGAAAGGAAGGCAAAGAGAGAAGGGGAAGCAGGCTCCCCGCTGAGCAGAGAGCCTGATGTGGAGCTTGATCCCAGGTCCCTGAGGTTGTGACCTGAGCCTAAGGCAGAGGCTTTAACCCACTGAGTCACCCAGGCACCCAAGATAGTATTCCTATAATGTTAATACTTAGAGACCAAAATTCTTCAACAGTAAAAAAAAAAACAAAACTTTCTGTCTTCATCCAAAAGCCTCATCTTTATCTAGCAAAGACATTATCTAGTTTATCCAGCTTCATTTTTATCTAGCAAAAACCTGGGTAGAGGAGAAATAATTTCCCCTTAATTTGCACTGCATCGTCAGGCTTTTAACTTCCTTTCTGATGTGAATTATAATGGCAGCTGACAATAGATACTAGTGTGATTACTATAGCCTCTTGACCAGAATTAAATATTTCAAACCAATGCTATATTCATAGATGAGAATTTCCACTAAAAACCAGACAGTCTTAACATAGTTTCTTCCTTCCATTGTGATACTTTTCATTTTCTGTTTTGTGTGAAATACATAAAAATGCTTAGTTTGCTCTCTAGTCAAGGAAAAAAAATAAATCCCTATATTCATTTAGCATGAAAAAAGATTCTTTAGGCAAATCCCTAAGGAGAAGTTAAGATTGATAGTAATACTGGAGCTAGGCTTTTTTTTTTTAAATTCAAAACAACATAAATAGAAGAAATGTACTTAGCCAGTTATGGAATTAATCCCTCTAGTTGAGATTATCTTCAAAATTCTCAAATAGTTTCTGTCAGGTGGGAGAATATAATATCATTGTATGGGTTTTTCTCCTGAAATGAGAAAAATTATGCTTTCCTGTGTGTTTGTGTGTGTCCTAGACTTTGTAAAATGTCTTCCACATTTGAATTCTTCCCTAGAATAACCTTGAAGAGTGAATACCATAATCTCCAATTGATAAATGAGAAAAAATGAATTTCAAAGAGCTTAAATGTCTGTTTCAAGGTTATACTTGTGGTAAGTAGTAGAATCTTGATTTAAAATGATGTCTTTTGATTTTAAAACTACATGTCTTACCCCTAAAGAAAATGCATTTCCAAGGAATAGTATGCATATTCTCAGAGATATCTAGAACAGTAGCTACTTTGGTACCGAATATTAGAGTAGCTACAGACATAATCCCCTAAGGCCCTGCTAAAATTGTTTAATTTTGTCTTTCAACTAAATTGTGATTTAGTACCAATGATTTCTTTGGATGCTTTAAGTTGGTGGCCTTAGTTTTTTAGGCAAAACAAAGTAAACTGATAATTACATTGTGAAAGATAGAATAATTGTTTTCAGAATTTCATAGTTCAGTGTATTGCCACAAAAAGCCACATATTTTTAACTAAATAGGGAATATGTAGTATAGTAAGAAAAAGTATTAAGCAGAAATATCATTAATTTCATGAAAATCATTAATTAGTTAAAAGTGTAGTCTTTCATTAAAAATATCTTGTTTAAAAATTATGTAAGTTGTACATGCTCATTGAAAAAAATTAAAACAATGCAGCAGAATATGAATTGAAAAGTTTACACTCCTATTCACCCTCCAAATCATTATTTGTATGTCTGTATCTGGTCAGATCTTTTCCCAGTCATTCATTTTTAAAATAAAAAAGAACAGACATAACAACCAAACATAATGCATGATCCTTGATTAGATTCTGGATAAGAGAAAAGGATAACAAGTCTATTAAAAAAACTGTAAGGGATATTATTGGGATGATTAGGAATTTAAAATTGATTCTATATTGATAATGGTATTATATCAATATTAACTTTCTTCAGAGTGATAATTGTATTGGATGTGGAAGAAAGTCCCTCCACCATCAAGACATGTGGTGAAGTGTTAGGTGTGAACTGTCAAGATGTCTACCATTAACCTCCCTGCTGAAAACAATTAGAAGGGGATACAATAATTTAAATCTACTTGAAACACTGACAAGATGACAGGACAGTAAGAACTGCTCAGGTCAAACATGGAAGGACAATGAAAAGAAAGCAAGAAATATGTCAATTTTGCCTGAGGTCATTTTGTGATCCTGGAAAATTAGGACAGACTCATTTTAACAGACTTGAGGACCTGAAATACAAAGGTCAAAGTCCAAAGCTTGCTCAAGATGGGGAGCCACACCAGTGATGGTCCCCACAAGAAGCTGAGATCTCCAACTTGGAGCAAACTCCAAGTGAGACGACCAGCCCTGTTGAAATCTTCTGGTCAGCTTGAATTCCATTTGATCTTTAGGAATGTTAAACCTTAAATTTGGTATAAGGGGGTCTTTGGGTTGGTAGTAAGTCACTCGTAGTGAAAGCAAGCACAAATCCTCCCTGGAGAAAAGTGCCTTCACTGTAAGCTTCAAATTATTTCTATAAATACAAATGCAGTGCATGGTCAAATTATTTCTATAAATACAAATGCAGTGCATGGTCAAAGATAACCAGGCACAGAGATAACTGAGAATAGTGATCATGGCAAATGTGAAACTATCAAATATAATTACCAGAAGTAGATGAATCACATAAGTCAAAATTTAAACTTAGTGGATGGTTTTAACACTCGATCAAAAGTAGCTAAAGATAGAATTGATAAACTATATAATAGGTCAAAAGAATTTATCCTGAGACCAACATGGAGAAATAAGCAGAAAGAGAACTGGAAACACAGAGGATACTGAGAAGATCAAACTTGTCTTTAAGTAGAGTTCTGGAAGGAGAGGAGAAAGACAACGGGAAAGAGTAATATTTCAAGAAATAATGGTTAGAAGTTCCCAGAGCTGATGAAAGATACAATCCACAGATTATAGATTCCTTAGCCAGGTAAACAAAACCAAACCAAACCTTCACTTAAAGTCATTATAGTGAAAACAGCAAGAAACCACTGACCTAAACAAAGTCTTAAAGGCAAGCACAGAAAAAAAAAAAAAAGACAGATGATCTCCAAAGGAGAGATAATTGGGCTAACTAATGTGCTAGATAGCTTGACTGGCAGCTCTACTAAACATTTATGAAAGACATAAATCGGATCTTTCATAAATTCATCTGGAGAATATTGCGTCTATTTTAAGAGTCTGCCATAACACTCACTCATGATGAAAATTCTACTCAACATTGTACTGGAGGTTTTGGTAGCACAATAAAGTGAGAAGGAAAAATAAAAGTATAATGACTAGAAAGGAAGAAACTAAACTGAAATTTAGATAATATGGTTATACGCTCTTCTGTATCTGTGCTACAGTTTAATCTAAAAAGGTTAAAAATATCATATACAGTATTTGAATAGCATTTTATGATTTTCAGTGCTGGCTTACATTAATGATCATATTTGATCATCCTAATTCTGTGAGGAAGCTAAGGTTCAGAGAGGTCAGGTCACAAAGCTGGTTGGTAATAGAACCTGTGTGAGAACTCAGGTCTACCAGCTCTTTAAGAGCCTTTCCAGTTTGTAGGCAATTTTGCTATGGCATACATTTTATTAACAATTGTATGTAAAGCAATCTACTCAGTCCGGCAAACCCAAGATCATGAGCTGAGCCAAAACCAAGAGTCAGATGCTTAACTGACTGAGCCACCGGGCACCCCTACAGTAGCATACTTTTATGATGATTTTTTATATTATCAGCTGATATAAATGAAGTCATATTGTCTGTGAAGTGATCTGCTAGCATTTTGAAATATATTATAAATTTTTCTTTAAGAGAACATGTGAAACTTATATTTAGAGGATGATAATTTTGAAGAGTTGACATGAATACTAATTTATTAACTATCTGAAAAGGTATTGGATTGGGGCCCTGCCACAATGCCCTTCTCAACTCAGGCTGAATGTACCTGGAACATCTGGTCTTTCATTCATTAAATTCAACATTCCAGTGGAAAATGCTATTGGAATGTGCAAAGATTCAAACAACAAGCCAGGACAGCTGCATCTGAGACAAGTTTTATTTTGAAACCAGAAAACCCATGCAAATAAACAAGGGCAACACACATAAGAAGTGAATTAATGACAGCTTGCTGGAGATGGCTCAAAAAGAAAAAAATCCAATTGCATTTTCCAGACTTCTTTGAGGATTAAAAGAGGTGGGTTAACTCATCATCCTGAATGAGATGGTAGATTTATACAAAACAAACTTATACTACGTTACATATGAGAAAATGTTTCAGAACATTTTACAGTCAATGATTTTTTCTAAATAAAACAATTCCATTTACTTTACACCACCAATCTCTCCTCCCCGTCCCCCATCCTCTCTGTCTCCAATTCTAAATTAAGAGAAAGAAGGACAATTCAGAAGTTCTCTAATGCTGTATTGTCATTAGTAAGCCCCTAGAAGGAGGCCCCGTGGTCAGGAAGCCTAGCCGGAGAAGGCAATTTCTGGAGTTCACATGGTTGTTTTCATTGGGAAGCACAACTCAGTTGGAAACTCCCAACCT
Source organism: Procyon lotor (assembly GCA_028646535.1). Lineage (NCBI taxonomy): Eukaryota > Metazoa > Chordata > Mammalia > Carnivora > Procyonidae > Procyon > Procyon lotor. The sequence continues at coordinate 13,046,473 of CM053608.1, forward strand.
GCCAACTTTTCAATCAGGGAAACTAATAAAGATATGTGTCTGGAAAAATTAATTTATTCATCTGCTCAAAAAAGTATAATTTAATTCTCATATATTGAGTAACAATGAAAACTTTTGTAATTAGCTCGAGTTATATGATATTTTTATTAAAGAAAACAAAGGAATTTAATTACGGTTAAGAATGTTAAGGAAATAGGACATATGATTAGCTCTGAAATAACTTTAACTTTTGAATAAGCTCATTGTTGCTTAATTAAGGTATATTGATTTGTAGAAACTTCAGAGGTGTTCTTGTTCCAAATCAGAAATTTGCTGGATTTCTTACTATGTAACTTTTGTGCTTCTTAATTTACTTGTTGGAACACTGTCAGTAACAGAGTTTAGTGTTCTTTCAAAAATAAATTTAATAATTGGTTCTTCCTCTATTTAAAAGGAACCCACTTGGCTTATTTTATGTATTTTCTTAAAGTAAGCAAAAATTCTAGAAATGCTACTGGGCATATTCTCATTGTTTAAACTTGCTATTTTATAGCCAAACCCTTAATAACTTTAATTGCATCAATCCCTCATCCTAAAATTTTACTCTTTATCTTGATTTGTCCAGTACTCATGGATTCCTGATTAAGAAAGCTTTCTAATGCCATTGATGATAGAGTTTAATCTATGGTATAAGGTAATAGGAAATGAGCTTTATTTATCTATGCTGTCAAAAACTTATTAAAACCCTCACTCTTTACAGGATATTGTTTTAATCAGAAGCACCATGCTTCTGTCTAGTGAATAAATCTGTTTGCCATCTCTACTCTTTTTTTTTTTTAAGATTTTATTTATTTCTTTGAGAAAGAGAGGGAAAGAGCACATGTGTGTGCACATGAGCTGGGGGGAGGGGCAATGAGCTAAGTAGACTCCCCACTAAGCAGGGAGCCTGATGCAGGGCTTGATCCTAGGACTCTGAGATCCTGACCTGAGCTGAAGACAGATGCCCAACTGACTGAGCCACTCAGGCACCCCTCCATCTCTACTCTTAAAGCTGAAAAATCTAATTGCTAATCACTTCCTCTGGGAATCCTGCTGAGATTACCCATTTATGTTCTGAATTTATGTTCTGAATTTATGTGATTTTAAGGAACATTTATTGGTATGTTGCCTTATAACTTGTTTTCTGATGATTTAGTTCTTATGATCTATCTTCACAGACTATAGACCCTTGATGACAAACACTGTCTTCCATTGCTCATATAACTAGAAAATCTCTGAGACTAGCACTCATTCACCTAGAAAGCTCAAATAATATTCCCAATGATGATTTTAAGTCACACTAAAATTCTAAAGTGGTCTCTGAATTATCAAAGGAAGTTTAAACTGAGTCTCATACTGTACTCCGATATTTTGAAATTTGAGTGTCTGAATGATGAATGTATGCAGTCGTGTTCAGTGCTTAGAGCATGCTATCCCCAATCATTCTGAATAAATGGAAGTTTACTATGTGGTGTTCTGCAGAGAACAGGAATTTAGGGATTGTGTTTGGTTTTAACAAAATGGAATGAAACCCCCCCAAAAGAAGAACATCTTTTAAATTTGGTTTTCATTATTTTAGATTTTGTGATAAACTGTCAAACAAGGCCCCGGCTGAACCTATGAAAATGGGGTTTACCTACTAAATCATTTGCATAAAGTAGGTTTACTTAGCACCTACTGTGTACCATATACTCTTCTAAGATCTTGGGATATATAATTCCTGCCCATATGGAGTTCACATGCTAATGGAGAGGAGTACAGCAGAAACACAATTAGAAGTTAGTAAACGGAGGTGCCTGGGTGGCTAAGTTAGTTCCATGTCCGACGCTTGGTTTCAGCCCAGGTCATGATTTCAGGGTGCTGGGATTGATCCCTGCACTGGGCTCTGTACTTAGCAAGGAGTCTGCTTGAAGATTCTTTCCCTCTGCCCCTCCCCCCACTCTCTTTTTCTCAAATAAATAAATAAATACATCTTTAAAAGAATTAGTAAAAATATTGGATACTGCCAGTTGCCGTACAGGAAAATCCAGCCAGGAGGGAGGATAGAGAAGATGAGAAGGAAGCATAGAGAGGGTGGTTAGGGAAGGGTGCTCTGCGAAGGTGATGTTTAAACAACGACCTCCGGCAGTGATGGCTGAGCCATGGACGGGCAAACCAGCAAGTGTAAAAAGCAGGGAAGTGTGTACCTGCCAGGCACAGGAACCAGCAAGCAGCCTTGTGGTCTGAAGTGGGTTGGGTGGGGAGGTGAGTGGTGGAACACAAGGTCAGATCCTGTAGGACTATGCTTCTCCACATTGGCAACTCTAAGAAATCCCAGATTTGCAGCATACATGTGAATCAGGATTTGAAGGACTCAAGCTTAGGCCCCAACCCAGAGGCTCTGGTTTTCTAAGGCTGCCCAGGTGATCCGCTGAAGACCATGGTGAGGATTTTGGCTTTTTTCTTTTTTCTTTTTTTTACTTTTTTCCAGTCTTATTGAGATATAATTGACATGTAATATCTCATTGGTTTAAGATGTGCAACACAATGATTTGATACATGAACATATTGTGAAATGATCACAGAAAGTTTACTTAACATCCACTACCTCATATAGTTACACATTATTTTCTTGTGATGAGAACTTTTAAGATCTACTGTCTTAGCAGCTTTGACATTGATAATACAGTATTGTTAGCTATACTTACTGTGCTGTACATTAACACCCCCAGATCTCATCTTATAACTGGAAATTTGTACTTTGTGGCCACCTTCACCCACTGCCCTTCCCCACCCCCACCCATGGCAATACTAATCTGTTCTGTTCCTATGAGTTCAGTTTTTTAAAGTTCCATATACAAGTGAGATCATACTGTATTTGTCTTTGTCTGACTCATTTCACCTAGCACATTGCTCTCAAGGTCCATTCATGCTGTCACAAATGGCAGGGTTTCCTTTTTTCCTGTGGCTGAATAATATTTCTATATATCACACACACTGTATTTTCTTATCCATTCATTTCCGGAAGGATACTTGTTTCCATCTTTGGCTTTTATTTAGAGCGAGATGGCATGACCTCTCTTCTAAAAAGAATCATTTTGGTTCCTGGGTTGAGGTGCAAGGGCAGAAACAGGGAAACAATTGACTTAAGGAAAGCTATTTGGCATGCAGGCTTACAAAGCAGTGTGGTGAGTTCAAGAAACTCTAATGGAACATTATCAGGCCCCGTATTAGTATTGCTTAGTACAAAATAAACAATGTATATGGCAGGTCCCTTCATGCATAATACAATTGCTTCATTCTAAAAGGATCCTGGAAATCATGTGTGATTAGCTTTCTCTGCAATGGTTTGGGTTAGAGAGGTTTTGGTGGGCTCAGAGGAGAAGGCCTTTTTCTCTCTCTGGTTAGGGTGTCACATCCCTCTCCCTCATGACTCATGTGTCAGAGGCTCTGCAGAGGAGCAGAACCAGAGGAAAGGCGCGGGTGGGCTGTGATACAGCCAGGGAGGTGGCTCGTGTTTGTTTGTGGGCTTAGCCTTGAGGTGTGCAAAGCCTGGGCTCTGGCGGAGGAGCCCGTAGTAGTCTCTGAGTTTGCGATGGTCCCTTCTCTGCTATTCTGCTGAGAGGTGGGACAAAAAGAAGAGGGAACCAGAAAAATATCCACTCTACTGAGCCAATGATGTGAGATGGAAATGACACAGGGACCACTTTGTTGGAATCTTTATCCCTCAGGTTCCTCATCTGGAGATAAAGGTACCTACCATATAAAGTGAGTTTGAGACAAGTGAGATAATCCACATAAGGTGCTTTGCACAGCACCAGGCCCATAGTAAGGACTTAAAAAAATTTATTGTTACACTCTTGGTTTGTTGATTATATATGAAAATACTGAAATGTTTAATGTAATTTATCATAACCATATTTTATTCTTTGGCCTAACATAATCTGGTGATTGATCTTAAACATGGTACACACTTTTATGACCACATCAAGCCTCCAAATGGTATCTGGTAAGGAACTAATTTGTGGAGATTTGTTCAAGTGCGACTAGTACTTATGACCTCCCTGTAAATAATATACCCAATACATAGGTTTTGGGTCTTTTATTTACTATTCCACATCAGAAAGTGTTCAGGTCTAACCGACCTTTACCTAAATTTCTGTCTACAGGGAACAGTGTTAACCTGGCAGTTCAAATGAGCACAATATCTTTATTTTAACACATATAGAATATCAAACCAGGCATACTACCACAATGAAAACAAGTTCAGTAACAGGCTGAGTGGCCTGTGCTTGGTGGGTTGGCAATATGTTTTAACAAGTTCTCCGGATGATTTTGATATATTTCCAACTTTGAGAGTCACCAATTTAGGGTTTAAAACAAATCAGTTTGCCCACCTCCCCAACCACACCCATGTGTGAATGTATAGCAATGAGTTAGACATGTATAAGGGGCATTTCTGCCTTACATGTTGGGTTTATCTACACGTGTTTGAAGAAGTCATTCAGTGTGTTTATTATTTGAGCGTATGTGATTAAGAGGGTATTTAAGTATATTAAAATACTGGTTTTAGAAACTTTTCCCCATTTCTTACCTTATGGAAGGAAATATTCTTTGTTCCTTCTGGATTTCATTCAGTTAATAAGAATAATAGGTGGAAATGCAGAAAAAGTTAAGAAAAGGAGGTGGAGGGGCCCCTGGGTGGGTTGATCAGTTAAGTGTCTGCCTTCAGCTCAGGTCATGATCCCAAATCCCAGGATCGAGCCCCACATTGGGCTCCCTGCTCTCAGGAGCCTGCTTCTCCTTCTCCCTGTGCTCCACCCCCACTTATGCTCTCTCTCTCAAAGAAATAAATAACATCTTAAAAAAAAAAAAGAAAAAAAGGTGGATCACTTCGTTTGAGATAAGATAAGGCTACCCCTGGGAGGTGGAGGAAGCTAGTCCTCTGTAAAGAGATTCTGGGAACTGTACCAGACAAGGCTCCAGGCACAACTGAGAAATATTGAAAGTTATCTTCAATGTCTTCTGGCTTTCTCTCCCAGGGGTCTTGTGCTCTTGGTTTACCCACTGTGGTTGTGTGAGTGATATCTCACATTTACTGAGAGCCTATCTTGCACCTTCTTGAAGAGCTCAAAGAGCATTGTACCATTTAATTTCACAACTATCCCAGGAGAATGTGGCCTCTTAAAAAGAATAAGACTCACAGAGGTAAAATAATCTGTCCAAATTAGAGATAGAAGAGTCAGAGACAACTCGAACTAGACTTGCCTGTTTCCAAAGGTCATGCTCTTTATCTCTATGCAACAGTATCTCTGAGCAGTGCCCCAAATTCCAGAGCAGTGCCTTCCTCCTCCCTTTAGTCACTTCCCACTCAAATTGTGATCTTGCAAGCTCCCGGTTCTGTGGGGGCAGTGGATGTGGGGAAGTAACTGTCTAAATGGGGTAGCAGTCGTAATTCAACAATCTTTTTCAGGTTGTTTGTGTCTAAAAAGAGAATGCTCAAAGAGGTAGCTTTTTAGATGTTAACTGTTTGGGGTGGCCTTTCTAGCAGTATAGGAGCTGTTGGGGAAAAAAACTGTCTTATACCCTTTAAGGTTCTTCTGGCTAGTCTAAGAATTAAATTGACGTGAGACAAATTACAGGAGAAAATATAATTTAATTACATACATATGGGAAATCCAGATAAATATGAGAGATTCCAAAGACAATTAGGCAAAAATGAGGCATGTATATCATTCTGGACTAAAGAGAAGGGGATAGAGGTTTGGGGCTTCAAAGGGAAGGAAGGTAATTCACAGAAAGAGTAAAAGAGTAAAGGTTTAGTAAACAAACCTTTCCAGGGAGGAATTTTAACAGACAGACATTGCTAAGTTCCTCCTTGTCTACCACTCCTAGTTCATATCATAATGTAGTTATCTATGGTGATAACTCTCTTCTAGGAGTAGGTCCTCTATCTAAATTCTTTAAGACAGGTAGGGAGAAAGTCAAAGTTTCTTCTTGAGCCTTCTGTTTCTTAAAAATAATCAGCCTAAATTAATCTGCATGCCTGAGACACATTTTGGAGTGGCAAATTTTGCTCCCCCACATAGCTAATGGATAAGGTATTTTGGAGTAGGTTAAGGGGAATTTTCCAAATCGAGCTCTTCAGCGAACTGTCTACCCTGACCATGAATAAAGAGAGATGTATATTGCTTTGGTGTGTGTGTGTGTAAAGGGATCATTCTGTGGCAGATGCAGATTAATCTAGAATGAAAATTGGACCTAATTTTTTGTTAAGTAATTCCTTTTCTTAGTCTTAGTGAGGTTAGTATTCTCAGAACTAACTTAAAAAATACTTGTTGTTGAACATTTCCTATGTACTCAGTGATAGACATTGGGGTATAAAAACTGAGTTCAAGAAACAGTCTAGTGGGGGAACTAGAGACAGAATATTATAAAACATTGTTGATGGAAGAGTGATGGATATGATCCCAAAGAACTGTGGAACAGAATTATGGAAAAGAGACACCCAAGTCAGCTTGGGGGAGTCAGAGAAGTGTTCCAGCTGGTGCAAGTAACCCATTGCTTATTCTTAAAGAAGGGATACAAGTCAGAGTGGAGGACATGGCTAGAGGCATCCAGCCTGGGTTTGTGGACACATTTTAGTACTGTTTCAGCATAAAGCAATTGGTAACTGGGAATTCAGCAAGTGGTAAAAAGACTACATAGGAGAGGTATGGATTTCTTAAACACTGTTTAGGAGCATTGCCTTTCTGCTGTAGACCAAGGAGGCTATTAAATGCTCTAAGATGAAAAATGACATAGGTCAATTTACATTTTAGGTGTATGATCTGGCAAATGAGGGTTAAGTTTGAGGAAACCAAATGAGAGGGAGAGAAGTTGCACTTTGGTAGATCCTAGTGACCACACACCTACATGTTGCACGTTGGTAGATCCTAGTGACCACACACCTACAAGATGGTTATTATTTGTGTTCTGAAATCTGGAACTATTTGCCCCCTTAATTTTAAGAATTTTTGTTATACTTTAAACATGTTTTTAAAAATCAAAGATACACACAGTTATTAGCCAGCCACCTGCTGTCCCTTATTCAACTCTAGTCCTCTTGTGCAAAATTCACCACTTGTCTTCTAATTATTTCTTCTTGTGGTTACTTCTATACCACAAAATGATGTTCTTCTGCCCCTATGTTGTGATTTATCAACTCCCGATATTATCAGTAAACTTCTCATCATATTACACAATGATATAACATGCCTCCTCCCAGTTCACATTATACTTGTATCACATTTTTAGTTCCTCGATTGGTTACCAATCCGTTTACATAGGTCATGACCTGAAATCTATGGCTTTTACTGCCTACACCCACTTAGCATCAACCGAATGGAGTAAACAGATCCCAGTGGGAGAGGAGAGGGGAGCTGGTAAAACAACCCAGCCAGGAGGCCTCCCACAATACAGCCACTCAAGACTGTCCATTGGAGAAATGTTTAATTTATCAACATGTTTAATTTATTAAGAGCTAGATCACTCTTTCTACGTGGCCACTTGTCAGCCTCTTGTTTATTAAGGTAGAAAATAAAATCTTCACATTACTTCTTTATTCTCTTTTGCCTCTCCACCCCCAAGATCCCCTAAGCTGTCCTAGTCGGTTATAACTTACTATGAACCAGCAGTCAAGAATGCTTTTTTTTGGTGATGTATTATGGCCTTATGTGGGTGGGAAGAGATTTTTTTAATGCAGGCAGTAATTTTTTTTTTGTCTGTGCATAGCAAATCTGCTTCCTCTAAGAGCAGTGGCAACCAGAGCTCCTTCAGTGTGTGACTAATTCACGTGACTCAGCCACAGTCTTGGGCTTTGTTGTGGAAAGAGAGTCAATTCCTGCTGAATATGTATCTGTTTTGATTGTTGTCCTAAATTTTGAGCTGAAAATGCAGTGAGTAACATTTTAAATCTCATATTTAATAGTGACACTTTTTTGTACCCCATTTCCTTAATTTCTAACTTAATTCGTCGCAGTCAGAGACTAGACCTGTATGACTTGAGCCCTTTAAATTTTTTTGAGATTTGCTTAATGGCTCAGATTATAATGGTAGATGTTCCATATGTGCCTCAAAAGAATGTCTATTTTGTTGTTAGAGGGACTGTGCTATAAATGTCAATTAGGTCAAGTTAGCGGATAGTTTTGTTTGAGTGTTCTGTATTCTTACTGATTTTCTATTTGTTATATCACTTATTGAGAGGGGTTATTGAATTCTTCAAATATAATTATGAATTTGTCTATTTCTCCTTGGAGTTCTGTCAGTTTTTGCTTCATATATTTTGAAGCTTTGTTAAAAGCTATGGAAACATTTAGGATTATCACGTTCTCCTGATGAATTGACACTTTTATCATTATGAAATGACTTTTTAAAAAGTCTCTGGTAAAATTCTTTAGCAATGGAATCCCTTAGTCAAGTCACTTATTCCATAAGACCTTTGGATGACTGAAGGCAAGACCACCCACCCATAGCAATTGAAGCGAACTGCTACTTATGCCAGATGGAAAATGCTTGGTTTGAGGTCCTGGGTGCAAGATCCCGCCACATTATTGGCGGGATCCTTCAGTTTTAGACTGAAGTCCTTTTTACATTTTGAACAATGGTAATGGCCAATGGAAACATTACACTTAGAAGACATGAAACTAGCTTGTTAAGGAGATACAACTTTGTGAGGTTCAAGCACAAAATTTTATTTTCTCCAACCACTGTCTTTGATTCCCTTTTGTCCATTCTTCTTGTTCTACTAGGCAGCAGGTTTTTTAAGAGCTCTGGTACTGGTCCACTTACCTTCTAATCACTTCCAATTTATTGAACTTCGTCCACTGTCACTTCTAATCATAGGTCTCTTTCAAAACCTTCCCTCTCCCTCATCACCGGTTAGACTACTGGCTTACAAGACCTTCAGCAAGGAAGCTACGTGGTTTGCCTTTCTGTTCCCTTTCCTCATTTCATTTTGAGGGATTAGGGACAAAGAGGGAGTGTGGGAGCACAGCTACCATCTCCCCATGTTGACTGTTGTTGCCTTTTTTGCGGAGACAGGTGGACTGTGGATGCTGTCTTTGTACCAGGTGCCCAGAGGCTGATTCTCTTGGGGAATATTTAATCAGTTCTTAAGAGACCACGTGAGGCTTCTCCACCATACGATTCCCTCTTTGAGGGTCTAGCCCTGACCCGGCCTCTTCCAGCCTCCCTCAGTACCTGCCCCCAGCAGTCTGCCCTCACTGGTGGAGCTCACCCACCAGGCAGACAGGTCTTTAGAGTGTGGCTCTGCAGGGCAGATTCCTCTCAGCATCTTGTGCAAGCACCATTCACCACAGGACACTCAAGGGTCCATTCCATGCCAGGAGAAGACACTCATGCCGCTCGCGGCCACCCCTTCTCTAAGACCTACCATTCCCCTCCATTTTCCTTCCCCTGCTCAGGGAGGTGGAGAGAAAATCATCAATTTCATTCAATTTCTCTTAAGATGTCATTCTTGACTTTTAAACGTATCTCTAATCCAGACTTTCTACACCTTGGCACTGTTGACATTTTGGGGTGGAGAATTCTTTGTGGTGAGGGACTATCTGTCTCTTGTACTATAGGATGTTTAGCAGCATCCCTGGCTAGTATCCACTAGATGACAGTTGTGATAATAACAAAAATGTCCCCAGATATTATCATATGTCTCCTGGTGATAGGGTGACCAACTATCCTGGTGCTAGGGCTGAAAGTCCCATGTCTTGGTATAATACACAGAATACTGTCCCCCTAAAGCAGTCCACATGCAAATCCCCCAAATCTGTGAATGGATTACCTTCCATGGCAAAAGGATTTTTGCAGATGTGACTAGTTAAGTATCTTGAAATGAGAAGATTATCCTGGATGATTTGGATGAGGCCATGGTAATCGCAAGGGTCCTTATAAGAGGGTGACCAGAATTCCAGAGTCAGAGACATGACAACAAGAGGTGAGATCAGAGCGATGCAGTTGCTGGCTTTGAAGATGGAAGGGGCTTGGAGCCAAGTAATGCGGTGGGCAACTAGTAGTTGGGAAAGGCAAGAAATAGATTCTCCCCAAGAGCTTCCAGAAAGAACACAATCCTGTCAACCCCTTGACTTTATTCTAGGGAGACTTCCAACCTCCAGCACTGTAAGATAATAAGTTTGCATCATTTAAGCCACTATATGTATGCTTATTTGTTATAGCAACAATAGGAAACTAAAAGGCTTGAAAATTCCTCTGTCCCAACCCAAACCAGGAATGTTGGTCATCCTATATGGGGGACAAAATTACCCCTGGATGAGACACACTGCTCTAAGTTTTAGGAGTTGCTTTTTCTTGAGCCTTGCTCACTTAGCTTTGAGAAGGGACGTCTCCTTTTCCCTTCTTATAAGATGAGGAAGGAATTATCTCTTACCACAGAATATTACATCCCTCACAGGGCAATTGCACAACAACTTCCTCTTACCTCTCTACTAACTCAGTCTTTGGGAGGTGGGGTGTGGGGCTGGATGTGTGTGGTGTTGGTTTTGTGGGAGTATCTGACACAACTGATGCTTGGTTTTTTGTCCCCAGCTTTTGCCAAAACTTTTGCTGATTCCAAGGCAAAAGAAAACCCCCATTCAACTTTCTATTAGCCTCAAAAGGTGCTTTGGGCAAAGCCTTTTGTAACTTATAAAAAGCAACTTCTGCTTTCTGGTTGTCTATGAATATGAGTAAGAAGATCTGATTTCAGGTACAACAGTTCCATTTCCTACCTCTGGTGGGCTACTTAGTCAGGTCCCAATATATGCTCCTCCATAGTAATATAGTTGTAAGGAAAACACTTGGCTGCTTGGCTAAGAAGTATACTTTCAAGTCTTCCTATCAGCTAGCTGTGGATAAGGACTAAAGTCTGGCCAAAAGGATGTTAGTAACTTCTGGGTCATGTCCTAATAAGGAAGTAGCTTGCCCTCTGCTTCCTCTTTTCCCTAGGGTAGGAATGCAGATAAAATGATTGTGAATTAGCATCAACCAACCAGATGAGGACAACACGCCAGAGGATAATGGAACCACAAGATAGAAAGAACCTGGGTCCCTGGATGACCCCATGGATTAGAGCTACCTACCTATCCTTAATTAAGTAAATTGTGTATGTACAAGCCTATCAATAAAATTATTCACATTCTTGTCCATTTCTGTGTTTTACATAGTAGGGATTCCCAAGCACTGTCATACTGATGATGTTCCTGACAATATTTTCAACAGTCCAGGTCTAAATGAAAAAATGAGAATAATGCAGTGATTAAGAGAGTGAAAAGAAAAGCCACTAACTGGGAGATGGTATTTGCATATATCTGATAAAGGATTTGTTTCCATAATATATAAAGAACTCTCAAGAATGAATAGTAGGAAAACCAAATAGACCAATTAAAAAAGGGGCAAAAGAATTAAGCTGACATTTCATTGAACAGGATATATGGATGGTAAATAAGCACATAAAAAGAGGTTTAACATCATTAATCATTAGGGAAATGCAAATCAAATCCACAAATACCACCAAACATTAGAATAGGTAAACAAAAATCAACATTGCCAAGCGTAGGCTAGGAAAGGAGCATTGAAACTCTCATCTCTTTCTGGTGTGAATCAAAATGAGATGGCCACTTGAGAAAACAGTTTGGAAGTTTCTTGTGAAGTTAAATACACATTTACTGTACGAACTAGCAGTTCCTCTTCTAGGTATTTACCCAAGTGAAATGAAAACCTATGTTGACACAAAATTCTGTATTTGAATATTTATAGTGGCTTTATTCATTATCACCCCAAACTGGAAACAAACCAGTGTGTTAGGGTTGGAGAAGCTTTAGTCTATATTTGAAGTTCTCCTTAGTTATTTTTGGGGGTGGGGGAGAAGAGGCAGAGGCAGAGGGAGAGAGAATCTCAAGCAGGCTCCACACCCAGCACAGAGGCTGACATGCAGAGTTTGATCCAAACTAGAAACAAATCAAATGTTTCTCAACCGGGTCACAGGTAAACAGTATGTGATACATTCATGTAATGGAATACTACCAGCAATAAAAGGAATGAATTACTGATACATGCAACAACATGGCTAAATCTCATATACATTATGCTAAGTAAAAGAAGTCAGACTCAATAGTCTACCCACTGTATGATTTCACTTATATGATAATCTTGCAAAGGCCAAACTGCAATGACTAAACAGTCAGTGGTTACCAGGGGCTGGTGGTGGTGGTGGGGTGAATCGCAAAGGAGCACAAAGGAATTTTTTAGGATAATGTAGCTATTCTATCTAACTGTTTTGTTGTGGTGGGGCTACACAACTCTCTCCATTTGTCAAGACTTGAGGAACTGTACACTAAAAAGGGTGAAATTTACTATATGTAAACTCTAATGAAAAATGGAAAAAAATAATGCAATGAATTTTGAATCAACTAGTTAAAGATGTTATACACATTATAACTTGTAGCATTGTGTTGATGATAGTAGAGTATAACATTTCTTATTTTTTATTTGGCAGAATAAAAAGTTGGCAACTTTATACTGGAATCCCAGATTTTTGGTGGACATCTTGGTGGATGTACTCTCAGCCTGGGATTCACTGCCTTAGAAGTCCAAACTCTGTAGATTGAATTCGGGATCATTGGTGCAATAAAATAAAACCACTCAAATCATATCGAGAAAGGTGTTTACTAGGGAGATCTAGAGGATTCCTGTGGAACCCAAATGCAAGCGCTCTTCCTGGAAGAGCCTATGGAAATAAGAAAGCCTTGGGCAGCTTCCTCTCTCCCCCCTCATTTTCCCTCTCCTTGGGTTACAAGTTTTCTCCTCTGCTGTTCTCTCCATCACACTCTTCTACCCTGGCTGCATCCGGGATTCTTCTGCTTGTTCATGGCCCAATATGGCAGCCACCCCAAGTTATAAGTGATCTCTGACTTAGTCCCAGTTCACAAGAGACAGAACCTGACCAGCTCAGCTAATCATAGGTCGACTCTTCAGAGCAGGCAGCTGTGGTGAGAGAGCATTGGGTTATGAAGAACTAAGAGGCTGGGGCTGTGGGCATACATCAGATTATTAAAGAACAGGTGTGGGAGGCAATGACTGGTACCTTTACTATAAAAGAGTTGTGTTCATAGACTGCTCTTAGTAAATGCTTGGCAAATGAGTAAAGTAAACCAAGGAATGTTTCCAATCCTCTCTCTGTGTGTCGACGAAAACAGGTCCTGAATTGTGAGACTTTGGCTTACTGAAACTCTGATGTTTACAATATACTCAAAGATGCACCATTTTTCATAGCACAGAGACTAATGAAAGTGGCTTCTATTTAGGTATTATGCCTCTGGCTCAATTCGCCACCTATCTTAAATAAAAATAATGCGTTATGTCTTCATAGATCTAGCGAATGCCAACAAATCAAACTTCCCAGTGTCCCCGAGTATCCTTATTTATTACACGAGGAACCTAGGATTCAGTTAGGTTAAAGAAACTGCAATGGCTACACAGCAAGGGACTCTCAGTGCTTTGATAAGGACTTGGAAGTTTCTAGCTCCCAGACTCATGATCCGTCTACTAGGTCACTCTCTGAAAAAAATTTTGACATTAAAAAGATTGACTCATTCTGTAACCATGAGAATTGGAAACAACTACTGTACTGTGCTTTTTTTTTTTTTAAGTTTTTATTACACAAGCAATACATTTTATTATAAAGAAATTAGAAATTGTGGCAAGGTAGGCAGAAAAAAATTGCAGACAGAGATATTTTATTTTAAACACAAAAGGGAAGATTTGTTCTGTTTAATCACTGTGGCAGGTCAGCCTCTCCACATTTAGAGCAGCACCAGCAACTTCTTTCTTCGGGGTTGAAGAAGTGAACATTTTCCTCCTCTTCCCACATTACAGCTTCCCTGTTGGCCCTTCAGAGAGGGAGAATCACTCCTTTGCTAGTGGCTGCCAACATGCTTCCGGTCTAAGAGCTTTCCAATGTCTTCATGGAGATAAAGCAAAACCACGGCTCAAGTCCAGAGGAGGCCTGGAGCAAGTACTATGAAAAATGGTCTCTATGTTTGAAAACAAAAACAAAAACAAAACAAAAACCAGCTCAGTTCAACACACGTAGTCAAGATTCAATGTACCATATGCTAGGGAATAATAGTAATAGCCTTCCCCTATGCCAGATACTTGCTATAACAATACTAAGTGGAAGGACAATTCTGTTTTATTTATGAGGACTCCGAGGATTTTGAGAGGTTATGTAACTTGCCTAAGGAACCACAGCTAGTGAATTATATGGACAGAATTTGAACCTAGACAGTCAGACTCCAGAGCCTGCTACCTTAACCAGTACTATCTGAAAAGACAAAATTCTTGGATTCATTAAACAAGAATTTGGGGTGTGGGAGCAGGAACTTAAAAACCACAAAAAGTACAAAGAGAGTTTAAGAATCATATTTCTACCACTCAGAATTAATCATGTACTGTGTTTGGTGTTTTTTTTTTTATTAGGATTAAAAAAAAATCACATGCTCTCAATAAGATAACTCAAATAATGCAGAGGTGGACTAAGTTGAAAGTAAAAAATAAAAAAAAGAAAGTAAAAAGTTATCACCCAAAATTCCCACCATATTAGATATCTTTCTATCTACCTATTCAGATGGGGGGCAAGCACTTTATTTCGTGCCTCTAAATTCATTTCAAAGTCCTGTTTAGTGATAAAGCATCATGGGAGATGTTTTTTCTATCTCTTTTCTCGTTCCTCTTCTTAAATGCATGTTGGGCCCTTTTAGGGTAGAGTCATCTTCCATCCATCCATCATTCCATCCATTCACCTCCCTATCCATATCTACCCATCATCCATGCATCTGTTCAGTGGCTATTGCTTCCCAGCCATTGTACTAGGTGCTTGGGATGAAAAGTTTCTGGTAAATGGTCAAAGAAAGCCTGTTGCAAAAAACAGACAGTTGAAAACAATTATAGAAATTTAATAGCAAATTATAAGGTACTCTGTAAACATGGAGGCAAAATGGCAGTAACAGCAATTTACACCAATTGAGAAGTTACCATGTCGGGCACTATTCCAAGCTCATCATGAAGTATATTAATTCATTTGTGCCTGGGGAGGTCAAGGAAGGTTTTCTGGAGGAGGCAACATTTGAGTTGAATCGTGAAAAGGCGAGGAGTCTCTTAACGGAGCTTAGGGTAAAGAAAATGTATCCCAGGCAGATGGAACAATCAGAAAGAGCGTGCTCTGACAACTGTGAGTGCTTTCTTGGGAGCGTAGGGAGCTTTTTCAGGGGGAAGGAACAACAGCTGAGACCAGAAAGGTCGGGTCATGAAAGGGCATCATGAAGAATTTTAAGGAACCGAATGGCATAATTTGATAAGTATATTATAAAGATCTTTCTGGCTTTATGTGGAGTGTAGATTGTAGGAGAATAAACATGAAGGTGGAGGGACCAGTAAGAAAGATCTATGAGAATTAGTCCATTTGAAAATTGATAAGGGCCTGAATGAAAGGTGTGCATCAGGGAGGGAAGAGGAGGAAGGAGAGGTGTCCAGGGGTCAGAATGGCCAGGGAATAATTATAATAATGATAGGAAACATTTACTGAGCGCTTAGCAGTGCTCATAAATCTCTCCTGCAGCCTTATTGGATAGACCCTGTCATTAGTCCCATTTTACAAATGAGGAAACTTTCTTTCTCTCTTTCCCTTTGCTCCGTTGTTTTGTTTCTTAAATACCACATATGAGTGCAATTATATGGGTTTTGTCTTTCTCTGACTGACTTATTTCACTTAGCATTATACTCTCTAGCTCAGTCCACATGGTTGCAAATGGCAACATTTCATTCTGCTGATGGCTGAGTAATACTCTACTATGTACATATTCCACATCTTTTTTATCCATTCATCAGTTGATGGACACTTGGGCTGTTTTGAGAATTTGGCTATTGTAGATAATGCTGTTATAAACATCGGGATACACATATCCCTTTGAAGGGTTCTTATATCCTTTGGGTAAATACCTAGTAATGCAATTCCTGGATCATAGGATAGCTCTATTTTTACCTTTTTGAGGAAGCTTATACTGTTTTCCACAGAGGGTGTACCAGTTTGCATTACCATCAACAGTGTAAAAAGGGTTCCCCTCTCTCCACATTCTCACCAAGGAACAGACTCTTAACTATAGAGAACAAACTGGTGGTTAAGTGGGTGGTGGACAGGTGAAACAGGTGAGGGGGATTAGGAGTACACTTATGAGGAGCACTGAGTAAGGTACATAATTGTTAAATCATGACATTGTACCCCTGAAACTAATATTACACTCTATATTAACTAACTGGAATTTAAATAAAAATTTAAGAAACCCAAGTGAGAAAGCAGAGCTGTTAAGTAACTTGCTCAAAGTTATAGAGTTAGCAAGTGCTGGGGACTAGTAGTGAACCCAGGTTTTCTGACTTCTGACCCTGTGCTATGCAAACCAGCATTTTCGACAATTATACATTCAGGGGGAAATCAAGACAGAGACTCAAAGAATAACCAGATGTGGAAGTAAGAGGTTGATGCCTATGATGATTTTCAGATTCCTATATTGGGCAAATCCTGGGAGCAACTGGAATTACTGTAACATTCTAAAATAAGAATAGGAAGGTGTCAAACTGCTTAGCAGGCGAGTGCAGGCGAACTGCTGCTTAGCAAATCAGATTTACTTTTCTCCTTTTACATATGTGATAGAGAGAATTTCTCAGTGTCACTGTGGCAGAGAATGACAGTTATCTTCCATATCCATTCTCATCTTCTTTAGTAAATAGAAGACATGATTTTTGGGTGGGCTCATGGCCACCATATTATTTTCCCCAGCTATATGTGGTGACATGAGTAAATGTAAGAAGAGGCCAGGTGAGCAGCTTCTGAGAAGTGCCCTTAAAGGAGAAAGGCTAGCACTTCTTGCCTTTCTTCTTTCTGGCTGGAATACTAACATGATGGCTGGAGCTGGGGCAGCCATCTTGAACCATGACATGGACCTGGGGATGGTAGAACAATAACAAAGAGGGAGCCTGAGTCCTTAACACTATGGAGGGCTACATCAGCCCTTGGAATGATGACCTTTTTGTGAGTGAATGCCTTCTTATTTAAGCCACTACCATTTTGATTTTTCTGGTAGTTAAAGCCAGCTTAGTTTGAATACATTGATTATGATGTACTTTGCAGAGCATATTTCATTATAGCCTTTGTTTTCACCTTTCGTTTTAGGTGAATAACTTATTTATTCATTCAACATAAATTTGCTGAGTTCTTAGTATTCATCACAGAATATTCTAGACATTGATGACATAGCAGTGAACAAAACAAAATCCCTGCACTCTTGGAACTTACTTTTGAGTGGAGGAGAGAGATACTGAATGAATATCTATACACACAACATGACACCAGTTATTAAGCTTTTACTGTTCCGAACTCTCCTTCTTTTGCTTTACAATGCTGGAGCTGAGACTCAGTGAACCATGCTGCTGCTTTGCCTGTCGGATCCTTGTGGAGTTCTACTGAGAGGGGGCATCAGAGAGCATCTGGACTGCCGGGAGAGGCAGGAGGGACATATGCATGTCTCTTGTTCGCTGTGCAGTGCCATCCCCGTTGCTTTCCTCCAGAAGCATCAACACCTCCGGCAGGTACTTCCTTCCTAGTTGTCTGTGCTCTGGCTTTGCAGGAATCCCCTCTTCCCTACTTAGGTTAATTTGCTAGGGCTGCCATATCAAAGGACTGGAGACTGGGTGGCAGAAATAATAGAAATTTATTGTCTCACAGCTGTGGAGGCTGGAAGTCTGAGACTCCAGTGTTTGTCATGGTTGGTTTCTTCTAAGGCTTCTTGGTTGGCTTGCAGATGGCCTGTCTTCTCTCCGTCTTCACATGGTCTTCCTTCCCTACCCATCTGTGCTCTCTGTACCCAGATCTCCTCTTCTTATAAAGACTAGGGCCCTTTGAACTTTACTTCCTGAAAGGCCCTAGTTACAAATACAGTCACATTCTGAGGTACAGGGAGTTAGGACTTCAATTTACAAATTTTGGCAGGGACCCAACTTAGACCACAATGCTATTCCAACCTTCTAAATTTTAATAATTCCAACCTCTTTCCTTTGCTTCCCTGGTCCCAGGAGTGGGAGCTACTTTCTTCAATTGTTAAAGCCATGAAATCTTGTGTTCCTTTTTTGCATTTTTGGTTCTTCGGCACCTGGTGCTCAGTTCTTTACATTCAGTTTTCTCCATTAGAATAACTGGGTTCTTTCTCTTCCACAGCCCCGACTAGTGCGAAGCGAGGCTGTGTAGCAATTATAGAGATAGTAGGGCGATGTCCCAGGGAATTGGGCTGGCCTTCCACACAGGCTTTCAAGAGGTGCTGCTTCCAAGAATTACCACGTTTGTGCTCTGGCTCTTAGCTTGTGATATTCACAAACTCTGTTTCGTCAGCGAGCCTTGAGTTGGCCAGGTTCTTGGTGGTGAGCCTTTGCAAAGCAAACTCACAGGAGATCAAGGTGCAGAGTAAGAACCTGATGACTCTTAGCTTCTTATTAATTATTCTTATTAATACCAAGCCTATTACGGGATATTTGCGCCCTGTGGTTAGCCTTTCTCTTTCTTGAGGAAACCTACATAGGCATCCAAATGTGACCGAAGGACCCTTGGTGAGCATAAAATGTGAGCAAAGGTAAAGAGCAGGCTGATCTGAGCAGTGAGGGGACCAGATTATGATATTCTACTGTATTCGTCTCTGCTAAGGGACAGTCTGACAGGTGGATGAGAACCCTTGTGTTCACTGGCAAGGATGCCCTCTCGAGTGACACAGGCACGTGGACAGTCTGTGGCTCCGTGGGTGAGGTCTGGCTCCCTTTTTCTAGATTTCACACAGGTCAGTGTGTTTTTTTGTTCACATAGTCTTCCTGCATGTGGCTATCGCTGCTTCTCTCTTTTGTATCCATTAACACACAGACGGTATTTTCGGTTCCTTTTATTCTTTTGACTTTCCTTTTAAGGTGACTTTCACCAAAAGCTAATATCATGGAATACACCCCACTTTTAACTGAAGGCATGACTTTATCGCAGAGTTTGAGTGTTATAACCCATGGTAAGGCCCACCAGGGGGCTTCAGATCAATAGGACCTCTTCCGGGAAGGACATGGCCGGTGTTGTCACCAAGTGAAGTGTCGAGCAGAGTGCAGAGAGCGGGGACGAGTACGCCTTCCTCAGGGTTGACTTCCTATCTAGCTGGTGAAGAGAATTTATTTGGGTGCTGTGTTGGAGACTGATGCGGGTCAGTGTCGAATTGGGGAAGTCTTTGAATTTCAGACCAAGGAGTTTGTACTTTTTATAGTTATTAAGGAACCATCGAAGACTTTTGTGTGGGGATGGGGAGTTCACATTGAACCCTGGCCTTCCACCTCCAACTCCGGGGGTCCGGAGGTGACCGCCTTGAGGTATAAACCCTTGTTATATTCCCTTTATTTCACTCTTCATAAAACTTCATGTTCAGTAAAGATGCTGGGTGGAGCAGGGCTCGAAGGGTAAGTAGTTGGGGAGGAGGGGCGCCGAGGAAGCTCAGGAAAGCAGGAGCAAAAACACAAACATAAACCACAGAAGAGGAAAGTGAGCTATTGGTTATTATTTCCATTCCTGTGGATATGAAATATTATCCCAATTGTGGGAAGCCGAGAAAGGCCACAGCAAAATAAAAGAGAAGCGGTCGCATGAACAGTGATGTTCAGAGGTTGGAAAACATCTAAGGTGTAGACTTACGTTATGGAAATATCCTTAACCTCAACAGAATACCAAGAAGGTTCTAAAAGAGAATGCTGGCAACCTTGGATTTGCTTTGTAGGGTCTTCGCCATCAGAGACCCACAAAACTGTAAACCTTGGAAATTGCTGTGTTTTAAAAGAAAGGATTGTGAACCCTTGTCATTTAAAATGCATTTTTCCGGCATCATTTCAAATGAGTCAACCCCCCTCCCCCGCCCCTTTTCAGGCTCCGACTCACTGTGTCTAACATGGATTTAGATATCATACAGTTCTAAGGATTAGTATATCCCAAATGCCTAAGCCACTCTAGCTTGCATGGGTGCAAAATGTTCGGATAAAGACAAAATATAACCAGCTGGGCATTCTGACTCTTCTGCTACCATGGAAGTCACTGGAAAATATGGCCACATCGTGGCTTTTTGGCAATGGCTCACACTTTCTCTTTGGTCACTAAATTCTTCTCTGAGGCCAGTGCCCCTCACACCTGGAGCACTTGTCTTAGGCTCTGCAGATTTTGGCTGTGGCTCACCTTGCCTTGTCCTGGGGACGTGATCGCCATTGCAAACGTGCTTCTTGGTACCGTCTCCACCAGGTCACTAACGTGCATGTCCTTCCTTAGTCTCCTGCTCTGTTCCCGAGTCCCTGTGTTTTCAGCTTTGAGGGTGCTGGATTGGATAAGAACTCCCTCATGCTCACCCCCCTCACCCCACCAGGCATACAGTTTATTAGCCTCCGAGGAAGAAGGCCTCGCTTCTTCCATTAGTCACAACTATAAGTCACTAAGCATCAGCCATTAACATCAGAACTCTCATTTGACTTAGTCTTCGCTTGCATACGTTCCCTCTGTTGCAGGACACCCCTCGTCTCCCCCCCGGCAAGCCCTCCCTCGGGGATTGAACAGACTCGCTCAAGAGCTTGTCTGCTCCGGCCGGGATCACCAAGAGTTCCTGCACGGAGCCTGGGCAATTTGATCCCCACCTTACTGGGAGGCCACGGAATTCCCAGGCCTTCAGGCCCTGCCCAGGAGGCTCACACACGGCCTTTGTCGCTCTTTGTTCAAGAGGCTCCTACCAAGTGCTTTCTGCCCCCTCCACGGGTCCACTGGACCCCCGAGACGACACAACCCCCAGTCGCCCGCCTCCACATTTCTGAATTCCTGTGATGGGCAGGGAGAACAGGCATCACCTTCGGCCTAAACGGAAAAACATTCCTTGATCCTCCGCTAACGCTGGCAGGAGGCAGGCTGGGAATACGCCGTGGAAAAAAGAACACGACCTCGCCAGATTCTCCAGTTTCCAAAGTCGAGAAGAGATGGACTTGGTGCCCCAGAACCGCCCGCCCACCGAACAGCCCGCAGAGAGGGCTCCGCGGCGTGGGCGCGTCCACTAGGGCTTGTTTGGGAGAGCTCGTGGGTCTGAATACCGCCAGCCTGTCCCATAATAGCCTTTAGAAATTCCTTTTAGGGAAATTGTATGCCCGGGGCTGCAGAAGTGAAGAAGGCTATTAAGTTACTCTGCGTTTTCGGGGCGGAGGAGGGACTATTTTTCACCATTTAGGGTAAACTTGGATCATGCCATTCGTTTGGAACATTCTGTCAATCTCCCTATGATGATATCCTACCAATATTTTGGTTTGGCTAACATGGCACGTCTTCCCTGTACCAGTTCCTGCAGAGCCTACCGCCTGCACACAGCTTTCATACTGTAAATTCCTGCAGGGTGGTGACTGGTAAATCTTGGCTCCCACGCAGTATCAACATAATATTTTGTGCATAGTAGGTGGCCAAATTAAATTGAGGTTTTTGTGTCTGGATAGTAATAGGAATTAGTTAAATTTACATAAAAAAAATCTGTTTTGATATAGATAACTATCCATTTATTTCTAATTAAAAACATCTGTTTTTTTTCTGTAACAACTATAACATGACTCCTTTTTCCTAATAAGAATATTTTAACAGCTCTGAAAATTGGACATCATCATTAAAGCTTCTCAACATTTGTACTTGGTCTAAATCCTGGAGAAAAAAATGTAATTAAAATTTGACCAACTGAAAAAAAAATTTGACCAATTGAATGTTTCTTTCACAAAAGAATATTTAACTCTTAAAAAGAATTGAGAGAAAAAGCCTTAAGTATTTAATTCTACTTTTTTCCCCTCTCTTGGGTTTAATTTTTACATATGGGACGAATTCGCTGTGGGAGCTACTGATTGAAGACGGGTGATGGTTAGCGATGCGGATTTGCTTCTTCCTGCCGTCCTGTTGTTTTCCCTAAATGGCAGGGATCTTTAGTCAGCCAAGGAACACAGTCCTCTCAAGTTCCTTCCATTAGCTCCGGAATTTATTTTGCCAGGTGACAACTTTAGCATTTGAAATTTTTACCTAGAAAAACAGACCTTATAATGGCTGATTTTGATGCTTGGCACGTCAATGTGGCCATCAGTTGAGTCTAATAATTTCTGTTTATACACATATTACATTTCTCTATTCGAGGTTTAGACACCCTTAAACATCCTCACCTTTCCACCAGACCTCATTTAGCTCATGATTTCCTGGTAAATCTGCCATTTCTTCAAGGAATAGGGATTTCACTGAGCTTCAACTGATACTCAATCCACATTTAAATTGCCTTTGACAAGCGAAGTTCCACCTGCGTAGAGACAAGAGTCCTGCCCTAAGTGGTGTCCACTCTGAAATCTGGATCCAGAGGTACTGTCCAGGTGCTAAAATGATTCCCCACGGACTGATAAAATAGTCTTGAGTGGCCTTGAGTTGAACTAGATCTGTGAAACTTAGCTGTTCGTTGGAGGAGACACAGTCCCTCATTTCTCTTTTTCCTTTTTTCGTCAACAGTTAGACATCCGTAGACTCTTGTACCCCCAGACATTAGTTAGCTATCATTAAGTGTAATTTGGAGCTTTAACAATGCTGTCGATACGCTGCGGTATTTTGTCATCACTTTACTCTTGGTTACAATCCCTTTCACTTATAGAGACTTCTCCCCCTTTCATCTTTGTGGTTGCCAGACTTGTAATTTGTTTTTCTGTTTAATAGAAACCTTAGAATCATTGGTATAAAGTAGGCTATGAAAAACACATGCTTTTTAAAATAGCTCTTTTCGTCTGTAAAAATTAAAATATTGTGTTTTCATCTGCTCTAGGACCATACGTGCGTATTGTGTAGCATCTCCTCTAAACTTTTCAACAAGATAATGAGCACATTTTTGTACGCTTTTATCTGCCTCTTCCTTTCCCTTTATGTAGAAGAGATGAAGGACAACATTTGTGCAGCAAAGGAGACGCTGTGAAAAATCTCAAATCCTGGCAAAGATTTTGATTTTCTATGGACAGAAGTATGGAGGAACCAAACTGTGGTAACTCTTGAAATGTCTAATTCTTGCCTTGCCTTTCCTCAAACAAACAGATGAACAAAAAAATTTTTTTTGGAGAAAGTAGATGATATAAGGGCCTCTCTGTCGATTCTTCTAATTAGAAATTTATGTAGAGACCTGTTATTAAACATGAGTTAAACAAACTACTTTTCAACCTAATCCAGAGTAAACATAGCTTCTAAAGTTTTAATTTTAAGAATTTCAAAGCACTTTCTTTTGCCGAACTCTTTGGAAATTCACATTTCATGTGAGAATCAAGGATTTTGTCTTAAATGAGTTTACAACTCTTAGCCACGGGTCAACAAATGTCTTTCATATGTATACACCTGTGTGACTACCATTCCGATGGGGACAGTCTGCAGTGCCCTGGAAGGCCCCCTTGAGTCCCTCTTTTTTTAGATTTGATTGATTGATTGATTGATTGATTGATTTAAGAGAGCAGGGAGAGGAGCAGAGGGAGGGGAGAGAGAATCTCAAGTAGACTCCATGCTGAGTGCAGAGCATACCTGCTGGCTCACTGTGGGCTGGGGGATTGACCCCACAACCCTGAAATCATGAACTGAGCTGAAATCAAGAGTCGGAGGCTTAATGGACTGAGCCACCCAGGCTTACCTCCTTTGAGCGAGTCCCTTCTTAATCAATAGCACTCCACTCCCTCAACTCTTCCTTGGTTACCACTACACTTCATCAAACAGTGCATTAATTTTGCTTGTTCTTGATCTTCATATGCATTGAAACAAACCACATGTGTACATTATATCTGGCTTCTTTCTGTCAACATAGGGTCTGTAGGATGACTTGTCTATGTTGTGTGTAGCAAAAGTTCATTCTTTTTTTCCTCCATGTTCTTCACAGAATCCAAGTCATGGGCAGTAGTAGAGAAACCCAGGGCTGAAGGGAGGGACCAGTTTCTGAGTATCGGTTCTGACGCCAATGAACTTAAGGGGTGACTTTGGGCCACTTGCTTCATTGCTTCTTGTTTATCTGCAACGTGTGAAAGTTTACCTAATGGTCTTCTTAGCACCATGGAGAAGTTTTAAAGGCAGCAAATTAGAGAGTTCAAGAGAGATTATATTTTACACCTCAAGGCTCTCCCACCCTTGTATGAATAAGCATCTGTAAAAGTGCCTGATTCCTCTGGAGACTTCGGAATGTCTTGCCTTTGGCCAGGGAGGGCAGTGCTAACAGCCAATTCTGACTCTTGGTGCAGGTGTTAACTTCAGGCTAAGGATCTTGTTTTAAGGTGTCCAGATGATGTAATGTCCAGATGAAACAGTCTTAGAGAAGAGCTGAGAGAAAGTGGCAGGCTTAAGCTCCCCAGCAACTCATATATTCCTCAGAGAGTCCAACCTCATCCTCACACTTAGCAGCGATCTCATCCTCTGTGCATGTGTGTGGGCGTGTGGTTATGCGTGCATGCGTGCGTGTGTGCGTGTGTGCGTGCGGGTATGCGTGCGTGCAGGTGTAGGAGGAGTGCAAAAAACTGGCTTCCCCTGTCTGCACTATGACCAAATGTGGTCAGCACTTCTAGGCCATTTATGACTTTTTAGTTACACACTTTTCTTCCTGTTTTGCCTCTTTCCTGAAAAACGCGCTGTATTAGTTTCCTATTACTGCTGTCAAGAATTACCACAAATTTAGATGTATTATTTATTTATTATCTTAAATAATAGATTCTGGAGATCTGACGTCCAAAATGGGTCCCCTGGGCTAAGATCAAGATGCTGACAGCACAGTAGTCCTCTCTGGAGGCTCAGGGAGCATCTGTGGTCTCATCTTTCCAGTTTCCACAGGGGCCCATGTTCTTGGGTTTGTGGCTTCTTCCTCCATCTTCAGAACCAGCAATGGCCTGTTGAGTCTTTTTTATGTCACATTGCTCTGGTATTGAGTCTTCTGCCTCCTCCTTCCACACTGACAGACATTTGTGATAACCTGGGCCCATCCAGATAATCCAGGATAATCTCCTTTTAAAATCGGATAATTAGCAAAGTCCATTCCATCCTCCACCTTAATTCCCCATTGTTGTGTAATTGGACACACAGTTCTCAGGGTTAGGATGTGGGCATTTTAGGCGGGGATCATGATTCTGCCTACAACACAAGCACGTGGTAATTTCTCTATCTGATTAAAGAGAGATCAGTTAACTGCAGTGACCATTTTCTGGATTCAAACTTTAATTTATTTAATCAGGAGAAAAATCATCATTCCTACAAAAATCGATACCTTGTTCAATGCATTATTAGCAAAGAAGACTTCTATGTTCAGTGACGGGACAGGAGGCATCCTTAGATATAGGAATGTGAGAAAGACAAAATGATATAAATGTGCAGAGTGTCTTTATGTGAGAAGTGTGTGTGTGTGTGTGTGTGTGTGTGTGTGTGTGTTGAACCAGCTGTATGTACGGCTGGCTCCCACTGGCTTCTGAGACCCTTCGTGTGCTGATTTTCCTAAGTTTACATTCAGGGAAATCACATTAAATGGCTTGAAATTAGCCTCCATGGGAGAATTTACACCATGGAAATTGGCGAATGGGTCAAGTCAGGGTTTTATTCTCCCTGGAGAGCCTGTTGTTCAACATGGACCCGCAGACCCACTGTTTTCAGTTTGTGCACATAGCAACAGGGTTGGGCAGTTCTGCACCCATGGGTCCCGCAGCCCTGCAGCCTGGGAAGCGGCAGATCCCCAGACCATCAGGATGCCGATGCCAGTGTTCCTAACGCTATCTAGGCATCTCTAGTTGCCATCAGAGCTGTAGGCTGCACTGGGGGCTAAGCTCTCTCAAGAGATTCTGACACAGAATGCCTGGGGTGAAACCCAAGTATCTGCATTACCGACAAGCGCCAGGTGATTTCAGAGGCTGAGGGTCCATATTTGGGCCACACGGATTTGCCCATCCTGGAAGCTCCTGGAAGGCTGGAGGGCCAGGCATCTTGGCCTGCACCGTATCCACACACTGTGGGTTCTCAGTCGGGAACGACAGAGTCATTTTAAAGAAACATAGAGTCTGGTTCCTGGGAAGTATTTTTTTCTCCCTTCTGGCCTCCCGAGTTTATGATCATTATGCAGCTATGTGGGTGCCGAATATCACGTTCCTAAGTTTCCGGAGAGGGTGACAGTTTTTTAATCAGGTGGAAATGTGAAAAGTTCACACATCTGCCGAGATGCGGCCTCATGAGCCCAAATATTCCGAGTATTTGAAACTGCCTGAATAGTTTATTGAATTTTTCACTTTCCGTGGATGTGTTTCCTGTTTGTTGTGCAGACACACACCTCCCAGCCACCAAAAGTGTCTGTAGACGGGAGGATTCAGTCTTCACCCAACTTATCCTTTTTTTTTTTTTTAATTAGCCAACCACTCTGACTCGGGCAATTTTCCTAGCAGGGAAAAGCTTGGTTGTTTGTGTGGTTGTTAACTTCATTCTTTTTCATTTCACACGTGAACGGGATCAGATGGGTTTTCTTTAAAAATATGGTCCAAATGAATTTATAGTAAGTTGATTGAAAAATAGAGAGAGAATGAAAAATTACTACCTTACGAAACTTGGGCCTCAAGCCCTTTGATATTGGATACAAATTTTTACCCCCCAGGATGTGATCTTTCAGTAGCATGTAGGCAAGTTTCAAGGAAAGGAAAGAGTAATGAAAAATCTAATATAAAGGCTATAATTTTCTTAAAAAGTCTGTTCTTTATTAAGTTCAAGTGCATGTCAGTCATCTTATATTTTTGGAACATCTAGTGAATGTGAGGACTGTACTGAGCACTTCCACGTGTGGAAAATTTTATCCAGTGTATTTGATTTTTTTAGTTCAATAAATATATGAAAAAGGGAGCAGATGAGAATATTTTTTATATCTTATCAACAGAATATATATATCAGAGTTACTTAGTGGAAAAGAACCCCTGACCACGTATGACTTGGGCTTGAATTCTAGCTCTCTCCCTATGGCTCTCCTTTACAGGAAGACTATAAAGACGAGGGAGAAGAATATTTGTCTTAGGTCTCACAGGTTGTGAGAATCAAGTGCAGTGACTTAGGTGAACATTTTATAAGAGACTAAAAACAAAATAATGTGGTTTATGATATTGGTTTATGATAGCACCCAATGATTATGATGTATAATCTAGTTTTTGGATATAATTTACAAATATTAAATTCTATGTGCACATAGAGCATTCCGGGCTTAATAATTTCAATTTCTCAGCCTTTATTCCAATGCCCTCTAAGAGTACAATGGAATGATTGTATTATCATTTTGAGATGAGATCATAAAAATGCTTCATCTTCCTTTGCTTCTTTTACCTTTTTTAAATAAAGATTTATTTATTTTAGAGAGAGAGAGAGAAAGAGAGCATGAGAGCAGGGGGTGGGGGGACGGGCAGAAGGAGAAGAAAAGAGAGACTCTCAAGCTGACTCCCTGCTGAGCGCAGAGCCTGACGCAGGGCTCTATCTCACAACCCTGAGATCGTGACCTGAGCCAAACCCAAGAGCTGAACACCCAACCAACTGAGCCACCCAGGTGCCCCTGCTTCTTCTTTTTTTAAAAAAATGTCTTTCTTTTACATGGTAAGCACGCTGCCCCTGGAAGTATCTCAGCACAGTGTGGGTTTTCCCCACATTCGTCTGTTAGAGTTAGAAGTACATCAGCTGCCTGCTGGCTGGGATGGAAGGAGTTAGTTGCTCACTCTTTCGCTCCCTGATTGCTGAGTCTCATGACACTCTCTCTATTTCTCCTTTTTCCTGTCCCCCTTAGACACGTACCCGGGCTTTTGAGGAGGCTTGAGCAGTAAACACTGCCTGTAGTTCCTGTCGTTCTTCTCTCTTTCAAATCTGACATAAAAGAGAGGAACTTCTTAATGTAAATATGACTTTTTGATCACTTCATGATATCCCTTTCCTTTGTTCTGCCTCAAGTTCATACACACAACAACCTTGTGTGAATGTATATGAAACGTCAAGGTGCAGTGAAAGAAGAAAGAAATGTTAGTGAATCAAGATAATGAACACTTCAAGATTCCTTAAATTTGTCAAGGGTACTCACATAATTTCTTTCCTTGGGTATTTTTCCTATTCATAGAAGGACTAGCAATTAATCATAGGAAATGTGATAAATATGGAAAAGCACAAAGAAGAAATCAGTTGTCCGTTATTTCACTCTTCAGAGATAATCCTTATTAATAGTTATAGAGTATCTTTTCAGTCTTACAGTTTTATTTTCTTTGTAGGGATGTGGATATATGTATAGACACTCCTTTTTCACATACTTAAGATCATACTTTAAGTACGTTTGATAGCTTGATTTTCTAAAATAGTCTATGTTTAACCTTTCTCCATGTTAGCAAGTATTTTTCCATAGTATAGTCCCTGGAACAGAAAGGTGTTGAGTAAATATTTGCTGAATTAATAAAGAAGTTATTTTTACTGGATGCATAATATTCTAGCATATGAAAATACTGTAATTAATCTCATCTGTTCCCTATTTTTCATTTTGAAGTAGAAATCGCATGGGGTAAGGTGAGAAGTGATTTGTGTAATTATAGCCACGATGAGGGAGGGAGAGACCATCTGTAATGAAGATAGGTAAGCCATGTGAAGCCCTCTATGGAGAAAGGCCTGGGCGAAGAGGGTGAGACTTCCAAAAGGTGACTGTGAACCTTATGGACTTTGTTTCAGGTCACTCAAAGACTTTGTCTATCAAACATGAAATAATGTGAAGGGAGGGGTCCTAAAGTGAGTTCAAAAACAGTTATATGGTCTGAATCAGCACCCAATAATGCTTTCAGATGTGAAAAACAGAAGCCCCACTCAAACTGGCTTAAATAAGAAGGACATGTACTGAGTCATGTGAGAATGGATTTCGACTGAATGAAAATCGAGAGGAATCAGATTCAGGCATGGCTTGATCAAGCTTTTACTTTATTTTTATGTGATTGTCACAAGTCTGCATTCTTCTATTGATGAACTCTCCCCTCCCCGCCCAGCTGGTTCCTCTGGAATCTTTGGATGGCTGCAATTAGCTTCCAAAACCATCTTGTTTTCTTGTTCACAAAGAAGGAAGGAAGATAACAAGAGAGGGACCTGGTATATCTCATAAAAGAAAGTAATAATTTCTCCTGAAGACTCTAGCAAATCTTCCTTATGTTATAGTGGCTGCAATGAGCATAGACATCTCTATTCTGAAGTCCATGACTGAGGAGGGTTAATAGGATTAATTCAAAATTAGCAGCCAGAGTGAAATAGCTGATAGGATGTGTGATGTATTTTGGTGTAACAAAACCCACAAAGTTTCAACAATAAGCATTTATTTACCTCCTGTGTCTATGTGTGGGGCTGGTGGCTGTCTGATTTAGGATGGGCCCAGCTGTTTTAACTTGGCTGGGCTGCCCTTGCTCACATCTCTCTCCTCCTCTGTTCCATATAGCTTCTCCTGGGACTACATGCAGGTTCTTCTCATGGTGATGGTAGCAGTGAATGATAATATGTAGAAGCAAACCTCTTAAGGCTTAGATCTGAAAGTGATGCACCATCACTTCTGTCTCATTTCATTGCCCAGAGAAAATCACATTAATTAGAGAAGAGGAGAAATATGCTCTATCTGGTTAGTGGAGGAACTTCAAAATCATATGGCAGATGCCGTGGGCAGAGCTAAGGGTAGGATGAGGCGAGTGAGCACTTGTTTTCTGTGAAAAGTTTAAGGGGGTGCCAAGATATTTAATCAGGCTACATAATATATATATTTTTTTAATTTTATTTTTAAATTTTATTTATTTTTTTCAGTGTTACAAGATTTATTGTTTTGCACCACACCCAGTGCTCCATGCACTGAACTGATCAACTTTATTAGTGCTAAGAAGAAAACCAAATGAAACACATAATAAGATCCCGCTAGACCATTTGAGGGGTTAATACAAGAGTGACTACCTCAGGTGACACAATCACTTTGGGAAAAGGTTGTCAGTTCCTTATAAAATTGTACATATCTACTTCTATTTTTCACATCTGTAATGAAAACATATACGTATAAAAAAATCTTTTACAAAAATAATTGCAACAACTTTACTTTTAATACTCAAAAGTTAAAAACAATCCTAATGGCCATTAACGGAATAAGAGATAAACAATACATTGCTATATTCATTCAGTGGATTATTACTTGGCAATACAGTGAAACTAACTACTGAGACACCTACGTCATGGTTTTGCCTCACAGATATTATGCTGAGTGAAAAAGGGCAGACACAAAAGAGTATTGCTTTATTTAAAAAGAAAGTATTATTCCAATATGTCAAGTTTTAGAACATCGAGAAATCAGCTGTAGTAAAAAATCATAAAAGTGGTTATCTTTAGGGAGGCATGACTGAGTTGGGCCTTGTGGGAACTTCCCGTGGTGATTAAGTATTTAAATGATATTTTAATGAAATATTTTTAAAAAATCAAAATCGATGCAAACAACTCCATCAGGAGGTTAATACCAAAATTTTTAAAAAAGACAGGATCAGTATGGGGAAAGATAAAGAATTGGGGCCAATAACTCCATCTGCTATAGACCACCAACCACACTG
This sequence comes from Procyon lotor, assembly GCA_028646535.1. Lineage (NCBI taxonomy): Eukaryota > Metazoa > Chordata > Mammalia > Carnivora > Procyonidae > Procyon > Procyon lotor. The sequence goes on from CM053608.1 coordinate 13,077,232, forward strand.
GTCCCTTCATAGACTTCTCATGCCTCAGCCTGAGGAGCCTTCAAAATTATCTGTCCTCTTGAGGTTTGTTGCTTTTTTCTTTATAGGTCGGTAGCTCAAGTATCTGATTATCTTGGAAGTCTTTAAGAAATTTAATAGGAATAATTTTCAGAAAAATATCCCAAAAAATGAACTGTTTCTTGAGACTTCTTTGGTTAAAAAAAAAAAGACAACAAAAGAAGAAAAGAAAATCACGTTCCATTTAATGGTTCTTATACATTCATCCATTCCTTGTTTATAGTTTAAGGATCGATACGCCTGTAAAATTTAAAATTAGCAGGGTAGTAGTACAAGGATTCTCTATTGACTGAGTTTCATCATTTTTTTTTTTAGATTTTTAAATACAGTACAGTACGTGTCTTAAAGTACAGTGAAAGTGTCCTTGGATCAGCAGCAAGTTATGCCATGGATGCTTAACTTTTTATAAATGGGGTTGGCTTAGGAATTCAAGAGCATGTGTTCGTGTGGGGAGACCTTTCTCCTGTCTTGGGTGGTGGCTGATGGGCTGATCCCAGCACTGAGGATATTGGTGGGGGAAAAAAAGAATTCTTAAGTCTTAAGACTCGCTGTGTATGGAACTGCCCTGGGTCCATGGGCTGCCACAGAATTATGTGGGAAATAATTTTCAAACAACTGGAAGAAAAAAAAATTGGATCTAAAATTCTATCATTGTTTTATTTACAAAAACAAATTTCTTTTCTATCTTGGAAGGCTAGAATACAATTTGTCCCAATGGGAATCACAGGCCGGCTCATATGGGGCGACCATCACCTTTCCACCATCTGACACTCCCCCCAATCACGCGGCACCCAGAGACTCATGGGAAGGAGCGGTGGGGTGGGGTGGGGGCTGGCACCCAACCCAGGAGAAACAGGCGATCCTAAGAGAGCTGTTAGCCTCAGACTATTTCCTGTGATGGCCTGACGTGGAGCCTGAAATCGTCACCCCTATAATCAATTAGGTAAGTAATTAAGGGTCGGCATCCTCTGGAGTTGAGTCAAAAAGCTAACGTTAACTGAGAAAGTTAACTCAGATAGTGACTGACTCTTTGTGGCAGAGCTGTGCCATCAGAGAAAGAGGGAATATAAAACCTTGAAATGCTGATGAAAACGGGACAGCATTAAGGAATAGCCATATTTGGAAATACGTGTGAAAAGGCGGAGATCTTTGGAGAAAGCTATCAAGAGACACAGAACCAAAGTTGGTGGCTTCAGGTGCCTCTATGATGACATATTAAGCATCAGTTATGAAGTGAATTTTTAACATAGGGTGGCAAATATAATTTTGCAAGAAAAACCAGGATTTGGAGCAAATACAGAGAATGGGATAAACCTAATCAAAAACAATAAACTTTTTTTTTTTTTTAGGTTTTATTTATTTATTTGACAGAGAGAGAGAGAGAGAGATCACAAGCAGGCAGAGAGGCAGGCAGAGAGGCAGGCAAAGAGAGAAGGGGAAGCAGGCTCCCTGCTGAGCAAAGAGCCTTGATGCGGGGCTTGATCCCAAGACTCTGAGATCATGACCTGAGCTGAAGGCAGAGGCTTTAACCCACTGAGCCACCCGGGCACCCCTAATTCTGTATTTTTAAATGTGTTTTTCACTCGTTAATTAATTTGCTCTTACCTGGGTACCATCCCTCCTCCAGCAGAAAGCATCTTCAATTTTATTATTTTAGAATAACAGGGAAATAGGTCTTAAGTCGTATTGATTTTCTAGCAATAACTTTCCAAAAACACTTCTTAGGACCCTGAGATCATGACCTGAGCTGAAAGCAGAGGCTTTAGCCCATTGAGCCACCCAGGCGCCCAACTATATACCCTTTTAAAAACAGCTAGCACAATGCTGTATTTCCCTTCTAAATTTCCCCTTTGAAATCTGTTTTATGCCGTCTTTTTTTTTTTTTTTTTAAGATGTATTTAGTTATTTGAGAGAGTGAGCAGAGTATAGTGAGACTGACACTGGGCTCGATCACACAACCCTGAGATCATGACCTGGGCTGAAATCAAGAGTTGGATGCTTAACAGACTAGCCACCCAGGCTCCCCTGTTTTATGGAATCTTCAGGGTCATACCTTTAAAAAAAAAATATCCCAGATGTAAAAATGGCATTTCTTTGATTAAAAAAGTTTGGTGACTTCTTACTGTTTACAAACTAAAACGTGGACTTCCTTGCATGGCATCAAATGCTGTTTAAATTCAGACTTTATCCTGCTTCATATAAAATCCAAGATAAATATTTACTGCCATGTGCTGTTTCAGGATCTGGACGCACTTATGAACAAAAGCCACTCCCAACTCCAGCCTCCCGTAACGTGGCCCCCGGTGATTCCCATGCTTAGCCCTGCTCATGCTCTTCTGGTCTATTTCCAGGAGCTCCTGCTGATCTTTTGAGACCCAAATCACAGAGAGCTCTTCTCTGCAGCCTTCCCTCCCAGGTTAAGCAGAAATAATGGCCCCTTCTCTGTTTTCACATAGCTCATTGTCTGTCCTTTAAGTTCAGGACCTAGAATTGTATTATTAGTTGATCACCTGTCTCTTGAGTTGGTTTGCAAAACTGATGATAAGCGTGCACCTGAAAGAGTCGGCAGAAACTGACTATAAGTGGACAAGGAAAGAAATGGATGGAGTCACCCAGGTCACAGGAAGGCACATCCTGAAAGCGAGGGACCAGGGGAGATGTGGCCTTGAGGAGCAAAAGAGAGAGAAGCCTTCGCCTGGAGTCATCCAGAAGGGAAGATCTCAGATTTGTGGGTCCTGATGGGATGTTTTGGAGGGCCTAGTGCTGACGAGGAAGTAGAGGACCAAAGTTAGGAGGTGACCTTGACCGTTTGGGAGCAGGGTTCTGTCCGCCTTGTAGGACAAGTGTGCTCCAGGCACTGGGCCATGCTCTGGGGAGATGTGACCCAGAACTGCTTCTAGTAGAGTAAGTGACTCTGTGTGTGTGTGTGTGTGTGTGTGTGTGTGTGTGTGTGTAGGGGAGCAGGGAGCAGGGAAAAGAGACTGTAGCATAGCAAAGTTTGAAATTAGATGAGCAAAGAGAAAATTAAGGAAAACATAGGAGGGAATCTCATAAATATGGCTGGGTTCACATGGCATTCCTCTGCTGTGTAATTTAGCCTCTGTGTGTGTGTGCGCATGTGCGCGTGTGCATGCACACACTGGTGGAATGATCGGGTGAGGAGCCAGAGAGGGTTGCCACATGTCCTTAAACAGGTAGAGCTATGGCAGAAAATGAACAGACATGATAGTAGCTGGGGGTGGAGACATTACGGCTCCTGGGACAAGATAGAAAAAAAATTGGCAGATATCCCTGGACGCAGGTCAGGAAACAGGCCAAGGAGGAACAGTGAGGGGACATTCCCCTAGACACCCTGGACACTTGTTCCTCTTAGAGCAGACCTCCAGGTGAATTCCTGACTTAGCTCGTTGGTAATTTCACTTCCCAGAGGGTACAGAAGGAACCAGGGAAACGGCTCTTTTGGATAAATTTTAATGAACAAGGCAGAATCCGAGTTCTCACAGTGCTTCTTATGGGCACCTTGGGAGAAAGTTTGCAATAGCTGGCCAGGGAAACTGAGACACGTACAATTTTTATGAACTCTAAATTTGTGGAATGCTGATTTCTTAAAATTTAAGGAAAAGATGGATATGATTCCATGGCCCAGGATTTTGGAATCAAGGGAGGAGGTTCAAAACACCCTAATGAGCTCACAACTGGGACTCTGATTATGTAGTTACAACTGATCTTATTGCAAATAAAAGGAACCCCCCTTTTAAGCAGAGTGGCTGCACCAGGAGCTGTCTAATGAACTTTAAACCTAAAGGGACAGACACAAGAGCTGGTAAGGAAAGCATGTGATCAAGTTAAAAACCAAGTAAGGAACATGGCAAACATAAATAAGAATCGTGTCAGGAATGCTGACACCCCAATGAGCTGAGGGTCATAAAAGGGGATGAAGACTTTATAGTCCTATTAGGTCAGAAGATCAAGGGTATAGTTTGGGTTATGGGAAAGCCCAATGGAGAATGGGCTCCTACTTCTCAGCTTCTACATCTATTATGGGGACACTGAGATTACCCGCCCCGTAAGGTTGTTTTATGTTTAATGAAGCAAAATAGCATGTGTGAAACACTGGACAGAGTGGCTGGCCCACAGCTAGAGTATATGACTTATCTGAGGCCACCTGGGCCTGCATAGACGTATGAAACAGGGCCTGTGCCAGGCCCTGGGATATGACCGACAGGTGAGGTCCTCACCTTCATGGAGCTTACATTTATGAGGGAGAAGTAAAAGGTACCATGAGAAGGAGTAACCATGTAGGAAGGAGTCTAGGGAGAGGGGAGTGCTTCTCTGAGGAAGAGATATTTAAGCTGAGACTGGAAGAGGCTGGAGGGGGAGGGCAGAGGAAGAGCAGGAGCTGGGAGCGGCCAAGTTAAGGAACCGAAAAGGTCGCCATGACTGTGGTGGGACAGGGATTGCTGAGTGAGTAGCTCAGAGAAAGCAGAACACTTGAACTTTCTGTTTTGTTTTAGTCTTTTTGGTCAATAAGAATAACTTTCAGATTACGAAGGTCTAAATATTGGAGAGGGGAAATCAAAAGAGCACCTAGCTCTTCAAAACAAGAGCAAGACCCGTCACCTGAGCTATGGGCTGTTGACTTCCTCACCTTGGTGAAGTGGTCCCATGCCCAACAGTCCATGTTTCAGGGCATGTCCCGGCCCATTCGCCACAGCAGGTGAACTTGAGATTTCTTGGAACTTTCAATTTTTTATGTTAGAAAGTTGTTGTCCAACAAAAAACATAAGAACTTCCAGCGAATGGTTTTATAAGACCCTTTTTCTCAATGATGCAACTTAAGTAGATTGAGGAAATCATCCAGGAAGACTTGAGTGTACATTTGCTGAAAACTTTCAGGCAGCCTGTGAGAGAAGCAGTGTCCTATAAGAGGTCCACGACTGAACACAACTGAATTTTTGGGCCTGAACAGGTCGTCTGTTTTTAGGAGCAAATTGTAGGCAGCCATTTCCCTGTGAAGTAGGGGTCCTTCTGTGGTAAAAAAGTTAAAGCCTAACGGCACAGGAAAGAGGGGTGGATAGATACCGATACTTGGTTCAGCATAGCTTGGAAAAACGGACCTGGAAACCATCCATATGTCAGGGAATGGTGGAAGGTTGATGTGGAGTACTGCGTGGCTAGTGAAAGAAGGAGCCAGATGATCGTCAGTGATACATACTTTAGTGAACAAAGTCAGCTGTGGGATCAAGTGTACACTGCTTCTATGTTCGTAAAAAGAAAAGCAGAATGCCCTAATTTTGTGCATATGTGTTATTATCTATTTGTATAAACTCAGAGAAAGGTATTATTACCTCAGGAAAGTGAGCATGGAAAGACATTAGGAGGAGAAATAGTTTTTCGTTTATACAGCTATCGGCTACTTTATTTAGTTAAACAAGTACAAATTCCTTATTTGTAATTTGATTTTTAAACACATTAAAGAAATAATTTGAATCAGATGTCAAGAGGAAGAAGAAACAAGGAAGAAGTTCATGGTGATTTCACATCCTTCTCTATAATATGAAACTACCCTTTAAAGAGATGTGATGTGAGATGGACGCCTCCTCTTGGAGGCTTGGGAGAATGAAATCATGTGCCATGTGGAGCCGGTGGCCACGAGTCTTCTGGTCACCACTGCATGCGCCTGAGGGTGCTCCCAGCCCATGATGAGAGGTCAAGAGCCTACTCTATTCAGATCACTCTCCTCTTTCCAAAAGTTGAATCTTTAAGCTCTATGGACACCTAATGTCCAGCTCTTCTGCTTCTTCACAAAATCTATGACTGTGAGCCTCTTCGGAAAATGTCCTGTCATGCCTGCACATCATGCAAACTCTTAGCATCTTGGTTGAGAGTGTGGATCCTGATGGGGTTGCTGGGGGATCCAGGTAGCTGGATGCCTGAGGTCAAAGCTCGGCGCAGTCATATGGTAGCTGCTTGATTCATTTCTCCGTGTCTCATGAAAGAAGGATACTTCTGGGAATGGAACCAGCAAAGACGTCACAAAATGCTTGGAACAGTGTCTGCCATATAGTGTTATATGGCTTGCTGTGATTGTCATTCACCTCTCCAGATTCCTCCAGGACACAGCTTTTTGACTATTCCTCTCACTTGTGTAATTGTCTCCTCCTACTCATCCCTGTTGGGCTTTGAGCAATCTGAGGGCAAGGACCAAGTCTCCTTCACCTTTGAGTGGCTAGGGTTGGGCACAGTACCTAGCACGGAGTGGAGGGTAAATTAATGTTGGGGGAATGGACAGGATGACGGATGGATAAAGCCATTCTTGAGATACTTCCTGATGTAAGCTGTTTCCAATCGGTACGCTTATTAGTACTTATATCTTATTGGTGTGTGGGGTCTTATTTATCTTTCTTTATATCATTTATGTTCCAACTTGAAATTACGTGCTTCTTGGTTCATGGTGTGGGTTTAGTTTCTTTGGTATCTCTTTCGGTTGCCCACTAGAAGAGCCCAAGCCTGACTATTTTTTGTCAAATGAGATGGGAGAATCTTGGAGGGAGGAAATATGAAGAGGACTTCTCTTGGGGTGTCTTAAAGATGGTGACCAGAACTTCAAGCGGCATTTTCAGATTCAACAATACAATAAGAAAAAAAGGAACCCACCCCTTAAATGAAGAACCTTCAGTTGCCTCTACCCAGGTCCGCATTTCAATTTCGTTTCATTTCATCAACTCCTCTCCTTTGATGGTGCACTGAAGTGAAAACAATCAGGAAAGACAGGACTTAAAAGAGATCCATTCAAGGGACAGTGTTAAGAAGAGTTCCATTTCGAAGAATGGTCCTTCACTCTTGCAGGGGTGGGAGGTCGGAGGTGGGTAGGGGGGTGAGGATTCTTCCAGTGAAACAAAAAGCTTGGGGAAAGCCAATCAGGTGGAAACAGGGACCATCCATCTCCTGTTTAAAGAGAAAACATTATATAGTAAGAGGGCTCAGATGACGTGTCTCCTGTTTTTTAAGTTTAGGGGGTGGGGAAAGGCTTGGACAAACCTATTTCCGTTTCCTAGTACACAGAAACTAGATATAATATCAATCTGTTATAAATAAACATGATGTCTCCTCCAACATTCGTCATTGCTTCTGACTAGTCTACTTGATCTGTGAAAATGAGATTACTGGAAAACCTGTCCTAGATTTTAAAGCTGAACAAGATATATTGATTATACAAATATTTTTATGTCACCATATATCTTAATAAAATAACATTCATGTCTGGAGTATATGTCAGTCTGGAAAGCCTGCCCCAAGCCAGATCTATTTATTTAAATCAGGAAAGGCAAAGGGCCAGGCTGGCAGCCTCAGCTTGTCATGCTCTAATGGTCGAACACAGATAATAATAATAATTTTGGGTGCCCACGGGCAGTTTTCTGAAAGGAGGAAATTAACCTCTATGTTTACATTATGAATCAGCAGGGAACTATTTCAGATGTTGAGACCAACAGCAGGCAGAGCCAACTTTTTCTGTCTTTTTAGATTTTGAGCCCACGTGGAGATCCTACTGGAATTCCAGATTCACATTCCAGTTTCTGGGAATTCCAGTTTCTAATGACGTGATGAAAGGCCTGGGTACCCGGGGTCACCCTTTATGAAGTGTATTCTGGCATGATGTAGTTTGGTCATTCCCCAGGGAGGCAGGGACTTACACAGCCTGCCATTCTTGGACGGTTTGTCTGTGGGCCAGGCATGGGGAGGGGCGGGGGGGCGGTGGATTTGATGGCCACCTCTGGGGGTGAGTCTGACTGTGCCACGGAGAGGAGAGATGGGCTCTCCTTATGTCACATCCTTGTCTCTGTGGCAAAACAGCCAGGAACAAGAAGCTACCTTGAGGTTCACCAGGGGACAACCCAGAAGGAAGACTCACATGCTTCTCAGAACAGTCCTGTGTGTTTCACACTGGAAATTCTCTTAAACCATCCGTTCTGGGACCCTCCAGTTTTGTTGGCTGCTCAATACCAGAGGAAATGTCTCCTTTTGGGCATCGTGAGCTCATTATGAAATCTTCAATTTCCTTTTACTGGGAGACATTGATTTCTTCTTTTACTCAAGGACAACTTTATATACCTTGTAATTACACACACTGACAGTTACAGACTAAGTGTTTATGTGTATCCCACCCTCTCTTCTTACGTTGAAGCCCTAACTTTCAAGGTGATGGTATTTGGAAGTGGGGACTTTTGGGAAGTGATTAGGTTAAAATGAGATCAAGAGGGTGGAGATCCGACGATGGGATTAGTGTGTTTATAAGGAGAGGAAGAGACTAGGACCACCCCTCACCCCTTCAAGTAAGGACACAGAGGAGAGGCTGTGTCCACAAACCAGGAAGCCGATCTCATTAGACATTGAACCTGCTGGGTCCTTAATCTTGGACTTCCCAGTCTCCAGAACTTGGGGAGAAATAAATGTCTACAGTAACGTCTTCTAGTCTATGGTATTTTGTTATAGGAACCCAAACTGGCAAGACACTAACAATAAATAGAGAATAGTTTCATTTAGATTTCACCGTGCTAATAGATTTTGATTTATATTTAAAAATTCCTTTTTGTTGACATTAGTATTAATAGGACCAAGGGCGATAGCTGAGTTATCCCAAATCTCCAGGAACTCTGGTAATATTATATTCCTGTGGAAAATATCAATTAATCAAATTTGATGAAAATGAATATTGGGTTCATGAAACCTGTACAGCTAGAGACCAAAGACTAGAACGGGCATCATCACGATGATTGTGTTGTTCAAGCATGGTGTCTCCAAGGACGTTGTTTCCATATAAATATGTTTAACCAGCAGGAAGGAGAGACATATGAAGCGATGACTTCCCCATTCTATAGAGATTGTTTATCAGTTTCCTAACAGAAAATGGAGCCTAATGGCACGCGACAGATAAGGGCAAGTGTTTGAGGAAAGGTCAGGATTCCCCAGGGAAGGCAGTGGAGGATGTGGTACCCGAGGAAGACTGCAGGGCCCCAGGGAGCCCCCCCTTGTTGGGCAGCAGAGACAGGAGGCACCAGCAACAAGGCAGAAGGTCAGCCTTGGGTCAAGTGTGCCTCCTTCCTGATTCTCCTGCTTCTCATGGGTGTCTGTAAGTTCAGGGAAGCCATCTTGCAGGCTGACGTAGAGATGCAATCAAAGTCTAATCCCTTGGCTTGGGCTTTATGAAAAATCACAAGTTGGTTTATAAATCACTCTAGATCGCGTAGTATGGTATTAATTTCGGGTACTATGGGCCTGGGAGTCCTATGTGTTCTGTGAAAGATTGCGGTCAGTCTGACCTTTTTTGACTTACCTCATTTGCATTGTATTTCATAATCTGTGTTATTGACAGTTGCTTGTGAACAGAATTAATTTGCAAGCAGATTTTATTTATTTTATTTTGTTCATTTGACAGAGTGAGAGAAGGAGAGAGAATGAGAACAGGCAGAGCGGCAGGCAGAGGGAGAGGGAGAAGCAGGCTCCTCACCGAGCAGGGAGCCCCACATGGGGCTCGATCCCAAGACCCCGGGATCATGACCTGAGCAGAAGGCAGACGCTTAACTGATTGAGTCACCCAGATGCCCTGCAAGCAGATTTTAAAGGAGTGCATGTTCAAACTAAAATATGTTTGCCGGTATGCTGCCTTTTCAGACATTTATTGGATTGGCGTCTGACAGAATGAATGTAGCAAATAAGTTATTATTACTTGTAATGGTAATTCAAAAACATTAAAATCATTTACAGCACACAGAATCAACAGCCTATTTAAAAGAGTTTAGGCAAAACATCACCGTTTGAAAACAGACCAAAAAAAAAAAAAAAGGAAGAGTGGTTTTGCCTATCTATTACCAAGTGCAAGCATTAAACTTAGCCAAAAATGTATCATTTTAGTCTGCTTGGATGGCCACAGCTAACTATCCTAGACTGGGTGGCTTACCTGACAGAAATGTATTTCTCACAGTGCTGCAGGCTATCCTAGATTGGGTGGCTTACCTGACAGAAATGTATTTCTCACAGTGCTGGAGGCTAGGAGTCCACGATGAAGATGCTGGCAGGGCTGGTTTATTCTGAGGCCCCTCCTCTTGGTGTGTAAGTGGCTGCCTGGTCGCCATGTGTTCACAGGACCTCTTGTTCCTGCACGGGAGGAGAGAGCCCTAGTGTCTCTTCCTCCCAGTGCATCTGCCTCAGGTGCCTGCACCTGTCATCCCCTTATCTTCTGATACAGTCCCAGTGGGGGTTGGGACTTCAACATTCGAATTTTGGTGGGAACCAAACATTCAGCCTGTAACAAGGATCACAATCAAATGTGCAGCTCTGCACAGTTTCTTGAACTGTGCAGTTCAATTCCTTGAAATAGAACTTCACTGACTTTGTGTGATGTGTTTAAATCTAACTATTTGACTTAGTGTTGGTCAAAAAGTAATGACCAAAAGGAATGGATAGGACAATTAAAATCTGTTCATTGTATGGTGTATAGAAGAAACCAAATCAGGAAAGAATAAAAACATAATGGAAAGAGTAGATAAAGATAAAGCCTCTTGATTGGATTCTGTCTATGGATTTATAATGATGATGATGATGGTATCCTAGAGTTTTACAGCATTTTACAGTTTACAAAACATTTTGACCTACTTGACCTCATTTACACTGGAATTCCAGAAGCTCTTTCCCCAGTGCCTATGTCTATTGAGTGGTGACAGGGTTCTGGCAAGGAGGGGCTGTCTCCCTGCGGGGGGCGGGCATGTCCCTGCTATTTCAGAGCCCCAAGAAATCCTGCCACCACCGCCGGAGGCCCCAAGCTAGATGCACCTTCTGGCCAAAGGGCAACTTAAGACTGAACTCCCAGATTCCTTCCTCCCTCCTCCCGACCTAAGGAGACCGGGAAGACCCCCGGCACAACCAGGTGACGTGGGTCAGGCCCTTGGCACAGGGCCTAGTCTCGAGAGAACCTTCAATAAAAATATAGTTACTAGAATTAATAATAATAAAAATAGCACAGCCAGCGACCTTGGCATGGCCACGAGCAGGGTCAACTTGGCCATTCCAGGCCTGAAATTCCTGCTACTTTCCACCACTTTCCACTGAGGCATGTCAACAGCTGGGCTGTCAGTTGTGGTCACAGGAACCCATTTTTCATTCCGGGGCTGTTGCTGGCCCTGTGGTTTAGGATTTGAATAGACCAGCCTTGCTCTTGTACAGAAAGGCCTGACAATAGGCGGAGCTTACCTCTAGAACATGTTGTCCCTAGATTGTCACCCCTGTGAGGACAGCAGGTACTTCTGTTCAGTATTTACCCCTCAGGACTAGCTCAGTGCCTGGCATGGAATAGGTTCCCAAGACGTATTTGTTGAATAAGGACTCACACGTCTGCATTCAGAGCCTCAAGGAGGTAATCACGTGCCAAGCTCAGGACAAAATCCATCCCTTGTTAACATTCTGGAAAACGAGCACGCAAGGGGACAGCATAAGGAAGCCCCGGGAAGCAGCTTGAACAAAATGCAGTCTCATTTTTCTTGCCAGTACCTAAGCTCACTATATTTAAGTGAAGCGTCCTAACACCCTGTCAAAACGTTTACATATGCTTTTCTAATTGAAAGCCTCGGACTGTGGCAAGGCCTCTGCCTGCTCAGAGCACCTTTTGATCACCACAAATTCTAGGCTTGTCCCTGACATTGTTTTGACGGAGATGTTGTGGCCGGAGCCGTGGTCTGCCCATCACAGGTCTTAGCCTCTGCTTCCTGGCTAGGTTCCTGGCTCAGGTGACCTCACCACAGAATCCCAGGCGGCTCTGGCCTTGGCGGCTCTGGGCAAGATTTAAAGGAATGGTGACCAAGAGGCGAGGCCGGGCGTTGGTTTGGGCTTGTCCGTCAGGAGATCCTGTAATGGTGCAGCACGCCTGGTTCACGGGAGGCACCAGGCCCAGCATGTGCGATGCCTGCAGTGATCCCTTTCTGAGAGTCACTTGAGTTTTAGGCAGAGAAGTGGGTTCTCGGCCGGCTTTCGGTTGGTGAGGCACTGACACTCCACAGTCGGCTGAGGGACGTCCTCGTGGAGGTCCCAGAGATAACTGCAGGCCTCGGTCCTCTTTTCCAAACCAGTCCTCTGAACAGGATAGATGTGAGTTT
>CM053608.1:13089534-13135502 GCA_028646535.1 Procyon lotor
TTATTTATTTGACAGAGAGAGAGAGAGATCACAAGTAGGCAGAGAGGCAGGCAGAGAAAGAAGGGAAAGCAGGCTCCCTGTTGAGCAGAGAGCCCGATGCGGGGCTTGATCCCAGGACCCTGAGACCATGACCTGAACTGAAGGCAGAGGCTTTAACCCACTGAGCCACCCAGGCACCCCGATAGATGTGAGTTTTATGGCGAAGATCAGATAGGCCTGGAGCCCTAGTTGTGTGAAGCAGGGTGGTTTTGAGTGCAAACCTCAGACAAGTGACAGGAGAGTCCTGGCCATGCCGCTGGAGGAGGGACAGGCTCTGCAGGGCCTGTGGGAGCTCCCTGCGACCAGAAAACCCCGTTGCGTTGACAGAGCCTACCTGAGGGGCAAAGGCAAACCTGTGTTATAATAAAGAGGAGAGGAGAACATACCCTTGAAGCCTCAGACAGCTTCCAGAATGGGACAGGTTTGTGTCTTGCTGGGCCTCTTCTCAGGGGGTGGGGGGATGACCCTCGATCCCAGGGTGGGGTGGGAACCAGTGGGCAGTGGGGCTGGGCGTTGGTCAGGCTGGGGGCCCTCGCTGGGCACTGGGGCACTGGGCCAGGCCAAGTAGGGCTCGCTGTTAATTGCGATCATTCTGAAGCTGGTCAATTAGCTGGCCTTGTGCACATGCACCAGGTCTGGAGTCTTGGAGAAGCACAGGTCAGAAACCAAACACACCTTGTGATGTCCCCATGGGTGGAGAAAAGGGGGACAGAGAGACCAGGCGCCCTCTTGCATAAGAGAAAAGAAACATGGACACTTAGGGACCTTCAGAAATTTTGAAGCCTGGGTCAAATACCACAGAAGTACAGAGGAAAAAAGGAGCCCTGAGTGCTGTGAGGACACTGAGCGAGGGGTAGACATACTGTGGGGACAGGGGAGTGGGGGTTAGGGGAAGTACTCAGGAAAATGTCACAGGAAGAAACATCTGAGCTGACTTTTGAAGAAGTGGACCCTTGACAGGCTGATGGGTCTGGGGCAGAAGGACGGCAGGAGCCCCCTGTGAATGGGGATCACGGCTCAGGGTTGAGCCCACCAGAGCCTGGCACACAGTCGGGCACCTGCAGGGCTGGGGGCGATGGGCTGTCACGTCGGAGGCCCTTCGCTGTTCCCAGAGAAGAGAGGGTGAGGTCTGGAAGCCAAGGCAGGGCCGCACAGGTTTGGCTAAGGGGTTCTGGTTTCCTTGTGTAGGTCTCAGGAGGCTCTGGAAGGCTTTGCAAACAGGACAGGCCTGTCTTCCAGTGTGCATCTGAGAAAGATCAGCCGAGGGCCCAGTGTAGGATGGTAGGAGGAGGGTACAGTGAGTAGCTCAAGGGAAGGCAAGACTGACAGCCTCCCCGCTCTAGCCCAGCATGTGCCCCAGATTTGGTCCTCTGGTGGCTCCATTGTATCCAGGGTATAGGTGGTGGTCCCAGGAGGCCACTCTCTGAGGGGCTCTGTGTTCCTGGAGAAGCAACAGGGTTGCTAGGTAGATGCCTCTTGGTGAAAGGAGGCCAGAGCTGGAGAAGAGGGGGAGGACAACGAGGACCACAAGGCATCTCTGGGGACCAGCTCCCGAACACGTGTCAGAGTCCTCCAAGGCCTCCAGAAAACAGTTACAAGAAGACTTTGCAAAAAGTGTGATGGTACAGGATTGCCTGTGTGGCTCAGGCAGTAAAATGTCTGACTCTTGGTTTCCGCTCAGGTCATGATCTTGCTACTGTGGGATCGAGCCCTGTGTTGGGCTCCGTGCTCCGTGTGAAGTTGGCTTCAGATTCTCCCTCCTTCTCTCTCTCTCTCTCTCAAATAAATAAATAAAATCTTAAAAAAAAATCGTGGGGGTGCAATAGTAAGTAAAGTCAAGTAAAACAGATGAGAAAAAATTTAATTTTTGTGTAAATTTACTTTCTAAGAAATAAAATGAAGGTCACATGTGATATTTGGTTTTGTATCTTACTCCGTTTGCTTAGCATTCTTTCTTTTGTTAAAAAATATTTTATTTTTTTATTTGAGAGAGAGAGAGAGAGATCACAAGTAGGCAGAGAGGCAGGCAGAGAGAGAGGGGAAGCAGACTCTCTGCTGAGCAGAGAGCCCGATGTGGGGCTCGATCCCAGGACCCTGAGATCATGACCTGGGCCGAAGGCAGAGGCTTAACCCACTGAGCCACCCAGGCTCCCCTTACTTAGAATTATTTCAAGAGCATCTGCTTATGCCCTTAAATATATTGTTATTTCTCACTGAATTCCAAGGAATTCTTTATGCTCAGGAATAATGCTTAGTAGCCCCTAACACAATCCACAGAAGGCATCTCCATGCAAATAAATTAAAATATTTTGCTTAGGTCAATTTAAAAAATAAAAAGAGTTGGAAAGATAGATTATTTGGCTCTGCAGTGGCATGTCGGACCAAGTATAATGTAGCAAAATATCAGTCTTACAAAAAAAGTCAAAGGAAAAGATTATGCTCCAAATTGCTCCTGGCTGACTGGCCTTCTGGTTATTAATTCAAATGTCCCTCCTATTGGTGCCGTTAATGGCTTCAAACAGATCTTGTCTCCTTTTATGCAAGGGGAAAGTTGGACTCGTTCCAAACAAAATAGCAGTAGCAGAAGGAAGCCAACATTTGCAGCATTGTTAGATAACTCCAACTATTAATTTTCTTCAACCAAGTCCCTTTTCATTTTTCACAGATATTTCTTATGCGGCTTAAATCTACAAGTTAGACATTCCTAATGCATAAAAAATGTTAAATAAAAAAAGAATTTTCCCATTCGATGAGCGTCCTGTCTGCCTTCCTGGGCTATTTCACCAAGGTCAGGTAGTGACACAATAGAAGAAACCTTAGATGTGTGGGTTTTTTTGTTTCTCCACTAGAGATGGAGGGTGGGGGATGGGACGGGGCTTTAGAATCTTTGGGGACAAGGAAAGAGTGAGGCAGAAATAACCTGAAAAACTCCTCACATGATTCTGACAAGTCCACGGATCGAAAACTACTTAGAGTTGTTGATTCTTAGAATTAAGGGGATCTTTGAGTTCAGCCAACAGTATCTTTTATGTCAGGCTGGAATCTCCCTTGTTTGATCCTATGATCTACGCTCAAATACCTTGGATGACAGTGACCTTGTGGACATTGTGTTCCTGGACCACTTTAATACTTAGAATGTATTTCTCCATCTTGAGCTCTGTGTAGTGGTAATTTTTCATTTTTTGGATGCCTTAAATCCATTTCCCTTTCCTAAGAGCACCATGATTTTCTTTTGGGCATAACCTACCTTCCACCAGAGCAGCCTGGGTTGGTCAAATATAGATGTCTTCCCGATGTGGAAGTCAAAGACATCTCTGGATATTTCATCTGCCACACTCTTCCTGTCACTTCCCTGGGACAATCAAAGGGTAGGCATGTGACCCTGGAATTATTTTTTCTAATGGTAATGCCAGACAAGACAGTAAAGGAATTTCTGATACCAGAATCTTTTATTATCACCTTTTGTTGGCCCCAAGTCTGCTTGGCTCCCAGTTGACTTCAGACTTCAGTAACTGGTAAACTCTATCCAAGTCAGGTGATGGCTGTCACAAAGGGAAGCAGGAGTCATCAATTGAGGAAGGCCTTCCTGAGGGGTTCACATTTGAAGAACAGTTAAGATCCATAATTACCTAGTGCTTCCCTGTGTTGGACTATGGTCAGTATTGGTGATTCAAGGACAAAAACAGCAGTTTTGGCTTTTAAGAGGCTCACAGTACAATGGAGGAGATGGTCAAATGACTTGACCATGACACTTACGTGTGACAAATCTAACAGAGAGATAAGAGCAGGTTGCTGGGCACTGGGCAGCTCTAGGCCAATGTGGGAAAGAGTGTTAGTTTGCTTCTGCCTGAAGGCAGAACTCCCATTATAGGCTTTCTTGGCATACAGTAGGGGTCTCATGATGGAGAAGCAAAGCAGGAACACTGAGAGGAATGAGATCTACTGTGGACACCTGAATGGCTCAGATTCTGTCACCGTGCTAAGTGGTCCCAGTTGTCATTTGTGCCCAAAAAAGCCCCATCGCTCTCCCCTGGCTAGGTAGTCACAATAGCATTAGTTTCTTTATTGATTATTTTCTCTCATTACTTATCCTCACCCACAAAGCTCTTCTTGCCATCTCTGCCTCGGGGTTGGTAGATTTCCGTCAGGATGACCCACTCCTGATATGAGGTGTGGATACTAAGCAGGTGATCTCAGGATAAAGCTCATTATAAAGCTACTTACTATGGACTGGCATGGGAGTGGATCGTCAAGCTGGGATCTCAGCTATGGCTCCCTCTGAGGCTTTGGCTCCAGTATAGATCACAATGGGAGAAGCAGGGCAGCACCCCTCACAAAGGAGGATGGGTAAGACAGGGATTCCGGGGTTCATTCTGTTCTGGGACTCTTTCTTAGAAGATAGTCTAGTACATGGCTAAAAGCGAAGGCTTTGGTTCTAAAGCTTATAACTGAATGATCCCGGGCCACTCCACTTCTCTAAGCCTCAATTTTCTTATCTGTAAAATGGAACCCTTCTTCATAGAATTAAAGAAAATAATTAATAGAAGGCAATGAGTACAGTGCTTGCTACATAGTGAGAGCTAAATTAATTAAATTCTTTTTTTATTCAAAAACAGTGACAACCTCTCACCACTTCTGTTGTTTGAATAAGGCAAACACTCCCCCAACCATATTCCTGTCAGGGACCTAGTTTCCTATCTCCATGATTCCCGTGAGGTCACGATTCCACCTTGTGTTAAGATATCATGTTCCCTTTGCACCTGCTTGAACAATGGTCCTTGGAGATGAGCCTTGTATACCGCTCTCTTCCCTTTGGTTCTCCGCTGAACACGAATGGGCTCCTCCCGGACCACTCTCCCTTCTCCAGCTCACTTCTTGTTCCCTGTCCTGTGAAGTTCACAGTTGTCCTGCGGTGGTTTTCTCCCTTCCTCTTCGAATTTCTATTTCGGGTTTTTCTGTTTTGGTCAATGAGTTTCCTGCCAAACATGTTCTTCTCGAGCTCGTGGACGCATTCACTGGCCCTTTGCCAATAACCGTTGTTCTGGGTGGCTAGCCCTGGTCCAGACAACGGAACTCTGCTCTTTGACACCAGTTTAAAGCCAACTGTTCATTCCTCATTTCTTCTTTTCTCTTCCAAAGTTGTGAATCTCCAACTGGAAGAAGAGATGTGAAGCCCTCTGATGCCCTCAGACGATCGAGTGTCCTCACCCAGGACTAGAGATCCATTCCAGGTTTCTTCTCAAGGGTCAGCCTTCCAAAAGAGAATTCTACACTCATTTAAAAGAAATTTTGATGAATTTTAATTGTTTAAACACAGGAACTCTAACTTAGCTTAATTAACTTTTTTCTTTCAAGAGAAACTAAACTCATTTAGGTTTCATATATACAGTGATTATATATATTATTTTATGTGCTTTTTTCAGATTACAAATACTACATAGAAAAGATATTTAAAGCATATTAAACTTACTTGGAGTATTATCCCCAGGTGAAGCTTAAAATTTTAATTTGTAGGAGAATTAGAAGAAAACACCACAAAAAAGTCACTAAACAAACGATAACTACCTACATGCTTTCAGTTTACAGAATGCAATTAAGCCTCTAATTGTGTAAGTGTATAACCACAGATGCACGCCTTCTTTTCAGCTCTTTAGAAAATAAAGTCTGGCATTAATGGGGTGACTGTTCAAGTTCACAAAGCATGTGGTAGTTAATCAGTGACCCCATTGCCCTTTTCACATACGCAATAAAAGAATCATTGTCTATACTTCTATGTCTCCTTCCTGATGCCCCCCAAATACTGGTGTAAAAGTTCCAAAGTACAAGGACTGAACCGTGACATTAAGGCTCCATGGTTAGTGTGGCAGCACAGATCAGACCGGAAGTGTCCTGAAGGTAGAGGCACCTGACATCCGCTTCTTCCGGAAGAAATGGCCCACACGCTCTGTCAGTGAGCTCGCCGGCCTATTCCGTAGCTCTCCTCTCTCTTGAAGCAAAACCAGGGGCAGTGAAGACATAAAAAGCGCCAGGGAACTAAGTGGGCTGTTTTCAGTTACCCTGAGATGCCAGAATATCAGCCTGACCGTAGAAGAACATGTCATAATTTCCTAACCTTTACTGTGAACGCCAGTGTGTCAAAAGTGGGGTCGAATTCCTAGGACAAAAATAAAACCTTCCAGTTCACCAAAACTTGTCCTTATGGCCTCGTAGGCAATGAGGCTTCCATTGAGGGAGCCTGATCTTGTACTGGTGAGAAGGCCCAGCCAATTTAGCTTGCAGATTGCCCTGCACTGGATGGATTATGGCTGGTTAGAATAGTCTATTCACTTACTATCACGGAAACAGAGTCAGCCGTCCCATGGATCAGTGAGCTTTGCTCTGCTGCCTAGCTAAAGAACCTGATACATTTATTTTTAAACACCATTCTTTGCTCCAGGCACTTGACCTAGGAAATATCTGTTATTGATCTCAGTTGCACGAGAGACCAATTTTATTAGTCTCTTTGGTAGAACAACTCAAGCCTCTAATACTTGAGGGAGTAGGAAACTGAGAAGCATGCTCTTGCTGTCTGCAGAGCAGAACAACTCCTTAGGCTTGTAGAACTTTAGGGGGTTCCATAGGGCAGTGCTCCGAAGATGAGGGCAGAGGGGAGGACATCACTGAAGAAGGGGTTCTTCACTCTCTGTCATGACTAGCATATGGGAGGGGCTTAATGTATCCAATATGTAAGTAGATGAATTAGTGAATGATCGAACACGTTCATACAGGATGAAACCAAAGAGAGACCCATTGCTGTTCATTCCCAACATGTTATAATCAATAAGCCTCATTGATAGCATATTGCAATAAATGTACCTCCCCAAGAGAATATTGCAATAAATACTCTAAAGCCTCTCACTTTGCTTAATTTCACCAGTTTCATCCAGTATGTTTTTCGCCTGTAGGAGCACAGAGGAAAGCTGAGATTTCCTTATACAAAGTCCATTCAGCCAAACATAGGCTTTTTGACATTCCACTGAATGTGGAGCCAAGCCTTTCCGTTATTCTAACTTCTTACCCACTTCTGGGAGAGGTGTCCAAACATACTTCCAGCACTTGAAACTAGCCAATGTCCTGAGCAACTGCAACTAGGATTTGGGGAAATTTAAAACTTGGGTCCAGATGATAACATGACCCTAAAAGAACAAATAAAAGGACCCCACCACCCTGTGCTCAATGGTTTGAAAACCTAACCTCCAAGGGCACTGTTGGAGGCCCCCAGGGGTGCACACAAGAAACTGAAGATCAGAACTCACAAAGGTTCAGACTGGAGTTTTGCGGAGCCAGCCTGGAAGGAGAGGGCACGTTGGATTGTCCTCAGCGCCCATAGTCCCCAGATCCCCGCTCCTCTGGCTAGCCACCCGGTGCCAGGCTCCTTGCCACGCCCGGCTGACTGTGCAGGCTCCAGTTTCCCTTATGGAACGAAGCCCTCGCAGTGCTCATGTATGTAGCTTCTGGCATTCCTAGCAACCAAATGACACCTCTGCGGATCCAGGGCCTGAGTCGCCGTCCTGCGTCCCAGGGAAAGGTCTGCAGTTCTCAGGAGGGAAGCCCATGCGCCAGTGGGGGAGCGGGGAGGTGGAAACCGCTGGCTGTTGCCTGCCCCCCCTTACAACATTTTTATGCAAGGCTTTCTTCAGGTTCCCTGGGCTGTGTGCAAAAAGCACACGTTTTCTTTGTTAGCAAAACCGCATCGCCTGTTCAGGGTTTAACTTTGCGCTGTTGACAATTTCATCCTTGCTCTTGTGTTCGATTTCTGAAACCACACATTTTTTTCGTCCCCCTTGGTTTTGGCATCTCGCGTGTTTTCTTCTTCTATCTGCCTCTCCCCGTTCCCTCATCCTTCGCGGTGCGTGCACTTGGGTGTTAGCCGGCCGGCTTGCTTTACCTTCCTGGTGGATGACGACGTGAAGAAACACTACTTTAGTTTCACTCCTCCAGAGGTCTCCTGTGTGCTCACCTTTCCCCGCGTTTTTATTATCAGTGTCAGTCTTTCCTACCTACCATCTTTCTCATTGTTCCTTTTGCTTTGTTTCAGTCTCTGAAAGAAGAAAAGAATGGTCAGGTCTGTTCTGGGGGGGTCACTCTGCCCTCTCTCCGGGGGGCTCTTCCCAGCATCTGTGTGGATTCTCAGAACATATCTACACATGGACACGCACACGTGGACACACACACACACACACACACACACACACACACACACACACACACACTCCCCTCTTGCTTGACTAATTGGCCATGGCTATCCTGGGGGTTTCCGTGGTTCTTAGAGGCCAGTGTGATTAAATTGGCTCTTTGGGACTCTTCAACCCAGCACATTTAAAAGGTTGATTTAGAGGGAGCTTTGACAAAGGCTCTTTTAATTATTTTTTTCCTCTGCTTTGCCAGTGCACACTGCTGTAGCCCGTCAGAGGCGGGGCCCAGGATCGTTAGGGGGCCAAGCCATTAGGCCTCCTGCTTACTCTGCAAATACAGCAGGCTTATCACGTAGAACTCTGTCTCCAGCTGGTTTAAAACGCCCGTGGTGCCAGTGGGAAGCGGCTCTTACAGGCTGGGGAGCCAGGAGACGCTGGGGATGTTTTATGGCACAAGGAGGTCAGAGTTGACAACTCCGGAGTAACGTACCCTTCCATTCTCCCCGGTGGTGGTGGAGGGCTCTGAAGGGCGACTGGCTCCCAGGGTCCCCAGATGCCACCCTGCCCTTGCCAGCCAGGTCCCAGACAAGTTTAGCACTGGCTTGTCAACAAGCGGGACCAAAACACTCAGTGGCATCGCAGATAATGAATAATTCATGCGTTTGTAATTCAAATAGTCGTGGTGATGCATAATTCAAGTGAAAAGTTGTTATTATAAATGGGGGGGAAATGGATTCATTTCAGGGATTTTTTTTTTTTAATTTCAAATTATTATTTTCCTTAGGTTTCAAGGTTGGAGCAGCCTCTATTTTTGCAGCTGTTTTGTCCAAATTGGTGCTGGGCTTCTTGGCTTTGCCATAATGTTGATCAGAGAGGGCAGTGCTTCCGGCTGGGATATTTCACCCAATAATGAGGACTTTCTGCTTTTTTCATCCTGAGAAATGAGGTTAGTACGGACATTCTATTTGTTCTCTCTCTCCACTTGCTTCTCGCCCCAACTACGTTAGGGGATTTTTGTTGTTGTTGTTATTAGAGGCCATTATATTCTGAGATAATTATCTTATGATTTCACTCATATGTGGAATTTAAGAAACAAAACAGAGGAGCATAGGGGAAGGGAGGGAAAAATAAAACAAGATGAAATCAGAGAGGGAGACAAACCATGAGAGACTCTTAATCATAGGAAACAAACTGGGCGCCTGGGTGGCTCAGTGGGTTAAAGCCTCTGCCTACGGCTCAGGTCATGATCTCAGCGTCCTGGGATCGAGCCCTGCCTCGGGCTCTCTGCTCATCAGGGAGCCTGCTTTCCCCTCTCTCTGCCTGCCTCTGTGCCTGCTTGTGACCTCTCTCTGTGTCAAATAAATAAATAAAGTCTTTAAAAAAAAATCATAGGAAACAAACTGAGGGTTGCTGGAGGGGAGGTGGGTGGGGGGCTAGGGTAACTGGGGGATGGACATATTAAGGAGGGCACATGATGTAAGGAGTACTGGGTGTTTCATAAGATGGAAGAATCACCCACGGAACTCGACCTCTGAAACCAATAATACACTCTATGATAATTAGTTGCATTTAAATTAAAAAAAAATAAATAAAAAGCTAAAAAAAACCCACACCCTTTATATTCTGAAGAATTTCAACCGTACACAAAAAGTAAGCAGAATAGTGTAATGAACCCCCACATATCCATCACCCAGTAAAAGGAATGATCAAGACATCTCCTTTCATTCCCATAGATCATTTATTTTTATTTTTTAAAGTTTTTATTCATTTATTTGAGACAGAGAGAGCAAGAGAGAGAGAGAGAGCATGAGCAGGGGGAGCAGCAGAGAGAGAGAGAAGCAGACTCCGCACCTGAGCAGAGAGCCAGATGTGGGACTTGATCCTGGGACCCTGGGATCATGACCTCAGCTGAAGGCAGTTGCTTAACAGACTGAGCCACTCAGCGCCCCCCCCCCCCAACTGATAGATTACTTTCAAGCAAATTCCATATCTTCAAAAAAAATAATTTCATCTGTTTCATCGATCTACTTCAGCATGTTAACATCTCTTCTAGACTTTTCGGAAGGATGGTCCATATGGCGCACATTGTAGCCAAGGTCAGAAAAGACTCCTCCTTGGTGACACCTTCTGGGGGCTGTTGTGGCTTCATGGAAGTTGAGAGCAAGTAGCAACCTGGCCTCACCCTCAGTGACATCACACAGGAAACCAATCCCTTGAAGGAATGCCCTGCCTGCACCCCCCCCTCCCCCTTTCAGGCAGTGGCCCGGCATCATGGGAATTTGCCTGGTCTGCTGGTTGGTGGTAACATGACTCTCTTTCTCTTTGAGCTCATATCAAGTTTTTAAAGCCTCTCCTACTGGCCTACGGTTGGGACATCAAGGAGCTAGATTTTTCACAAACAAGCTTCCCTCATTTTTCATACTTTCAACGCAAAGTAGGCTATAAAGGTTGTGATCAGGATGATCAAAGTCTATTGGAGCAAAGAAAAGAGAGTCATTTTAGGGTGATGACTCCGGACAAAATACTACTTAGTCAGGCACAAAGGTGAAGAATTCATTTATCATTTCTAATTTCCGTAATTCAGATAATGTGGCACCAAAAAACCCCTCTCTAACATTAAACATCATTTACAAGAGATGAGCCTTGCTTTCCATAATATACATGTTCCTGAAAAAAACTAGGGGTATATTGTTCTGTTTTATCTTGTTTTTTTTTGGAGGGGAGGGGGGAACTAAATAATTTCTGCTGAATCTGGGGTTCTGCACATGGATTTTGAAATAAATCTATTTGAGAAGTGGAAAACTCCTCTTAAAAAGGAATAAATACCCCTTCCATGCCTTCCTTTATTCATCAAACCCTTCTGAGTTCTAAATACTTCATTAACTTTGTACATTTTATAAATTTGGCTTTGGATACCTCCAGCATTATCTAGTTGGCCTTTTGTTTTTCTAAACAGTGGCCTCACTGAATGCAGTAGCTGACCTTGATCACACTGGGACCAACGCACATCGATATTAGCCAAATGCAAATGCCTTCCATTCGTGTTTACATTTACGGTCTTAAAAAATCAGTGTTAATGGAAAGGCACTACTCGGTGGTGTGATTTGAGGAGTCAAAGACCTACCTGTCTCCATCGTTCTCCGCTTTCTGACTTGCTGCCGATGAGGTTCAATCAGGAACACATTAAGATAAAACAGTTTTTACTTGGGAAAGGCAAGTTATTATAATCATTTGACTCTTGAGCGACTTGGGGGTTAGGGGCACTGATCCTGTCTCTCCTTCAGTCAGAAATCTTCATATAACTTTGACTCCCCCAAAACTTAACTTTTTTTTTTTTTTTTTAAAGATTTTATTTACTTATCTGACACAGAGAGAGAGAAAGTGAGAGAGTACAAGCAGGGGGAGCAGCAGGCAGAGGGAGGAGGAGAAGCAGGCTCCCTGCTGAGCAGGAAGCCCCATGCAGCGCTGGATCCCAGGATCCTGGGATCATAACCTGAGCCGAAGGCACACCTTTAACTGACTGAGTCACCCAGGTTCCCCAGAACTTAACTACGAATAGCCAATTATTATTCAGAGGCCTTAGTGATAACATAAACAGTCGAGTAACACATAGATTATGTATTTATTACACACTGTATTCTTACAATCAAATAAGCTAGAGAAAAGAAAATGTTATTAAGAAAATTATAAGGGGGGGAAAATACATTTACGGCAGTGTCTTGTGTTTATGAAAACAAGCCCCCTACAAGTTGACCTGTGCAGTTCAAACTCATGTTGCTCAAGAGTCAGCTGTATTTCTAAACCAGCAAATTATCCTAAGTCAGTGTGTCAGGGTGTGGGAGCATCACAGAGCAGAGGGCTGAAGCAATGGGGGCCGGACTCAGACTCGGGGACTGGAGAGGATCATGGAGTCCATCATGGCGCCTGCGCATGCGCACGCACAAGCTCTCCTGAGGACTAATCGGAGCGCATTCTGCCGAGTCACAGAGGAATGGAGCAGTTCGCGCCTCATACTCCCTTTCACCCTCCTTTTTGATCCCCTCTAGCCCCCAGCGGGAAGCATTTTCTGCTTCCCCGGAGAGAGGTGGGGAAGGTGGGGGTGTATGTAGCTCCAAAGATAGGTAATCATCTCAGCCTCACGTGGCTGGAGCTCAGGGTCCTCTTGACCTTCCTGCTACATCTAAGCCCCCTTTCATTAGAACCTTGCATGCTCCCGGTGGTTGCTCTTCTGTGCTTTTGTACTTTGTTAGCTTGACTCCCAGTTTTGCTTTTGGAGCTTCTTCGAGGAAGGGCCTCAACAAGACTGAAGTTCTACTCGCTGCAGCAGACACCCTGGGCCTCGTATCCTCCTTGAACCGCTGATGCTTTGATCTTGGATTCTTAGTGCTTCATATTCTGCGTCTCAAATCCTGCTTGTTTTTGGAATACTTGCAATCCTAAGCTCTGTTTTCTCCCAATTCTTAAGCAAGGGGACAATCTAACACCATAACATATATTTTTCATTCATAAACTCCAGCAGGAAGCAGGTCCCCCTTTTTGCTGCCTGCCTGGTGACTTTCATACAAGATGAAATTTACTAGGGAGAGGTGGGGTCGGGTAAGGCCTTTCCAGTTTAAAATTTGTGCCCCTCTCCTTAGGATCAGGACAAATAAAATACCTATTACTGTTCTAAAAGGCTGATTGATCTGCAAGAGAGAGAGGAGCCGGGAGGGAGGCCCCCAGCTACCTTATATTACAACCCTGCTCCGAGACTTCCTGTCACCTGCAGGAAGACGATGCCTGATGCCTCTTTTCTTGCTCTGCCTTTAGACTACAACTGAAATCTGGCAAATTCTGAAAATTTTCCCTGAGACAATGAGTTCTACTTTTTCTTTTTATGAGTCGAGCCCTGTTCTTTTCCAGTTTTCTGATGTACAAATGGAATTTAGTTACGGTTAAGCTCTAAAACACAGATGGGCTTTGAAGGCCTGCAAGCTACTTCTCAAGTTGGTGTTTGTGATTGTTCAAAAGATTCATGTCCCCGTTGCCTACACTGACAAATAAATTTACGAATCATTACCAATTCTCATTTTCATTATTTAGCATGTACCCTGCCAAAGCAGGGACAGTCTTTCTGTTGCTGTTGTTCTATTTGGCTGTAATATACATGGCACAATGAGATTATAAATATATTTCAGCTGAAAATACCAGTTTTTTAAAAAAGCATTAATGGAAATTCTAAGCGCTCGATCAAAACAAAAATTCCAGAAAGAGACCAATTAACCCCAACATCTTGTATCAACACAGACCTGAAAAATGACCCATGAGCATCGTATCCTATCAATTACACTGACACGCTCTAGAAAAATACGTCTGTAGGAGAAAATACCTTAATTCCTTTGTCAGTTCTCCTTTTACATTTTAAGAATCTGCTTAACTCCCACATTGAGGTATGTAGGGCAGCATTAATTTCTGTATCAACCTGTCCATGATTTAAAAAGGCAAAGCAAAGAATACTCTTACCCTGCCATTTTAGGACTAGTTGCTTCCTGTTGTTCTTTTGTTCTTTGAGACATTTGTGTTCTCCCTCACCCCTTGTGGCACTGTGGACTGGCATGCTTCCCTGGACAGGCCCCAGATTCTAGCAGGATGAATGTTTCCTTCATGCAATCTGAGTGAGAACCATAGTCAGTAGTACCGAGAGTTACACTGAACCAAGGATTACCAGGAGTAGAAGGAAAACAGGATCCATTATTTCAGAGTTCAGCCCACGAACCACTGATATGCTTGTTAGCATTTGACAGCACAGATAGGAAGATTTACAGGAAAAATCCAAGCCATTTGACTTGATCCAAGAAAGATTTTTTTGGAGTTTCAGAGGGCAACATTAATGAATGTTGACTCAAAATAGAGTAACTCTTCCAAAAAGGGAGACTTTGGTTATAATCCAAAATGATTGGGTCACCATATTGTAAGATAATACTTAAATGCAATTAGCTCCTTGTACTATCCAAAGTGTGTGCCAGAAACACATGATTACATCTCATTCATTATCACCTTTCCCAGCTCATGGGCTGCTATAAACATCAATTTCTTCCAAGGTCAGCTGTAGTTACCTCACTGAAAACTGTCTAGGTATATTTAACTTTGGGGATGGGTCCAACATGCCACTTTAAAAGATGATCGTATTGTTTTTCCTGCTTTCCATTTTTGAAAAGGCGAGGCATTGGCCAGTGGGTACTCAAGATATCTGGCTGCAAATAGGTTACTGAGAGCCAGGCAATGTGGTGCCTAATTTCAGCATTCACTTAAGTAAAATTATTTATGACAGTGCCTACAGTTTTGTTTTGTTTTGTTTTTTTTCCTTTTCCTAAAGGGAGAGATGTGTAGTCTCAGCCAGATTGAAGGAATATCTGCACTCGGTCTCAGCTATTGGTGCACTTGAAATATGGCCTGGAAGGTTTAAACTAGGTATGGTATATACAAAATTGGATTAAATGTCCAGAAAATGGAAAGCATTCATGTAAAACATCACTAAATCAAGCTTTCAAATAATCACATAGCTTAACATTTTTTACATAAGCAGCTGAAACAACATTCGAAGAACTCTTGAAAACAATAGAGCCTATCTCTCCGTACCACACATTTAGTCACTTAGGTCATAGAAACCCTGCACAACGGAGATCTGAGTGGACAGAATTATCCTTTCTAACCATCCAAGTTTGCATTTCAAGTTGAAAGTATTTTCCAGTGGATTGGAGGGGGCAGAGAATCTGCACTATGCTTTCTAAAATGGCAAGACAATGAACAGCAAGAAACACAGGCTCCTATCTGGAAACGAATGGGGGTTCTAGAACCACTCCATGTCAGTGTTGGATGAATGTTAGGGATCAGTTGTTTTAATTACTCTTTAGTGGTGCGGATTTTGTGTACTAAGGAACCAAAGCAAAGCTGGTGCGAGATAAGATTGTCTGACATGTTGTCTTCGTTGATAGGTTAGAAGGTTCTGAGAATCGAATTCTGCAGTAGGAATACAGAACGGGCTCAGTTGTCCATACTGAAACAGAGCTGATGACTCCTCACTTCCTTATCTAAAAGCTTTTTGTGATGAAATATCCCTTTTGATATTAATAAGGTTGTCTTTTGAGTTTATAATTTATATTGCATGGTTGTTGCTCTTTAGCAAAAAAAAATAATTTTTTTCTTATGAGACTTGATTTTGGTTCAAAAAATGAGACTGATGCAGACAGTCATGAATAGAAGGGAGTAGAGGTCACAATCTAACAGAAGGATGGATTGATAATACTCTCGATCTTTTTGTTGATTTTGCTCATTAGTTAGAAATCCCTAACAGGAGATATGAGTTCCTTAGGGAAAATCGTTCTGGGACAATAGCTTTTCTAAATGTACAGAATCTGAGGTGTGTGAGGAGTGAGAGAGGGAGACTGGTAGTGTTGTATTGTTGCCTGGGGTTAGGCAGCAGCAAGAAAAGCATGGGACCCACTTCTATTCATCCGTGAGTTCCCTATTTCCAAAGGGAGTAACTGTTACATATAGTCATGCGGTCAAGAGTGGGTGAGTAAGTTTCCCCACATCTGGTAATGGGAATGGAAATCAGGAGTTGGAATACTGGCATCTCTGAATGTCAGACCAGGGCTCAGATACTCGAGAAGTCACTTCTGTCTTGCTGGCTTTCCAGAATCGATCACCCAGCAGAACCTATTCTACTTACTTTATAAAGACCATTTTTCCTCTCTCCTCCCTACAATAAAAGAAGAGACGTTTATTCAGTAAGTTAAATGCTGTGATTAGAGAGTGTGTTGTCTCACTGTGGGAGGGACAGGGACAGTAAACCCCGGCCCCTGAGGGTGCTCCCTAGCTTGGTGGGTAGCAGTGGTTCTCAAAGCGGGATCTGTGGAACCCTGGGGTTCCCCAAGCCCTATAAGAGAGATTCATGAGATCAAAACTATTTTTAGAACACAGACATTATTTGTTTTTTTTTCTGGACTGACTTTGGCACTAGGGATTCAGTAAAGAGTGGTGGGTACCACTGCTGGGGCCTCGAGTCAAGTCAGCTGTGCAGTTGGCGTTGTGTTCTGTACTATCACATGCTTGTTTGTAAAATATGCTAGGTTCACTGAAGAGTGCCTCACGAAGTGATTACAAGTATTAATTACATAAATTTTGATCCTCAGTTACAGGTCTTATTAATATATTTTTTAAGGATTTTATTTATTTATTTGAGAGAGAGTGAGCGAGAGAGAGCACAAGCAGGGGGGAGCTGCCAAGGCAGAGGGAGAAGCAAACTCCCTGCAGAGCATGGAGTCCAGTGCAGGGCTGGATCCCAGGACCCCAGGACCATGACCTGAGCTGAAGGCAGACGCTTAACCCACTGAGTCACCTCGGCGCCCAGTTCTTATTAATATTTTGACAAAATGGGAAGTACACATAAAGCCTTTCTGCTATGTTCCTAAGCACCACGGGGGGCTTGAGAAAAACACCTGTGTGGTTGTTTGAGTTGTGAGCTTAACTACTTTTCAAGGAATTCTACTTTTCCTTGAAAGAATGACTGAAAAGCAAACTGGTTATCCTGACTTAGTTATATGGCAGAGGTTTTCTTGAAAATGAACGGGGCAAGCTTTCATTTCAAGGAAAATAACTGACCGTCTTTGTTGCCAAGATAAAAATTCAAGCTTTCCAGTGAAAATCAGGTGTTTACAAAATTTGCATCTTCCACTGTGGGCTTGACAGCTTCCCCAAACTCCAGCTTTTCGGATGAGTTTTGTAGTAATATTGACAAATTTGGGGATATTGTATAGTGAAATGTGCCAACATTTGGAAGATCTGAATAACTTGGTGAGTTTTCAAACGACCGGTGCATAATGTTGTAAAATCATGTGTGGGTTCGTAGTGAAACAGAGTCCAGTGGAGCTCACAGTAGCAGAATATGGAAAGTTCATCCATAATGGATTCTGATTCCATCTGCTAACCTTTTCTTTTCTTTTTTTTTTTTATAAAGATTTTTATTTATTTGACAGAGAGAGAGATCACAAGTAGACAGAGAGGCAGGCAGAGAGAGAAAGGGGGGGAGCAGACTCCCCGCTGAGCAGAGAGCCCGATATGGGGCTCGATCCCAGGACCCTGAGATCGAGCCCGATATGGGGCTCGATCCCAGGACCCTGAGATCATGACCTGAGCCGAAGGCAGAGGCTTTAACCCACTGAGCCACCCAGGCGCCCCCCATCTGCTAACCTTTTAAAAAGAAATTACCACTTGCTGAGCTTTGGTATGGTATCAGAAAGGAATAGCCACAGTTACCTTAAAAGGTTATGAAAAGATTCCTATCTTTTCCAATTTCGTATCTGTATAGAGCTCAATTTTCTTTACGTATTTCTGCCAAAACAACATCACGACAGATTGAATACAGAAGACACGAGGACCTGGATAGTCATAAACAGATTTGCCAAAACAATCATCTCCTACTCATTTTTAAAAAATCATGGTTACTCTTTGTGAAAGTGTTATTTATGTAAACATGCAAGGGGATTATTATTATCTTAAATGAATTTATCAATAGTTGAACAATTTCCCAGTTTTATTTTATTTTTATTTTTTAACAATCTCCCGGTTTTCAGTGATAAAACGTCAAAGATTGACAGATATGACCTACATAAACAAAAGCTCTTTGGCGGCCTCAATAATTTTTGAATGTAAAGGGGTCCTGGAGAGTAAAAAAGAAAAATTGATAACTGCTGGTCTACAGTTACTATGGTAACTACGGGTTATAGTAAGGGGCTCTTGGTGCTCTCAGGGATGGTAGAAACACACTAGGAAGTTACCCGATGTAAGGGAAGACTTTGGGGACCGGGAAGATCAGGAAGAGATTCATTGAAACATGAGTTAATTACATGTAAACAACTGAGGTGCAGGGTTGAATCAGGTCCCTGAAAGAAAATAAAGGCAACAAAAAAAGTATCAGGTAACTTTAAAAAAGCTCCCTTCCCTTCACTGAACCTAAAAGCCTTTCCTCGCTCTCCATTTAAAAAAAAGTGGTGATTAGGGGCCCCTGGGTGGCTCAGTCGTTAAGCGTCTGCCTTCGGCTCAGGTCATGATCCCAGAGTCGTGGGATCGAGCCCCACATCGGGCTCCCTGCTCGGCGGGAAGCCTGCTTCTCCTGCTTCCATTCCCTCTGCTTGTGTTCCCTCTCTCACTGTGTTTCTCTCTGTCAAATAAATAAAAATCTTAAAAAAAAAAAAAGAATGGTGATTAAAAGAGCAGATCCTCAAAGAACAGTCCTAGGATCAGCCTATTTCATTAGCTGTGCAATCCAGTCAGATCTTCGTGGTCACCTCAGTTTCCCTGTCTGTAAAATGGAGTCATTCGATATAAAGTGTGGCATCCCATTCGCATTCTTTTGTGCCTGACCCAGTGCCTGGCACGTGTTAAGTGTTCAGTGGCTATTAGCAAGTCAATTAAACACACACACACACACGGTACAGGAATATGAAACACCTAAGAAAACAAAAGTTAACGTGGTAAATGGAGTTGCCATAACGATGGCAAATGGTGGTCCTGCCTCATCCAGAACAGAGATTTTTAAACCATGAAGCTTCTGGGCGCTAGTGGTTTGAGTTCTGGGAGGGGTCTTGTGGGCCTCTTTGCCCTCCGGCTGTCACTGATGCACCCCCTCCCCAGCCCTCCCCAGAGACTATTGTATTTAGTAACTGAGAGTGTGACAACAAAAGCAGGTTTATAAAAAAAAAAAAAAAAAAAAAGTGAGCGAACCAAAAAGAAAGTTCATGAAGTTTCCTGGACGCAGCTCTTCTTTTCTCAATCTGGTTTCTGCTGGCTGTATGCTCTCGGTCTCTTTTCTTTGCAGTCAGGGATTTTAATGGCCTTTTAAAAAGTACTAGGTTTCCCTTCTCTACTCATTAGTGCACATTTCCCAGGCCTCTCTGCTGAAGTTCAGCAAACAGACACAGGACACAGGATCACAGAAGATTCTTTTCCCAGAAACACAGGCTGTTTCCTGCTTTCCGTGCATTTCTGGTCAGTTTGTTCTGGAGAAGCAAACTCAGTCACGAGCCCTCCTTGCTCCAGGAGAGGCTGGAGGCAAAGCCCCCTGCATCCAGAGCCAGCCAGGTGGGGCGTGGACCCTCACTGGCTGGGTCACCCTGGACAAGCTACCTTCTTTCAACTTGGCGCTTATCCGCAAGAACCAGAGATCAGCGTCCTTTTATCCTTATTCACCACCGAGCACTTTCTTCTCCTTCTCCTCCTTCTCCTTCTTCTTCTTTCTTCTTCTTCTATATTTATTTATTTTTTAGGGCACCTGGGTGGCTCAGTTGGTTAAGCAACTGCCTTTGGCTCAGGTCATGATCCTGGAGTCCCAGGATCGAATCTGGCATTGGGCCCTCTGCTCAGTGGGGGAGTCTGCTTCTCCCTCTGACCCTCTCCTCTCTCATGCTCTCTCACTCTCTCTCTCTCTCTCAAATAAGTAAATAAAATCTTTTAAAAAAAGATGTATTTTTTAGAAAAAGAGAGTGTTGGGGGAGAGGCAGAAGGACAGGGAGAGACAACCTCAAGCTGACTCCATGCTGAGCTCAGAGCCGGACACAGGGCTCAATCCCATGACCCTGAGGTCACTTGAGCCGAAACCAAGAGTGGGAGGCTTCACCGACTTCACTGTCCAGGCACCCCTGGGAGCACTTGCTTCTAAGGGGACACCCCCCTCTGGATGTATGAGCCTGTTTGTCTGTAAGAACAGAAACTCAACTTGAACTAGTGTAGACACAAGACTTGGATGCTTTCTTCAGGCTTAACATCCCTCTTTTTTTTGTTTTTAAACCTCTTTTAAATCTTGATTCCAAATTAATCTTTTTTTCCTGAGTAAGCATTTTAATAAATCTTTTTTTCCCTGAATGAGCATTAATCTTTTTTCCTGAATAAGTATAAAACATGTGCAATGTTCTTTTGGCATTCTGCAAGAGTAAGTGTTCTGTGTGGCCAAGAACCAATTTAGTCAAGTACCAAATTTACTACAAAGAGTTTTTTAGGCAGCGTATGAAACAGGAGATGTTGAAGGCAAACGATAAGCTTTCTGTTCTTCTAGAAGTGCTTGGAAAGTACATTTGTTAGGATCAGCTTCATCACTGAGTGCAGAAAATCCCAAATAAGTTCACTGGCAAAGCATACCACCCCACTGGGAGAGGCCAAAGGACAGAAGATTCCAGAAGCCGAGAAGAGCCTGGCTGAGTTGGACAGAGAGACAGAAACTTCAGTCTGCATCAGATTTACAGTGACAGGCATGAAGCTCCTTTTGTCTTATAGCTTTACCATGAGTGGCGTCCACTCTCAAGGTCATGTTATGGTCTAGACCTAACTTTAGCCTCCAGGCTTGTGTTCTAGGCTTGCAGAAGGGGGAAAAGGAGGCCCTATAAATCACTTCAGATGGCATCCCTTTGGCTAGGATGCAGTCACATGGCTACATCTAGTAGCAAGAGAGTCTGGAAAATGCAGTTTTTATTTCAGGTAATCATGTGCGGGCTATAAATGGGAGAAGGTTCTATTACTATAGAGAAAGGAGAAGCAGGTAATGGTGTTGTAGGAATTCTCTGCCTGTAGTGCCTATGGTCCTTGGTCACGCCGCTGGGAAAAGTGAAGAGGTGGACCAGATGAAGAGTGGTGGGCAGCAAAGTAAAGTTTACTGAGCAAGAGCACAAAACTCCCAGAATGGGAGGGAGACCCAAGAGAGTTGATCCCCAGAGTTTCTAAGTTAAGGGGTTTTTATGAGCTCTTTCATAGAACTATCTTAAGCGATCAGGTTGTGCTGAGTCATGCCCATCAGGGCTCTGGGCACGTTTCTGACTACCTATTAGGTTAATGTCTTTGAATTGATGGTCTTTTTTGCTGACATCTGGGGGTTTATGTCTTAGCGGCTCTTTGCCCGGGATAGGGACAAATGCTCTGTGGTTGTCTTATTTTAGGACGTTTTGCAGAAGTCATTTCTGCAAAGGCCGCAAAGCAGAATGCTAATGTGATCACATCTCAGCTGCAACACCGGATGTCAGTGCTGTTTGATCTTAGCTGTCCTGACTCCGTATCTTCTTGTTGGGGACCCCGGCCCGACTACCAAACTGTCCAACTCACGCCTAACATCGGGAGGCAAGCAGGGGCTCTGCCACCAATAGCTTTATGCTGATCTCGCCGTGGAGGTAACAGGTGCTATAGGCTAACGCAGAAGTTGGCAAATGTCGTTGCAAAGGTCCAGATAGCAAATATTTTTGGCTTTGCCGCCATATTGTCTGTGTGGCAGCTACTGAGTTCTGCTGCCATAGGGAGAGCATTCGCAGAAGATATGTGCTGGAATGAATGCAGCCGGATATGACACTTGGGTCTTAGTTTGTCTTCCCCAATAATACCAATACTAAAATTAACATTTACTGTCCATTTACTGTGTTCTGTGCTAGACACCGTGATGAGCACCTCACAAGCATTTTCTTGACTATTCCTTATAAAAACTCTATGAAGTACATATCATCATCATCATCATCATCATTGCCAATTTTGTCGACGAGGAAACTGAGGAAACTGACTTGTTCAAGGCCACCTGTCTTGTCAGTTGCAGGTGGACTTTGAATGGAGACTTTGGCCGTACAGCTCACTCTTACTCTGCTCCCCAAGGAAGTCTGGGCAAGGGGGTAATCAGAGCCTTGTGCCTGGAGATTTGCTCCAAGGCAGTGGCTTTAGTGGGCATGGAAGACTTAAATGATGTTTAAAAGCTTAGCATCTAGTGAGCAAAAATTGTTAGTTAAAATGGGAAGAAGTTACATAGAGGTTGTTTGGGAAGAAAACTCACTGGGAGCCATTGTTGACTTAAGGGCTGCTGTAAGTGCTCTCCTTGGCACCCTAACTTCTTTGGATCAGGATAACTCTCTATATTCAGATATTGGTGAGGGATCTTGGTGGGACGACACGATGGCAGGAGGTGTGTGTTGGTCGGGACTATTGTGTATCACCACGTGACCATGATGAACGCATGGCCCCATATGGCTGTGCGGTATACAATCTTCACTGTGATATGATGGGGTCCTTGTGTTGGGTGAGGCCAGAAGGAGACAGGATTTCAGAAGCTGACAAAAGCCTGGTTGAGTTAGACAGGGAGACAGGAACCTCAGCCTATGTCAGTGGAGGCCAGAGTCCAGATGAGCCATGTTTTCAAATAAAGGGAGTGATATTTGGGTGGGAGGAGAGACAAAGGAGAAGGCGCCCCCAGCTCTTGCTGTTGGGGATTCTTGAAACCATTTCATTCGTTTAACCCATTGGATGCTGAAAGCCTTCCTTCACTGTAGGTAACTGACAAGTCTATTTTGCAGTGTCTTGCAGCTTTAAATGACATACAAAGAGATTTCCCCAGAAAGATGCTGTCTCCAGGGAGAGTTGTTTAGCTAAGCAAAGCATGGACTTCCTCTGCTGGAGCACCCTGGCTTTGCCCCCACAAGACCCAGAGTTCCTTTCCTGCTCCTTTATAACTCCTGGAAAGCCACCTGATTTCTCAAATCAAGGATAATTTATTAGGAAATCTTGCCACTTGCAACAACATGAATGGGTCTTGAGAACATTATGCTCACTGAAATAAGTCAAACACAGAAAGACAAATACTGTATGACCTCATTTATATGTGAAATCTGAAACAAAAAATCCAACCTCATAGATACAGAAAACAGATTGGTGGTTGCCAGAGGCAGGGGGTGGGGGAATTGAGTGAAGATGGTCAAAAGGTGCAAGCTTCCGATTATAAGATAAGTAAGTTGTGGGGATCTAATGTACAATATGGAGACTATAATTGACACTGTTGTGTTGTATATTCGAGAGTTGCTAAGAGAGTAGATTTTAAAAGATCTCATTGAAAGGAAAAAATCTGTAACTATGTGAGCTGATGTTAATTAAACTTACAGTGGTAATCAAATCATTGTGGCAATATACACACATAGCAAATCATTATGTTGTACATCTTAAACTAATACAATGTTATATGTTAATTACATATCAATAACACTGGGAGATTTTTTAAATAGATAAGTCTAAAGAAGGATAATTTATTATTGATATAATATTAATAATGAGGATGATACATATGTTCTTCAGAGCAGTTGTATGTGGATTGTCTCATTTGATGTTCATAGAAACTCTGAAGGGAAAGGATGACCAAAATAAAACTGACACATACTGACCTTGGACGCTATAGGCGTGACTGGCTGGATACTTTGTGTGCTATCTTGTTCAGTCTTTTGGCTCTGGTGGGAAGTAGGTTATTATAGTGTGCCCATTTTATAGAGGGAGAAGCAGACACAGAGAGTAAAGTAATTTGCCCGGGGCCAAACAGCTCTCAACTAGCTTATGCTGTTGCCTGAACTTGAACTCAAGTCTTCTGAACTCAGTTAGTTTCATTTCTCCTGTCACTCTTGCTCAGCTGTGGGTCCCTATAGGGGGTACGATGAGGAAGTCAAAACTGGTAGATGTCAGAAACTTCTGAAGACAACAGATTCCATTCAAACACATGGAGATGCCCAATAAAAGCCTCTTTATTAATGTAAACCTGTGTTCATGAGAGAGCAATGAAATTATCCTAGAAATATCTGTTGATTTATTCATTCATACATTTGACTAACATTTATTGAGAGACAGGCTCTGTTGAGATGCTGGGGATAAGAATAAGAAGGCTGACATCTAGCCACTACTTAGCAACAAGACCATATGAGCACTTAAAGATTGGCATCCATTCTGATGGGTTGGGTGTTCATGCCAGATCTGTTGCTAAATATTTTTTTAAGATTTATTTACTTTAGAGAGGGAGTGAGCATGAGTGGGAGGGGCAGAGGGAGAGGGAGAGAGAATCTCAAGCAGACACCACACTGAATGCAGAGCCTGAGGTGGGGCTCAATCTTATGGCCCTGAGATCATGACCTGAGCCAAAACCAAGAGTCCAAGAGTCTGATCCTCAACTGACTGCACCACTCATGTGCCCCCCAGTTGTTAAATATTTTGAATACCACTACTGGATACAGCAATAAATAAGTTCTTGCCCTTGTGGACCATATATCTTCATTAGAGGAGAGACTCAATTGAAAAAAAGCTGATACACAAACCAGGCAGTGATAAGAGCCATAATACAAATAAAACAGGATAATATTATGAGGGTAACACCTTTTCTGCTTCTTTTCTTGTATTTAGTTTGCTGTATGAAGATATTTGATTTTGGATTGAATGAATGTAGATAGAAGTTAAAAGCAAACTTGAATAAACAACAACAACAACAATTCACGATGCTGAGTTGGAGGCTAATTTAGGCATAGTGAATGGGGAAGGCATATCTGAAAAGGTGATATTTAAGCTGGGATCTAATGTCAGGAGGGAGCGGACCTCTGACAGAAGGGCTTCTCATGGAAAGAGAACAGCTCCTGTGAAGATCCTACATGGGAATAATGTTGGTATGTTTGGGGGAATGGAAAGAAGACCAGTGTGAGGGAGCACATAGGTGAGGGACAGACAGGTATACACAGGCAGTTGGAAGGGAGGACATGGCTGGTTCTTGCAGGGCTCTCAAAAGGTTTGAATTTATTTTAAGTCTCAAGGAAGCCATTGGAGGCTTTTAAATACAAGAGGGACATGGTCGTGTTCTTAAAAACTCATGTTGGTTGCAGCATGGAGACTAGATTCTCAGGGAGCAAGGTGGGATGCAGGGAGACCAGATGGGAAGCTTTTATAGTCGTTTGGAGACTGATGGCCTTGACCTTGCACATAGCCATGGCAGAGAGGGAAGTGGATTGCTTTGGGATATATTTTGGTTATGGAGTTGACAGGTAACTTGGATGAGTTAGAAAGGGAGAGGAGTCAAGTTTGTTTCCTAAATTTCTGGCCTGAGCAATGGAGATGGAAAGGACCAGAGAAAAGCAGATTTTACATGAGATTCTGCTTTGGACATGTTAAGTTTGAAATGACTGTTGAATGTTGGGCTTTTAAATCAATGCACTTTCATGTGCAAGGCCCACAGGGTGCAAAGTGAACCACATACATAGCATAATGAAAACCATAGTCAGAGGATTAGAAAGGGTTTCTTAAGGTTATTGCTCTGAAGTGTGATTAAGTATGAACTTCCAAGGAAACTCTAAGGTGATCATTAATGTTGGAAACTAAGATTTGTGAGGGAGAATAGTAGAAGATCCACAGGGGAGTCGGGTGAGGGCCAGCTCAGAGAAGACCCTGTAGGGAGATGCTGGGGAACTATAGAAGGGGATCTGAATAGAGAATGATGTGACCACACTGAGTTCTTCAAAGATAATTCTGGAACATTCTGCAGGGGAGATTGGAGGGGAGTGAGGCTGGAACAGGGTGAACGATGAAGATTTACTGCCAACTGTCCAGGTGGGAGAGGATGAAGGCTGGAACTCAGCCAGTGACCCTGTACAAGAAGAGGAGGGAGCAGATTCAAAAGATTTTCGAAAGACAGATTCCGCTGTACTTGGGGATTTTTTTGGCTGTGAGAGTGGGAGAGGAGTCCTCACTGGGTCAGTTTTTTCAGCCTGGGTAGATGCTGGGGGCATTAAATGCCATCCAGAGCACAGATCTTTGAGGGCAGAGGGAATCTCACCCTACCTTGTTTTTCCTGTGCCAACCCCAGAGCCCCTTTTCAGTCTGAGAAGCTGATTTGCTTTAGCACTTCCTCTAAGTGCTTCCTCATTCAAGAAAGTCTTGTGGAACAAAATGATAGAGAACTAAGGGATCAACCTAGGGGAAAGTCAACACTGAGGAGATGGACATTCAGGAGACTTGGTAGGTGGCAGGAGAACTGGAAATCAGGGGAACTAGAACCAGCAAAGTAGAAAGTGAGGGGATGGCCAAAGGCAGGAGAAGTCAAATGAGACAGGGACTTACAAGTGGTCTCTAGGTCAGGGTGTCAGCAGTACGGGTGGCCAGCGCTGTGTCAGCAGCGTGGTGAAGGTGCAAGTCAGGTAGGGACGGCTGGAGGGACAAACAGTTAGGACAGGAAGTGGAAAATACTCAGTTAAAAAAAAAACTTGTGGGCAGTGCGGTCAGAGAATCAAGAGGTTTCCCACCCAGTTTCTCTGCTTTCTCTGTGAATTAGAAGGAGGCAGATAATGTCCTGAACTCGAGAAAGCAGCGTGGAAGATTAAGATCAGTGGTGAACTGTAAAGACAGGGAGTTTTTAAAAAAACTCAACTCTGAGAAACAGAAGACTTCAGTACTCATTTCGATCTCCTCCTGACTTCTAGAATTGTCCTTCAAGGAAAAACCTCCCTGCCCAAGAGACCTGAGTTTGAACTCAGGTTCACTGATGTGTGGAGATGTGAACTCTTCTCTCCGTCCAGTCGCAGAATGATTCTCTGTCAGAACTCAGAATTAATCCTGTGAGAGAGCCCAGGCATTGCCGTTGAGCTCGGCGCCATCGGACGTCCGTTTCAATTAGCATTCCAGGTCAGGCCAGTTGGTTGTTTTCAATTTGTACAGTTGATTTGCTTTAGCAATTCTATTAAACACAGAAGAGCTCGGATTTGGGACCCCTGGCCACTGTCGACACCAGTGGGGAGTGGGGAGGGCTGTGAGGCGTTCTAAGTGCTGTCCTTCAGAAAGAGATGTTAAACTTGTGTTTCTCCTGATAGATGTTGGTAGCTGTCCAGAAAAAAGTTAAAGTTCCCATTGCTTTTTCCAGAAAGAGTAATGGGGAGCCCTTGTGTTCCAGCCAACAATCCCTCTTCTCAATAAAACAAATAGGTTCTAATGTTGGCAGCTTTCTGAGTGTTTGCTGAGAACATAAAGGCAGCTCTGTCTTTTTCTGTGGTAAATATACAGCAAGTATTTAACTCATTACTAGATAAATCATACTGCGAAGGATCAGAGTGTCTGGTACCAGTTTCTAATTTTTTTTTAAACATTGATTAATACATTCCTCCTTTCTTTCTTCTTTTTTTCCTTAATGTTCCTTTTCCCCCAGCTTGACTGAGGTATAATTGACAAGCAGAATTATAATATATTTAAAGTGTGCAAAGTGGTGTTTCAGTAAATTTCTCCTTTC
The DNA here is from genome assembly GCA_028646535.1 of Procyon lotor. Taxonomy (NCBI): domain Eukaryota; kingdom Metazoa; phylum Chordata; class Mammalia; order Carnivora; family Procyonidae; genus Procyon; species Procyon lotor. Next base: position 13,116,820 of record CM053608.1, read on the forward strand.
TTGACTAACTCAGTCCTGTACAGAGACACAGACATATCTAGTAATTTAAATAAGGCAACTAATTAGAGAAATGAGATGATTAGAGAAAAGATGTGGTGAGATTCTTAGTGTTCACCCAGTGGTCGGGTGTTTCTCTGCATTTCCCTGCTCATGTGGGCCTGGGCTGGTCATAGACTCGCTCTGGCTGATGAGAAGATAGGCAGAAGTGAGCGAAGCCATTTCTAGATCTGGCACTTAAAATCATGACGCAGGATTCTCTAGCTTTCTTTCTCCCTTTTATGATGACCGTGGAGGTCATGGGTTCCGGTTGGCACGTGTTTAAGAAGGAACACAGCCACCCATTCATATCTGACATTAGGTGATCATGAAATGAATGTTTATTGTGTTATTACTGAAATTTCTGGGTTTTATTGTTACTGTAGCAAAACTTATCTTAACCTATCAAATGATATCACCTTATGAGGAAAAACAAAGTCTTTCACAAGTCCCTGGAAACAGCTAACATGAAAAGAGACAGGGGGGTATACATATCTTACAACCATCTGCAAAGATCTGTCTTGCCTTAAGATCATAGTTTATATACCTGTAGAAATTTCTAGAGGTCTTTACACTGAGTTATTGTGGATCATAGCCCCTAACAATAGGCTTTCGACAAGAAACCAAGGTTGCTTTCCTTTCAGGCTACAACTTGATGGCACTCAAATGAATGATAGTTTATATATAATTTACTCATGTGGTGGAATTTCCCAAAGCCACTCTAGCTATGAGTAAACTAGTTGTGATCATGGTAACCTCTCATGTTTCTCTATCTCTTTTTGCTGCCTGCTGGATGTATTGTAGACCCTGGGAAAATCTCTTCAAATGTTACTGGTGAGGTGTGTATGGGGAGATGTTCCCTAGAGAAAGCCTCCCATGTAGTAATAAACAAGTCTGGTCATCTATAGTTGTTTTTTATAGCCATTTTTTTCTCCTTGCCAGCCTCCTCCCCTGGGTCCTACCATTTCTTCCAGGTGTCCCTTCCTTTTTGGCCTGGACCTTGCTACAGCTGAGTATGTGTGAGGGACCATCCATAGTTGGGCATTAAGGAAGGAGATAAAATAAAACCACTGTATTGGAAATACACTTATGCCTCTGCCTCTTAATTTCTTAACTTTGGGTAGTATCTGTTAATGGCCACTAGGAAAGACGAAGGGTTTTGCATCCTTACAACTGTTATTTCCCACATACCTTCCTCGTGACAATTGTACTGCATTTGTTGGGGATGATGGAAGAGGTGAACCCTGCCCACCTAGCCCATCAGCAGTCTTCCCCACAGTTACCCTGATGACTGCCCCCTGGTCCACTCTTGTTCTCTACTGGATGACTCAGAGCTTAGCAGCTCTTAAAGCTTGGGTCCTTCAAGGGTCTTGTCAGGAAAATAGAACTCATGCCCGGTAGTCCTGTAGAGGGAATTTAATTAGGAGAATTAATTACAAAGATCTTGGGAAAGCTGACAGATAAAACAGGATGATGAAACAACTCAGATTTTAGAACAAGAGGAATGTGAGGGCAAAAACTTCTGAGTTTAGCAGCTCAGACTCTCCCTTCTTGCTGGACAGTTCAAGAACACCAGAGTAAGGTCACCTAGGTAGAGCAAGGCTTTCTGGTAGGAGCTGGAACCATGGAGTAGATGTAGCTACTGATGGAGAGTAGAGTAAGAGGGGGAGAAATACTCTGCCTTCTTCCTTCCACCATCAACTACGTGGGAGTTCTAACCCTCAGTATCTCAGAATATGACCTGATTTGGAAATAGAGTCATGGAAGGTGTAAGTAGTTAGATTAAGATGAAATAATACTGGAGTAGGATGGGCTTTTAGTCTAGTGGGACTGGTGTCCTTAGAAGAAGAGGAAAGACACAGAGACTCACACGGAGAACACCACGGAACAGCAAAGGCAGAGGCTGGAGTTAGGCATCTATGAGGCAAGAAAGACAGAGGATGGCTGATTGTCACTGGAAGCTCGGAGAGAGGTATGAACAAGTTCTCTTTCACAGACTTTGGAGGGAACCAACCCTGCTGACACCTTGACTGGAACTTCTAGCTTCCAGAACTGTACAAAAATGCATTTGTGTTGTCCTAAGCCACCCAGTTGGTGGTGTTTTATTACAGCAGCCCGAGGAAACAAATATGGATGAGCAGGTGATTCTTCTGGAAGGAGAGCTCTCAGCGTTTAGGTGTACTCTGGGCTCCTACTTTCTCAGCAATGCTTTTATATCAGTGTGATCTCATATACTTCCTGGTTTTCAAAAACATGTCAAAATCGCTGGTCCACTGCACTCAGGACTGTGATGGACTTAGTCTACTTTGTTTAAGCGTCATTTAAATGGAATTCCATGAAGAAGAGCAGGAGAACATAGGCACTCAGTCTGCCATCCTGCAGCAGAGCCCTACTGCCTGATGTGGCCAGGTTCAATGATGGGGGCACCCTTGCTTCCTCCTTCCCAGTGATGGAGTCTTCCAGCCACACCTACCATGAATAGAAGGGACATCAACTACAGAACAAGGACTCGGATAAGAACAATCAGTACACCTGCTTTATGGAAGATGGAAACTTTGAATTTTTACTTCCCGAATGATAGAATCATCAAAATAATTGGAATGCTGGGATTTATCTATAAGGACATATATCTTCTCTGTAAGAGACCTGGGATGACCTTTCCTTAAGTTTTATATTATTGACTTGCCATAGTTTATTGCTAATGATTTTGTAATGATATTATTTAATGTTCTTTAGAAATTACAAGTGTTGGATCCGATCCTCTGCTCATCCTTATAGCTAAGCAAATTCTGTGTTTCTAGGACTTCTAAGGACTTCTAAAAAGCAAACAATGATGGAAACAGCAACAAACACAAAACCCTCATGGCACGAACATGACCACCGGCACTGAGCCAAGTGACTGGTTATGTACCTACAACCCCCACCCCGGGATCAAAGGGGCCACAGAACCAGGCAACTTATAAAACTCCCAAATGATGTTGTTGTTGTTCTTCTTCTTTTTTAAAGAATATGGCCTTATTTATTTGAGAGAGAGTGAGAGAAAGAGAGAGAGAGAAAGAGATAACACAAGTGGGGAGGAGGGGTAGAGGGAGAGGACGAAGCAGACCTCATGCCGGGCAGGGAGCCCCATGCGGGGCTCCATTCCAGGACCCTGGGATCATGACCTGAGCCGAAGGCAGGGTCTTAACTGACTGAGCCACCCAGGCGCCCCACTTCTGAATGTTCTTATCACGGGTGCTGAATCAGCATTTGGTAATTGCTAAGATGTCCTTGTCTGATGGGGGAAAAAATAAAAGCAGCCTTCTGACATATGATATTCCCTCAAAATGACTAATAACAAGGATTCAGAGACTAGAAAACCATTATTTTGAATGGCATTCTCGCATGGGCCGCAGTCTTAAAGTGCATGGTTTTTCAGATCTAAAAGGAAAGGAAAAAGGAGTTATCCAGATCTTTTAGCTGTTTTAGATTATTTTTCTCCACCTCCACGGCAATAAAATCAATTCCAGTGGAAACTCTCCTTGCAAAGCTACTTTTTGCCTTTTGTATTTGGGAGAAGGAGAAAGTGGGCGCTTGTTCTAAGGATTCTCTCAGCATGACTTTCTATGCGGGGATTCCAGAGAGATCTGCCCACATTTGCTCATCCTCTGGGCTTCACGCAGGATGGATTTGATACAGGGATAAAAAATCCTTCTTGTTTCTAAGGTTTAAGCTGGCTACATTGGCTTGATTCGATCGGAAAGTTGTGATCTCTACAATACCTGTGTGTTCCACAGGAATGTGAATTACTGTCTAGTTTCCACAGTGTCTGTATCTCCAGGCCTGCAATGCTTTGCAAACGAGAATCTTCAGAAAATCTGGGCTCAGGAGGCCCCCAAACGGAAGACTGGCTTCGTGACTGCCAAGGCCCCTTGCTAGGTCCGCCAAGGGCGGAGGCTCACTTCCCCACGGCACGCTCACCACGTGCTCTCGCCAGTGTCTCCAGTTCCTTGTTCCGGTTGGTGCCAAGTGCGGGCTCTTAGCCTACTGGAGAAGCCACGTCCCCTCTGGAGGGGCTCCAGGCTTGCCCACTGCCCCATGTGAATGCTGGGGATGGTCACTGGGGTTCTAGTGCACAGAGTTTTGGATCTTTGATATCAGCCTCTCCCTGACACTCAATTCTCCTGAGCCCAGAGTTCCAGACTCTTTTCCCTACAACATTTTTCCATAACCTCTCCTGATAAGGTGTTTAAGGCTTTCGCTCTAAAGAGTCCTCGGTCATTCACTCAAAAACTTATGGAGGGCTTACCTTGTGCATCACCCTTTGCTAAGGCATAGTGAGGGTTACCAAGAAATATAGGACAGGCAGAATGGATTTAATTTGGTGACCCCTGGGCACTCTTTTGCATGTTAGTGGCATAATCTTATACCTGTTGGATGCAGAGCAAATATTTTTCCAGCCTATGGTTTGTCTTTTGAATGACAAAAGATATACACAGTTTTTAGAAGCCGTTTAAATAATCAAGCATGTCTTTCCTTTGCAGAAGTCTGCTCTGCTTCAGAGGATTTACATTCTGAACTTGGTTCTACATTTTAGGAGCGTACACTTTTGAGGAGGGGTAGTGCGAGACACACCAGTCTAAGAGAGAGCAAGAACTACAAACGAGTATTTGCAGAAAAGCAAGACTGTCTGTGGCTGGAGAGTAGGTAGTAGAGAGCGGCGAAGGACTCAGACGGATGGTCCTGGGTGGGAATTCTGGGAGAATCACTCCTGGGATTTTTGGTAAGTTGCCTCACCTCCTCTTCTGCAGAAGGGACTACGAGGACCTACTTCATCTGCTTAGTCCAAGTACTGATAACCAACAACAAATGCATGTAAAGCATTCAGTGCACAGAAAGTGTTAACCGTTGGTATTACTGTTAATTAGTGCAGAAAAGATAGGGACACATTTTGGACAGATAGGCTGGAGTTAAAGAGATTGGATTTGAACTTGCAGGGTATGGAAAGTTTGGTAGCTGAGGAGTAACATAGGGTAGGTGATATTTAATAAAAATCGATCTCTCTTTAAGGACCTGTGGTTCCCTAAATGCCGTATTTATGCCTTTTTATCTCAAAATTGCATCTCAGAAAAAGATAGCACATCTTAAACCCAATAACATTTAAGAAGCTATTGTGACTTGGTCAGATTTTGATTATTCTGTCAATTCACAACTGGCTTTAGGTAAAGATTTTTTGTCTCATAATCGAAAACAGTAAATAGTAAACATAATAAACCAAAACTCTGGGACTGAATTTCTGGATCTTCATTAGTAGGAAGCTAGGTGTTGTTAATTCAGCTAAGAACGACTGAGGCTCATCTTACTGGCTTTCACCACACACCTTATAGGTTTTGGATGTCACCCTCAGGGCGATGTGGCCACCTTCCACGTTTGTTGTGGACTGAAGGTTTGTGTCCCCTCACCCCAATTCATATGTTGAAGCTCTAAGCTGCAATGTGACTGGATTTGGAGATAGGGCCTTTATGGAAGTAGTTAAGGTTACATGAGGTCATATGGGTGGAGCCCTAAACCCATAGGATCAGTGTCCTAATAAGAAGACATATCAGAGGGTTGCCTGGGGTGGCTCAGTCAGTTAACCATCTGCCTTTAGCTCAGGTCATGATCCCAGAGTCCTGGGATCGAGTCTCGCATTAGGCTCCTTGCTCAGTGGGGAGCCTGTTTCTCCCTTTGCCTGCTGATCTCCCTGCTTGTGCTCTCTCTTTCTTATTCTCTGACAAATAAATAAAATCTTAACAAAAAAAAAAAAAAAGAAAGAAGAGACATCAGAGAGTTTGCCATCTCTCCCAATGGTCATAGGAGGAATGACCCCCTTAGCAAACAGCAAGATGGCGGCTGCCTACAAGCCAAGAAAAGAGGACTCCGTAGGCTACTAAATTTGCCAGCAACTTGATCTTGGACTTCCGGCCTCCAGAACTGTGAGAAAAGACCTGTCTGTGGTTTAAGCCCCCTAGTCTGTGGGACTTAGTGATGGCAGCTCAAGCCAACCAGTATGACACCCCCCCTCGGGTCGCTCCTATGGGAAGTGGGGGAGAGCATGGACCAAGAAGCCACATGGTCAAGTAAGCTAAATACTTGGGAGAATTATAAAACACTGGCGGAAAAATCCACCCCGACATTAACCCAGATTCATGAAATCCTAGTTATGGTTTCTTCCATAGAGAGATGACATGGCTCCACTCGTGACTCTGCCCACTGGTTTCCTTGCATCAGGATACTTGAGACACTGAATATACAAATGGCCGGTGGCTAGACCGTATATAAAAATAGGACTCTGACCAGCAACCTGCCAAGGTAACCACGTCCTTTCTCTTTCAACCCAGGAAGCCAGCCTGTTGGGAATCAGATTTGTGGATTGCTATCTCTAGTAACAATCCAGGAAGCTAAATAGTGACTTCTGTAACAATTGGCCCTGAGCTGCCAGGACTTGATTAATACCTGCCGGCTTCTCCAATTTTTATCCCTGCTTCCAATTTAGGACTAACTGACCAGAGTCCTATATGCCCCCCAAACCAATGACACGATGCCTGACTTCTAGTTAGCTGCCCACAGCTTCCTGGGCCAATAGCATGCACTGAGCACACGATTGAAGTCTTTCCTTTTTTCCACTGAAAGCTTTCCTGCTCCTCTCCCTGCCTCTGAGTCTCTGTCAAAATGAAAGTGACTTTGGACGACCCTCTTGCTATAGCAGCTTGAGTACACAGAGCCGCCTGTCCTCATTTGGTTGGTCTTTGTGTATTTTCCCACTGTCTTTCCATCTGTTCCCTAGAAGACCAGAGAGATCCTTTTCCTCCCTGATTGTGCTCGGAAACATTTTCAGTCCCGGTTACGATGGAGAGACAGTGTGCTGTCTCCTACCCCCAACGTGTGCTCCTAACTTGTTAAGGTGCAAGAGATGCAATGTTAAAAAAAAAAAAAAAGTTAAATTTTTGTGACGATATAAACTAATCCTTATGAGCATGAGGAAGGGGCACACCCAGCTGCAGAAAGAGAAACTGGTCCCGTCCTTTGGGAAGTGTGGACTTCCAATAGAGCCCGCGGGGCTCATGCCCCCAGAGTCATTGTTCTAGGCCAGTGATGGGCACACAGGGCTTCCCGGCACCTGTTCCTGTCCACCCCCGCCCCCTCGCCGCCCCCGTCCCTTTTACAAAGGTATTTATAGTGACTTAAGCCCATGTTTCTGAGTTGCTGGATCTGACCCCTGGCAGCCCGCAGTTTCCCTGTCGTCACTGTCGTCCGTGCCGCTTCACGGGATGCGTGGCCTCTCGGGTGTCCCCTTGGGGATCGGGCAGGTGGGCTAGGTGCTTGTTTTGTTCAAGCCAGTGAAAGAGGCCTGAGGAGCACCTCAAAGGAGGCTTTCAAATGCTGATCTTGGCAGTTCTGCTGTTTTGAAAGACAACAGAACCCCGGGAAGGAGGGAAGCTTCATTCCCTTAGAGCCTCTCCGCTTAGCTCTGGCGACAGGAGTAACGGAGTACAGGGTGGGGAAATTGAATCGGCTCCTTATCTGCACGGCCTGGAAGAAGGTTTAACAAAACAAAACAAAACAAAACAAAACAAAACAAAACAAAACAAAACAAAACAAAACAAAACAAAACAAAACAAAACAAAACAAAAACATCAACCAAAAGTTCTCTCCACGAAGTTTAGACTGACTCAACACTCATTTTAGTCTGGTTTGTTTCTCATGAATATAGACGAGTATTTAACTCCCTAAGTTTGGGATGGCTAATAAATGGAAATCCATTTAAGTGAATTTGGAACCTGTGGGATTTCTGATTTGACCCCACACATAATCTACTTCTTTGACGAAGAATGCTCTTTAAAACTGTCTAGCTCTCGATTATAAACAGCTGACAGACTGTTTAAGGAGAAGGGTCTGGAAAGTGGTCAATCAGTGCAGTTAATGGGAAAAAGAAAGTAAGTGACCTTTCAAAGCATCACCCTGGCACCACATCCCAAGTGTAGAGGGCAGAGGGCGGTCCATATCCCCTAAGTGACTGTTAGTCAGCTAAGCACACACAGAATACAGGAAAAATGTGTGAAAGGGACCTTACTTATGAATTTGAAGCATCAATTCTCTGTCCTACTCCAGGGTTTCCTGATCCTAGTTCAGATGCCCTCCCTGGTTTCTCATTCGGCAGGACTGGTAATGGATTCTCTGGATATCCCTGTACTCACCCTATTTAGCCAGTCACCCTATCTGACTTTTACTTTCCACCCCTCCTTATTTTCCCATGGTCCTTTGAACCTCTGAATCTCTTTCCTCCTGGTAAGTGCTCTCCCCTTGCTTAAACTTCAGTCAGCCTCCTCTAAGTCCTCTTTTCAAGTTGGCCTTGTCCTTGGCTCCATTCTTGGCCTATCGAGTCATCCAATTTTTGCAAAGAATCCTGCTAGGCCAGTTTATGGAGAATTGTCCCCAATCCTGATATCCAACCAACCTCCTCTTCCTTCTACGCACTCTTGATACTTGACTAAGTTCCCCTGAGTAATTTTTCATCCACTCCTTGACCTTGCTCATTGGCTACAAATTCCTACTTGTGCTTGTATTCAGAATTAAGTTCAATCTCCCTCCTCCCTTGCAGTAGTCTTCCCTGTGGTTTCTAACGAGTGACAGAACAATTTCTCTTCAACACACCCCAACCCCAGGGTCCCGCCTCTTCTATGCATGGAGTTCTCTTTGTCCTTCGGCTCTCCATCCTCTTCTTCTGAGTAATCCAGTTCCCACCTTTGGGTGCTGTGGGCCATACTGAATCCTGTAGGATAGAAGAGAGGAGAGGACAAGAGGTTTTCTCAGTGGTCCGTTCTCAGGGCCTGGTGGGAAAGATAATAAGAACCTTTTCCCTGCTGAAGTTAGCAAGACTATGGCATTGCCCTTCCTTCCACTAACAGAGTTCCTGTCTCATTTAGTCACCCAGGTCTGAGACCCCAGGAGAAAAAAAAGAAAAAAACAAAAAAAGGAAAAAAAATCTCCAACCACCTTCCATTTGTGTTGCTGAAAGGATGCGTCCTATAATGTTGAAAAAACCCCATTCTGCACAAAAGGATTTCTCTTTCTATGGAATTAGAAAAACTAAAGGGATTTGAAACGGTTACAAAGCAAACAACCCCAACAACCTGCTGAGTTATCGATGCTGTGGAAGAAACATGGATGTGAGATCAGATGGACATAAATTTAAAATGCAGCTCTCCCATTTACCTTGCTGGGATCGGAAGCAAGCAGATTAATTTCTGGAGCCCCAGCTGTCTTATCTGTAGAAAGCTCTATCTCACAGTATCAGGGAGAGAAGTTGATAAGCAACTGGTGCACTGCTTAACAATTATTATTTTTTAAGCAAGCGAGCATGAGCATAAGTTGGGGGAGGGGCAGAGGGAAAAGGAGAAGCAGATTCCCCACTAAGTAGAGAGCCCTGTGTGGGGCTCCATCCCAGGACCCTGAGATCATGAACTGAGCTGAAGTCAGAGGCTAACCAACTGAGATACTTAGGCACCCAGATAATTTTTTTTTTTTTAAAGATTCAGTCCCACTTCCTAATCCTCAGTCTGTTTGGGGCTATAATCTCTTAGGGGGCCCATTTTGGAGGCTGAAAACTATTATAGTCCAAAAAGTTCTTGATGTTTACCCTCAAGTTTTGTTTTGGAATGTAGTTGATGGTTTAACATTATATCTTGACAAGTCACAATATTTTGTATGTTTGTTAATATTTTATAAGGCAATCACATTTCTTTCAGTGTAAAATATGAGGACATTTGAAAAGAGTTGTATTTCATCTAAGCTGACACATATTTTTAGACATGTAGTTCTATAATGTGCCAGAGAGAAGGGAGAAAAACAAGTTTAGTAGAATGTAAAGTGGTGTTTGCAAACATTGGAGCTTTAAAAACTTCACCAAAAAATGTGAACATATGTGTAAGTAAGAGAATAGTATAATGAACCCCCATGTGGTTATAACTGAGCTTTGGCAATCATCATATTCTTTCCATCTTGTTTTGTCTGTATGCCACCCTCCACTTCTTGCCATCCCCTTCAAGGAATGTTTTAAAGCAAATACCAAGCATTTTAATTCAGTGTGTATTTCTAACAGTTAAGGTCTCTCCTTATGTTATATATTCACATTACTATGATCATGCTTAATCACATTTTTAAACAATTCTTTATTCCGTATATAGTTCTTACATAATCTCAGTACCTAGTCCATATTCAAATACTCAGGTTGTCCCCAAAACATCTTTTTACAGTTGACTTGCTTAGACTAGGATCCAAGTAAGATGTGCACTTTGGTTGGTATTTTTTTTAATTCTCTTGTAATCTATACTATTCCTCCTTTCCCTCCTACCATTGGTATCATTAATTTGCTGAAGAAACTGAGTCATTTGTGGTACAGCATTTCCCATGATGTGGGTTTGGCTGATTGCATCATTGCAGTATCATTTCACATAGACTCACCCCCTATGTTTCCTATAAGTGGTAGTTCAGTCTAGAGGTTTCATTATTTGCAAGATTGATCTTTGTTTGTTTGTTTGTTTGTTTTGTTGTTAAGCAGGAAAACTTTGCGGTTGGAGCTGGTGCTTTCTATTGATCACATTAGGAAGCACGTAGTCTCTGTCTCTCTTTTGGTGAATGTTAAACTGATGAGTGAAGAGAAAGAGTATTTTGCTTTCAGTCCAGGAAAACATAACTCCGCCTCCCATATGTGGCAGAAAGGACTTTGGAGTTAGACAGACTCGAGATAAGGTACTGAACTGTGTGACCAGATAAGACATGGTGACTTTGACTTTGCTGGGAGCTGGATATTTTTGTTTTCTATTAATATTTTTGAGTCTTGTTCTGGGATGCTTGTATTTGGAAACACTCTGATGCTTTTAGACCCTGTTTTTACAATTGTTAGATGGGCCCAGAGCCGCATTTAATCTAGGGCTAATCTGGTATCACTGCAGAAGTGAGAACCTTTGATTTGGCTACACAAGTGTCCATGAATTACGAGGATTTCTAGTCTGGCCGGTATTCTGTGTGGGCGTCAGGTACTGGCCCCTCTAATCCCTTATGGTGGTTCTTTCCCCAGCCTCCAGGAGTGTCCTTGTGCACAGGCACTCATCGGTCCCTTGTTGAACACCCAGATCTTTAGAACCTGCTGTCTCTGCAGTTCTTTCCTTTCTGGTATTATGCCCTGTAAATTCCAACGGCCTTGGTATCCCCAGACTCTCAGTTTCACCTCTTCCCCTTGGGGAATCTGCTGGCCTCTACTGAGGTCACGCCTCCCTGTGTCATGGCCAGGAAATGCAAGGTGATAAGCTGGGCCAGGCATAAGAACTCATCTCTTGAGAATCAGTTTTCTTTGTTATCTGATACTCGATGTGTTGAAAATTGTTGTTTCATATATCTTGCCTAGTTTTTTTTTTTTTTAGTTGTTTCAAGTGGGAGGGTAAATCATGTTTCTCTACCTGGGCCAGAGTAGAAGTCTTCAAACAAACAGACCTTTTAACTATATTTAGTCTAGTAACCCATGAACATGATCTATCTCTTCATTTATTTAGACCTTGTTTAGTTTTTTTAAATCTTTAGTTTTTAAAAATCTTTAAATTTTCAGTGTAGAGGACTTCCGGCTATTGTTTTAGATTTATTCCTAATTATTTTTTTTTTAAGATTTTATTTATTTATTTGACAAAGAGAGACACAGCGAGAGAGGGAACACAAGCAGGGGGAGTGGGAGAGGGAGAAGCAGGCTTCCCACTGAGCAGGGAGCCCAATGCGGGACTCAATCCCAAGATCCTGAGATCATGACCTGAGTCAAAGTCAGACGTTTAACGACGGAGCCACCCAGATGCCCCTAAGTATTTGATTTATAAAACATCTTTCTGGTGTTCTTTATCATTTTTAGCAGATCTGTGCTCTTATCTGGTATCAATTCCATTTGACCCAAAGAACTTTTCTGTTGTGCTCACTTACTGGCCTTGAAATCTCTCAACTTTGTTGGTCTGCAAATATCTTTTTTTGCCTTTTTATAAAATGTTATTTTTGCTGGATGGAGAATTCTAACTTTTCCCTTTCTGCCTTTCAACTTTTTTTTTTTTTTTTTAAGATGTATTTATTTGAGAGAGAGTGAGAGAGTATGTGTGTGTGAGTGCGGGGACAGGCTGAAGGAGAGGGAGAAGGAGAATCCTTCAGCAGACTCCCTGCTAAGCAGCAGAGCCTGACCAGGACCCAGAGATCATGATTTGTGTCGAAACCAGGAGTTGGGCACCCAATCAACTGAGCTACTCTGATGCCCCCTCTTTCAGCATTTTAAAGATGTCTTTGGAGTCACCATTGTTTCTGAGATAGGTGAGTTGTTATTTGTATTATTGTGAATTTTGAGTAATACAGCTTGTTTCTTTAGCTATTTTAATTTTTTCTCTTTATCTTTGAGTTTTAACAGTTTGATTATGATGTGATAGATGTGATGTTTTGTACTCAAACTGTTTGACATTATCTGAGCTTCCTTGATGGCTTGATGAGTTTCATCAATTTGGGGAACATTTAGGCTATTTTCTCTTTGAATATTTCTCCTGTCCCTTTCTGTATTCTTCCCCTTCTGAGACTGCAATTATATTTATCTTATACTGTTTCATATTGTAGCAAACATATTGGATGATTGTTCTATTTTTCCCCCGCCTCTTTTTTATGGTTTACTTTAGATAATATATATTGACTTGCCATAAAGTTCACTAATTCTTTCCTCTTCTGTTCAGTCTTCTGTTCCTCTCGATTGAATGGTTTCTTTGTTTCTGATACATTATTTTTCATTTCTGGCATCTTTATTTGACTCTTTTTTAGTGGTTTCCAGTTCTGCTGAAGTTCCACATATGTTCATGCATGTTGTCGGATTTTTCCATCTAGATCCTCTTATATACCTAATCACTGTTATTTTAAGGTCATTGTCTGATAACTCCACCATCTCTGGGCTATCTTTGGGCCTACTTCTATCAACTACTTCTTCTCTTGATCACAGAACACATTCTTCTTGCTTCTTTGCAGGTCTTGGACTTCATGATTCTATGCCAAATCTTATATGTAAAACAATAGAGAATGAAGTAAATGGTGTTTACTCTTAGGACAGAGCTTGCTTCTTCTTTGGACAGGCTGCTAGTGAGGGAGGATAAGTCAATCTAATCTAATTGAGCTGGTACTGGGTTTGTAATAACTTAAGTAAGAGTCATCTAGGTCACCAGTTTCAGTGTTTTGAAGGCAGCAACAGGATTTTCCCTTCAGTAGGGCATAGGATCTGAGCACTGGTGTAACTCCATAGTTGTCTTTATGCTTAAGGGTCCAGCCACCATGTTTCTAAACCACACAGGGTTGCCAACTCTGGGGCTTCTGTAGAATTCTCCTTGTTCCTGTCCCACTTCCAGACTTTTACTCTTTGAGAGATCTCACCAGCTTTCTGTCCCACACAAACTCTGGAGGGCCACTACAGGGCATTCAGTGAAGGTCCAGAGTATCTCAGAGGGATTTTTTCTCACCTCTCCTGTCTTAACCCTAGACATCACAGGACTGTTGCTGTATTCTTAGTGAAGGCCTAGTGTGCCTTCAGGGATTTCTCTCCATTTCCCTGCCTTTCTTCTAGCCTTCAGTATGCCACTAACTAGTATTTGGAGAAGGTCTGTGTACCTCAGAGGGATCTCTCTTTGAGTTGCTTCCTCACCTCCAGTCTTGGATGACTTTCCGTTGAACTTGATGAGAGCCTCCTGGAGGGAGTTGGCTCTTTAACGTGCTGCTCAGGATTCTAGTCCATCAAGTGAGCCTCTGTGATTATTACATATTTTTTTTTTTTTAAAGATTTTATTCATTTGACAGAAACACAGCGAGAGAGGGAACACAAGCAGAGGGCATGGTAGCGGGAGAAGCAGGCTTCCCGCCAAGCAGAGAGCCCGATGCGGGGCTCGATCCCAGGACCCTGGATCATGACCTGGGCCGAAGGCAGACGTTCAACGACTGAGCCACCCAGGCGCCCCTACATATTTGTTGAAGTTCAGCTGGCTTTTCTCAGTTCCCTTCTATACAAGATTATTCCTCTTCTAACTACCCTGGCAAATATGAAGCCACTATAGATCTCTTCCTTCCTAAGAAGAATTTGTCACTTTCTGAAATTAAGCTCACTTAAGTTTGGTTTTTTAAAAACTATGATTTTTGTATCTTATCTTGCTTATTCTCATTGTTAGGGCCCTTATAACATCTTTTTTTTCTTTTAACCCTATAATGTCTTTAAACTTTTTAAAGGCATCTTAGTCTAAAACAAAATCTAACACAGAACCTCAATGTATGAAACAGATCAAAGTTGAATGTGCTGATTAAAACATACTTGGTGGGAAGGATGGGCTGGTGGCACAGAGGTCCCCACAGGCTCTCTCATCATTTTCTGCAGTGACTGCTTGGAGAAACTTTCAAGTTGTTCAACCGTCACTGGTTTGATCATCAAGGGGGAATGTTTTGTTTATGGGTCCAGTCTTTATCATTTGGTTTTCTCAATATTTTAATGTCCACTGCTCTCTTTATGTTTTACATGCCTCTGCTTATGCTGCTTCCCCTCCGTAGGATACTTGCCTCTCTCCTAATTTAAACCACTTACTCTTCAGAGTCCAGTTCTCCCTTCAGGAGTTCTGCTGTTCCCCGGAACTGTTATGGCACTTACCAGTTGGGCTGTGCAATTTAGACATTGACTGTGGGATGTCTTCTCCTGGTTTGGTGAATGTTACTCGCCTCTGTAGCTGGACATCCTTCCTCCCGATAGGGACGACACTGGAATTCATCACATCTTTTTGGGGGCTGGAAGAGAGAGGCAGACTGCAGACTGATTATTTGCTGCTGCGACTACTCTAGAAGTGTGAAAACTGTCTTTTGGTTCATGACTCTGTGTTAGCCAGAATTATTCTCTGTTTATGGTTTAATATCTCTACACTGGAGCCTACATGGTTTCTGCTTAAAATGAACATTGATTCAGATCACTGTCATCCCTTCAGAGTCAGGTGACTGCTTTTGTTTCCATAGCCATGCCGTTGGATGCTGGGACTCCATGTGTCTTCTTAGTATTAATGATGCTTAAAGACTTACAATACAGTCATTTTAACTACCTTGTTTCTCCCATTCTTCATCCTCTGAGCTGGCCAGGTCCACTCCTAGCCTGCTGTTCCATCAAGCCTTGCCTCAGTGGGGTAGACTGGCTGCATTCCAGAACCACACTTCAATTGGATTAATGTGGCTATAAGAGGCGCCAACTGAGAGTGTGTCCTTTCCCTGATATGCACTGAGCTGTCAGCAACACAACTGGCCTATAGCAAGGTAGCACCTAGAATATCTAGGCAACCTCTCAACATATAATTGTGAGGATTTAGAATTAGTATGTTACTTTTGATTCTGTCTGATGGCTTTCCCCAGAAACAGCTATTTCCAGGGATCTCTAATTCCAAGAGATTTCTGGGAGATGAAATGTCTTTTTCCATCCCCCGGGAAATCAGAGAACTTTTAACTTTTCCTTCTCTAGGGTAAATCATCTACTCCTTTTTTTCTCAAGTATTTTCTTTCTGAATCTTGCAGGTCGTTGTGGTGATAATACTTACTTCATGGAGTTGCTATGGAGATTAAAAAAGGCATCAGTCTTGCTTAAACTCTATGCATATTCTTCAGTATGCCTGTTGTCAAGGTCTTTTATGTTTTCCTGAATCTTTTATGCGTGTTCTTCAAGCTTTTTTATGAGGTAATTGGGGCCAAAAGCAACAAAAGACATAAACATCAAGAAGGCTGTTTTTCTTAGAAGATCCAGACTTTAGGGAGTTAGTTTCAAGTTTTAGAACCCTGGTCTGAATCTTCATTGTAACATTCACAACAAATGTGTGGCCTCGCACATCTGTAGGAGGGATAGGCAAGCCCTGGAGTTGCAAGAATGTGAAGGCTAGTTGGTAAAAGACCACATGTGGACACCTTTCACTTGGGAGGAGTTTTTAATTATGTTTTCAGGGGCGCTCTAAAGTATAATTTTCCTTAAATTTTCTCTCATCAGATTTACATATCTTCTTTAAAAAAATTTGCAGTGCATCTTTTAGTCATATTAGAGCCAATGCATTTATCTGGCTTTCATTAAGTCACTTGCCCAGTTGGCATTCTGCAACTCTGAGCTACACACTGATAAAAGCTGAAATTTAAAAACTACCTGGCAATTTGTTGGTAGACCAGGAATGTATGAACCAACTTAAGATGAAATGTGTTTTGGGGTATGGGTGACATTAAGTCCAGCTCCAACTTCTCATTAATCAGGTGACTCTTGCTCTTGGGTGATGGGTTTGGGCATGGGTACTCAAATCACTGTGTGGCTCTCCAGAAATTTTAGCTTGAGACAGTGTGTTTTTCTCCCTTGCTTTGTAAAGGGGTTTATTGTTAAAATTCCTTGGGACTTGGATTGCACTCTTTGGGTACTTTATCATCTGGATTCTGAAATGAAACCTCTTAGGTAGCACAAGGGTTGAAACCTTGGCCGGCAGCAGCGGTGGAACAAACCTGCCCTCTTACCAGCTTGATGGGTGATGGGATTTACTGCTCATGTAGATAAGATTCAGTGTAGTTAGACACTGTCAGCATGGCCTGGTGTAAATGCGGTGCCCCTCCTTGACTTTCCCAAGGGAAAAATAGATCTCATGACATTGACTTTCATTTCTCAGCTACAGTATCTAAAACATCTCTTCTCATCATGGGGGCTGAGACCTTGGGCTTTACAGGTTTCCATTGCTGGGTGGACTGAGGAACGTAATCTGACATGCAATTTTATTGTTCATGCACGGACATGTTTACAAATGCATGCATTATTATTTTTTAATTTAAGTTTTTATTTAGTTAGTTCACATATAGTGTTATATTAGTTTCAAGTATGCAATATTTAACAATTCCATACATCACTCTGTGCTCATCATGACATGTGCACTCCTTAATACCCATCACCTATTTTACCTTCCCCCACCCCTCTCCCCTCTGATAACCCTCAGATTGTTCTCTGTCATCAAGAGTCTGTTTTGTCTTTGCTTTGTCTCTCTTATTTTTCCCCCTTTGCTTGTTTGTTCTGTTTCTTAAATTCCATGTACAGTATTTGTCTTTCTCTGACTGACTTAATTACTTAGCATTATACTCTCCAGCTCCATTCATGTCATTACTAATGACCAGATTGCATTCTTTTTTAATGGCCAAATAGTATTCCACTATTGCATGCATTATTTTAAATGTAAATTTACACATAGAGAAAATGGGGCATATGTGCAGGAAACAGGTATTTACTACTTGATGGCATTAGTATCAGTTTAGATTATAATGATGGTGGCTCCTCTAAGGAAGGAAGGAGCTAAGCTCCACTGTAGCCTGTTTTGTACTTGACTTAATGGTACTTTGAGGTGGTTATTCATTTATTCACTCATTTAATGCTTTGTGTAAGCACTGTGTTGGGAGCTGAAGACATATCTTGAAAAGTATAGATCGTCCCCTTAAGAGATTACAGCAGAATGGGAAAGACAAAATAAGCAGGTAGTGGCTACAGTAGGAAAGAGAGGAGGTGGAAAAGCACAATGGAAGGATTCAGCCTCTGGACAAAGGCCTTCCAACCTCTGGAGGAAGGGATCACAGCTTTCCAAATCTCCCTTATTCTTTAAAATGTTCCCCCGGGGCACCTGGGTAGCTCAGTGGGTTAAACCTCTGCCTTCAGCTCAGGTCATGATCTCAGGGTCTGGAGATTGAGCCCCGCATCGGGCTCTCTGCTTGATGGGGAGCCTGCTTCCCCCTCTCTCTGCCTGCCTCTCTGCCTACTTGTGGTATCTTTCTCTCTGTCAAATAAATAAATAAAATCTTAAAAAAAAATAAAATGTTCCTCCATTTTCCCATGTTTATTCTTCTACACAAACTTTGTATTATTTTGATCAAATTTCAAATCTGGACTACATTTATAGATTAATTTAAGTAGAATCATTATCTCTTTTTTTTTATGATTTTATTTATTTACTTGACAGAGAGAGAAAGATCACAAGTAGGTGGAGAGGCAGGCAGAGGGAGAGGGGGAAGCAGGCTCCCCACCGAGCAGAGGGCCCGATGCGGGTCTCCATCCCAGGACCCCGAGATCATGACCTAAGCCAAAGACAGAGGCTTAACCCACTGAGCCACCCACGTGCCCCAGAATCATTACCTTTGTCAGGATTGAGTTTTCTTACAAAAGAACCATATACTTTCTTCCATTTGTTCATGTTTTTTAGTAGCAGCACAGTATCATATATGTCCTACATTTGTCTTGTGGTTATTGGTAGAGATTCTCTCCACCTATTTTTTGTTATTGTGATTGGGATTTTTAAATTATATTTTATAACCAATTAATTATGGTAATGAAAACTAGTGAAGTTTGGATATTTATGTTTATGTTTTATTTGGTCATAGAGAGATCACACCAGACATAGGTGATTCTCCCTCCTGTTTAGTGACTGCTTTAGGTTAAGTTCCCTGAGAAACAGACCTGCAGATGGAGGTCTGTGTACAAGAGATTTCCTAGAAGGTTCCCTCAGGAAGGCAACCGTGAGGAATGAGGGAAGCAGAATTGGGAGTGGGAGAAATTG
>CM053608.1:13135602-13158817 GCA_028646535.1 Procyon lotor
GCCCCCCCCCCCCCCCCCATCTACTATGCACTGGATGTAGGCTGCCCTTGAGAGGGAAGTATGAACTTGGGCTAGGCAGTTCCCTTCAGCAGAGGGCAATCCCAGAGACCACTGGAAGTCAACTGTCTAAGCTAATGGAGATCCAATGCCTCGATCCTGAAAGGGAGAGCAAGGCAGTACCCCATGGCAGGCTTTACACTAATATTTTCCTATTTCTGATTCCAAAATGACTAGATACCCAGGGACACCAACAACCCTGATAAGCCAAGCTAGCAGTCTTTTTCTTTACCTTTTAAAGACTTGTTATTTAAATTTACCTTTATTTTTTAGAGATTCATTTATTTATTTTAGAGGATGGGGAGGGGTTAAGAGAGAGTGAGAGAAAGACTTAAGCAGACTGCCCCTGAGTGTGGAGCACCATGGGAGGCTGGCTGCCAGGACCCCAAGATCACAACCTGAGAGGAAACCAAGAGTCCCTTGCCCAACTGGGCCACCCAGGCACCCTGAAATTTATCTTTTAAAGATTTGTAAAGGCATTTCACTCTGAGGATGATATAGATAATGAAGGTTTTTGGAAACAGATAACCTTCACTTTGAATTCACTCTGATGTTCTGTGACGCATTAAATAATATTTATCCTCAGTAGAAGGAGACTTACCAAGAATAAGACAGTGTGTCTTCAGTCTAAACATTATTGAATGAATTTTAAAATGCCTTGACTAGTTCAGACCTCTGAAAAAAAATCCCAACTACCCTCAAAAGACATTCAAAGTAAGACTTAAATACAGCCATTTCTTTGCTCTTTCTCTTCAATGTTATTGAGATATAATTTACATAAAATAAAATGTGTCTATTTTAAGTGTAGATTTTGATGAGTTTTGACAAATGTATACATCCATGTAATTACAACTACAGTGAATGTCTAGGATATTCCCATCATTCTCGTCCCAGTCCATCCTCCTGCCCTCCCCCCAGTCCACCCCCAGGCAACCCCTGATCTACTGTCTGTTTCCATAGATGAGTTGTAGAAATGTCATGTATATGGATGCCTATAACATTGTTATCTGGTGTTTCTCATTTACTATTTTAAAGATAGTTTTATTGAGGTTTAATTTGTACACAGTACAATTGACTCATTTTAAGTGTACAGTTTGATGACTTGATAAATGTTTACAGGCATGTAATCACTGCTACAATTGAGATAAGATAGAGGACATTTCCAGGGCCTTGCAAAATGCTCTCAGGCCTCTTTGCAGTCAGTTCTTTATTTGCAGTGTCTAACCTGCTGCTAATCCCATCATGTTTTTCCTACTGGATGTTGTTTTCTCACTTTTTGAAGTCCCTTTGGATCTTTTTTCCAATTTCCCTCTTTCATCATTGCATTCATGGTTTCTTTTATATCCTGTAATATGATTATAAGATTTTAAAATCTGAATCTTTTCATTTTCAATCATTTAAGGTCCTTGTCTACTAATTCCATTATCTTTGTCATGTCTTTGTCTGTTCCCATTGATTAATTTTTCTCCTGGTTTTAGATCAAATTTTCTTGTTTCTTTACATGATTTCTGAATTTTTTTGGATGTTGGACATTGTAAATTTTATTTTTCTGAGTGTTCATTTTGCTATATTCCTTTAAAGAGTGTTGGGCTTTTTTTTTTTTTTTTCCCTAGCAAACACTTGTTACTTGGGATCTGTTTTTTCTAGACTTTCTTTTAAGCTTGTTACAACAGGTTAAAGACTCCAGAGAACCCCATGCTGATTTCTACAGTTCTTTCTCTGCATGGCTCCATTTTTTAGTATATTCTGTCCCACAGAGTTACCCTGGACTCCCCAAAATCATATTTGTTGTTTCCTCAACTCATAAAGATAGCCAGGCTCTCTTTGTGTTACATTCCTTTGCATCAAAGTCCAGAAGATTCTTCCAAACAAAAAGCTTTGTCAATGGTAGGGTTATCTTCATTTGTTTTCCTTTCTCAGAAGAACAGCCCAACACCGCTTGTTGTACAATGTCTGAAAATAGCTGTTTCCTATATTTTCTCCAGTGCTTTAGTTGCTTATGGCTGGATGATAGTTCTGGATCCTCTCAATGTAGCTTTTACATTATTGTTTTTAAAACATATGTAAACGTTATTAGAATTTTAAAATCATTTTGTGATCCAATTTTTTTTTATGATGTGAATTCGATTTCCATAAATAGGGTCTCAATTTCATGTAATGGCAATATGGCCATTGACTTTTCGTGGTTTAAAACATAAAACAATTTAAGTTATAGTTCAGTGGTTACTGGCAACCTCAGATCTAATACATTCTGTACTATGTTAGGAATAACAATAATTTTAGCATTAACATGGAAAAAACATTTCGCTTGATTATTACAATTACATATCTGAAAGTCACAACACAAAAAATGAGGTAGCCTGTAGTCATAATTGGCAATAAGACTACACACATTAGAAATGAACTAAGGAAGTTGGTATTTCTGTTCCTTTTATGTCTGTTCTCTTCCTGCATGCCTGGTTTGATTGCTTTAAATGACTTATGCACATGAATTGTCTCTACCAAAGGGTGAAGGTAAACTATGTCCCAACCATGAATAATTGCCCGTATACTCAGTATTTAAAATAAACCATAGCATATCTAAAGACATCAGGCAGTGAAACTAAACAGAGATAAATATCCAGGTAGTACAGAGTTTAGAAGTCGCTTCTGGCCAGAGGAGGATCTGTTGGTGTTCCCACCAGTGCTCCTAGCTCCCCATTGTAACACTTGGAACTACCAGCCCAGAGACGTGTCTTCACTGATGTAGAGCGAGTCACCTTGTCATCATCCTTTAGAGGCAGAAGGCGATTATAATCAGTGCCCTCCTTCATCCTATAGTATAGTTAATGATTTTGCAGTGCCCAGGAGGCTGCCATTATAAGCCATTGCCTTCTAGTTGGAAGGGAAGGTAGATTCCTGGTATACTCACAACCCAGGATGCATTAGTGATAAAACTCATTCACAAGTGAGAGTGACTATAGTTGCAAACAAATTATCATACTCCAGTCTGCGTATTTGAAGGGCTAAATTGGCTTTGGAGTTGGATGAGGCACTTAGTTTTTGAGAAAATATGAGTTTCAAATTATAGGGAGTCTAGTTAATCCTGTATTCATGACAGGAGTCTACGGTTATGATGTTGCAGGATTCACAGGAAAGCCAAAGTCAGAGGCAAGCAAAAACCATCAAAGCCAGAAAGTATTCACTAATGATATGACAAACAACCATCCCACCTTAATGGTCAAGTATTTCTCAGCTCCTCATGTCAAGGCCTTTTGTGACCTATCTCTTGTTGATGGTCAAATATTGTTAACATACGATAATTAAAATATAAAAACAAAAGATTCAGGAATTTATAAAATTGATGAAAGTAATGTTGGAAAATTGTTGGGATCACACTCAAAGTTTTGAACAACCCAAGTCTGGCAGAGTTAACCTGGTAAACAGTTGAAGGAGAGAAATCTAGTATGGGTGAGGCCAGAATTTATCCCTAGGCAGAAAATGATTTGATTATTAAAGGACTAAGGGAAGCATTTGAAAGTTAACAATGTCCTAGATTTTTTTTTCCAATTACTTTCTTTATGACCACACTGAAAAAGCCAAACTTGAATATAAAGTGAACTATGTCTTATGAGGCTATCACGTAATTTGTTTGAAAAATAATAATCTCAGGCTACCTGGGTGGCTCAGTCAGTTAACCATCCAACTCTTGGTTTTGGCTCAGTTCATGATCTCAGAGTCGTGAGATTGAGCCCTGCTTTGGGCTCCACTCTCAGTAGAGTCTGCTTAAGAATGTCTCTCTCTCCCCACTAGCTCAGGTGCTCTCTCTCTCTCTCAAATAAATAAATAAAATTAAATTTAAAAAGGAAAAGAAAAATAATAATCCCCCTTTTAAGAAAATCCTCATGCAACTGATCTTTTTTTTAAATTAAGGCATAATTGTAATTTAGCATGAATTTTGTTAAATGTAATATAAATCTAATTTTTTAAAGATTTTATTTATTATGACAGAGAAAGATAGCAAGAGAGGTAACACAAGCATTGGGGAGCTGAAGAAGTAGAAGCAGACTTCCCGCTGAGCAGGGAGACTGATATGGGGCTCAGTCCTAGGACACTGGGATCATGACCTGAGCCAAAGGCAGATGCTTAACAACTGAGCCACCCAGGCACCCCAGTATAAATCTATTTTTTAGATAAGTTTTAGCTTTATTATTCAAGATTAAGTTCCTATTGAACTAGTTTTTTATTTAGTGTGAAATTTTGGTTCCATTTTAAAAAGATTTAACTGACTTTTAACCAGCTGTGCTACTGTACCTTTTTACAAAAGCAATTTGGTGTTGCAGACTTTTAGTAAATTGAGGACCAAAAGGAAATGCCCTCTGGTGACTTTCCTGGTATAGAGATTTTGAGGTGAATATTTATCTGTAGGTCTTCAGAAATGCAAAATTACTAGCTCATTAATAGACAGTAGGTATAACCCATAGTTTGGTCCAACAGCACTTTTGGGTCCTCTTTATGGAAAGAAAAGGAGGACCTTGTAAATCCTAGATGCTAGAAGGTATTCCTGCTGTGGCCCTGCCATCTTGGCCTCATCTCTCCCTTCTCCCTACCCTGCGTGCCTCACCTTCTCCACTTGCATTTCCTTTTCTTATGTAGGGCTCTTTTTTTTCCAGCCTAAGGCATTCTGGTAGTGATAGAATTCATCCTGGTAATTGTCTGAGTATGTTGTTTAGCCTTGGAGAGTCACAGCCAGATATTAGTTACCCATGTCACCAGCTTTAGGTACAAACATAGTCACATGTCTTTTGTTTCACCTCTCCAGTGGTGCACACAGGCCGCCATTTCTCTCTTCAATAGGAAGTTCGTATTTCTTGCTCTTGATCTCACTTATCCCCACTCCCCAAATTACTTAAGCATCCTGGGGGCTTGTTCAGTCCAAAGGGTCAGTCTTGTCCTCAAATGCCAGTAGATGCAGAATGGGAAAGTCTGATTAGTCTGATGCTGGGCTTCAGTTTGTGGCTGCCATGATTCATTGTCAGCCCTATATGGTGGTTTCCTGGTTGAAAATGGACCTGCACAGTCCCACGTGTCTTCATTCAATGCTTCAGGATGTCCTTTCTCATCCAGATGGTTTAGGGGTTTATGGCACCATTGGTGCACATTTTTTTTTTTAAAGTTTATGCTCACATGCTCAACCAAATGATCCCAGAGTCCAATTCTTGGTGTAAGAAGTGTTATGTCTGGACAGGTTTGCAACCTCTGCCATCCCTGCCCCCTGCATGCTCCTTTCCTATCCATTTGGTGCCAGAAAGGAGTCAAACACCTCATGCCTTCCAGGCGTTGTCCTCTTGGTACCCCTAGGGCTCCTTACGTATCAACAAACCTTAGTTAAAAGCCTCCCAACCCATTAGATAACTTCCCAATAAGATGGAACCTCAATAAGGTTGTTTTGTGGCAGTGAAGAGAATCCCAAAGTCTGTGAACTTACAAGTATCATTGGTCAAAATCCTTTATTTTAGAAAAGGTAAAGAAAGAAATACAGGTGAGCGCCCAAACATAACAGTTGAACAATAAGAGATCTGAGACCAGAAGTCCTCAATTTTAGCTTGGTGCTCTATGTATATGAATTTAGTAATATCATGGCATAGTCATGCTTCCCAGATGGGAAATCAAGCTTCCCAGAAAGCTTTCTCTTATATCTTGTTTGCCTGAAGGAGAATCAGCATAAGCCATGGGCTTCTTGGAATTGTAGGACCATCCATTTATATGTCCTGCTTTGTTAAATATGATGAGAGCATCAGATGGGAGCCAAATATGGAAGCTACTTTCATAATATACACTGTGTATACTGAATTTTTTTTATTATTTCAAAGGTCAATCAATTTAAAAAAAAAAACAAAAGGGAAGGGGATAATGGAAAATAGAATTGTCATATATATTTGTTTATGTGTATGATGCTAATATAGTAATTTGACCATCCCCTGAATGAATATCACTGTGTTGAATGGATTCCCCTGATTCTGAGTAGGACCCCAACCACGGGGGCCATGTTAAGATGGTGTCCTGAAAATCCTGTCTGCATTTTTGTCCCCTGATCCCTCATATTGTCTCTTCATTTGATTCTTATTTCTGATTGGTTCTTTGGTCTTTTTCCTCAGGCTGTGTAGCTGGAGTTTCCTTCCCTTATCTTGGAGCTGGAACTTCTCCAAGCTTGAAAATATTACTGTTGTATTGCCGTACCTTGTACCTTGCAGGCGCCTGGAACATGCACCTGAGATACTCTGTCAAATTTACCCATTTGCAGACTGTGGGGTGCAGTTTGAGCCAATCACCAAAAGAGGAGTGGTGCTTACCCACATGACGCTGGCCTATCTAAGAACACAAAGAAGGGGTCACTCAAAGGACTCTCCCCTGAACTCCTGCAAAGCCTCTCCAAATTCCTCCCCAACTATCAAGTTTACCCAGACTGGTAAGAGATTATTAGAGTTGTCCATTAAAAAATGTTCAGTCTGCCTCATTCTGCCCTCTGCTACTTTTTTTTTTTTTTTTTTTTGCCTCTGGATCCAGTTCAGTGCCTGGCACATAATAAGCAGTCAGGGAATATTTGCTGAGTTGAAAAAAAATTTAAAGAATTCGTGACCCAATTCAATGGAGAGCTCTGACCTGGCCTGACAGGGAATAACAAGAGGCAGGGTGGGGATTCATGAGGGTGGGGTGTGCCATAAGCAAATGTGAGTTCTGGGAGTGGTTCCTGTTGATTTCAGAGATGAATTAAAACATTTGATAACCCTGTAAATAAGACTACTGTATAGTTATATAAATGGCACACTTTGTGGTTATAAGGTGCTAAAATAACTATGAAAATGAAAGAGTCCATCAATCAAATGGTTGTTTTGCCTACGTGAAAGTCAACCAACCAGTGACCAATTTTTTTCCTCCTCTGAATTGACCCCATTGTTCTGTGACCCAATGCCATGGTGCGGATTGCCAATTTCAGGCAATGCCGACTGCTGATTACAGCGTTCTGCAGGCTCCTGTGTGTGAAAAATGAAGCAAAGGACGTTGGCTCAGCCATGATGCTGGCTCAGGAGGCATTTGTTCAAGTCAGTTGAGGCTGTTTTATCCCTGAAGTTATCAGACTGGTTCTTCTTGGAGGAAATTGCGTAGGTGGTTGAAGGGAGAAATGAGAAGGATGAATGTGGAAAGTGGGTTCCATGCTATGATCTCTCCAGTGTAAAGGCAATTCCTTTTGAATTGCAGTAGAGAAAGGCTCATTTTTATATCTGTGTAAATATGCACTTATTTAAAAACCCAGTGATAGGCTGAACAAGGGTTCCCCCCAAAATATCCAAGTTCTAATCCCAGGCACTGTGAATATGCTGCCTTACAAGGCAAAGGTCCTCGTCCACTCCCTTCTCCCTGTTCCCTTCTTCTTCCCTCTCCTCTCTCTTCTCCCTTCTTTTTTCCTCCTCCCCCCATTCCTTCCCCTCTTGCTTTTCTCCTCTTCTTCCTCCTTTGCTTGTAGCCAGCTTTCATTCATTGGACCTCTGGCATTTTTCTGTGAGTGCTGTTGGGGTGAGGGGCAGCTTGTCAAACAGAGCCTGCCCTATGTCCTTCACTGTCAGGTAGGCAGACAGATGGCATCTTTACAAGGCCCCTGGTCACATTTGTCCTTTTTGGGCCAAACCCAGGATCCTGGGACTTTTCTGAACTCCCTCTCTAAGAATACCTGCTAGTTTCCCAGGATTGCTGTAACAAATCACCAAACTTTAGGTAGCTTAACACAACAGAAATTTTTTCTTTCGGGCCAGAAGTCTGCCATCAAGGTGTCTGCGGGCTGTGCATTCTCTGAAGAGCCAGCGGAGAGTTTGTTCCATACCTTTCTCCTCACCTCTGGTGTTTGCTGGAAATCCTTTGTGTTTTTTTTTTTTTTTTTTTTAATTTATTTATTCGAGAGCGAGAGCACAGTCAGGGGGAGCAGCAGAGGGAGAGGGAGAAGCAGGCTCCCCGCTGAGCAGGGAGCCCAATGCGGGGCTCGATCCCAGGACCCTGAGATCATGACCTGAGCCGAAGGCAGAGGCTTTAACCCACTGAGCCACCCAGGCGCCCCTCCTTTGTGTTTTTTGGCTTACCGCTGCGTAACCCCGGGGTCTGCCTCCATCTCTGCATGGCCTCCTTCCTGCGTGTCGGTGTTTGTGTCCCTTCTCCTCTTCTCATAACGACACCAGGTACATTGAATTCAAGGCCCACCCTACTCCAGTATGACCTCATCTTAACTTATGTCTTAATTGCATCTGCGAAGACTCTATTTCCAAACAAGGTCACATGCATAGCTTTGAAGGTTAGGACTTAGAGTATCTTTTTGGGAAACATGATTCAACCCATAAGAGCCCTCTTTCCATGGGACTCTCCTCTCACCTCACTCGACTGGGGATGGACTTTGAGATGGTACTTGGTGTCAGTGCTGTTCCAGTGCTGTCCCCCTTGACTCAGACCAACTCGGATAAAAGCAGCTTATGGTAGGAATATACATTAAAAACAAGTCACTAACATTCTGGAGCAGGAGCTTAATGGGGTTGGTGCTGGATCTGGAAGCAGATTCCTGATTTTGAGAAACTCTGGGGACCTCAGTAGCCAGAGGTGTGGAAATTCATTCCATGCTGCCATTAGTACTCCTCAGCTCAACTCTAAGCGTTGCTTTCTCCAGCCTCGAGGCACAAAACAAGTGACTTTCCATCTTTTTTCACCAATTTTGCTCCCCCACCCCAACTGTAGCTTGCTTTCTGTTTTTGTTTTTCAAAGATTTATTTATTTGAGGGAGAGAGAGAGACAGTGCAGGGGGAGGGACAAGGGAGAGGGGGAGAAGATCTCAAGCAGACTGTGCTGAGCACAGAGCCCGATGACACAGGGCTGATCCCAGGACCCTGAGATCCTGACCTGAGCTGAAACCAAGAGTCAGATGCTTAACCAACAGCCACTCAGGTGCTCCTGGAGCTTGTTTTTGATTTGGCTTTTCTGGGCCTGATTCGGCCTCATGATCTTTCTACTGGATGAGTCATCACAAACTGACATATTCTGGTCATGTTTCTTGTTTCTCATGCTGCTTTGGCCTGTATGTTTGTGTCCCCCCACACCCATTCATATGCTGAAATCCTAACCCAAGTGTGGTGATGTTAAGATGTGGGGCCTTTGGGAGGTAATTAGGTTCAGACAAGGTCACGAGGGTGGAGACCTCATCATGGGCTTAGTGCCCTTTTAAGGAGAAGAGACACCAGAACACACACTCTCTCTCTATTTCTCTCCATCTCTGTCTATCTCTGTCTCTCCCATATCTCTCTCTTTCTGCCACATGAGGACCCAGGGAGAAGGTTGTAAGGCAGGAAGAGGCATTCACCAGGAACTAAATCTGCCAATCCCCATTACTCTTAGACTCTAGGACTCCAAAACTGTGAGAAACAAATGTCTGTTATTTGCCCTGCATCTATGGTATTTTTTGAAAGCAGGCAGAGCTGACTAAGACACATGTCTTATGGAGAGATTATGAGTGACTCAGGCCCTCTGTGACACACTCTAGAGGAGATCTTGGGAGGGTCAGGCCTGGGATGTGAGATAAGTGTGTTCACCTCCTCTGGTCCTGGGGTTGTGTGTGTGTGTGTGTGTGTGTGTGTGTGTGTGTGTTGTGTTTTAATAGAAGGTGGTGGTCTAACCCAAAGCCCCCCTCTGTAATGGTGGCATTTGAAGCTCACCACAGGCTCCTGACACACCTCAAGGCTTCTCAAAACACAAAAAAGAGGCCACCTTCATTCTTTTTTGGATGAGCTCTGGCCAGATTCAGGACAGTGTAGAATTCAGAGGGGCTCTCAGCATTGTTACAGGCAGCTCTGAGGATCTGAAAGGGCACTTCTGAGGTGGCTTGAGCCCCTGTCATGGCAGGGATTGTGTGGCCACAGAAGAAGAGGGTACTAACGGGCTCAGGACACTCACCGCAGCTTGGTATGCAAGCAGGAAAGCCAGATCTGTGGATTTGTGCTTGTTTGTTTTGCTTTGCTTTTAAAGCTGCTGAAGCCCATGCTCTATTTCACGATGAGTTGAGCCAGCCAACATATGGCTCATTGACCTCTGTTGTTGAGCCTATTCCAACGTGGAGATGTAAGAGCCCCTCTTCAAGTGTAAAGAGACCCCTTTGCTCATGTAACTGAAATTTTAAGTACCTCTCAGGTCTGGTTTCAAGTATGGCAATAAAAGAAAAATCTTTCTCGCCACTTCACAGATTGGGTCTCCCCGGTGTATTTCCAACAAGTGCAGTTAGCAGAAGCGTCTGATATTTCTGGAGACGAAATGCAGAGGGGCCAATTCAGCACCACCAGCTTGGCAGCATCCTGTGGGCCCTCATGTACTCACAGCTGTGGAATGTTCTGGTTCTTCTTGCTGCACAAGAAAGCCTGAGTACCACAGGAGATGGAAATCTAAGCTAGACGTAGCGGAGGAATAAGAGTGATGAAGCAAGAAGACTGGGCAGCTGCTTAATGACCTCTTGGGATATGAACCACAGAAGCAAGAGTGGTGGCCCGCTGCGAACTTACAGTCCAGCTGGGGAGAGAAGATGTACGTTGGGGAAAAATTAGACAGCATTAAAGTGGTGAAGTGACATTTTAAGAGAGCAGTGCAAGAACTGTAGTGGACCCTTGAACAACATGGTTAGAACTATGCCTGGCCTCTTATATGTCTTTTTTTTTTTTTAAATAAATACAGGACACTACTGAAAATGTATTTTCTCTTTCTTAAATTTTTTTAAAGATTTTTTTTATTCATTTGACAGAGAGAGATCACAAGTAGGCAGAGAAGCAGGTACAGAGGGCGTTGGGGGGGGGAAGCAGGCCCCCTGCTGAGCAGAGAGCCTGATGCGGGGCTGGATCCCAGGATCCCGAGATCATGACCTGAGCCAAAGGCAGAGGCTTTAATCCACTGAGCCACCCAGGCAACCCAATCTTTCTTAAAATTTTCTTTTTTTTTAAAGATTTATTTATTTGAGAGCAAGAGAGAGCACGAGCACAGATATGAGGATCAGGGGCAGAGGGAGAGGGAGAGAGATCCTCAAGCCGACTCCCCGCTGCGTGAGGAACCTAGAGGTAGGACTCAATCTCAGAACCTTGAGATCATGAACTGACCTGAAATCAAGAGTCAGGTGCCCAACCACCTGAGCCACTCAGGCACCTCTCTTAAGATTTTTTAATAACATTTTTTCCCTCTATAGCTTACTTTATTGTAAGGATACAGTATATAATGCACATAACACAGCCCAGGTATGTGAAGGTATGTGATCAGTCAGGCTTTCTGTCACCAGTCAGCTATCTTTAGTTAAGTTTTTGGGGAGTTCAGAGTTATATAGGGATTTTCACCTGTGTGGGTGGTCAGAGCCCCCAGCCTCCAAGTTGTTTAAGTGTCAACAGTATTTTCTGATAGAAAAAAAAAAGGCGACCTTCTCAGATTCCCTCCTTCCTGGGAGCTTTGTACTATCACTTTGCTATCACTCAGTAAACCTTGCTTTGCTGCCCACCAAAAACAAAAACAATAACAAAACCAAAATGAAAACAAAAAGCATTCTGTCAGTAGTCACTGTTCTGCATCACCAAAGGAAGGAGCCCGACTTTTGGTTGTGAGAGCCAGAGAAGGAGCCGGGCTTGACCCTAGGGATGGTCAGGGGGTTAACTGATGAAAGAAGAGGGGTCCTTCTGGGTAGGCAGCATGAAGTGGGCAGAGGGCAGAGAGGGGAGAGTGAAAAGATGTGTCAGGAGAATCAGACTATATGTCAAGATGTTGGGGAAAGTTAAAGCATCTGGACTTCATGTTTGACCAATACTCCAAGAGAAGTGGAAGAAAAAACATCCATTCTTCAAAGTCTGGGTTTTGTAATAACTGCTGATAATCTGGGCTTATGTACCACAGAGCGTTTAAGTGTATGTTTTATTGTAGAACTTCAAATAAAATATTGTATATACAATGATACTGAGATATAAACTGTAAAAAAAAATCAGAATTTTAAAGGCCAATTTTTGTGTATTTTGTCTGATGAGCCTGTTTGTATCAGATCTTTTTTTTTTTTTAAATCACAGAAGGAAATGTTGCTTTATCCAAAGTGCTTTGAAATATCACACATGGGAAGGTTTCTCAATGAGAAAACAGTGATGTAATTCTACTCATGTTTGCCTTGCTTCTGTCCTCTTGAATTCACTAGAAGCTAAAGGATCCCCAGAAATCTCACTCCAAGACAGAAATTTCTGAATGCCACCATTCGGTAGGAAAACCGATGGTTTTAAATACAGGGCTTTGTGTCATTTTACGAAGGGTCGGTAGAAGCGAAGCATGGCTGCCTTGTACTCATCCATGTCAAACTGGCTTCTAGCAAACAGACCTTGTAAAGGCCCCAGAATCCCTGGAAACTGCTTGCCATCCGGAACCTAAGTTACTGTCTTTTTCCCAAAGAATGTTGCAAACGATTCACGTTAGTTTGCCAACACTGCAAAGTGAGGAATACAAATGGCACCTCTGGGGAGCTGTCTCTGGGCACTTCTGCCCATGCCGATCCAGCCTGGAGATGACTCCGGTGGGCTCCTTCCATACCCAGAGAGCCTTTAGGCTATTTGCCCAGAAGTGGAGCCTGACCAGCTTCAGAACTCCCTGCCCTTTCTCTGATGGCCCTGCCCTTTTAGGAGGGCACAGATTGCTGTTGGACAAAGCCCATTGAGATGGAAGCCCTCATGCAGAAGTTCATGTTCATGAATGTGTCCCATTGTGAATCTATGTAGGTCTTTGTTGCCCGTGGGTGTTCTGTAAAAGGCCTGTTTGTATATGCTAATTGATAGGCTCTAAGTGTGACAGAGTTGCTGCTTTCTGCTGAAGCCAGGATTAAGAAGTGAGATTTCCTAGGGCCCAGCCAGAGAAGACCAGAGCCTTGATCACCAGGTGTTTGTGGAGAAGGACAGGGAGAGGTGAGCAGGAGTGGCAAGACCCAGACCATGGAGAAGAAAAGGCTGGATAGGCAGAAAATGCTAGTTCACAGAGGCTGCCATTGGAGATGGGGGTGGTGGGGGAGGGGAGAAAAACTTGAGTCAGGCTGACAGGACCTGCCCAGGTGCTTGCTTCCACGGAAGCTTGGCTTGTCTTCTCCCCTTTCTGGATTCTTCCCTCCCTCTACCGCAGGTCCCGAGTGCCCCATGCTTCGGTATATTAACCATCTCTTTTATTGCCTATATACTGATGATGCTTTGACGTTTGGGGCCTTGTGATCCTGGAGGAACCCACTCTTGCAGGGCTGCCTGTTCCTAGAGATAATAAACAACTCGTCGTCTACCATTGCGCTTGTCAAATACAAACGAACAATCCAGAGCCCACCCCCAATGCCTGCTGGTTTGAGCTTTCATGCTCTGGGCCCCTATCTACCCCATGGCCAGCTACTGGACCACTAGGGAAAGCCCCTATGCTCCAGAGCCCCGTGAAATGATTCAGCCTAGCCAGTTACTAGCTTACCCTGCCTCCCTTGTTCTTCCCGCAGAAACTATGATAAAGGCTCTCACCCACTCACCAAGTTGGTCCCCTTCTCCCTCTTCCTCCTGGTCAGCCCTATGCCCCCACGTGTGGCCCCTCATGGTGAGGCCCGCTCTCTTCTCTTAGGAACTGTGAGTAACAAGCTATCTTTTCAATGGCAATCATCTCTTAATCAGCGGGTCTCACTATACCTAAGTAGTAGTAAAACCCACAAAAACACTCAGTTCCAAAAATACCTTGCAGGCCAGTGTTCTACCCAAGCCATCCTGCCCTCCGAGTCTCCACACTCTGAAATCACCTCTGCTGCCAATTCTCTTCTCTCTCAGTGTTAGAGACTTCACCTGGTTGATAAGTACATCAATTAAGTGAGATTAAAGTAAAAATTAGGGGCACCTAGGTGGCTCAGTGGGTTAAACCTCTGCCTTTGGCTCAGGTCGTGATCCTGGGGTCCTGGGATCGAGCCCCGAGTTGGGCTCTCTGCTCAGTGGGGAGCCTGCTTCCCCTCCCTCTGTCTGCCTGCCTCTCTGCCTACTTGTGAGCTCTCTCTCTTTCTGTCAAATAAATAAATAAAATCTTTACAAAAATAAAGTAAAAAATAAAGTGTAACGTGGAATAGGCAGCAAATATGATCTCTGTAATTATCTAATGATATCTCTGAATTGTTAAGGCTGAAGTGAAGCCTGAAGTGTTTATTTTGTTAGATACCCAGGCTCTGGCCTGCAAGTCGAAATGAGGTGAAATTAAAAGTAAATTTCAGATCCATCGACCTGGAAAGATCTAGGCCATGAATGGGCTGGACTTGGGGGGCAACCTTGAGAGATGCCAGGGCGAGAAAAGCCTAATGTTGATTGGGTGATCATTCTGTGCCAGGACTGCTCCTGAGGAATCAATCACTTAATCTTCCAACAATACCAAGGAAAATATATTTTATTTTCAAGATGAAGAGATTGGGCACACAAATGCCAAAAGTAACTGACCCAAGGTCACAGGACTAGTTAAGCAACAGAGATGGGGTTCAAAGCCAGGCCATGCGGCTCTGGAACCTGGGTTTCCACTACTTTGCTACCTTGTATAGGAGAACAAGCCCCATTTAGGGGCCAGACAGACCCATA
This sequence comes from Procyon lotor, assembly GCA_028646535.1. NCBI lineage: Eukaryota > Metazoa > Chordata > Mammalia > Carnivora > Procyonidae > Procyon > Procyon lotor. The sequence continues at coordinate 13,150,296 of CM053608.1, forward strand.
TACCAATTTGACCTTATCAATTTTTAGTAGTGCAAATTTGAGTTTGTGACTTGATGAGCTATGATATAAGGGTTCATTGACAACGTAAGGCGGATAATCCTTATCCAACAAGGGTCTTCTGAGAATAAAATAAGTGATAGATAAATATCAGCGCCCTTAAGCTAGACATAGCTGCTCATTGCATTATTATGCTTCATGAGCAACTCCCTGGTTACTCACACCTGAAGTATCGTACATGAGTCAATTTAGGGAACGAGAATGTGTCATGAGCTAAGTCTCCCCTCTGAGGAAGAGTGAGGCAAGCTGGGCTGACGTTTAGCCAGTACGCTTCCAAATGCCCACAGCACTTGTTAAAATGTGCAGCATGGCGGTTTGGGTTGGTCATTAGCTGTTTCCCTGAGACTCCCTCCCGACCAAGGCCCCATCACTCCACGTCACCCAACTTGCGCCCTAGGACACTGCCCCTGGCTCAGCACTCGGTCATTTCGAGAACTTGCTGGTGGTTAAACATCCCCAATATCGCCACTGTGGACCAAAGCAGAAGAAGGGCTCCCCTGTGGCCCTCAACTGAAGACCCCAACTCTTGGGTCTGGGCCAGCCAAAGCCGCAAGCCTGTGCTGAGCCAACCGCCCTCTTTCTACGTGCTTAGGGATCAAAGAGAGAAAGAGGACAAGCAACAGTTTTCCTCCTTCTGCTGTCCCCTCTCCTCATTCTCACCTTTGAAAGAACCACCTTAAGAGGCAGATTAACCTTCTTAGACCCTTCACAAAAATGAAGACGTCCATGTTTATGAAAATATTATTGCAAAGCAGATGTGGCCACATTAAGCTGACCGAGAGATATAATCACCTCTCTCTGGGCTTAGGCCAAATCGCCTGTGGCTTCTCTGAACTGAAATGGCTCCCAATTGGAAGGGGCACTCCTTGAAAATACCCGACCAAGCATCCCATCTGTTCTGGGACCACCCAGCCTCACTCATGTTGACTATTGTTCCAGATACAATCGGCTTCAATTAGATCTTTTGAAAATAGTTTCCTGTGAGCTTGGCCATGAAGGCAGGAGGCATCTTAACAATTACATTTGAGCTATGTTTTGGAGCACGAGTAGGTCGCTTTGGAGTTTGAGCCAAGGCTTTATCCACTTTGCTGTGGGCATTTGGGAGAAGACTTCTGGGATCTGACGAACTCAGGCGAAGATAGTTCACGAACACTGTTTATCACACCACTTTGAAAGAGAAATACCAGGATCATATTTCACTTCATATATAGTAATTGCCTAGCTTTCCATGCAATTCCTCCTATGTAATCTAGGTCTGCTTTCTCCAAAAATCCTACAAAGTGCCCTTACATGGGAGTCAAATGAGATTTAAGGCATTGAGTGCCTCACTTACTGATGGAATGAAGATACCATTGTTCCCTCTGGTGTTCTGCCCTTAACCAAATTGCTTGCCACTGAGAAATCATAAACAAATCAGTTAATATTTTCTGGGAAATAGAAATACTTTAAATTATTTTGACCTTTATAAAAGGTAAGTTCGGTTAACCTTGCCACATCTCCAGTACACCAAGAAGCTGAGAAGTGGGGATGGTCAATTTCTTGTCGTTTACACATGTTGGAAGAACTAGAAAAGGCCTTAAGGGATCCTCTGTTCTATTTTGTCCCAAAGGCTGTGTCTCTGGATGTCAATAGAGGTGATACATTAAAATAATGGTTTTGATCCCTTAAAGTTTAGAGCAGTGATTTGTTGAACAGTGAGGCATGTGTGTTTACTGTAGGGCTCTTGGGGATTTTAACAGACTGATGTTTGTGACTGGGTGAGGATCTCTTATATGTGCAACAGTAGGTTCTCCGGAGAAAAAGCCCTGCTTTGCAGCATCTGCTGATGTCTGTTTTACAAATATTCTCTCTGGGGTTTAAGCTTCCAACCCAGCATCAATGATCAGGAGGCTGGTCTTCCAGACCTCTCACAATACAGATGGTAGATGGAGGTAACTTCAAGAGTCAACATTAAAGCAAGATGTAGTAAAGGAATTTAGAAGGATTGTTTGGGCAATTATCACCTTTGTTTTTAATATAATGTAGCTCTGTGTGGGTTCTGGAATTTAATTTTTAATAATGACCGTGTTTAATAATTCGCTCATAAAATTCCTAAAAATGTAACGATTGGAATTTGCAAGCTGGAGGAAGCTGGCTCCAGAAGACCAGTGTTTATGATTCACAAAGGGGTTGGGAGGATGGGGGGATATTAGGTGGCACTCTCCAGAATGATTTGACCCCAGATCCTTCCTCAGGTAGGATTTTATAGGATCTGTGTTCTGTGGAGCACACTTTGGAAACTGCTGTTCTAGTTCAACCCTGTCATTTCCGCTGCCCCTGCTTCGCTTTTCTCCGTTTTCAAAGCTCGTATAGTTTTCTAACTGCTAGCTGGGAGCTTAATATGCCACACTTTCACTTAATTCAATTCAATAAATACTTATTGGACTCCTGTTATGTGCAAAATATTATGCTAATCCTACAGAAAATTCTAGATGACTCAGAGTTCCTGCTCTTGGAGGGTAAGTTGTAGGACAAATCTACAAGACCAGGAGAAGGCAATGTCCGGTTAGGACCCTAGCAAAGGTACAAGCAAATCACTTTGGGAGTCCAGAGGAAAACAAAATCATATCCAGTTTGTTATGGTAGGAGGTAATCAAGTCCAAAGCGAGGGTTGGAGGTTCAGCTGTGTGCCTTGTGCCTGGGGCTGGAAGAGGTACAGGTGGCCAGAGTGGGCTCTTTGGTACAAAATGTGCCCATTTACTCATTCATTACTTCTTCAGTAGACAAGGGTGGGAGGTCCTGGTGTGAGGCCAGTGAGGCCAGTCTATTCAAAAATTTGCATTTTTAAATTACCAGCTAGACTAAGTTATTTGTCTATAAGCTCTTTGGGTTTTCTCCTCTGTGAATTGTCCCCTGGTATCCTTTGCCCACTTTTCTATGGTTTTCCTTTTCATTCCCCTGCCCCTTTGTGGGAGTTCCTTGTATGTTCCATTACGTAAGTTACAGGTATATGTCTCTTGGAAATAATATTTAATAATTGTAATAAATATCAAAGGTTTCTGTTTTTAGATCTTTGTTTTAATTCACTTACATTTAAAAATAATAGTTATAGGGGTGTCTGGGTGACCCAGTCGGTTAAGTGTCTGCCTTCGACTCAGGTCATGATCCCAGAGTCCTGGGATGGAGCCCCGTGTGGGGTTCCCTGCTCAGGGCAGAGTCTGCTTCTCCCTCTGCCCACTCCAATTCATGTAGTCTCTCTCTTTCTCTCTCAAAAAAATAAATAAAACCTTTAATAATAATAGTATATTATATAACATGATACATAATACAATTATTAGATTAGAATATATATTTCTGCCCTCTGATTTCATGTTTTCCATTTACCATGGCTTCTTTTTGTTTCTTTTTCTCCTTTCCTACTTTTCACAGCCATATCAAATTTCCTTTTACTTGTTTAAAAGTTTTACCTTCCATCTTTATTATTCTAATGTAAGTTAAATTGCCCTTAATTTAATAGATCAGCTGAGAGCATTATCTATTATTTCAAGAAGTATTATACAATTTTCTCTGAAAAATGAGGGCTTATTGACTTTAATAAAAGTAAAACACTGTTCAATTCCCTAATAATTAAATATGTGCGAATGGAAAGCCCAATTAAATACCATTTTTTAACTTCTAAAATAGATAAAATTTAAGAGTTTGGTAATACCCAGTGTGGGGAAGGTGCATGGAGACAAATACTATTGGTGGAAGCATATACTTTGGAGACAATTTCACAAGTATCTATCAAATTTTTGAACGTTCATACTTTTTGTTTTGTTTTTTTAAAGATTTTATTTACTTACTTGTTAGAGAGAGAAAACACAAGCAGGGGGAGCAGCAGGCAGAGGGAGAGGGAGATGCAGGCTCCCCGTGGAGCAGGGAACCCAATGCAGGGCTCTATCCCAGGACCCTGGGATTGAGACCTGAGCCAAAGGCAGACGCTTAACCATCTGAACCACCCAGGTGCCCCGAATGTTCACACTTTTTGATTCATCATTTCTACTTCTAAGAATTTATCCAATAGTTAAGACTTTTATTATAGCATGGTAAAAATTCATATTCTGTACTGTCTCAATTTCTTACTGTGAGCATATATCACCTTTTTCATTAAAAATGTACTATATAAAAATTGTATATATGTATATATACACACACATACTTGAAACAAGGAGAGAAATGTAAGATATCACAGAGCCAAAACAAAGAGTTTCTAATATCAAAAGTTTGAGAATCTCTGACCTAAATATCACTGCAACTGATACTATTTAGAAATATTAAGAAATATCGGACAGCCAGTACTGTCTTGGTTTGGGCTGCTGTAACAAATCACCATAGACCAGGTGGCTTAAACACGAAACATTTATTCCTTACAGTTCTGGAAACTGGAAAGTCCAAGACCAAAGCAGCAGCTAATCTAATGCCTTGTGAGGGCCCTCTTCCTGGTTTGCAGATGACCATTTTCTTGTTGTATCCTCCCATGCTAGAAAGAGAGGTTGGGCCAGCTCTATTCCTTTTCTTATAAAGACACCAATCCCATCATGGAGGCTCCATCTTCATGAACTCCTTCCTTCCCAAAGGCCCCACCTCCGAATACCAACACATTAGGGCTTCAACAGATGAATTTCAGAGGAACACAAACAGTCCATAGTCATATGGTATTTCAGGGAGATAAAAATGAGATTTTTCTCTAGTCTTACAACTTTTTTTAATGCTAGCGCTTCAAAAACTCAACATAGTTTTCCTATTTTATTTTGTAGGCAGTTTACCTAAGCTAAGAAGAAGTTAAAGTAGCTCCACTCATGTCCCACAGTGAGTTAATACCACCTTGAGGCCTGACTGACCACTGCCATCTCTGGGGGTGTGTTTGTCTGAGAGACACATCACAGAGGTAATAGTGATTCTCATTCCTCGGTCATCATTCAATTCATTATATACATGACCCAAGAGGAAAAACCCTATCAAGGGCCACAAAACAGCTTACATTTACTTTGAAATTATTCCATTTATTTTTACTTTTACAGACCAAATTGTAACCATTGGTCAATCATCCACATGGCATGGTAACCAATGAAATTTGACAATCTCAGTGGCCTTCCATTAGAAAGAATTGCATAATGGTCCATGAAATTACAATTTTGCATTGCATTCTTTGAACAGGCCTAGAAGCCACAGAATGAAAGCAAATGGCAAGTGTGAGTTTAGAGCAGGCAGACCTGTGAAGCCATGTTCCTGAGGTCTGGAAGCGAGGGTTTTGCAGTGAAACTCACAGACTTGAGATGCCTTCAGGACAGGGAACCCAAGCAGCCTCCATTTCCAGCTTTGATTCATGTTCTGTTCAAACAAAAATACCTTGCTTCCTGAATGCTGCTTTGGCTTAATTTCAGCAGAGTAGCAATTCTTAATCCAAAACAATCAAGAAGAATTTGTTCAGTGGTCAAACGGCATTTTTCTGAGTGCTTGGAAATCATGAACGTCCACTGTTGCAAAATATTCTCTAGCAAACAAGGCAGAGAAAAAGAATGAAAGTGCCAGGCGATGCCAGGGTCAGTCCTACTGGCCCTGAAGCCAGTTGAGACACCAGGGAAGTACATGTCTTGATTTCCCCAGCTGGGAAATAGGCACATAATACAGCTTTGTGCTGACACCTAAAATTGTACTCTAACAGGTATGTATATGTATGTGTGTGTACATGATTCATCCACTTTCCAACTGCCATGCCAGTCTAGCCCAAATGTAGCAAATATAACTTTGACTAATTCTCAACTTTTCAAGCACATATTCACTACCTCCTCCACGTTTCCGAAGCACTTTGTCCATGTTTTCATTATGTATTCATCACATTCTGTTATAGTTTGTGATTTATCCGTCTTTCTTCACAGATAGACTTTAATTCCTTGAGGGTGGAGACTCTGTCTTCGTCTTTATATTTTCAAAGCCAAATGTAATATATTAGGCATATATTAGGTACTATATAATGTCTAAAGAATAAAGATATAAACCAATGACTAAAGTCTACCTATATTCTAATCATGCTGTTACAAGATACTTTGAAAGAGTAAATACATCATTCACCACACACAGATTCAAAGCAGATGTGTGATAAAATGTTAGAAGACAAGGAATAGCACAGAGAATGCTGTCCTGGATGGCAAAGGGGAAAAATATACATTTGCATCATCATTTTTATATTTAGAAGAAATTGAGGGCAATTTCCATTCCAATCACTTCTTTTTTTTAATTTTTCTTAATTTTTTTAAAGATTTTATTTATTTATTTGACAGAGGGACATCACAAGTAGGCAGAGAGGCAGGCAGAGAGAGGGGAGGAAGCAGGCTCCCCACTGGTGGAGAGCCCTATGCGAGGCTCGATCCCAGGACCCTGAGATCATCACCTGAGCTGAAAGCAGAAGCTTTAACCCACTGAGCCACCCAGGTGCCCCCCATTCCAATCATTTCTTATCTAAATTCCTGGTTACCAAGGTACTTGGAATGTCAAAGGCAGTACAAGTTTGTGTTTAAAATACATTCCTCAAGGTCTTAGGTATATTAATAAGGTCACAGGTCAATTTAAATTTTCTCCTTTGTCTACAAAACTTGAAGAAATCATTTGAATTCTTACCCACCTTAAATCACTAACCCCGTAAGTCTACTGGATACACATTTACTATATATTTTTTGTATATATACAGAATATAGACAGGGATTCATCTTATCCCTGAATTTCAATTAAGCTTACTACTACTCAATAATATAATAGTAACCTGTAAGGAGAATTTAGATTACTAATGGCATATTCACAAGCCTATCTTTTGAAAGGGTTTTGCACTTACAGTGAGAAGAAAAACATCTTTGTTTCTCAAGCTAGTAGGAAGGAACTAATTTGAATTAATGGGATGATTTTAGAAATGGGTCTTTGGACAATTGGGTATAATTGGTTAATATTTTTAGAGAGTTGGGAACAATTAGTTAATAATTTTTAACAAAAAAGAATCCTGGGGGTTGGATAATAATTTTTCCTTTAGTCTGAGATGCAGGACCAACAATTTTGCGTGGCTTGTTCTTCAAGGGGATGGCTGTTGGGGCGTGGGGGAGTGCAGCAAGGGGAGGCCTGGGTCACAGTAGCAGACACTTGCCACACACCATCTTAGAATGTTTGAAGATCAAGATCTTAGGACCCAAGAGAAGTAGGTGAAGTCAAGATCATGATTAATGAGGGAAGATACTTTTATTTCTTTGATGTAATGACAGCATTTATGAAAAACCTGTGAGGATATTATGTAGGGACCAGTCCTTGAGGACATCGAGGAGAGAAGGGTGGTACTTGGGAAATGGGCAGGGAAAGGGGACTTAACTTTAGGGACTCAGTTGAATGTCTTTTGCCCCCAAATTTGGGGATGATTTGAAAAGTTGGATGAGCACTATGAATAGTAGCCCTTGAATTTCCAGGAGGAACCAAGGACTCCACCCTTCACAACATGAGGTGAAGCTTTGTAGTATGACAGGAGCTTTGCTGTTCCCACTGCAATGCTGCAATTCTGTTTTGTTAAGATTCTGTTCAGCTTCTAAATGGGAGCATCAAGCTGCTGGGCTTTCTAGATATCATCTGCTGAACCACTGTCATCTCATGAGCAAGGTTGTTTCCCCTATGTCAAGGCAGGACCAAGTTTAGGAGATTTCTAGGCATCTAGACAGTTAAACGGGGGATGAGCTTACAGAGCTGATCCTAGCTGAGAACTGAGAGACTGTGCATCCCTATTACATTCTCAGGAAGACCCCAATAGTTGAGGTAACTTAGATGAGTTCCTTGCAACTGAAGAGATCACCATCAGAACATTCATTTTTTTGCATCCTCATATCTTGGCTCCATTCCTGGGGTCTAAATTATATTTGTTGACTGAAACTGGACTAACTGTAACTGACTTTCTCAAACTGTTTTTGCCTTTTTGTAAAAGGGATGAAATCTGTGACATCTCAACTACTAGAGACTGTTGCCACTGCTACTGATGATGGCCAAGATAGTTTAATTAAATAGCATTTAAAGTTTTCAGTCCTTTACTTTATAACAACCAGGTGAGGCAGGTGGGTAGATTTGGTTGTATAGTCCAGATTAGGGGGCGTTCCAAATTCTTTGAGGCTGTCTAGGCACTTGAGTTATATTGAGGTGAAGACAAATACACTTCCTTGCTTGGCTTCAAAGTCCTGCACAGAAAAAAAACAAAGAAAAAGACTTCAAGGGGCACCTGGGTGGCTCAGTGTGTTAAAGCCTCTGCCTTCGACTCAGGTCATGATTTCAGGGTCCTGGGATCAAGCGCTGCATCAGGCTTTCTGCTCAACAGGGACCCTGTTTCCCCCCGCTTCCCCTTCCTGCCTCTCTGCCTACTTGTGATCTCTCTCTTCCTCTCCGTCAAATAAATAAATAAAAATCTTAAAAAAAAAAAGAAAAGA
>CM053608.1:13159317-13178452 GCA_028646535.1 Procyon lotor
ATTTATTTATTTGACAGAGAGAGAGAGATCACAAGCAGGCAGAGAGGCAGGCAGAGAGAGAGGGCAAAAGCAGGCTCCCCGCTGAGCAGAGAGCCCGATGAGGGGCTGGATCCCAGGACCCTGAGATCATGACATGAGCCAAAGGCAGAGGCTTTAAACCCCCTGAGCCACCCACGCGCCCCTGATCTTCCTTTTCAATTCTTATATCTTTTATCTTTTTGTGCTTATCTAGGAAGACTTAAATTTCTAGAACAAGATGGAATAGAGGTGAGAATGTATATCCTTGAATTGTTCTTCATTTCAAAAGATAAGTTTTTTTTAACATTTCAGCACTAAAGAAGGTATTTGTTGTCATTTTTTTTGATGAGGATCTTTGATCAAATGAAGGAAATTCTCTTCTTACTCAGCTGCACACTGAGTTTCATTGAATGCTTTTTCTGAATCTATTTAGATGATCATCGCCTCTTCTCCTTTTAATCTATAATGTCAATTACACCAACAGATTTTCCGAGTTTGCAGTAACCTTGTATCACTAAAATAAACCTTGATTATGGTGTAGTACACAATAGATAGAATTCAGGTTGCCAGTATTTTCTTTAGGGTTTTTGCTTCTATTCTCCTGTGTGAGAACTCCACCCCCTCAACCCCCCCAACCCCTGCTACTGGCTTTCAAAAAAAAAATTATGCAAATTTTGTAACTTAAGTTGAAGTAATATTTCCTCTTTTCCTGCTTTCTGAAAGAGTTGGTAACATTGAAAATATCTGTTCCTGAACTTTGGAAGAACTCACCTGTAAAACCAGCTAGGCTTGGTTTTATTGTGGAAAGATTTTAAACTATTGATCTAATTTTGTTTGTAGTTACCAAACCATTCAGATTTTTTATTACTGCCTGAGCCATTCTAGGAAATTGTCCGTTTCATCTAAGTTTTCGATTTATTTTTATAAACTTATTCATAATATTTTTTTATCTTTATAATCTCCACTATATTTGTGGTTTGGCCCATGTCCCCCCCTCAGTCCTAATATTGTTTATTTATACCTTTTCTCTTTTTTCTTGATCATTTGTGCTAGACAAGTATTCATTTATTAATCTTTTTAAAGATCCAAACTCTGGCATCTGGATCCTCTCTATTGTTTTTATTTTTCCCATTTCATTAATTTCTGCTTTTGTCTTTCTTTTCTTTTTTCTACTTTCTTTGGATGGATTATGTTGTTTCTAATCTCTGGATGGATTATATATGGTTTTTCATAGTTCTTAGATTGCGTGCTTTGGTTCAGTAATTTTCAAATTGTCCTTTAAAAAAAAGATTTTATTTATTTATTTTATTTGAGAGAAAGAGAGAGAGAGTGAGCGCGTGTCAGCAGGAAGGAGAGGGGCAGAGGGAGAGGAAGAGAGAATTCCCCAACTCGAGGCTCAGTTTCACCACCCGGAGATCATGACCCGAGAGCCAAAATCAAGAGTTGAATACTTAACTGACTCAGCCAACCGAAAGCCCCTCAATTTTTCCTTTTTAAAAGTATAAGTAATATAATTGTTATATAAATTTAGGAAATACATTTTCTTTTCTGTACAGCTTCCCATCCCACTCGTCTGGAAGTCATATAATCTATAACCAGTCTTTTGTAACTCCCTTGGAAATTTTATTATGACTATCTAATTACGAAGTCTAATGTTAATATTTATCCCTTTGAATAACCCAAGGACATTTTTATGGTTTTCCTATAATCACCTCTCAATTTCCTTATCATTGCCAAAAATTTAATTATGTCTTATTTTTCTTTTCCAGTCCTCACAAATGAAAGTTACTCTCTGATAGTGAAATCCTCACCATTTTGGGCTCCAAATTAACTCTTTCAAGTCCTAAGAGAGTCCACTGACTTAACCCTGTCTTTTGTACCCCTAAAGACTGTGGACTTTGAGTCCAAGCCTGACTTGGAAGGTACCACTAACCATTGAAAACATCAGATTCATGAAACGATTGCTATTTCTGAGAACTGTTTATCTCAGCCAAATTTCCTGTTGAGTGAGATGATCAAACAACGGCGACTCTCTCTCCCCTTTCCTGTTTTCATACTCTGACACATACCGTGCTTTTTAATGAAACAACTCTAGGGGAATTTTCTAGCTCCCATGAAAGCCTGCTTTTTAAAATAAAATTAATGAAATATTTTCCCTTTTACTGGGATTCCACTAATTTCCACTGGTTCCCTTTTCCCTGTGGCTGAAGTCTTGAGTCTTTATTAGCAAATAAAGTCTTTGGGTAAGGTAGGAGGGGCATGATACTGAAAACAAAGGCCCTCAGTGAAAGACGCAGACGTGGGCTTTACTTGTCAGGGTGCATTCCATGTGTTTCCTGAGTCAACATTTCAGGAAAACCCTGTAGAGATGACAGACTCTGAGTGGGCCAGCACAGCACCATAAGGCAAAGTGAAACTTCAGATAAGAGAGAAGTGTGAGTATTCTCTCTAAAAAGAGAATTGTATTTCTGCCATGAGCCCTGCAGGGTCAAAGCAATCTAATTCTTTCTCCTTCCGGTCCCCTGATGTAAGTGAAGAACCACTTATTTCAGACTCGGGAAGGGAGCAGAGAGACGTGGCCTCTGGCTGCCCCACTCGGACACCCATGGCCTGACTCAAATGACCCTCTCAGTGGCTTCCCAGTAAACTACATTAGGCTCTTCTGATTTTGGTCTATCCCAAAGCTAATTCTATGCCAACTCCATAAAACGGGTGGGGAAAAAAAAAGCCAGTCTGTGACGGGATGCAAATCTCATCTATGGTATTGGAAGGCCACCACGGGGCCCCACTGTGGAGACAGTGCGACTTCCTGGCCAAAGTCCTGGGAGAGGAGACGACGGAACTCTGGAAGACGGACTGGCCAAGTCCAGCCATGAAATGACGGTGATGCCTTCTGACTGAGAGGAAGAACAGGCAGAGAAAGTTAATCTGTGGGAATTTCATGTACTAAGTCTATATTCAAAATGATCTTTTCAGTTTTTTAGAATCCATAAGATGAGCCTTTCTAAGATAAGTAGCCATCTTTTTGTTCAATAACAGGAATATCTCTTCATAAATATGCTAGAGGATTTTTTTCTCTCTCTCTCTGAGAATTCACTGCTCATAATATCTCCAGTCTCTCCAGTTGTAACCTGTGAATTTTAGTGATATTAAGCTATTTTGCTTCGTCATCTGGTGTTGTAAGCTTTGCTTTTCACTTCTTGAATGGGACCTGCTTTATCCACTCTCTTAGATGGATGTTTGGGGCATATCTTTCGAAAACCTGTCCGGATTCCTTCAGATTCCTTTTAGATCTCACCTTTTTCTAAGATCAAGGGCTGCTGTAGTCAACAGATTTTTCTTTCATTGTCTCAGATAGAAACTGCATGTTTAGTTTTCCAAAGTATGCTTTCGAGAGTATACATTTTTCTTTTTACATAATAATCGGTTCAAAATATTTCAGTGTTTTAGAATATAAACTTTATAATTTTACAGATGTTTATGTATGTCCTTTGTTTTAAATTATATTAATATTTGTCCAATGTCAACTAGGTGTCGGGCATTGTTATAAGTGCTTTACATATATTATTGGACCCTCACAATGGCCCCACGGATATGCACTATCATTATTTCCATTTTATGTGTGGGGTAATCCAGGCAGAGAGTTGCAGTGACTTACCCCAAGTCACACAGCTGGTAAGACCGGACCCAGGCTCCAACAGTAGGTTCTGCCTCAGCTGCCTTCCTCCTCATACTCGGCTCTGATACCTCTCTGGCCAGACGGGCTCCATATTTCACCTGTTTCCCAGGCTCGTACACATGTGGAAGCTGTATTACCTTCTAAAAGTCACTAGCACATTATGTTAAGTCTAGTAAACAGGCACATATTCGGTATCGTTGCCCATCTACGAGGTACCTGGAACAGTCGAATTCATATAGGCAGAAATTAGAAGGATAGTTCCTGGGTTGGATGGGGGAAAGGGAGGGAAGAATGGGGAGTTGCTGTTTAATGAGTACAGAGTTTCAGTTTTGATGAAAGGAGTTCTGGAGCTGGATGGCAGTGATGGTTGCTCAACAACAAAAATATACTTAATGCCCTGAACATGCCTTTAAAAATGGTGAAAGTGGGGGCGCCTGGGTGGCTCAGTCGGTTAAGCGTCTGCCTTCAGCTCAGGCCATGATCCAGAGTCCTGAGATCGAGCCCTGCATCAGGCTCCCCGCTCAGCAGAGAGTCTGCTTCTCCCTCTGCCCCTCCTCACTGCTTGTTGTGGACTCTCTCAAATAAATCAAACAAATCTTTTTAAAAAGTGGTGAAAATGTTAAATTTTATGTTACATATCTTTTGCTACAATAAAAAAATGCAACAACCCCCCCCCCCCCCACACACACACCGACAACCTCCAAACAAAACCTCGCAAAGATTCTCTTCAATAGGCCAGTGATGCAGTGAACAGAGAGTATCCACCCGTCACCGGGAGCTGCCAGGTAATGGAAAAATTGTGTTCACCTTCTTTGAGCACTTCGGAAGAAGTTGGAGAGTGACTTGACAGACACTTATAATTTGGGAAAGTATGTGTGGATCAGATTCTGTCATACATATTTCTCCGTAGTGTTTCAATATGGCGCTGTGTAGTGGGGAAAAGAGACCAGAGCAGTGCTTGGCCCAGGTGTCTCGAGACTCGTGGTGATGCAGCACCTTCCCTGTACTGGGAGCACGGGGACGGCTTGTCCTTAGTGGTCTCCAGGCTCAGCTCTGCAGTGGCTCTTCCACTGGTGCTCCAGCCCTTGGATGTTTTTGCTTCTGAGGGATGGTCTGTGGTTGCTGTGTTCTCCCAGCCTGGCTGATCCCTGGCCCCTGTTGCCAGCCAATGTCATTTCTCCTTTGTCCATTTCCTGAGCCAATAGAATATATTCTTGAATGTTCTGCCTCTACCACAATCCTGTCATAATGGCTGCTGTCTTATCAGACATGGTGGTACACACACAGGCTTGCTTACTCTTCACTGGTTCAGTGCCAGGACTCCCAATTAACAGTTGAGGAACCTTCTTCCAGTTTCTCCAGAGGAAAAGAGGATGCCCAAATTCTCCTCTTACAGATCACTAAAAGTTTGATTCACAGCATTTTTCTCAATGTATAGTTACAGATCTGTGTGCTTTTTTTTTTTAACATACAAATGACTCTTGAATGTTTACATCCATAATGCAATGCCAATCAAACGAATCAGACTACTTCTCTCCAATGGATTGTATGCTTTGCTTTAATGTAAATCACTCCAGCAATGGGGCACCTGAGCAGCTCAGTTGGTTAGACTGCTGGCCACTGATCTCTGCTCAGGTCATGATCTCAAGGTCCTGGGTTCAGGACTCACATTGGGCTCTGCATTCTGGCGGAACTCTGCTTAAGGACTCTCTCTCTCTTTTCCTCTGCTCCAGCCCCAACCTCTCTCTCTCTCTTTCTCTCCCTAAAATAAATAAATAAATCTTTAAAAAAATCACTCCTGCAAGAAGTACAGTGCTATGAACATATTTGGCATTTCACGAACACTTGTAGAATGAAGAAATGAATGACATGACTTGTACAAGGTCTCATTGTTAATAAGTGACAGGTTGAAGAGAATCCACAAAGGACCCTATAACACATCTCTTCCATGTGCCCTATGTTTTAAAAATTGCCCATGCACATATATACACATGTGAACCCACACAGAGTCACATATGATGTATTTGACATAAGAAACTAAGGCATGAGGAAGAGAGAGGTTGGAAAGGGAGGTCTTGGACCCCCTAAGGGAGGAAGCACACATGAGGAAGGACCCTCATCCTTCACCTATCTTCATCCTTTGCAGATGTGTGGGAGGTGTTGGAGAGGACCCATGCCAAGGAAAAGGCTCTTAAACAGAGTGCCCTCCCTCCCAAGATGGCGGCAACGTCCAGAGTTGGGTAGTCATCAGTCATTGATTCACCTTACCGTGTTCACACCCCCCCACGCTAAGGCACATACCCCCATGAACATGCACACAGACATGTGATGCTCATAGCCCCCCCCATCTAGGCCTCTGCACACACACGCAGACACATGTACACGGACTCCTGAAACACCCACATTCTCCCACACACCCACAGACACACACAGACATATGCTCTCATACACAACTTCGCACTCGTGCCCAGATGGGCACACCCCACACATGCACACGCACACAGTCCCACACACTTGTACATGGGTGAGTCTGAAAAGGTTATTTATTGTGCTTTCTGAGGCTTCCTAAGACTCTTGGAATTCGGTTCAAATTTCTTGGCTTGGCATTTGGGACCTGCCACATGGAATCCCAACGTGTCTTTCTAGTCTTTTCTGTTCCCACACCTCTCTCTCTCTCTCTCACCTCCATTAGGAGTCTAGTCGGTGATAGCTGGGACTATGTTGGTTGGCAGCGAGGCTGTGAGGTGGAAGGCCGATGCTGGGATCCCTGTTTTTTATCTACACCGTTGAGGCCTTCCACCTCTGACACATTCCTGAGGGCTGTCTAAGGAACAAGCTCCTGTTAGGACCCTTCCTACCTTTACTCAAGCTTTTTTGTCTGCCCTGATCCTCTCCAAACTACCTTTTGAAATCTGAATTTCAAAACGCTTTGTGCTTGAGAGCCCTTCTCAACCCCAGGTCTCTAGATCCAGCCCTCGTGCCTCACACCAGCCTTACATTCAAGTTTCCTGACTTACTTTCCTCATCTTGTCTTAAATTCTGGAGACTGTTGGTAAAGTGTGGTGTTTGCCTGTGTTGTTTCAAAGAGTTTAGCAAGATACCTTTGCACCAATCAGGTGTTGTAAATATTCTTCTAAGATATAAAAGTTGGTATTTTTTTTTTAAATTTTATTTATTTATTTGACAGAGAGAGAGATCACAAGTAGACAGAGAGGCAGACAGAGGGAGAGGGGGAAGCAGGCTCCCTGCCAAGCAGAGAGCCCAATGCAGGGCTCGATCCCAGGACCCTGAGATCATGACCTGAGCCGAAGGCAGAGGCTTTAACCCACTGAGCCACCCAGGCGCCCCAAAAGTCGGTATATTTTTTGATCAGTAATTCATCCACAGTTATTTAGCTCACTTTATAACACTGTGTGTTGAAATGATCTAAGGCGACTGCTTAGGTGTAAAGATTATCCAATGAGGATAAAACACTAAACCAATAAATAACTCTTTCCTGTGTCAGTTGATGTGAGGCGCTTCCATGGGCTGGTCCCAGGGGAACAAAATCCTGGGCCAAAGGGATGTGCAAGGTGTCAAGGAAGGGCCAGTTTATGGGATCATAGTTTTTGGTAGGATGCTGGAGAAGGCATCTAGGGCACAGAATAAAAGCAAGAATGTTCTAGAAAAAGGCATGCCCAGAGGGAAGAGGACAGAAAGAAAGCTATAACAGTTCAAAAGACCATTAAAAATTTTGCCTTGTTTCAGCATGCCAAGCCAAAGGGTCAAAATTGAATATAAGGGAATTATGCAAAAGGATTGCCATAGCACTTCCTATGTATTTGTTGAAGTACAAATTGTTTCATCTGAACAGTCTAATGATTATCACTTCTGTGTCATTATTATAAAAATGAGGCTCCCATATGAATAGCATATCAACTTTGTGTAAGCTACCATGGGTTATGAGCTCTTAAGAGGAAAATGTCTATCCAAGTGAAAAAATATTATTATTGCTACTTTATTACTTTCAAATTCAGCCGAAGCTTTGTGTTGGGGCCGTTGGGATATCTTACAAGCATTGCTTTGATCTCTACATTATTTATTTCCATATCAGTGTGAGTGTTTTTCCTGGGGAATCTCTAGTTTCTGGCTCGGGGCTTCTTTGGCAGCGCAGATGCTGTGTCAGAGAGTGGGGCCCTGGGATTTGCCATTTCAATTTAACATGTAGACTTACCCTCGAAGGCTTAAAAACTCTCCAAAGGGGTGGGGGGTTGGGGAGGAAAAGAGTTATTTTTTTCCTCCTACCTCCGAGTCCAATTACCTAATAAAGATTCATCATTCCTTTTGTCCGAGGAGCTCTGTGACCTAATTTTGCTCCTTGCCTCGTTTCAGATATCACAACCCATTTTTATGCATTCAGCTTTCCTAATGAAATCCACATGTCTTAAATCAATAAAGCCATTGTTCAGCTTCTTCTCCTGTTTCACTAGTGCTTTTGCCTGATCTATTTTGTTTGCATACTTGTTTGTAGGAAATATGTCTCTTTATCTAGAATTCCCTCTTTTGGGGGGGGTCCTTTTCTTATCTTTCCTTTTAATGATGATCAGTTTGTTTACTGCAACTATTAAATGTATAGTTCTTTCTTTAAGAGGCTAGTCGAGAGGAAACTTTGTTTATACAGGTTTTTTTTCTCATTAATTATTTGTTTTAGATAGGTTAAGAAATTAGCAGTGAGAAACTCAATGTCTTTTTTCATCATCTTTGTATACATGTAGGATGTACAAAACCCCTGTGTAAACTTCAGAAACTCAGCTTTTATTGCCCGTGAATGCTCTAACTTTTCCTCAGAACCCCCAGTCTCTCCCTTCTTCCATTCAAGTGCCAGGCATTACTGAGTATGTAGATCTTTTCACATTCTTGAAGTCCTCCAGACCATGTCAAGACCCTCTTTAGTGGCTTTCTGCTTCTAATGAACTGTAAACCCTTGAAAGTTGATTGGTGAATAGTCAGTCTACTTCACAAGAAACATTTTATTTCCCTGAAATCCAGGACTTCAGAATAGAAACCTACCCACAAGAGCCATAGTTGGTACCAAAGGGTGTCTTCTGGAATAGCTCTCTCCAAGTCTTGTCATCAATTCTAAATACTGTCTATTCCATCACTGACTTTCAATAGGTGGGCAAGAGATAGCCCAGCAGCATCTCCAGTGATCCCTCCAGAAATCTTTACCTTTTTGAATTTTTTATCTCTCAGTTATCATGGCAGAAAGTGTGGGCCATATTAGCAAGCAGGCACTTGAATACAGATGATAACGATGGTGATGATGGTGATGATGATGATGATGATGATGATGATGATGATAGGATACCAGGCCCCATTTAGTAGTTAAAATGTTAACATTGGGCCATTTTACTCACCCAATTCTCTTGGATTCAACCTCACCCCTGGGAAAGAAGTAGGAATAAATAATTGGTGAATCCCAATGTTCAGACATGCTCCATGATCCTATTCTTTTTTCATTGTCTTTCTTGTCCTTTTTTGAGGTTCCTGCTCATGTCTCTTTTTCTCATCGAAAGTATTTTGCCAGAGTCATGGCAATTCTTCCCCCTTCATCTTCCTTTTCTCCATTATAAGTCATATCCTAAGTGTGGAGAAAATGTTTCCCCCCCGGCCCAAAGCTTTATTGTTACTATTCTGGACTTGATGTGAGAAGGAGGACTTAGAGCTAAATCTCCACATGTGGCATATTTAGCTAGGTAGCCACTTCAATAAACACAGAGAAAAATTCAGACCCACCCGTAACTGCTTTATTAACATGTTTCCTTGACAGGAAGTAGTTGAAAGGCAAAGCAATGAACACAACTGTTCTGCTTTGTCCACCCAAGTAATGCCATCGGCCTCTAGCACAGCAGTTTCCTTCAAGGAAGACAGAGAAAGGGAGAATCCTGCGCACTGTGTTCTGGGGCCAAGGGTGGTTGCCAAGCGCTTTTTCTGTCTTCTACATCTCTCCCTCTAGACTCTTCATTCTTCTGAAACATTTCCTCTTCAATGTCTAGAATTACTTCTCAGTCACTTCTGTGAACTCGTTCTGCACACCAATTTCAAGTCCATTGGACATGGAAACATTTCCTGTGGGCCTGCGGTCTTTAGCTCTTTAGAATTATTTTCCTTCTCGCCCTCAGGAGTTGAGAAGAAGAGCAAGAAAGAGGTGTCTGGAAATGGAGCTTGGTTTCACTGGGGCTGAATGAACTTTAATTAAAAAAGGTAACACGGTGTTCGGAAAGCAGACAGGGCTCCCTGGTGTAGGGTCCCAGACATTCTGCCTCTCACTGGTGACAGGATCCTTTCGCTGGTTTGTGGGCTGGACTGAGGCTAGGAAAGTTCTCACATAGGCTCTACTCTGCATCCCAGCCTGGATTCAGGAGTGGTACCCAATGCCATCTTAAAGCCAAGATCTCTGGCCCCCTCTCCAGCACCCTGTTGCCTTTACACAGATGTTTGCTCCTGCTGGCATCATTACCTTTGTTGATGTGGTCGTGATTTACTGGCTAGTTCTGCTGTGATGATGTTATGCCCGAGCTATAAGTGGGGTTGGGATGCCTTAAAAAGAAAACGGGCCATGTGTCAGGCCAAGAATAGCAGAAATTAAAAAAAAAAATTTATTTTGATCGTCCCTACTGTGTTGACAAATATTTTCAGCTGTGTTCTGGCTCAGCAGGAGGGGGGTGGCCCGAGGCACGTATGGAGAGAGAAGTGGCAGCAAGAACTTTGGCCCTTGGGATCTTATTCCTTTTACTGCCAGAGGAGGAAGTGACCGAGAGCCTAAGGGCTTCTCTCCTGAGTCTCAGATCTGGTCCAAGCTTCTTACTCCTCGTTCCCTTTCCTGGGGCTCCTCTGGTGACCACTGCGACCTATTCAGTCTCGCCCCACAAGCTCAGTGGAAAAGATGAGTGAAGAGAGAACCAAAGACGTGGCTCCAAAAAGAGCACAGGGACGCCTGTCCAGCACATTCCCACGGAGTTTAGCCTCTGCCTGTCAGCTGGGAGGCCTTGAACAATCCCCAGCCTCTCAGTGTCATGGTTTCCTTGCACGGTTTTCTAAAGCAGGGATGATAAAGCATTGTTGTGAGGATTAAATGAGATAACACATGAAAAGCACTTGGCATACTTTCCTGGCACCTATTAAGTTCTCCATAAATGTCAGCTATTGTTATCAAATTATATACAATCTCTTTATTTTCCCACTAAAAGTTCCATTCCTTCTAGGGTGGCCCAAGGCCCTGTTTCGCTAATGATTCCACTTTATCTTTATCCAGGGATCCTCCTCCATGGGACTCTCTGAGCATCTCTTGGAGACGGAATGTGTGGCTTTTTGTGAGATAGAGGCATCCCAGAATCAGAGAATGAGGAGTCCAGAAGGCATCTTGACCATCTTCCCACACCTGGAATGCAGAGCCTGGAACCAGAGGCGGGCCCGAAGATCTGCAGTGTCCTTCAGCAGTCGTATGGGTTCATACAAATTTGATTAAACCATGGAGAAGGTGGATGATTTGGGGGGGGGGAGGTTCCCTGCCCTTCTATCCTCTCTGACTTCAGCAGCAACTCTCTTTCCTGGCACCCAGGGCCCACCTCAGGGTGTAGTCCAGGGTGGACCCAGGGCCTTTTCCTGGGTTCATTAAACCTTCATTCCCCGGGGGGAAGCATCCTGGTTGGCTTTTTGGAGATTATCCGATTCCGGTGATTTACACCGTTAGGAATGGCTGGTGCCTGGGACCACATGGCAGCCTTTACATTTTAAAAAGGAAAGCTATTAATCAAGATTATGGGAGTATGTGGTGCCATTTTCGGTCTGGAGGACTTTTTATTTTCCACCGATATTTCGGGAAATCAGGAGCGCCTCAATGGGTACCCCCTTTTGTGGAATGTTGGCTTCCTATCACCGATCCAGAAAGAGCCTTCTCCCCTCAGCCTATGCTGAGTTTTCTCAAAAAGATATTCAGAGAAGAGGGTCCAACAGTGCCTGGCATAGCTCTCTCCCCGACTGTTCAATAATTCTCACTGTCAGGACATTTCTCTCGTATCGAAGCTAAATCCTGTCTGTGCTGTGTGATCCATTCTATTTCCTCCTATCCTGCCCTCAGTGGAAACTGAAAACAGCTGGTGACAGTTCCTTGTGCACAACAAAGGATTCTGGCTTCTCAGGAGGCTTGATTTAAAGGTAATTTGTTAGAGCAGCCACCCCCAACCCCCAACACAGACCTCTGGGGCCCTCCCTTGGAGGGTTGGGCCAGGGTCTCTTGCTTCAGAGAAAGCTGGAGCACCCCCACACACACCAGTTTTATGTCATTGCCGCGTGTGTGACAAATCCTGTGTTTAACTTGGGCGAGCTTCTGAAAGTTCTCCTTGTACCACATTCCAACTAAGAGCCTGCCGCGAAAGGCCCGCATTTGAACCCCGTTAACATTCTCCACAGCCTCGCAGATCTCCCGAACGTAGCCAACAAAGTAGCCGCTGTGGAGGACATGGAGAGTGTCACCATGGTCAAAATGTAGTATTTATCCATTTATTAAGGGGGGGCGGGTGTATGGGTCATGCTGACACACAAAGTTGCAGAACCCAAACTCTGTGTCTCCTTTATATTATTCCACGTTGCATGGAGCACAAATCCTTCACCAGCTTGCTGAAGAGAGGGAGACAGGTTTTTGTTTTGTTTTGTTTTTAGAGGGAGACAGTTTTAATTACTGAATGGATTCAGAACTCTCACTTTAAAGTGGCTATAGTACAAATGTGTGCCCAAATGTTCTTGCCAATAAGACAAAAACATATTGCCATATCTCTAAATCCACTATCTTGAGACAAAAGTAATCTCCCAAGAGTGTCTTCAGCTCAGGTCATGATCTCAGGGTCCTGGGATCGAGCCCCATGTCGGGCTCCCTGCTCAGTGGGGAGCCTGCTTCTCCCTCTCCCTCTGCTCCTCCTCTCACTTGTATGCTCTCTCTCTCAAACGAATGAATAAAATATTTGAAAAAAAAATTTTTCCAGGTTTTTTTTTTTTACCTCATCAGTTTGTCTTTGCTTTGCTATCTACTGCTTTTCAAGTGGGATCTAGGTACAGCTCTAAAATGCCAGAGTGTAACTCATAATGATAAAAATGAACATTTTTTGAGCACGTGTTCCAAGTATTTGTGGCATTTAAATTTTTTAAGCTTCTCAACAACGCTACGGAGTAGGCATTGCTGTAATTAATCCTCATTATGTAGATGAGGAAACTGAGGCACAGAAGGATTGGGAACTTGCTCTAGGTCGTCAGTTAGCAAAAGGCAGAGGCAGGACCTGAATCCATACAGGTCGCTTCCAGAGCCCGGACGCTCAGAGGCAGGACCTCTCTGCCGAAGCTGAGTTGAGTGTGGCCGTCTCAGAGGATGGCCCCCGAGGAAGGGTCAGGTTGCTTGATGGTGAGTAATTCAGCACACTATTTTTCACAATGACAAAACAAATATGGAGTCTTCTGCAAATAAACAACCTCAGAGAAGTTTTTAGTGTGCAGTGAATCGTCTCAGGCTGCACCCCGGGTGTGAGGATACATACTTCCTCTCCTCCGTGGCTGGGGCACACATTCAGGGACAAATGGACGAGATGCAGCGGTGTACCTTATCTATTCCCAGTTTCAGTTGTCCTGCATAAAGCCATCGGCCGGAGGTCAGATGTCAGATGGCGATGATAGAATTTCCAGCCATTTTTCTTGGACTTTTGCTCTATCTCCTTCCCTCCCAGCAATGTCAAGTGTAGGTCATGCTAATGTCCTCACCTGCAGGGCAAGAAAGGAATATTTCCTTAGACACTGGGACCAACATCCCAGAGGTAGGGACTGTGTACTGTCACTGGCCCCTCACTTCCTGTCTCTTTCCTGGGGTCCTATCCTTCTAATGCCCCACCCCTGGGTGGGCTTCACTTCCTCCCTGGTATTCTGGACACATGTGCTTAGCTCTAGCCCAGCTGTTGGCTGATAATATCATGAAACTGGGCAGAAGTCAAAAGTTGATCTCCTTTTATCATTTAAAGCTTCAGAGATGGGCTCCATGTTTGACTGAAGGAGAGTCTTTCAGATCTTGAAATGTGTCCCTGTCACACTTAACCTCCTTTCTGGGACTTAGGAGCACAGGAGAGCAGGATCCTATCAGATTCTCCTCTGTGGCATGTTTGTAGGGAGACGTGAGCCCCCAGCTGGGCAGATCTCTCCTGGATGGACTCTTGAGTACTACCGACGGCCACCCTCCATCTCTCATTGAAGGGTCTGCTGAGCAGCAAGTTTACCTCAGCAAAACAAGTTCACTCAGTTGATGTCATCGTTTTATCATTCCCTTTCCATATTGGATGATTACAAACTAAACTCTAAGAAAGCTGTGTTGATAAAATGCACCGGGATCACAAACAGCATGCTGAACCTGTCTATCTCGAGAACTTTCTCCTGATACTGTTGGCACGCACTTTTTCTTTCTCATGTTTTTTTTTTAATTAAACTTTTTGTAATAACTGCAGATTCACATGCAGTTGTAAGAAACCACACAGAGAGATCCCACACACCCCTCACCAATGTCCCCCCAATGGTGACATTCTACAAAACTGTGGTCCAATATCACAGCCATAGTGACACAGTCAGGATACAGAACATTTCCAACAGCACAAGATCCCTCATATTGAAATTCTATTTTTCTTAAAGATTTTATTTATTTATTTAGGAGAGAGGGCATCAGCTGAGGGCAGAGAGGGACAGAGGGAGAGGGAGAAGCAGACTCCCCGCTGAGCTGGGAGCCCGATGCGGGGCTCGATCCCAGGACCCTGGGAACATGACCTGAGCCAAAGGCAGACTCTTAACCGACTGAGCCATCCAGGAGCCTTTGAAATGTTAGAGCCAAATTCATTTCCTTCCTTACTGCCTCATGCCAACCATTTATCTGTTCTTCATTTTTGTAATTTTGTCATTTCGATAATGTTATCTATGGAATCACATATAGGATTGAATTGTTTACTCAGCCTAATTCTTTAAAGATTCATCCAGGCTGTTATGTGTGTCAGTAGTTTGTTCCTTTTTATTGCTGAGGAGTATTCCACAGTAAGAGTATACCATAGTTTGATCAACTAGTCACCCTGCTGGAGAACATCTAGGTTTTTTCCAGCTTGGGGCTTTTATGAACAAAGCCGCTATAAATATTTGTGCCAGGTTTTTGTGTGAATGTGTTTCATTTCTCTGGGATAAATGCCCAGCAGCACGACTGTCGAGTCCTGTGGTAGTCGCAGGTTTATTCTTTTTAAGAAACTGCCAAAGTGCTTTCCAAAGTGGCTGTACCATTCTGCACTCCCACCAGCAACATCTGAGTAATACAGTTTCTCTGCATCCTTGCTATCCTGAAAAGTGTGTTGTGAGACCCTGCCATGGTTTTAATTTGCATTTCCCCGATGGTAAAAGATGCTGAACATCTTTTCGTATGCGTGCTTGTCGTCTGTGGGTCTCTTCTGTGAAATCTCGCTTCATGTGTTTTGCCCATTTTCTAATGAGATTTTTTTTTTTACCATTAAATTTTGAGAATATGTATTTGAGAGACTAGTCCTTTGTTGGCTATGGGGCTTTCAAATATGTTCTCGCCATCAGTAGCTTGTCTCTTCATTCTTTTAACGTGGTTTTTGGTAGTGCAAAAGTTTTCAGTTTTACTGGAATCCAGGGATCTATTTTTCTTATATGTTTTTGGTGTTTGGTGTTTTTGATGTTAAGTCTAAAAAGTCTTTGCTTAGCTCTTAATCTCAAAATCTTCCTCTATTCTTTTTCCTAAATATTTCGTATTTTTACATTTAAGTCTGTGGTCCATTTTGAGTTTACTTTTGTAGAAGGTGTGAGACAGAGGCTTGGTTCATTGTTTGTGTGTCTGGGTGCCAAATCATTCTGGTACCATTTGTTGGAAAGACTACCTTTGTTCCATTGAATTGTTTTTTACATCACTGTTGAAAGTTAGTTGGGCATATCTGTTTTTTACAATCTATTTTGGGGTTCCTCATTTCATTGATTGCTGTATGTGCCACATAGTTTTGGTTCCTTACTGTATAAGATTACTTACACTAAGAAATTGCATTAGAAATCGCATGAAACCTGTATATCAGTTTGGGGAGAATGAATATCTTTACTAGGTTAAGTCTTCTGATCCATGAACAAGGTATGTTTATTTATGTAGACCCTGTTTGACTCATTTGTCAGCATTGCGTAGTTTTCAGTATACGGATCTTAGGCCTGGTTTGCTAGATTTACACCTAAGTATTTCTTTCTTTCTTTTTAGAATTATGAATGGTATTGTATATTTAATTTTGGTGTCCATACATTCATTGCTAGTATATAGAAATACCATTGGTTTTTGTATGTTTATTTTGTATCTTGTGACCTTGATGAACTCATTTATTAGTTCTAGGAGTTTTTTAAATAAATGCTAGCGTTTCTTATGTAGACAATCATGTCATCTGCAAATAGGGACAGTTTTATTTCTTCCTTTCTGATCCATATGTCTTTTCTTGCTCTACTGCATTGTGTAGAACTTGTAGCACCATGTTGAATTAGCGGTAGTGGGTGTGGACATCCTTCCCTTGTTCCTGATATTAGGTGGAAAGCATTCAGTGCTTGCACATGGTCTAAATAAACCAAATAAAAAAGAAATTAGTGAAATGAATTTAAAAATATGACCCAACTATATACTACTGTCTACAAGAAACCCACTTCAAATATAATAATTTAGGCAGGTTGGGAAGAAAAACATTGGAAAAAGATATATTATGCAAACATCAATCAGAGGGAAGTAGGAGTAGCTATATTAATATCAGATAAAGTAGCCTTCAAAGCAAAAAAATCAACAAAGACAGATAAGGAGATCATATAATGATTAAAGAGTCAATCCACTAAGGAGACAGTTGTTTAGTTTCCAAGTGTTTAGTTTCCAAGTGTTTGGACATTTTCCTGTTATCTTTTCTGTTATTGATTTCTAGTTTGATTCCCTTATGGTCAGAGAACACATTGAATGATTTCAAGCCTTTTAAATTTCTGGGGAAAAAAGTTTTTTAATGGCCAAAGATATGGTCTATCTCAATAGCCAGTCTGTAGGCACTTGTGAAAAAGCCCATTCTGCCATTGCTGAGTGATAGTGTCACCCCCGAGAGGGTTAAAGTTCCAATTCCCTACTCTTCTCTGAGATCTCCCCTGTGAGGACAGGGAAGGGAGGGGAGAAGGGTACCCCATTGTAGCCTATGAAAATGAAAGTCTAGCCTCCCCAGTTGGACTTTTCTGATAAGTGGGGCCATAGGTTTTTTCCGTGGTGTTTAATTGGAAGAGACAGTTAATTGTCTAAAATAACCTGTCTTACTAGGTTGCCCCTTTCCTGGTCCTTTGGCCAGAGAGAGTGGGCTTTCTTTTTTTGTGCGTGCACATGGGTTTTCCCAGTCGCCTGCTTCTTCAGCTCCATGTCTGGACACACGGAACAACATGGAAGCCTAGGGAACTCACCATGGTGTCATTCTTTGGGTCCCAAGTTCTCTAGCCCATTTGCCCTCTTCTCTCATGGTTTTACATACGAAAGCCAAGATTTACATACAATACAATGCATAAAATGTACCAATCTAGAGTGTGCTACTCAAGACTTAAATATGTGTACATCTTTATAATCACCACTCAGATCAAGACAACACATGTCCAGCATATGTGTCCAGTAAGTTCCTTGTTTGCTTTCTAGTCAATCCCTGGTTTTCTGTCTGGAGGTTACCACTCCAGATCCTGTTCTTGAATATCACATAAGTGAAATCATACCATACATACTCCTTTGTGTCTGGCTTCTCTTTCTCAACATAATGTCTGTGAGATTCATCTCTGCTGTCTTCGGTGGTCTGTAGCCTTTATTGCTGATTTGTATCAGCATTAGATGAATGCAGAAAAATTTATTTATCCCTTTCCTTATTGATGGATGTATGGGTTATTTCCAACTTGGAGTTATTATGAATAAAGCTGCTATAAACATTCTTGTATATATCTTTTGGCAGATCTATGCACAAATTGCTCTTCAGTACATAAATCTAGGAGTAGGATTTCTGCATCATATCAAAAACCACTTATTAAATTAAATTAAATTTGATAAATAGGAGCAAGTTTAGGTTATTTTTTTCTTTGGTTAGGTTATTTTTTGTAGTGGGGCTCTGGACATCAGTCAAGGGTATCACATATCTTTGTGATATTTAGTCATATCATAACTTTAATTGAAGGTACAATCATTTCTAAAAAATATGACCACTTAAAGATGGTTTTACATTAGACCTAAGATCTTTACTTTTGTTCCAAGGTGGGGATTATCCAACATACAATAGAAGTTATATCCTTAGACTTTTGGGTGGATGTCACATTTCAAAGTAGAGCTCCCTTTTTCAAAGATTTCATGGAAAGAAGAGATTATGTACTAAATGCCCAGTAATGACATGAATCAGAGACAAATTCTCACCCTTATACGCTCTTCTGTCATATTGTTAACATTCTGGCTCTTTGAGAGAAAAAGAATTGATAACATGACCCTTCTTTGCCATCAACAGTGCAGTATTGCTGGAGGATTAGACTGGGGTGGGGTTGGGCCCAGAAAGGGAGGGTTTAAGAGGTTGCTCTGGACCCCAAATCTGTTGGTTCCCGAGCTGCCTGAGAAATACTACATCAGTGGTAATAGGACTTTTCAACAGACTGACCTATTGACTGGTACAGAGGGCCCCACCAGGGTGCCCAGACTTTGGTCCCTCAGTTCTTGGGCTGGTAGTGGGGCCAAAGATTCCAGAGCTTCCTGAACTTTTGCTTCTGGCTTTGAGTCACCACACCTCTTTACTTTGTCCCCCCGGATGTGGTTCAAATATGATCATGTTCTCTGTGTACTGTGACACTGAAGAGGATGGGAAGCACTTTCTTGGACCATATTCCCTCAAGTTAAGTTGTAAACTTACTTCCAAATTCTTCTACAAGAGCTTAGGTTTCACTGACTCCCCATTTCAGAGGCTCAATACACTGAATCTTCCCTTCTATTACATCTTCTTCTCCACAGTTCCCACATCACCTCATTTTTGTAAATAGGTGTTGTAGAGAGAATCCTCATGCTTACCTCCTTAAGGCCAACCGCCACCCACAGGAGAACTGTGAGACCTGGGGTGGACTTGGTGGGACAGCTACCTCAGAGGACAGGAAAGAACTGGGCATCTGGAAGCCATTGGCTGAGACATTGCAAAGATCTCTGTGGACACAGCAGTCTTGTTCTGCAGGTTGATGATGGCCTGGAGCCGTAACACAGAGGGCAATAACCAGAGAGGGCATGGGGGCTCCTAATTCTGAGCAGGAGTGAGTGACAGGCAAGAGGACCTGAGCTCACTGGACCCGCAGGTTCCCACCTCCTCTTTTTTTTTTTTT
>CM053608.1:13178952-13261895 GCA_028646535.1 Procyon lotor
GCTTCCTGCTCTTTCTGCCAAGAATAGAGTTATGACAACAGAACTACAGCAAAAAATGTCAGAGGCCTCAGCCTTACCTCCCCGAGCCTCTCCACCAGCACCAGCAAGGGAGCCAACAAGGAAAATTAAACCTCCTGATTGGAGGAGACAGATTTTTATGACTATCCAGCGCTCATTTGCATAAAGCCCTGGGCCAGATGGGCGTCTCGGGGAGCGTGAGGTCATAAGTAATCTGATTAACTGGGCAGCTCTGTCCTCTGAATGAATGAGCTCGTTGTCTTTGGCCTTATCGAGACATTACTGATGAATTTAATTTGTTTGAATTGTCATCCAGGCTCGAGCACACCTGGGTACAGCTGGCATTGTCGGTTTCCTAAGACAATCTAGTTTTAAACCTATTACTATCACGCGGAATGTAACAATATGCTCTTAGGTTTTCTTCCACAGTCTCCTGGCTGGGCTCCATTAGTCTTTCTGGAATTGAGCCCCAGTTGGAAGTGGAAAACCAAGGTTGGGAGCCACACC
This sequence comes from Procyon lotor, assembly GCA_028646535.1. Taxonomy (NCBI): domain Eukaryota; kingdom Metazoa; phylum Chordata; class Mammalia; order Carnivora; family Procyonidae; genus Procyon; species Procyon lotor. The sequence continues at coordinate 13,179,478 of CM053608.1, forward strand.
CACCTGCTTAACCCAGCTCGAAGCTCCACAGCTAGATACCTTGACCAAGCTACTTAAGCACTCAGCTTTAGGTTCCACACCTGTCAGAAGACATCAGTAACCCCAACTTCACCAGATCGTCAGCAAAGAGCCTGTGTGTGTTATTTGTTTCCTGTCACATCCAATGCCCCTCTCTTCTCTTGCTACTGATGCTAAATTGATTTGGGGCTTTTCCTGCTCTTTTCAATCAAATCAGGAATTACCCACATTGAAACTCTTCCATACATAGTCTCTGGGAGCTCTACAACCTGAGATTGAACCTGCATTTGGCACCTTTCTCTAAGCTTCCTGAGTTCCCCAAACTATTGCATATCTAGGTCTCATCTGATGATTGTTATCGGTCAGCATCCATTATATTTGGAGAGTTTCCTAAGCTTAGGGCCCTGTTTTATTCATTGTTCTGTCTCTAGCCCCTAAAACAGTTCTTGGCCTTACCTAATACACCCTCACAGATTTGAAGGATGAATGAATGAGTGAATGAATGAGCTCCTTGAGCATAGTATATATCTTTGTGGCCCAGAAGGGTCCTAGTAAAGTGCTTTGGTGCATAAATTCTTAGCCAATGTTCGTAGTATGAGAACATTCCAGTCCTAACTTCCCAGCTTCAGGGAATTCTCTCTAATTGCTATCAACTCCTTACCCCTTCCATCTCTTGATGTTTTTGTAACTAGGGCAGCACAGAAGGGCCCTAGAGTTATATAGCCCTGTTCCTGGGTTTTATGGTATCTTTGTTCTGCCCCAAACCTTCTCCCTGCTAGCCTACTCAAGGGAGGGAAACTGGGACCCTTCTCAAAATAGCCCTGGCTAGTCTCTGAAAACAAAACAAGACAAAACAAAATAAAACATTGACCTTGGCTCACCACTTTGAGTATAGCAAGTCGTATGTGTAAGAGGTTACAATGGAATCCAGTGGTTACACATCAAATAATGGTGACTGCTACAACTCACATTAACAAGCGCTGGTATGCAGCAGGCACTATTCTAAACATTTCACTCATCAACTCTTCTCAATAACCTTATGAGGCAGGTGCGATAATTAGCCCCATTTATATCCCCTGAGATACAAATGGTTAAGAAGCTCGCCTAAAGTGTCTGGTCACCGGTGAGGCTGGGATTTGAGTCAAGGCGATCTGATCCGGAACTGGAACTCTGAACCACTGAGCTATACCAAAAGGCAATGTTATTCTGGTGACAGAATTTGGTTGCATCGGTCCAATCCAGAGAAGTCTCAGTTTTCGACTCACTGACTCTAACTCCTGAAAGGATGGTTTCACGTCCCCGTCACTCCCCTCTCTCCCGATTGGATCGCAAAGATAAGGTCAAAGCAGAGTTCTACAGGGCCTTCCCTAGCCTTCGTATGGCCTAGTCGGTATTTTAAATTTCATTTAGAAGAACCTGTAATCTGGTTCCCCCCCTCCCTCCTTTGCCGATTTCATAGAACGCATCGTGCTCGCTCAGAAAGCAAACCCCACCAGTCACGGGCCTACAGTGCTGTGTGCGCAGTTGGGCCAGGAATGAAAATAACTCCACCATAGTAACAATCCGTCATTCTGTCCATCTGCTGCCCTAGAGGGATCTTAAAATAGTTTCAATTCACCTTTAAAATCTGCTGCTCTGTGAAGGGCTTGTAACGCTTGGCGGCCCGAGGAGCCTGCCTGCGAAACAGGGCTGGTATTCTGACTACTGGTGTCCAGCTGTAAGCCTCTTTGGAGGGAAACAGACCATCCATTCATCTGGCGGGTTTGAGATTTTCCTTCCCACCCCCCAGCCTCCCAGTGGAGGAGGAGACTACCTGGAGGAATGGTGTTCTGGGGTTCTGGTCTTTCTAACCGAGGCTTGATTTTTTTATTTTTTAATTTGCCTACTCTTTTTTTTTTTTTTTTTCCTCCTGCTGAACTTTTTCTGCCCCAACTCTCCAATCCTACACCTTTCTCCTTTTTTTGTTTTATTTTCTCCAGCCCTAGAGCTGGGGGATTGGGCATGAGTTGATGTTTAATTTTACATCAGTTAGTGGAGTGACCATTTCTAACGGATCATCCAACCCGAGACACCTCCGAAGATGAAAAGAAGAGAGGTATTATTAATTAGAGCTGGAGTAGTAGGGGTACACAGGGCCTTCTTGGGCAAGCCCAGACACGTGGTCCTTGGTGTTCTGCCTCCGTTGTGCAGCCCCGAGAGAGCATTTCAACACTCACCATACAGCCACAGAGGGAAGAGCCTTGCCTTTCCTTGCTCTTGGCTCTGCTGCCAAATTGTGGTCTAGGTCTTGAACAGAACATGGTTGACGGGGATTAAAACAACACAGATCGTTCTCTCTTTGCTCACTGTATTTTTAGTCTATAATGATTCTTTTTCGTCTAGTTCTGTGTTTTTCCAAAAGGTCGCATTCTCAGTATTCAAGTGGTGTAGCCCAGCAGGTCTCTACTCTGAATTTGAAAGTTGTGCTGTCAAATTTCAATCTCATGCATATTTTTTTACTCTGTTGTCAATCCTAATTAGGGTGGGAAACCGAGTTTAAAATAAACTTACGGTTTTGCTCCTTAAGTGTTCTTTGGGATCAATGTTATCAGACCGAGAATACCTTGCATGTGTAAAGAGTTTTGTATAATTGCACAAATTCTCATTTAAGATGCACAGCAAGGCCCTGAGGTAGGCTGCAAGAGTTCAGTATCTTTTTTGGAACACAGAACATACCACTTTGCATTGGGATCAAATTCTGGCAAGGAGGAACAAAAGGGGCATGGAGAATTAAGAGTCTGCATGCGCAATCTTATACTCTAGTTGAAGTATAAACATGTAGACGCATCAAGCGAAAGCTACCATTTGCTCTTGGTTTTGTCTGTTTGTTGTTTGTGAATCACGGTGCTACAGTGAGTAGCAAACACTTCTGATTGTAACCGGTAGCCACCCTTCCCCCACCTCCTTGCCAGCAGAGCCCACCTCTACTTCGTAACGAAAACACTGGCCTTCCTGGCTGCCCTTGCAGCCATGGGCATCCAAGGAAGTCTTGGTGAATTCAATCAGAAGAGAAGTCTTCCCTTGAACTTCTGGAAAAAACCCTTCCTCTTTGATAAAAGAGCCGTGCACGGGAAAAATCGGTGCCTCTGCCTTGTGGCTACAAACGGAGTGGACTGCGGAAGAACGTCAGCACACTGAAGGCAGCAGACAGAGGGATGGAGGTCACCTGGGTTGTTTTCCACCTCATGAAGCCACTAAAACAGTGTCAGAACTACCTATCTCTGAGCTTCTTGCTCTATGAAGAAATTGTCTTTATTGTCTAAGCCACATTTAGCGCATTGTTACTTATAGTTAAGAGGATCTTTTTTTTTTTTAGATTTTATTTATTATTTATTTATTTATTTATTTATTTATTTATTTATTTATTTATTTGACAGAGAGAGAATGCAAGAAGGGGGAGCGGGAGAGGCAGAAGCAGATTCCTCGCTGAGCAGGGAGCCCAATGCAGGGCTTGATCCCAGGACCCCCAGCTCATGACCTGAGCTGAAGGCAGACTCTTAATGTCGGAGCCACCCAGGTGCCCCATTTAAGAGCATCCTTGATGACTCACCATTTAAATGGCATTGCCACAGTTCACTACAGAAGTCAGACTTCTCCCCATTCTGTAGCAAACTGTTGGTTATATTCCTTTCACTCCCTTGAAACTAAATATCTAGGTAATAAACTGACTTATTCACATAATTTAAAAAATCAATAGGATACCCTGACTATACTATAAAGGAGAAATACTGAAAATGACTTTAAAGAAGAACATGCATGTAAATGGCAAATGTTTAGGCATTGCGGCACTGGAAGATGTGAGGAGGTGGTCCGAGCTTGCAAGTCTGGGTGGAATCCCAGGGAATGTTGTAGCTCTCGTAGCTGCCTGCTGTAGGCGCGCCGGGAATGCAAATCCCATCCGAGGTGTAGACATTGGCACTGTGGTTTTCAAAAGGTGAACAACTCTTGATAAAGTTCCAAACCAAACAGTGTACAATCTTACATCAACTTCAGCAGTAGCTGCATTCTTGAAAAATTCAGCGTACAGTAAACCCACGCCGGATTACTTTGTAATGGTATGTAACACGGAGTCAGGATGTAGGATCACAAGACGATAGCCACATTTTCACCTACGTGAATATCTGAGGGCACACTGGGAGGTGATGCGGGACTTGGGACAATTCTTTGCTGTGTGGCATTTGCCTGCATGTCGCAAAAAAGTGACAGTGATCCCTAAACATTGTGAGAATGGAAAAATGCCCCCAAGAGTTCTCAAAGCACCCTTCGGGGAGGCCCTACAACCTTCCCTCTCTCCACAGAGGACAGCGCATGGGGGTCCAACTGGTCTGATGCAGGTTCCCTGGTCCCTCCCTGTGCGCCAATGTAAGGAGCACCCTTTAGTCCAGGCTCTGCAACTCACAGGGATGTTCCTGTTTCTTTGGGGGTGGGAGTGGACAGGGGGAGAGAAAGTGCAGGAGCTCCTGGTGGACTGCTTAAGATCAGAACTCTCGTTGAATCTTGAAAGTCAACTCTTCACCCTTTCTTTGTATGGAGCACTTTTTCTCTGACCATTTATGGAGCCCTTGTTATGTGCAGGAAACGATGGTTACTACTCGTAGACACAGGGCTGACCGAGATCTCCTTCCTGCCCTCAGGCAGCTAGAAATCTAACATAGAAATGGAGAAAAGTAGCCAACTAAAATGGAGCAGATGTTCGCAGCCTGGGGTCCCAGGAATACATTTCAACGGATCCTTCAATTTCTTGAAGTTGCAGGCAAGATTGCATGCATAGCTGAGCGTGCGCTCGCGTGTGTGCGCATGCGCGCGCAGGTGCAATTTTTTTCTGGGTAGAAGATGCACTATAGAGGCGCCTGGGTGGCTCAGTGGGTTAAAGCCTCTGCCTTCAGCTCAGGTCATGATCTCAGGGTCCTGGGATGAGCCCCGCATCGGGCTCTCTGCTCGGCGGGAGCCTGCTTCCCCTCCTCTCTCTGCCTGCCTCTCTGCCTACTTGTGATCTCTCTCTCTCTCTCTGTCAAATAAATTAAAAATAATCTTAAAAAAAAAAAAAAGAAGATGCACTATAGATTAAATCACCATCTCAGAGGACTCCAGCACTCTGAAGGTTACAGGGCTGGTAAGGGGGTGCCACCCTATCTGATGGGTTTTCACAGTTTCCCTCTGTTCTAAATGTCTCTTACTCAAACACTTCTTTCCCGGAAATTCTACCAGTAGAGATTCATTTCTAACAAACGGATAGTTAGCGTGGGTCTCTGTGCATATCCTCTTTCTAACAAAGCTCCAGGGATGTTCACTGAGCTTCTGCTGAGGGCAGGGCACTGAACTGAGGCCCAATGGCCGGGCAGCAGACGGAATGGAGCTCTCCGTTGTGTGGCGGATGGGGAGTGGGAGACAGAGGTTAGGACAGCAGAAGTGCAAGATCTTCCGGGAACATAGCAGGCAACCTAACCCACTCCGGTGCAGTGGAGAAGTCCTCAGGAGGAGATAATAAGCCATCCTGGGCTGCTGACTTCTGCATGGATGTGAATGTGCGCATTGGCCAGGAGGCTGGTGTGAACAGAGGGTCCTTGTCACAAGGACACTGCCGGGTCTCTGTGGACATGGGGGTGGGGCGTGGTAGAAAGGCTGAGTTGGGGTGGACAGCCTCCCCCAGCGTCAGGCCTCAGTTGTCTCCCGGCTTTGCATGGATCAGCCGCTGGGTGAACAGGTCAGACCTTGAAGGGATGAACTCCGATAACATGACCTGCAATTCGGTGCATATTTAAAATTCCAACCTATACAGGCTATCGCTATTTGTTGCAAGAGTGTGTTTGGAAAGCAGACCGTGGACGATCTGGGACTGGAGAATGAAGGGGAGGGTGGTTTATAACTGAGAAACTATGTGCTGACTGTAACCATGTTGAAAGCAGTGTGGTTTCTATGGGGTTCATTCTGGAACTAGTACATGTCGTTTTCCCTCCGGAACAAGGCCTTTGCAGAAAAAGAAAACATACCTTGGTCAGGAAAACACCAAACACTCTCCCTCTGCAGCTCCAAGCAGTTGTCTCCACAGAGGGTTAACTTGTCCTGAGGCCATCTTGTCTTTGGAAACCCCAAGTAGCAAACACAGCTCTTTTATGCCTTTTCCTCCTTTGCTAAAAAGGAACAGGAATAATTGCCAATTCAGTAGGCTCCTTGCTCTTTTGTGCATTTTAAAGGCATTTGCTGTTTGGGATTTGGAAGAAAATCATGAGAAATGAGAATCTCTCGCTGCCTTGGCTGGAAGCAGGCTCATTGTTTGCAGAGCGAGCTGGTTTCCATGGTTTTGGACTATAGACAGCCTCATTTTTTTTCAAGAGTAGTTTCTACTTGCAATTGGATCTAATAAATAGCCAAAGTAGTCCGTCTTCCAACAGCAAGAGGTCTTAAAGTTCTTTGAAAACACCCTTGTATGTTATCATTCACAACCAACAGTACAAGCTTTTTAGTTATTAAAACTCATGCATTTCTCTCAGGATAGGCCCTGTTTGGCCCACATTTCTGCTTTAATAAGAGCAGCCAATCCTGTTTCAGGCTCAGGGTCCTCGTCTTAAAAGTAAACACATTCTTCTCCTCTCAACTACAGGAGACTCGGAATGGTCTGAGAGAGGGGAGTAGGGCAGGACCCTGCAGTATTTGGGGCCTGCACACTAGCCAGGGGAGTGGCTGTGAGCTGAGACCGACTGGGCTATAAGGCGGCCATATGACTTCCCCTCCTCCAAACAATCTGCAACAGGGCCTGCCCCCCACCCCGCTGTCCACCCCTCCCCAGGAACTACATGGCACACTGCAAAGGAACCACCATGTGGAAACTGCCTGTTTTACCTTCTGTCCCTAAAACAAGACACAGGACACATTTTTGCTTTTTTTTTTTTATGTCCTATTTTAAAAAAAACAACAATGTACCAAAATGAGAAAAAAAATTCTTTATGTCTTATTGGGACACCTGCTTGGAAGTAAAGGAGGAAAAGATAATGAACTGAATAATTTCCATGACTTGTAGCGGTAGGAGAGCAACACACAGGGTCCCCAGTACAGCAAGCAGCAGGCTCAGTTCCGAGGATGCAACCTCAGCCTATGCCTCACCGCCAGGGCAACCGTCCACGCCGTGCCCGCCGCCCTTTAGCAAACTCCTCTGCTCCTTTTCAACAAGAGGGAGCTATGTGGCTGCAATTCAATTCAATGCTACTATTGCCATACTTTTTTTTTTTTTTTTTTTTTTTGTAGGACGTTGTGGTCTTTCTTGAACTTACGGCAGTTGCTCTAGGTCGTTTTTCATTTTGTTGGCTTTCTTGTCGTTTGACCCTTCTAGTGCTGTTGGTCTTTGATTAGATCTTGCCTTCTCACCTGACTTGTTGGTTCTTTGGGAGCAGAGAGCACTGGGTTTTTCACTTTTCTGATGTATCTGTTTCCCCACCTAGAATGATTCTGGGTGTCACACAGGGAACCACCCGGGCCTTTGTTGGACTGTCTTTCAAATGGCATTTTGGTCCCATAAGACGAGAGAGAACCCTTTTCTGTGTCCTCACCTCTGCTCTGGGCATCCTGGTTCCTGAGGGTTAGGGGGTTTTTGAGGATCACTTAAACACAAATTTAGTGCCAAATGTATAAAATGCGGATTAGCTAAATTGGATAGATTAACTAAAATGAGACTAATGGTGACTAAGAGTAGAGTTTAGGAAGTTGAAGGAGAGGATTCTACTTTAATCTGTGATGTAAGCATCACAACATATTTTTTGTAGCCTCTGCCTGTCCCCTTGGCAAGAAATAGATTTCTCCCCTACGTAGCTTGAGTTTTCTCATCTTGACTGAATAAACATTTGGCTCAGGATCCACTCTTTCTCTTCCTTGGGGACCAATCTGAGAATAATAATAATAATAATAATAATAGGCATTTCCTTTTAAGTAACAGCACTAAACCTTTCCAGGCCAGGCAGATACAGTCAGAGAAATTTGACTCTACTCAGGATAGTATTCCTTGGAGGAAAGAGATACTCAAGAGCGAGTCTGTCCTGCAGGCTGAGTGTCGCAGAGACCCCAGGCCCAAGCCTTACCCCGCCCCCCCCTCCCCCCCCGCAACCTCTGCGGCTTGTTGACAAATGGGGACCAACATCAGGAATGTCGCTCTGGGCAGTGTTTGGGTTTGTTTTGGGGATCCCAGTTGACACAGAAGCCCCAAGGCAGCTTCATTACTGGGATGTTGACCTTTTTCCAGGAATTGCTCAGAAAGTGCACAAAAAGGCAGAGTGAGCTGACCTTTAAAAATTAGATAAAAGGGGCACCTGGGTGGCTCAGTTGGTTAAGCATCTGCCTTCAACTTAGGTCATGATCTCAGGGCCCTGGGATCGAGCCCCACGTCACAGGATCCCTGCTCAGCCCCTTTCCCCACTCATGCTCTCTCTCTCTCAAATAAACAAAATAAAATCTAAAAAAAATTGGATAAAAGACAGTGCTTTGTAACTGATGTACATGGCTGCCTAACTATTAAAGATGTCTAGATTTCCTGTCAGAAGATGCTCAGTGACCTTCAGAACTACGCTCTCATCCCCAGGAGATGCGCATGTTGTATTTGCTGATGTTGGAACACACAGATATCTCCTTGCCGTGTGACCAATGTCATTGCTTGGGCTTGCTCTGGGGTTTAACACAAAAAGGAATTTTTTTTAAGCCTCTGAAGAAGGTCTGTTGTTGAATTATTGATTTTACATTTCACTTGCCACTTCCACATCCCTCCCACTGCTTCCCTAGACACAGAAATCTGGGATGAGGCAGCCAACGTTTTTAACAAATCAGATCAACTGCAATTCTAGATCATTTGTAGTTAGTCCCACTTTCAGTTAGCTGTTTCTTTTGTGGATTATTTTATCACCTACGTAGCTAAACAGACTGTCTTTGTCTCTAGTTTAACAAAGATACTAACAAAGGCACTTGTTATCAGTCAGGCAGGGTCCGTAGAGCTCACCACACTGTCATACTGTTGAAAGACAAGTATCTACTTGTGCCGGGTGTTTTACACCTTGAGGGCTTGAAAAGCCCTACAGGCAGTTTTCTTTCCCTCTTTCCATCCATTCATTCATGCATGCATACGGTATGTCAGATTTTGCTGCTGAAGGTTTCATGATAAATATCCCTTATAGGCTCTCTTTCTTCCTATATGCTGTAGGTTGAAGGTTAGTCACATTCTTTCTAAAATTAGTGAATTTAGCATTTTTTTGTTCCTCCCCTGCGCTCCAGCCTGCTTTCTTTGAATAGAAATGGTCAAGGTTTCCCTTGGCTTTTCCACGCCTCCCACAATCCTTCGTGCACGCCGCAAGTACTCCAAGGTTATGGCTACTTAGAGGACCTTTGCTGACAGCGACACAGACATGTGGGTGGGGAAACTCTAAGTCAAAGAAATCATCAGACTTTGCTGCTGAATTAACCAAGAAGGTATAGACAAGAGGGGCAGACATGCCTAAGAAGAGAGACATGAGAAAGCCAAGAGCAAAAACCATCCAGGTAAAGGGAAAGGTGAACCGTGGCCTGATCAGCCTTGCTCGGCATGCTGGGAAAGGAGGAGACCAGCTCCTTTTGGGAACCCACCTGCCCAGGGGCTGTGTGCCAAGAGCCCAGCCACAGTTTCCTGCTGGGCCTGCGGGCCTGGCCTACATCTTGGTTTGGCCATTTGGATCTAGCTTCCTTCTTTGGACAAATACAATTTATGTCCAGTAAAGAAAAGCTTGCTACAAGTTTTCTCTCCATGCTTTGGAAAGTTACCAAAACCGGAAAGAAAATCCTATAAATCTCTGCTCATCCAGATCCTTCTTGTTCTGAAAAGAAGCCCAGCATGAGTTCCCCATCAGGGGTACAACCTTCTCTAACTCCTCCAGCCCACACTGAGTTCTCCCCGAGAGCCCTGACGGATTCACGGCCGAACCACGAAATCCAGCCGTTAATCACCCTTCACCACAGAGGGGCTGTGGAGGCAGGAAATCCCAGGACAACCCGGAGGCCAGGATCCCCGGCATGCTGGGTCCTGGGTGGGCTCTGCTTCTTCAGCCCCTCAAGTCGTGTACAATCTCTGTTTTCCCATCTGCATCTCCCAAAACCCAGGCTGAGTTATCTGTAAGTTGACTCGTTGCTCTAAGACTACAAGCTCTCGCATTGCTTTCTCCTGACGGGTTTCAAGTCACAAAAGCAGAAGTTGTGTTTCATATGGCTCCCTCTTCCTCTTCACCTGGCATCTGAGAGCTGGGCGTGCAGTGTTTGTTTGCTCGGGTCTTTCATGAGCGCTTACTGGAACGTGCTATGTGCCAGGCACCGTGCTGTGGGCTAACCGCAGGTGCCGTAGACATGCAGACCATCTTCAGAGCATTGAGTCATTTTCCCAGTCAACCTGGCATCGGAATCTCCTGGAGGCTTGTGAAAAACACAGATCTCTGGGCTGCCCTTTCAGACTTTAATAGTCTGCTGCCCCGAATTTGTATTTCTGATAAGCTGCCTCCTGATGCTGATGCGTCGGGGAAGAGAATCACATTCTGAGAACAGATTTGTTCTCTTGGGGTGGCTACCTTAGCCAGAGGTCCTTAACAGCTGCCATCTGGACTCCTCTTAAGAAAGAATCAGCCTCTGAAAAAAACTACCTTGATGAACCTGCTTGGGTGCGGTGAGACCCTTTGGATGTCAGCCAGCATCAAGGCATCAGGAAGGGGAAGTCATCCCTCAGGAGATGATGTGTGGAATTCAAGAGGTTTGCTCCCGAAGGCAAGGGGGAGACACATGAAGAGTTGAGAAGGGAGGTAAGAGAAAAAGGACCTGGGGAGGTGGGGGCCAGCCTCTCCTGTGAAAGCTTTTGTATTGTGCTATGAAACCTGTCTTAAAAAAAAAAAAAAAAGATTTTGATTCCAGTATAGCTAGCATACAGTGTAGTATAGTCTCATGTGTACACTATAGTGACTCAGCAATTCTCTACATTACTCAGTGCTCATCATGAAAAGCACGCTCCTCCTCCCCTGTATTTCACCCACCCCCTCCCCCACCTCCCCTCTGGTAACCATCTGTTTGTTCTCTATAGCGAAGAGTCTGTTTTTTGGGTTCTCTCTTTTTTCCCTTTGTTTTGTTTTCTTAAATTCTACATGTGAGTGAAATCATGATATTTGTCTTTCTCTGACTTATTTCATTTAACATTGTGCTCTCCAGATCCATCCATGTTGTGGCAAGTGGCAAGATTTTGTGTTGTCTTAAGGTTGAGTAATATTCCATTGCAGATATAGACCACTTCTTTATCCATTCATCTGTCGATGGACACTTGGGTTGCTTCCATAATTTAGCTATTGTAAATAAGGCTGCAATAAACATAGGAGTGCACATATCCTTTTGAATTAGTGTTTTTGTATTCTTTCGGTAAATACTCGGTGTGATTACTAGATCATATGGTTGTTCTATTTTTAATTTTTTGAGGGCCCTCTATAGTGTCTTCCAGAGCGGCTGTACTAGTTTGCATTCCCACGAGCAGAGCATGACTGTTCCCTTTTTTCCACATCCTCACCAACACTTGTTTCTTGTGTTTTTGATTTTAACCATTCCAACAGGTATGAGGTGATATCTCATTGTGGTTTTGATTTGCATTTCTGTGATGATGAGTGATGTTGAACATCTATTCCTGTGGCTAATTACCACCTATATGTCTTCTTTGGAGAAATGTCTGTTCATATCTCCTGCCCATTTTTAAATTGGACTATTATTATTATTATTTTGGTCTTGAGTTGTCTAAGTTCTTTATATATTTTGGATACTAGCCCTTTATCAGATATGTCATTTGCAAAATCTATCTGTATTCCCTGTCTCTGCCCCACCGACCCTCCCCAAATCTTCAACACAAAGAAGCAGGAATTCAGGGGAGAGACCATGAGAAGATTCTGGAAAACACAAGAATCCTACAGAGGGTCTCACGGCTCCACAGATTGCAGGACTGGAATTCACAGTGGCACTGGAGCCCATCTTGCCTAGCATTTCAGGGGTGGGAGCGCTTTGAGGGCATCTGGGTTACTCCATGGCTGAAAGCTGAGATTTCCATGAGTTCTTTCAGACCTAGACAAGCACTGATTTCATTTAATATTTTAATTTTAAACATTAGGCCTTTAAAGAAAGAATGGACCTGAAATTCCATTAATATGGCTATGATCACAATGGTATCCTCTTGTAGTAGTGCTATGAACTTTACCAAACTTACAGTGTTCTTTGATCTTTATGACCATCTTGTCAGAAGGCAAGGGCTGGCGTTAGTTTGACATTTCTATTGGGAAACAGACGCAAAAAAGATGAGCCCTCAAAGCACGGTTTAGGGTGCAGTTCTCCTTATGGCAGGTGCAGGAAGCATCCCCCCAGGTAACCCTGGGCAGGGCCTTTGTTCTTCGCCCTCTCTTTTCCTCTCAAATGAGCTAGCTACAGAGTTCAATTCTAATTCTGAGCAAATCAACATTTAGAATAACATTTTGGAATATTCCAGGAGGAGGTCAAATCATTTTGTCCTTAACGTCTGATCTCAGGGTCGTGATCTCAGGGTCGTGAGATCGGCTCCCCTCTCACTGGGAGCTGCTTCAGATTCTCTCTCTCTCCCCTTCTGCCCTTCCTGCTCATGCTCACTCACACTCTCTCGCTCACAAATAAATAAATCTTTAAAAACAAACAAACAAACAAACAAATAAACTTGACCTCACCTGACTAGAGATGGTACCTGAAAAAGGTGAGTTAAGTGGGAAGGGGCCTCTGGGTCCTTCCCATCCCAGGATTCTCTTTGCGCCGGTGCTAGAAACTCCCTACAGCTGCTAGGAAACCCGTCATTTTGATTTAGAATGAAATTGATTTGTTTGTCGACCGCAAAGACAGATGGAGCCTGTGTTGCCAAAAAATGGAGGGATTTGGCTGTGAATATCTTATATCTTAGCTGCAAGATTTATATCAGAGTATAACACATGGCTGTAAAATGTAGAGAGGGAGCGAAGCGTGATCACACTTTTCCCTACTTCCCTCCTGCAGACAAATGACATGCAGATTTTAAAGGAAAAAGCTAAGGCTCTGGATTTGAGACTCAGACGTTAAGAACAAAATGATTTAACAGTTTAACACCACAAACCCCCCTTGGCCTAGGTTTGCAGGATCTCATCCTCTTTCCAGTTAGGGAGTCTCATTTAAACTTGACCTCATCTGGGGTCCCTGGGTGGTGCAGTTGGTTAAGCAGCAACTCTTGGTTTCGGCTTAAGTCGTGATCTCAGGGTTTGCGGTCCAAAAGAGGAGCAGCTTCATGTTGCGGGGCAGGAGTACTAAGGGAGACCTTTCGTCTCTCCTCTTGACTCCCTAATGTGCCAGATTCATTTCCTTCTTACTCATTTCCTGCCCTTAAGTGAGCATCCCTGCTTCACAGAAAAAAGCGCTGAGTGGTGGGGACTGGAAGCAACGTGCCTCAGTTAGAAAGCAGATGGCCGAGTCTGGATTCGAACTTGTGTTACTGCCAAGCCCATATCCTCTGCTAGTCCATCCACTGGTTCTCCAAAGCCTGCCTGTGAGAAAATAAAAATGAGTGACTTTTTTCATAAATATAAGTTCATGTCTTTTTAATTTGAAGACTGTGTTCTTAGGTTTGTTTTTTGTTTGTTTGGTTTTGCTTTTGTTTTCTGTTTTTTTGCGGTTTTTTTTTTTTGGTGTTAAACTGTCCATTTTTCCCTCAAAATCATGATGATAGAGAGTAGTTCTTTCCTCCTCTTCCTCTTTTCTTCTTCTTCTTTCTCCGTTTTTCTTTTTGTTTTGACTTGACCAGGAAGAAAAACCTCTGACCATTCTAATTTGGTTCCATGTTTCCCTTATTATTATTTTTTTTTCATGTTACATAAATTCCAAAAGTCTGGGACCACTGGTCTATCCGAAGTAACTCATCAGAGTTAAGAATAGCTCAGCTCTAGCGTCAGGGCCGCACCCGTGGCCTCCGTGACCGGCTGGAAATGTGACGCAGGAGTCACAGCCGCCACGCATGCGCATTTGGTTCCCATTCGACACTGACCTTGAACTAGGATTACTGAGGACCTCTCACTGAGAGGTCGTCCCTTCCCTAGGCTGAAGGTTCTTGCTCCTTTAAGATTTCCACTTTCTTCTCTGGATTCTCCAAGTATCTGGTTTCTTGCATCGCTCGAACGGGCTCATCAGTCAAGATTCTTCCAAACTTTTATTCTGTTTTCTACACACTTATTGATCGTGGTGAAGCCTGAGCACGTTTGCTCTGTTTCGGGCGTCCCGCTAATTTTTACAAGCATAGGAAATCGTATGGGGCCGCGTAAGAAGTGACGGCCGCCTTACCCTTGAAGGAAGTCCTGCCGTCGGGGACCCGGGGAGCAAATCCTCAGCTTGATGGGCAAGTTCCCCGCGCTGGCTTCGCATTCCGTGCTGTTAATCAGCCGTGGGACAGAGCTGCCAGTGAGCCCGCGACTTCTTTGAACGCCGTCACCCCTGGACTCTGGGATCTGTGAGCCGTCCACCCCCTCGGCCTCAAAGCCACCGCTTCAAACATGGCCCTGTCTGCGCCGTCCCGGCTTCAGGCCCCCCGAGGGTCTCTCGGCTCCAAGTCCTTTAATTTCCTTTATGGACGTAGTAAATCATTCCACACACCACCGAGCGGTGGGGGGGAAAGCCTGATTTATTAGACCTACCTGCTTGCTTCTTTCAGAGTAAGATCCTCACATTGAATGATAGTTCCTCTCTTCCAGGTTTTGCTTTTCATATTTTTAAAATGCCTCAATAAAAGCCGCCTGGAGTGCCCCCCAGCAGCTGGGCAGGGCAGTGCCAGTCCTGTCGGGCCTCTAGCGACGGCTTCCCAGAGGCCACGGCAAGCTGCTGTCACTGTCTCTCTCTCTAGCTTATCACAGCTTCCTCCTTCCCACGGCATCTCCCCCCCACTCCCTCCCCACTTTGCTCCGTGAGAAAGGAAGCCTTCATTTCATTCATTTCTTCCTTTCTGTGTTCATTCATTCCCAGTGCTGCCTGAGGTGCTGCACAGCCAGCAGCGGAGGAGCCCCACCAGGCCCCTGACCCCCAAGAGGGTGTGATCTACTGGGCATGAGAAGGGTCCCACGGCCTTTATGACACAAGGGGTGACTGCTGTGTGGGGGAGGGGCACCCTGGGGATCCTGACCCAGCCTTGGGGAGGGGGCAGCTTGGCCTTCCAGAAGGTGGAAGGTTTCTACTGAACTGAAGGCCTAGCGCCTGGGCACTGGGAGTGAGCCGGACACCTAGGCACATGCTGGTTTGGTTGGGCTTCTGGAACTGTCTGGCTTTCCTTATGGACTGTAACTCTTATTTTTGGTGACTTTAAACTGTGGTTGTCAGACTGTGATGGGACACTTGGTGGCTGATGTGACAGAGGAAACACTGTCAGGGCAGAAGCCCAGAGATAATCCCTTAAAACTATACATAGGTTGGCTCAGTTGTTTGGGCTTCTGACTCTTGGTATTGATGAGCATCATGATCTTGGGGTGGTGGGATCGAGCCCCATCGGGGGCTCCATGCTCAGTCCAGAGTCTCCTCTCCTTCCCCCTCTGTCCTTCACCCCCTCCCATGCGCCCTCTCACTCTCAAACAAATAAGTAAACAAAATCTTAAAAAAAAAAAAATCTATATAGGTCCCTGATTTTGATATGGTAAAATAAGCCCAAATGCAAATGATGGAGTGAGGATGTGTATTTTGGGTGTTGTACCCTCTAATACCTGCGTGTATGTGCTGCTCATTTCCTGATTCTCATAACTAATGAGTCCAGTTTTCATCCACATGAACTCACTCTTGTTAGGGAATTAAGCATCACCTAACAGAGACAAGATTTTCCCCAAAGCCAAAAAAGTTGAAGAATTTAGGATTCCTTGGTCTCCAAATTAAGACCAACAATATCTCTTCCTCTTTGATCTTTCCTTTTCTCTTGAGGGCAACATTCCTTTGATAAATTTTTACCATTTAAGTGTGGATGAAAGACACCTAGAAGAAACCTCATTAACCTTAATGAGTTAAAACATCAATTGAGATCAGACTTACTTTGCTTTAGGTTTGGTTTTTCCCTCTTTGCATTCTTTTTGACTCTTAGGAAATACGTGGCTTCCCAGAACAGAGTAAAGGAGATTCAGGGAGGGAGGTAGATGAGCACTTCATGTGTACATTACCTAGGTTTTTCTCCTCTCCATTTGCATTTATTGAAGTGAGACCCTTGTAATGCAGAATGATATTGAGAATCTTGTTTTCCTGGCTGCCTGGTTAGAAAGTGACCACAGGTCCTTTAGGAGCTGCTCTGATGGTTAGTATCAATGCAATTAGATTCCTAGATTGTTTTCTTCAATCTCTGAAAGGGAGAAGAGGCTGGGAAACTCTTGCTTCAGTTACCATCACAAAAAGCCACTTAAAGCAACTTAAATCGCTTTTCAGTTGTTAGAAATTAGCAATTAAAAATCTAAACAAAAGCAGCTTTAAAAAATACTTCTCTTCCTGACTTCTGGAATAGTTCACTTGCAATTTATCCTGAAATTTTTTTCCCCCAAATATGTTTATTTTATTTTTTCAGTGTTACAAGATTAATTGTAATTATCCTGAAATTTTAAGAATTATTTAAACAAACCGAATGGCTAACTAACTAAAGCCTACCTCCCTTCATGATCTTTTGTCCTGTCACCCTGTTTTATTTTCTTTATAATATTTATCATTATCAGATTACCTTGCTTATTTGTTGGTTGGGGAAAGAAATGGAATCCAGGAAGGAAATGGAAGTGAGTTCCTCTTCTGCCTAGAATGTTAGCTTCTTGAGATCAGAGACTTTATCTTGCTTACTGCTAGGTCTGCAGCTTTACCACAGTGCTTGGCACATAGTAGGGCTTTCATAGGTATGAATGGATGGACGAATAAATATTTAGATCTGCAATAACTTCCCCAGGTAGATGACAATAATGATGATGATGATTTTGCTATTACACAAGATTGCATAAATAATTTGGATACTGAGCGAAAAAAAATTAAAGTGGGATAGACCTGAGGTGCCGGGTGGTTCAGTTGGTCAAGTATCTGCCTTCAGCTCAGGTCATGATCTCCAGGGTCCTGAGATCGAGCCCCACATTGGGTTCCCTGCTCAGTGGGGAATCTGCTTCTCCCTCCCTCCACACCTGCTCATGCTCTCTCTTTCTCAAATAGATAAATAAATAAAATCTTTAAAAACAAAATAAAATAAAGTGGGATAGGCCTAGGGATCAGGAACCTAGAACCCAGTGGCAACATTTATGTGGGAACCTCTGGCTGGAAATATTGGATTGCACGTAAGGTCTGTTTGTTGTGTGATAAGATGACTTTATGTTTTTATGATATACTAATAGTCCTAGAGTTGGTTATTAAATAAAAGGCTATTTTGTGAGATAGCGACATTAGGTCTGAAAATACCCAATTAGTGAATAAGGAAAACAGACATAGGGAGTTTGACATAAAATAGACAATTAAATGGATAGAAATGTGATTAAGTGACATTTGAAGGCTTTGAATCATTGGCAACTATTTTTCAAAAACTTTTCTTACTGGAGAAGGGCAAGTTTTTTTTGTAATATATTCCTAGTGGAACTGAATGTGTGGGGGAGGGGCAGAGCTTTAGCAGTGAGCTCTTATTTGATAATAGGTCATTTTCTTTGGAAAAACTTAAGCTCTTTACCAAAAGAATTTCAAGATTACTCTTCACATTTCTATGAGGACATGGTGAAATTGTACTTCAAAGAATAAGAAACAAAAGTCCAGGGGACACTGAAAACCAGGTTGAAGTTAAAAGGAGTTGTTAGAATATAGACTATAGCCTTATAATTTCCAGTCGTCACCACTGAATTTTGTCAGTTGTTTGGTCTGGTTGGTTTCTGTGTGGCAACAAACCTATTTGATCAATTTATTTTTTTTTCCTCATTAGGGTAAACTCTAAATTCACAGGTGCTGACTGAGAATCAAAGCATAAGAAGCAGAGTTGAACCTTGAGAGGCTTAATAGACCTTTATAACTGAGAAATGGATCTCCACATTTCTGAGGAAAATGACAGCTTGTGACAGACCACTTAACAATGTGGCAAATCAGGAATGGATTTAACCGAATGGAGGCATTTTAAATGGCAGACGTCATGACACAAAGCAGGTGGAGAGGAGCCATCTCTCCTGAGAAGGCGCCATTTACAGCGGCGGCCTGGGTATGTTCACCCCCAACCCGGGCTCCCCTGGGCTCACACGCCATGCCAGACCCTAGGCAAGTTTAAATGGCGTGTGTAGTTCTTGTAGAGAGTGAAAGCTATCCCAGTGAAACACCACAATCGAGTTGGAAAACAAAGAGTAAGATACACGCATGCGTAGGAACAGAGACTAGGACTCCTGTGAGGTAGAGGAGAGCACTAGGCTGCACAATGCGCAGAGCAGTCTGCCGGGGCCCTAGAAGTCCAGCCAGTGCAGACTCAAGGAGGGATCGGGAGGGTTAAGTCCACCAAAGTTATATACACCACGGAGGGGAACCTTGAATAATAGTTGGCTAGTTAGCTTAATTGAGAGAGGTGAACTTGGTAATTTTCCTGAAAAATCCACTTTTGGTTGTGATCCATCACATGCTCTTGCCCTGTGGTCACTGCTCCAAGCTCAGTGCCGAGGAGCCCCAGTGGTTCAGCTAAAATGGCCAGTCAGTGCTACGCAGGCCTCTGGAATTCACCATCAATATTGAAAACACACATTCCTCAGAGCCCACACTCCGTCTCATAATCTTGTCTCCGTAGAACCCTGGCTCCCCGGCTCCCTTGCTCCCCTCCCTGCACCACTCAGCCTCCCTCTGCTGTTACCGCCCCACCGTGCATTCAAACAAGCTGTGGTAATATTCCTAAGAGCAGTAGTCCTCAAGTTAGGGTAAGGGAGCTTTGCTGAGCTGAGATGCTGGACACCAGCAAGGCTCACCCGCAAGGATCTGGCCTGAACATCTGGATTCAAATTCATGTCTTCACAGGTTACAGTTTGCCACATGTCATGAACCTATATGTCACTTGAGG
Source organism: Procyon lotor (assembly GCA_028646535.1). Taxonomy (NCBI): domain Eukaryota; kingdom Metazoa; phylum Chordata; class Mammalia; order Carnivora; family Procyonidae; genus Procyon; species Procyon lotor. Next base: position 13,198,598 of record CM053608.1, read on the forward strand.
CTGGTTGAAAGTAAACTATTAACTGTGCACCAGTTACGAGTTTATTGTAATTTATGTGGAAGTGCTTTGGACATTAGAATGCCTTTTAACCTTTTTCTTGGTCACACACCACTTTGAGAATCTAGTGAACGCATATGCCCCTTCCCAAGAGAAATACACAGGATCTGGTCATACCTATAACATTTTGCATATAAACTCAAGAAGTTCATGGGTCATCTGAAGTCAGAGATTCCCTGACCTAGAGGGATTTCTAAGTATAGGATGTTATTAAGTGTATTCTTTTTACATTTAAATGAACAGCAGAATATAGAATTGTACATTTGACATGATCTCAGTGATACACTACATATAGGAAAGTATATGTATATGGAAAAGACCAGAAAGACATGCACTAAAATGTAAATAGTGCTTTCATTTGGGTGGTGAAGTTGTGAGTTCTTTTAATTTTTTTTTTTGAATTTGTTATATTTCCCAATTTAAAAATGATATTTTTACCAGCTTATTTTCACAAAAGTAGCTGTTTATTGTGGCCAGTTATGGAAATACTGGGCAGAGCTCTCAAAAACAAATCTAAAAAGACAGACAGTGTGGTGGTCACTCTTCTGGGTGGCTGTTCATTCACGACATTTCCCAGTCTCTGGGATCACGTGATGGGTATGTACCACAGGAATCTTCTTCCTGGTCTTCCAATTGGTGTGGGGGTGGGGGCCTGACTCAGCTGAATCAACCAGTGTCTTTCCTCAAGATTTTTCTAAACTGTAACTAGCAAGGAGCCAGCCAGTTCTTCTGGGATGACAGAAACTGTGAGTGAGGTCTAGAAGCTTTGAAACAGGGAGGGGGACACACTTTCCGCTGGTCTGCAAGGAGAGAGAGAGAGAGACAGAGAGACACCTCATAGTTCCTGGTTCCAGTCTCCCGTGAGTCCAGCTCACCCTAGTCCTTCTCGAATTTTGGTTTTTCAATTCTCCCTTTGATTTATACCTTTTTATTCTTCCAACAAATTTCCTTTTTGTCTGAGCTAGTTAGAGCTAGATTTCTGGCACCTGAAACCAGCAAGTCCACACAATAAACAAAAGCATATTTATAAGTACTAAAAGCATAAAATTTGACCCAAGTTGTGAAATAAAAGAAATCCACAATATTTCTTGATCCAGAAGGCGGCTGGCTCTCATGGCTAGCACTGGGCAGGACAGAGTGAGTTCAAAAAGCAGAGACAAATGGAGATTATTGGTACAGATCCTTAGATCCTTCTCTTCATTTAGGAAGTGGAACTTGTCTTCTTGGCTCTACGCAGAAACAAACAATAATGGGGGGCACCTGGGTGGCTCAGTGGTTAAAGCCTCTGCCTTCGGCTCAGGTCATGATCTCAGGGTCCTGGGATCGAGCCCCGCATCAGGCTCTCTGCTCAGAGGAAGCCTGCTTCCCCCTCTCTCTCTGCCTGCCTCTCTGCCTACTTGTGATCTCTCTCCTCTCTGTCAAATAAATAAATAAAATCTTTAAAAAAAAAAGAAATATTAAAAAAAAACAATAATGGGATTGTTCAAACCCTGGTTATAAGCATAAAAGTTACAAGTCACTTCTCTCAGTTATGACTGTGATGCTCAGGATAACAAATTTACAAGTGAATAAAAGATAAACATTTTCCAATTCAGTGAGCTAGAAAACAATTCCTTCGTTAATTTGGCAACCTGAAGACATCTGAGTTCTGCTAAATAGAAAATCTCAGCAAATTGGTAGAGATACTCCACCAGAATAATTAACTTTACAGATGAGTTTGTGCTCCACGTAGCCAATTCCATTTCAACAAATGCATAACTGGAATGAAAGTAGTTAGAAATACTAGGGCAGGGCTTAATTATTCCAGGACTATTTGACATAGTGAAATTGCAAATGACCTGCTTAATTAAAATACAACTCATCTGAGCTAAAAGCTCCAACTTCAAATTCAGTTCTATCTGTATTCTATGGAAAATGATCATTTCAATGGGAAAAAATGTGTGTTTCTACTGAGTTTAGAAATGGCCTGCCCCAGATAAATGGTTAGCAGGCCATGACGGGGCCAATTCCACCTTCGGAGGCTGGTTAGAGTGGTAAAGCCAGCGGGAAAGAATTTTGAGTTCACATCCAAACCCACTCTAAGATAATGAGACCTAGATTTTTAAAAAAAAATCAACATAGTATAACCTATATACTCTAATTCAAGTAAAAGATATGCTCACCTTTCTTGATGGCTGAGAGAGATCATTATCACAATATTTTAGTTGAGACTTTGAGTCATCTGATCTTACATGCCCCACGTCTTTAGATGATTCTAGATTTGGGATTTGATGCGAGAGCTATGAAATCAGCACTTTCAGCAGGCAAAGCTTTCAAATTAGTTAGAATCTCAAGAGTTTATTTTATCGTGGGTTTTGATGTGAATTAACTAAATTACTTTTTAGCAACGTACCAATTTTATTCCCATCAGCGGAGTATTTCATCACGCTCTCTGTTCATCCCATGTGTTAGCACACTTAACTATGTCTGTCCCTAAAGTACCAACAGTAACGTCACCTTGCCTCACTTCAAATTTCTTTGATTATTAATGAAGATAAACATTTTCTCTTATTTCTTAGCCTTTTGCTGAGCCAGGTTCTGAGAAGTACTATGTTCTTTGCACATGTTTACTCCTTTAATTGATTTATGTAAGTTCTTTATAATAGTAATTTCAATTTTTTTCTGCCATTTTTGCCACAAATATTTCCCCACTTTTAAATTAAATTAAATTAAATTTATTTTTTAAGTACGCTCCATGCCCAATGAGGAGCCCAACGTGGGGCTTGAACTCATGATTCTGAGATCAAGACCTGAGTGAGGATCAAGAGTTGGGTGAGATCAAGAGTTGCATGCTTAACTGACTTTTATTTGCACAAAAGTAGCTGTTTATTATGGCCAACTATGGAAATACTGGGCAGAGCTCTCAAAAACAAATCTAAAAAGACAGACACTGTGGTGGTCACTCTTCTTGGTGGCTGCCTCTCCCTGCTTAATTGTAATATTTCTCTTTTTTTTGAGCCTCAGAGATTCTCACTCTTTTTTTCTTTGTGATTTCTCCCATTATGCTCACCTTTAAAGTCCTTCCCTACCCCCAAATCAGATACCTCTGATTAATGTTCACTTGCCTGATGTAACATAAATCTTATTAACTCACTGGAACATTGAGGCATGTTTGGGGTGCTAGTGTGAAACCACTTTGATTTTGAATAGTATGGTTTTCTTTATGCTATTTTTAAGAAAGAGAGAAAAGAGGGCACAATGCAAAGGCAAATATCCATAGTCCCTGAGATCCTAGGTGTTTGTTGGGTCTGAGTCTCTGTGTAGAAGAGGAAACCAGCAGTGACTTGCCTCTGCCCTCGCAGCGCTTCTGGGTTTCAAGTTCGTGTTCTGGCCAGAGTCAGGAAAATAGCTAGAGGCCTGGATTTGCTAACAACATCCCCAGTGCAAGTTACAACGAAAACACAAATGTCTCCTATCGCACCTGACCATCTAGTGGATTAGGTGCCCGGAAATCCAGGGATGAAATGAAGGGCAATCTTTTTGGGAAGGGAGGTTAGTGGGCAGGGAAGGGGGGTGCGGAGGGGTGGGGAGACCTGGGGAGCCTGATTTCCAAGCATTTTTTCCTCCTGGCCTCCCCATCTCCTTCCTCATTCTTATATCCCACCCCCAAGACTTGGACAGCTATTTATAAGGAATGGGAGAAAGGGGACACACTTATATTTCCTCTCAATCGAGTTTACATCAGTAATCCAACTTCACTGCTATTTTTCTTTTAATTTCCTTGAAACTAAAATTTGCCCTAAAAGTGATAGGTAGAACGTAGTAAAGATCAGAGCAGGTAAAATATAGGTCTGATTCTGGTCAAATCTCCCCATGAGAGGTTGGTGTCTGGAATTAGAGCTTCAGAAATACTCCCAAATGAAAAACAGCTGTTTCTATTTTTGTAATCAAACTGTTAGGCTAAGAGTGCAAGTGCTATACTGCCCTCGATTCACAAGGGAACCCTGTAGTTATTATTATGTGATAAGCACATCAATGAATGAAGGAACATGAAAATTATTTCCTATACATTGGCCATAGGGGCATAATTTAGGCAAAAGAGCAATAGAAATGGAATCAGAATGTTCTAGAATCAGTTCAGCTACTGTGCCACCTAACTGAGCCTCCTTGGGTCTCAGTTTCCAAGTCTATTATAGCTGTCTATCACAGAGTTGATACAACATATTCAAAAGCATTTTAATACATGTCCTGAAACTGAAAAGTACAGCATAGTATGTTCAACTGAAATAAAATTTTACCCGACTCCTAAACTGTCCAATCAAATAAACTACACTTTGTAGTTCTAATTTATGAATTCTAAAATATTAATTTAAGACACTTTAATTTTAGCATATATATTTCAATGCCAAGTATTACACATAAAACCCTCTTTGGGGATAACTAAAGCCCAGACATTGATCGGAGTTTAGTTGGCCAATACTAAGCAATATTTATAATTATGGAAACCCTTTACCTTTTAGTCACTTCAGTGAAAGGGAGATTCTAGATGTATGGGTTAGTAATTTTCAGTGTGAGAATGCTAATAAATGATTCCTCCATTTCCTGGGATATATGGTTGGCCCGTATATCCGGATATCAGGAGGTCTCTGAGCCTGAGGTCAGAGATTTCCTTTTAGGGTCAATTAGTTTTGTCATGTTTTCCACTCAAATTGGTCAGAGGCAATCTAAGACAAGCAGGTTTCTAATCCATCATGGCCCCTTTACTGATGGTGAATGAACCAGGCCCCTTTACTGATGGTGAATCGGTGCTCTGATGTCTGTATGTGCTCACGTGGAAGTCAGAGAACAATTAATGTGAAAAAAAGAAACTGCTGGACCTGGAAAGAAAAGACCTGTTTAAAGGGGGGAAAAATCCAACCCAGAAACTGTGTATTTTGGGTAGAGTAAATTAGAGCTTGTGTTCCCAACCTTCTTTTCATATAATGGCACATCTAGAGTATTGTTAGATGTGTATAGTAGCACTCTGGTATTAGTTGGAGGGAATTTGGGACCCAGTCCCAACTGCCTGTGGACACACAGAGGGCTGAGGGGATCAATGTAATGTCCGTTAGGAACTCTGCCTCTAAGTACAATGAAATCCAGGAAGGGACAGGCAAGCTCATTGGACTCAACATACCCACACATCTCAAACTGAAATCCTCTGCCCACGAGGGCGGCTCTCTCCCCCCATTGCTCATTTATATTGCTTGCATCTCTACCCAAGCTGGACATACCTGAGTTAATGTTATATTTTCCCTTAGCTCCTTTTGGTCCATCGACTCAACAAATATTCACAGAGTACCTTTGCGTAGAGCACTACTTTCCGATTGGTGGAAATCAGTCATGGATCCATCTTTAAGTTCTGCCTTCTTCCCTTCTTCTCCAGTCTCTTAGCCAACCCCTGTCCATCCCCTGGGGCACACATGGGGATGACTAACAGAGTTTTGCCTTGATTTCCTTCACACATTATACAGTAAGAGGCAGATTCCTCTCAGATGTGCCCCATTTTCTGCATGCCAGCCATTGGCCAAAGCCAACTAAGAGGCAGCAGGCAGGGAGCCCAGGTGATACAATTCACTGGGCTCAGTGTCTCAGGAGATAAAGCCCATGAGCAAGAGCAGCGAATGGAGGAGAGCTCTGGGTGGGCAAAGGGAGAGTAATCAGCTTACCTGCTCATTGATTTAGAAAGAAAAAAAGGATTTCCTTGGGTTTCTTTTCTATTCTGAAATGACTAAGGGATCCTCGTTGTCCTTAGAATAAAGTAACAATTTCCTCTAAAAATCCTTGGCAGTCAGGCTCAGTTTTATCTTGCCTTTTCGGATCTGCATCCTGGCCTTGTCACTTGGTGGGTGATCAGGTTCATTATTTAGCTTCATGGGGGCTTTACTTCTTATTACACAAACAGGGTACAATACCTTTCCTGTAGATTTGCTGCAAGGTCGGATCTTCGCTGCATTTTAGATCTGCCCTGCTATTTTTTACACACGTTCCACTGTCCCTGGAGGGGGAACGAATTCCACACGAAACCTCCTCTCTGTTCAAGGCTTCACTGATCTCTCACCTTCTCCGTAGTGAAGCCCTTATGCCTGCCAATCAATTTTTGTACATTATAAATACTTGAGGGGCGCCTGGGTGGCTCAGTCGTTAAGCGTCTGCCTTCAGCTCAGGTCATGATCCCAGAGTCCTGGGATCGAGCCCCGCATCGGGCTCTTTGATCAGCGGGGAGCCTGCTTCTCCTGCTACCATTCCCTCTGCTTGTGTTCCCTCTCTCGCTGTGTTTCTCTCTGTCAAATAAATAAAAAAATCTTAAAAAAAAAAATACTTGAATTGAGAGTTATTTGACTCTTTCTCACTGCCTTGCTGAAGAGTGATATGGGGTTCTTAACTTCTTCCTATATCCTTGTTTGTTTCACTGTACCCGCCTCCTACTTAGGGCGCGGTGGTGGTATTGCCTGAGGGTTACTATGACCATCAAGTCACCACCCCAGGCGACCCCTGAGGATGGAATCAGAACTTCAGTCATGTTGTGATTATAAGACACACCCAGGAAAGATGATCTAATCTGATAAAGACCAGTTTAGTAATTGAAAAATAATGGCAGCAATACGAGAGTAGGTCACATAGCTCGGGAAAGAGAACACGCTGTGTGCACAGTGGGCACGTTGTGTTTTAAATAGACCCACCGGTGACTGCCTTCTGGGCCAAACTCCTCCAAAGCACTGAGGGAAAATAGGCAGGTGTGGGAGAGAAATTAGGTTTGGAAAGACCTTGGATTTCCTGAGGAAATTGTTCGGGCTCCGGCTCCCCCTAGTGTGCTGAACAACACGGGTACCCCGGTGTGCAAAGGCTGAGTTCAAGCTCAAGAGCTGAGTGCTTTTATCTCCAGCCACCAACCTTACCTGAACAACTTGAAATCTCCATTTTGCCACCATTTGCTCCCTCCTGCAGCACCAACCACAGACGAAATGGGGCAGATGTTCTTTATCCAATCTGATTTGAGCACCAGTCTTGATGGAAGTCGTGAATTCATTCGAGGCATCCAAATAACATTAAAGAGTATTTAAAAATTACCTTAAAAAGAGTTTTGACTTTCTCATGAAGTAGGGGCATGTACGTAATTAAGGAGCATGAGCAAAACTGAAAGATGATTCCTTGTTCATTATTTCCTTAAAAATGTTATTTGCCCCCACCTCCTATTTATCAAAATGTTAATCATCAGCAAATCTATTTTCCTCAAGCAGGATGCACGGACCACTGGGAAGCCCAAACATCGAACCCTAGCAGAAGGAAAGCAACTTTTCCATGTCCAAATGACACATGAAAGCAATGTTTCTCAAAGTATAATCTCCAGGACGCTAGTTCCACAGCGATTAATGGGTCTTACTTAATAAAGGTCTCATGACAAATGTTTTTCAGAAATGTGGGGTCCAATGAAGATAAACTGACTTCTTTTTTAAAGAAACATTTCTTTATTTTGGAGAAAGAGAGAGAGAGAGAAAGAAAGAGAGAGAGAGAACAGGTGGGAGGGGAGAGGGAGAGAGAGACTCCCAAGCAGACTTTGTGCTGAGTGTGGAGCCCGATGAGGAGCTCAGTCTCTGACCATGAGATCATCACCTAAGCTGAAACCAAGAGTCAGATACCTAACCAACTGTGCCACCCACGTGCCCCAAGACAAGCTGACTTTTAAAAAAACGCAGTATTCTTCCAGACCTCCAGTGTGCTTTTAAAATACCTCTGTGCTATGTGATGCTTGGAGCTAAAGCATTTTCCAACTTGTTTAACACAAAGGATTTTTTTTTTTCATGCCTGTCTCACACACCTGGTTTGTGAATTATCTTTTGGGAATACGCACTGAATTAGAACTTCATTAACTTTCCATCAAAGATGGAGAGCAAATAGGAAAGTATGCCAGAGGAGGAAAGGAGATGGTAAATTCGAAACGAGGAACAAGTAAGGTTACAGCAAAGAAGTTTGTGGTCAGTGAAAAATTAGTAACCCAGAAGATTTAGAATCCCCTAAGGGCAGTCCCATAAAGGAGTCAGAAGAATCAACCATGCTGTACACATCACTAGCCCGTGAAATCCTGACCAGACTTCTCCCAAAATGTCAGAGCAGTGATGCCATGTTGAGAATAAGATGCCAAAAAGTATAGTACCCCCATCCTATGGGGTTTCCGACCTTTGTGAAAACTTTTCTTGTGCATGACCTGTACTAACTGACATGGCTGTTTTAGGCTCTTTGTCCTGAACAGGTTCCCAGATACGCAGGGTACTTGAAAGAAGTTGGAAGATGCCTGTATCTCGAAGCTGTGAGTTAGGGAGAATTCCTGTAGTGCACAGCTAGACCAACTTGTCCCAAAGAGAGAGTGTTGGAGAAAACTGGAAATCCACAAAGTGACTTGTCTTGGATAATGCCACAGGATGAGACCACCGACTCACGTCCCCTGGACTGTGCCTCGTCCTACTGGCTCCATGCACATTTCCAAAGGGCTGCTCTCCATGGACTCATTCACAGGTTAGGTGGCCCCATGAGCCGAAGTGAGGGATTGGGGGCATGGATAGACCCAGACGTCTGCGTGACTGTAGGCTCTCTTGCTGAGGACAGAGCGTTTTGTGGAGAAAACGAGCACTCATCAGCCCCAAAAGGACTGTGGCTCTTAGTCTCTCGTACTGTGTTGGGGTGAAGGCAGGGTGTGGACAAAGTTCATCCCAGAAGCCACTCTTAGTTTTCAATGGCCCTCCTATTTTCCAGCTGGGCTGACTTCAGGCAGGGAGAGGTCAAGGGATTTTCACTCTAGCGCCCCTTGAAACAGAGCAGCTGGGAGGTGAACTTGGGGACTTGGCCGGTGCGCCGCCTCGGCCCGAGTCAGCTAGCCGCTCTGCTTCCTGGTTCTAGCAGCTTCTCTACCGGCACCCCGCGGGCAGCACGCTGCATCTGGTGCGGCCGACCTCCCGGCTGTCTCCGCTCATGGCTGGGACAGGAGGCGTGTTACAGGTCAAGTCTGAATGTTCTGGCAGCAGGGTGGAAGGCAGATTGCTCCGTGCCTGCTCCAAGCCTGCAGAGTCTGGCAAAAGCCAGATTGAAGATAGCTGAACTCACGCGCCAAGATTCCAAAGGAAAAACTGAGCTCACATTTTTCCTTTGCACGGTGATTTTTCTGCCCTTCCTTTTTCCCCTCTCCCCGCCAACCCCTTTTTAAAGGGAATCCCCATGTTGACAAGTTGAAAGCCAAAGTGCACAAGGGGTCAGTTCACAATTCTGTGACCCATGAACACCTGTGGGCCCAGGGGGTTCCTTGGGAACCGGTAGTGGTGGGAGCTGAGAGCCAAGCCTGCCCTACGCAGAAAAGAATTCTCAAATGCATGAAGCAGTAGGCTGGGCGAGGGGAGAGGCCGGGGAGTGCTCGGGGCCTGGGTACGCTCTCAGGGCTCCGGGGACAATCGCCTGCCACTGGTTTTACGAGCTGTATTTGCCTTTATTTTTTGAGGCAGGCCCTTCTGAAACTCCCTACAGGGAGTAGAAAGTGAATCTTCATTTTGCTTTTGAAGAGAAATAAAACTCTATAATCTGAGAGGGGCAACATGTGGCCCAAATCTTTTGAGTAGAGAGAAACAACTAAAATAAACAGGTTTATTTCAATATCCGTCTCTGAGGACTTAATGACTGGGGTGTCCCTCTGTGGAAGGGGATTCCCCGGGCCCCATGCCCAGGAGAGCCCGACAGGGAGGTGGCATCCGTGTGGCAGGGAGTAGAGAATGTGCCTAAAGGTACCTTAGCTTTTCTGTCCCAGATATAGGTCAGCAGAGGGACTTTAGCGACCTCATCATTTTAAAGTTTTGATTTGTTTGATATTTGAAAGTTAATCAAAGCCTCAGTGGAAAAAGTTAGCGTGTGAGGTATTTGCGTCTTGTATTCGTCTGGACCTTCGAGTCCTTATGTACCAAATAAGGACAAGGGCCAATGACCAGCTGAGCCCCACCGCAGTCAGAGGGGTCTGTGATCTGAGGTTTGCTTCACTCCTAGTCAGAGATTAATCCCTCTGCTCTAACTTTTCTGCTATCATCTGGGTGTTCTGAGAGGAACTGTGTCCCCACAAGAGTCATAAGATGACATCCTGACACCCAGCACCTCAGAATGTGACTGTATTTGGACATGGGACCTCCAATGGGCTAATCAAGTTAAAATGAAGGTATCAGCGTGTGTGCTAATCCGATTTGATTGGTGTCCTTACTAAAGGCAGAATTTAGGCACAGACATGAGGTTGCACACAGGTGAGGTTATGTGAAGAGAGAGGGAGAAGGAGCCCAGGTACAAGCCAAAGAGAGAGGCCTCGGGAGAAACCAGCGCTGCTGATATTTCCACCTCAAACTTCTAGCCCCCAGGAGTGTGAGAAAATAAATGTCTGTTGTTTAAGCCAGTCTATGGCCCTAACACACTGAGCTCTGCCATGAGGACTTTCCTGTGAAAGAAGTTCTGTGTGATTTTCTTAACAGACTCTTAATACTGGTTTTAGCCTAAAACAGGCTTTTCTTTTGGAGGATATTCAACATACTTTTTATTTATTTTATTATTATTTAAAAAATATTTTATTTATTTATTTGACAGAGATCGCAAGTAGGCAGAGAGGCAGGCAGAGAGGGGAGGTGGAAGCAGGCTCCCTGCTGAGCAGAGAGCCCGATGCGGGGCTCAATCCCAGGACCCTGAGATCATGACCTGAGCCGAAGGCAGAGGCTTTAACCCACTGAGTCACCCAGGTGCCCCTCAACATACTTTTTAAAAAAATTATTTGCCTTATCACTTGATGTGAAGCAAGTCATTTTAGTAAAATAAACCCTCTTTACTTTTACTTAAAGAGAATTTCATAATTTTGACCCACAGAACAATTGTTCTGAATGCTTAACGGATCGTCGATCTCTGCCTTCTGAGAAATCCTACCATTAGCCACAAACTTCATTTAATGTCTGTCGAATAGTTCACTGGATTAACTTGTAGGTGACCCTACATTTATGAAGAACTTCAAACCAAACAAGGAACTTCGGGGGGAGGGTGGCCCAGGTTTTGTTCAGTACTTTTGTCTTTAAAGATCACTTGGGGGGCACCATGGGTGGCTCAGTCAGTTAATCATCTGCCTTTGGCTCAGGTCATGGTCCCAGGGTCCTGGGATCAAGCCCTGTGTAAGGCTGTCTGCTCCACGGGAAGCCTGCTTCTCCCTCTCTCACTCCCCCTGCTTGTGTTCCCTCTCTCACTGTCTCTCTCTCTCTCTCTGTCAAAGAAATAAAGTCTTAAAAAAAAAAAAAAAGGCAAAAATTGTTTCTTTAAAAAATAAATAAATAAAGACCACGCGGAGTCAAAACTTATGTGACCAAGTTACAGAACAAATGAAATGATAAATGTAACCACTTGTCACCTGTTAAGACTCAGACTCTTACTTAAAGCAGGTTATTACCAAAATGGGTTTTTCTTTCGTCTAGTACCAAGATCCTGATTCTTTCCTTTTACAGAATAAGCACAAGGAGTTGGCACATGCTGTCCGACAGCTAGAAAGCTTGGGGACTCCCCGACTCTCTCCAAGTCCCTCCCCTTTTCAAAAACATTTTATTTACTTGTGAGAGAGAGTGAGTGAGAGAGAGACAGAGAAAGCACATGAGCATGGGCAGAGGGAGAGGGAAAGGCAGACTCCCTCCTGAGCAAGGAGCCCCATGTGGGGCTCGATCCCAGGACCCCGGGATCATGACCTGAGCCAAAGACAGATGCTTAACCGACTGAGTCACCCAGGCGCCCCTGCAAGTGCTTTTTGATGCAGCTGTGACATTTCACAAGGAGGGTGTTTCTGGATCAAAACTGCTTGCTTGGGAGGTGAGAATCACCCAGGTTTTGAGGCTCTACCTGTAGGAGAAAGCGATCAGAGTGCATGCTAAGAGGTGTGGTGTGGCCCATCCTTCCTTGGCTGTGTTAGGGCGGACTTGCGGCAAGACCCCCGCCATCGGGGGCTTGAACCACCCCCACACCAAACTGACCAGGGCACATGAGGGTAAAGTGAGCCACTCGGGGTTGTATACACACTCCCAGATGAATGAAGCCTCACTCTAGTTCATTTTTTTCCGCCAGTTTTTTGGAGTCATCCAATCATAAGAATAGAGCTTACAGACTTAAAAAATACATCCTTCTAAAAAAGTCACATCTTGTTGGCGAGGATGCAGAGAAAGGGGAACCCTCCTACACCACTGGTGGGAATGCAAGCTGGTGCAGCTACTCTGGAAAGCAGTATGGAGGTTCCTCAAAAAGTTGAAAATAGAGCTACCCTATGACCCAGCAATTGCACTACTGGGTATTTACCCTGAAGATACAAATGTAGTGATCCAAAGGGGCACAAGCACTCAAATGTTTATAGCAGCAATGCCTACAATAGCCGAACTATGGAAAGAACCTAGATATCCATCAACAGATGAATGGATAAAGAAGAGGTGACACACACACACACACACACACACACACACACACACACACACAATGGAATATTATGCAGCCATCAAGAGAAATGAAATCTTGCCATTTGCAATGACATGGGTGGAACTAGAGGGTATTATGCCAAGTGAAATAAGTCAATCAGAGAAGGACAATTATATGATCTCTCTGATATGAAGAATTTGAGAGGCAGGGCAGGGAGTCATGGTGGGTATGGAGGGGAAAAAATGCAACAAGATGGGACAGGGGAGGGATATAAACTCTAAGAGACTCTAGGGACGCCTGGGTGGCTCAGTTGGTTAAGCAGCTGCCTTCAGCTCAGGTCATGATCCCAGGGTCCTGGGATTGAGCCCCACATCGGGCTCCCTGCTCAGCAGGGAGCCTGCTTCTCCCTCTGCCTCCGCCTGCCACTCTCTGCCTGCTTGTGCACACACTCTCTCTCTGACAAATAAATAAATAAAATCTTAAAAAAAAAAAAAACCACCTCTGTAGACCCTCAATCTCATGCAACAAATTGAGGTTTGCTGGCAGGTAAGGGGGTAGGGATAGGGTGGCTGGGTTATGGACACTGGGGAGGGTATGTGCTATGGAGAGTGCTGTGAAATGTGTAAGACTGATGATTCACAGACCTGTACCCCTGGACCAAATAATACATTATATGTTAATAAAAAAAAGTCACATCTTGATGGAAAAAGTTTGGCCAATGAAGAAGGCAGTGGTAACTGTGAAGAATGGCAGGCACTTTATTTCCAGCTATCAACAGAATGGAAAAAAAATTTCAACTTATTTATATTCATTTATTTATACGGATAATGAATAAGTTAAGGAACACTTCATCCCAAACACAGATTGCTTTTATTTTAGCTAAGCTAATCTTTCAGTCCCATATATATTTTTGAATTTCCATCCATGTCAAACACCATTTTTTTCTTTTTTCTTCTTAAAAAAAAAAAAAAAAAAGAGATTTACAAGCACTTTTACGGCACTCCAGGAAAGTAGGCTGAAGGTTCACAATAATAATTTTCCTTTTAAAAAACATCTATCAGACCAAAATAAAAATCATTTTAATTAACTCCTTCCTGAGTAACTAAAACCTTGGAATGTGCTGAAAGGTTATAATAAATAAGGCAGTCAAAGATCAACCAGCTTAAAATGTATTTTTTTAAATTAAACTATGTAAAATGTACAATATATTTCATGAAGTACAAACTGCGTTGGGCTCAGGGCCAAAGAAATGTTGTCATGTGTGCCAATAAAGTGATGAGTGCCTTGACTTTTAGGACTTAGAGGCTATTTGTTGGGACAAAGTAACGGTAAGGCCCTACAAGTGAATCCATCAGCTTCTCTTGCTGGGAAGTTATCAGGAGCGAGGCTGGCAGTAAGTGCCTTACCCAGGCTGAAGGGCTCACGGGAACTCACACGAGGATGGTGCCTTGTTAAGATGACCCTTGGTCCTGATGTTCCGACACAGACCACGAAGCCGATTCCGCGGGTAGTGAGCTTGCACCATGTGTAAACTAATAAGTATCGTTCTCTATATGCAATTTCATAGAAATGCCTCACCCTGTATCAGGCAGTCGTTGTTGTTTTTGTTTTTAATAGGACAACTGTCCTCTGCGTTGCTTTTCGAGGTTGGCCTAATGGTAGGGCCCTGGTCTCTCTCCACAGGACAACGGATATTTCCTCTTCTAAGAACATTTTTCTTAAGCACGTCTCTGCCCCGGTTCTCTGAGGTGGGAAGGAGCCCCACCAGGGGCCAAGTGCTGGATTTGGTGCCTCTGTGGTCCCAGCCTTCGCTGGACTCCTGTGGATTGGAGCCTTCTCAATACATCTCACGATAAAGTAGCTTTAGGGCTCACTCGACAGGTTCCAAAGGACTTGCTTTCTATCTTGGCTACCGTCCAATTTTAGTGAGCGAAGAAAAAACTCTACAGAGAGACTTGTTGGTTTCTGAAAAGTAGAAAATGTGTAGCTTGTGTAAAGTCAGTCTTATTTACTGTTAAGTGTTCCCGACTCACACTTTGCTAGGGCTCCAAGAGAGCCGGCTCTGGGGGAAAAAACACGAAGGAGACGAAATCTGATGCAGGCGTTCCGCCTACCATCGCCACCTGCACCCCTGCTTCTGATGTGGCTGTCAGTTATCCAGCCAGGAATCTATGTGTATTCGGGGCTGGGGAGGAGGCAGCGGTTGAAGATGAAAACATTGCAGAATCCGAAGACACACAGGATCATGAAGAGGTGGCAGATGATGGGAGAGAAATGGGGAGAAGGGAAATTTGGAGCAATGGAACTTCCCACGAGCTACGCGGACCACTCGGCGGGGAGACACCTGCTCAGAGAGCTGGCCAGGCTGTTGCTTACCAGCTCTTGCTTCTTCTCTTCTTGCTGTCTTACTAAGGGTTCTCAGGAAAGAGCTGCTTCCATAAGAAATGGGATTGTAGTTTTACAACAACCTGAGTAGAACTCAGGACCCCTTTTTTACCCAAACCAGGTACCTCTCAAGGGACCAAAGGTGAAAGATGCCAGTGACTGTGGGACCCAACTGGGCAGGGGTGTGCCTGGTAGATTATACAGTGTCTATGGTCAGGCTTAGAACTTCTGCCCACAGCCATCAAATGCCAGAGCTAAACTGGTTCTTGGGTTTCCAGTGAAAGCAACGCTGGGGACAGACGTGTTTATTAGTGGGTGCAAAGAACACAACCAGACCATTTTCCTCATGTCACGTGACAGAGTTGGTCTGTCTCGCCTACACTCTTCCTTACACAGCAAACAAATTCTTTCCCCTGCAACACTACTTTGAAATCTGTCAGAATGGTGCTCAGAAAGAGAGTGTCTCAATGGAGCTTGCTGTGTGCCTTGACCTTGAAAGGTACTCAAGGCTCTGGATGGGTTAGGGATGTGGCACCAGCTGACTCGTTCTTTCGGAGATAAGTATACTGGTCTTGGTGAAAGTGTCCCCTGAGATGGACCAGAGGCAGAATTCTACCCATGGGGGTGGAAACCACTCATCCAGGGGCATCCTCCCTTTTGAGGTCCTTATCAGTCTTAGCTTCTCCTCTTAGATCCTTCTAGAGTGGATTCCCTGGTCTCTGAAGTGGTTTTGTATTTCTATCGAAATAGGTACGTCTGGATGTTTCCTACCACTGAGGTAATATTTTTACAAGTCATTTTACAAATGATAAGTTATTGGGCAATGGGCTCTATTTCTCCCCCTCCTCTCATTATGCTAGAGGGAAAAGCTACGTTATGATGGGATGCCCCATGATGGCACCATCTAGAGTACTTGGGAGAGGACCCAAGGAGCCAGGAAGACACAACGCCTTTAGACAAGTAAGACCCGCAAAACCGGGCATCTCCCCATGACCCCAACATGTGGGAATGTTTTGTTCTTTTTAATGCAGCCAAGCATCAGTTTCGTTCCTCAAGGATTTTTCTTCCCCCCACAAAAGAACCTTCTGGAAAAGAGAGACACGGCCAGTGGAGGCAACACAGTGCTGGCATCACCTCTTATAAATATCTTCTAGCCACTTCTCGTCATCTTGCTCCTCGTCATCGATCGGCTCCTCGGTTTCCGGTGGGGTTGGAATAAAGAACTGAGGCCTCAGAGGGGGGCTGCTGACGTGAGACTTCAGTCCAAACTTGCGCTTCAGCAGGTGGAACTGCTCTTTGACGTAGTGGTAGAACTCATACTCGTATCTCATTCGCTGGTAGAGAATCTGCACGGCCTCGGGGGAGGGGACAGTCTTCTTCACGGTCACAGTCATATTTCCAAGCTTCCTATGCTCTGGAAAAGAAGCGGAGTTGCACATGAGCAGTCATCTCTAATGCTTTCGCTCAAAAGGAAGGATGAAGGCGGGCATCGAGTGCCCAAGACGAGCAGCTCCTAGAGAATGAAACACGCCGTACAAAGAATAGAAAGGGAAAATGGGTTCCCCAAACTATTTCGAAAGATTTCCCCATATCCCAGGTGTTAATATCAACAGTAGTTGAGAAAACAGAAATGATCTGAACGTCTCTTTGCACGGGATGTGAACTATGTAATTTGACCGCAATTCAATTCTGAACAGCAAAATCTACCCGGTTTCCCTTTTGACTTCCTGTTAAACACATCAAGGGCTTTCCTTGCAGGAGAAAGCACGGCAAAAAGCTCTCATCACTTTCTAATGATCTTGTTTTTTTTTTTTTTTTTAAGGTATTTGCATGCATTATTGAGAGTATAACTTGATACAGCATCTATTTGCATTTCGTTATTTCAACAGGGCATTTGTCAAGAAAAATAGAGGAAGAAACTGGTAGATTCCTTAAAATACAATGTTAACTGTTGTAAATTTTAATGCTTTTAAAGTTGTTATAGCTATAACTAGTTGTTCAGTTATAACTACATAACTGTAGTTGTTCTGTGTAACTAAATAAATAACTGTATATATAACTATATAACTATAGTTGTTCAGTTATAACTAAAATCTGCTACATTTTATATTAATGAATATTCTACATTTTCTATACATACAATGTTCTACATATTTTACATGTAATGCCTAACAAAAAATGTTATATATATCATAAAATTTTAACCCTATTAAATGTACATTTAAAATGTACTGAAATGGACATTTCAGTATTAATTACATTCGTGTTGTGCAATCACTGTTTCCAAGATTCTTTCATTGCTCCAAACAGAAACTCTGGACCCATTAAACTCCCTATAACCCTCCCCAGGTAACCTCTAATCTACTCTCTATGAATTTGCCTTTTTTAGGTACCTCATATAAATGGAACCATACAATATGCCCTTCTGTGTCTGGCTTTTTCAGGTAGCATAGGCTGTTCACCTTTTCAAGGTTCATCCACACTATATATTTATCAGTATCTCATTCTTTTTTATGAATGAACAGTATTGCATTGTACAGATATACCACTGTTTGTTTATCCATCTATCCATTGATGGACACTTGGGTTGTTTCTACTTTTCGGCTATTGTGAAGAGTGCTGCTGTGAACGTTTGTATACAAGTCCTGTTTGTGTCCCTGACTGCAGTTCTTTTGGGCACATGCCTGGGAGTGGAATCGCAGGCTCGTGGTAATTCTCTGTTTAACTTTTAAAGACCACCAAACTGTTCTCCTCAGCGGTTGAACCACTTTACGTGCCTGCTGGCGATGTACGAAGGCTCCAGTTTCCCCAACTCTTCTTCTGTAATTGTTATTTTAATTTAAAAAATTACAGCCATCCTAATAAGTGTGAATTGGTATCTCATTGTGGTTTTGATTTTCATTCCACTAATTTCTAATGACACAGAACATCTTTTTATGCGACTGTTCAAGGTCACTTGTATTATCTTCTTTGAAGAAATGTCTAGTTAAGTCTTGTCCCTATTCTGACATTAGATTGTTTATATTTTCATTGTGGAATTATAGTTCTTTGTGTGTTCTGGATAGTCTGCAAAGATATTGGGTATATGATTTACAGATATTTTCTCCCACATTGTAGGTTGTCTTTTCATTCTGTTCATAGTTAACTTTGATGAGCAGAAGTTTTTTATTTTAATGAAGACCAATTCATTTTTCTTTTGCTACCTATATTTTTGGTGTTATAGTAAAGAAACCATTGCCAAACCCAAGATTATGAAAATTTGCCATGATATTTTATCATCTTATTTTTAACCAAAACTTTTTATCACCAAATTTGACTGTTTGAGATACTGTCTGAAGCCTCCAATAGCAATTCTAATAAAATTCTTATTGAAATAAGGGTATTGCTTTTCCAATTGAATCTCGTGCAAGGTACAGTTCACATTTGGACATATCAGTTCAACAATTTTGGTTGGAGAATCTGACATAGTCTCTTCTAAAATGGGCTTATGAAAGAACATTCTATAACATCTATCTTCTTTGCAGATATTAGCTAATCTGAGGTGAGACATGTTAATATGCCTATCCCTTTGGGTTTTTAAAACACAGAGTTTAAAAACTGGTATTAAAGACAGGCAAGGCACAAGAGTTTGAAGTTCAACACTGAAAGTTACAAGAAACATAATTTACTTATTTCCAGACTCCTACAATCCCTTCCTCTTGAAGCACTCTAAATCGTGTGGCCTTTTCTTATTTTGTACCATAAAAAATATTAGGATTCCTGTTATTTTCAAATAAATTTTTTAGTTAACTTATACGGGCCAAAATAGTCCAAAGAACTCTACAAAAATATTAAGTGCTGCAAGGAGCTAAGTAGCTAAGGACGCTGGGCAAAGGGAGAATGAGGGTTGGAAGTTCGGGATTGGGGGTAATGGCTCCCACCTCCCTTTCTGGAAGGATCTCCCTAGAGTGCTGCTCCTGCTTCTTGCCCCAGCCCCTCTTTCAGGGACGTGGGCCAGGTGCTGGTGCCAGAGGGCTATCTCTGCATCCTGGAGAAGGGGTTGGGAGACCATCGCCTCTGGAAAGAGTGTGTCTGTCTGCCAACACTTCACACCTTCCTGCAGAGAAGGTGAGGGCTTCTTACCTTCACATGCCTGTGACAAGTCACATGCCTGTGACTTGGTGGGCAAGTTTGTCTAAGTCAGGATGGAATATGACCAGCCCACTTCTCACACGTAGGCTGCTTTCTCGCACCTAGCTTGAGTTGGGAATAAAGCAGACATGTGGATCTCCACCTGTCTGTCTCCAGTGTCTATTTCCCAATTAGTTTAGAACCCAGGCTGGGGGACATGGGTGTTATGTATCAATCCCTCAAACTCCAACATCAAGTAACATAAAATCTGGGCGCTTGGGTGGCTCATTTCGTTAAGCATCTGCCTTTGGCTCCGGTCATGATCCCAGGATCTTGGGATAGAGCCCCAGAGTGAGTCTCCCTGCTCAGCGGGGAGTCTGCTTCTCCGGCTTCCTCTGCTCCTCCCCCCACTTTGTGCTCTCTATCTTGTGCGCACATGCTCGTGCATACTTTCTCTCATAAATAAAAATCTTAAAAAAAAAAAGTATCATCAAATGCACATTGTGAAGTCCTAAGCACTTGGGCAGGAGGTGCGTTGAGCATTTGGCCCTAAACTTTCTAACAGCTAGCAGAGAATTTAACATTGTGAACTGCTCTTCATTCAAAATAATGTATTCCCTCCCGTCTATTCCTAGGTATAAAACAGAGAAATATCTTGTGTGAATTTTCATAAAAAACTGTGACAAAATCAGCATTGTTTTAATAACACCCTTTGCGTTATTTGCGCTATGAGTTTTCTGGGTGATGGAGAAAAATGGCCCATCCCAGGTGCTCAACTCAGGCTGGATCTGGGAATATACTCTAGAGTAGAGGTTCTCAATGCACCTGAAAATCTGATTAAAGCTCATGCTCTGGAAGACAGGGAAGCTCACATATGAGTATCGTAGGCATTTATGCATCTGTTAAGGACCACTGATTTCAGGAAATCATTTCTTAAAGAAATCAAGACTGCATTTCCTTCTACAATCTTTGAAGCATTTATTCTGGTAAGTACTAGCCCCGGTATAAATGATAAATAGTGGAGTTAGTTATTTTATGTGCTGGTCCAGTGTATGGTCATACACATCACAACTGCAAAGACCGAAGGCTCTGTATTTACATTTTATGAAAAAGGAGGGGCTAACAGTGCCTGGAACTTAAAGAGAAGGCCCTCCTACCCTGTTTTGGGGGAAGACCCAAAGGAGTAAGGATTATAGAGCCTACATCTTTGTAAATAAATCATTTGGGATCTGCTCTATTGCAGGGTTGAAACACAGTTTTCCTAAAAAATAATACACAGCAAATGTAATCACTGCCCACAAAACCATCCAGGAAAGGTGTCCACTGAATTTTTATCCTAGAACCAGGTAACTTCTTAGACGAGTCTACAAGATAAATTGGGATGTAAAATGTTGACTAATAAAGGGTTATTAACATCAAGCCAGTGAAATGTTGGAAGATTTAAAAACATGATAGCTTGAAGGAGTTACACATTTCCTTCTTTGATTAGGATTAGGTAACTGGGTTGATTGCTATAAAGCTACTCCTCGTTCATCACAGCCAAACTCTCTGCCCAGCAAGCTTTCCTCTAGAATTGACAATGGGCCATTTGGCAGATGGGCAGAGAAGGTAACTGTCAGAAGTAACACTGTATCACTCAAGCACAAGGGGAAAGAACCAGGGTGTATCGACATCATTAATTAGCTGATGTGGCAAGTGATGGTGATGTTCCCAGCTAACCCTGATCCCTTGTGGTGTGTTTTTACAGGAACAGCTACAATGAATGAGCACTATCGCTGTCCTAGTCTCCTTCTGATTGCTCCCTTTCAAACCCCTCCCCCCATACCCAGACCTCTTTCCTTGCCGGTCCTTTCAATGTCACTGCTCCCGGATGCTGGCCTAGCCTCCCTCCCCTCCCCCTTCCTTACTCTCTGGTGGTGTCAGCCAACCCTCTACCCATAGTTTTCATACCACTGTGGACAAAAAACCAAAAATTTATATGAAATGATTACAGCTCCCCCCGCCTTTTTTTTCCACAGAGCTGTCAAATTTCAAAGGAAGGTTACTGATACTTATAGCGGATGGTGTCATGGTCAGAATTAGGAATTTTGTTTTGTGAGAGGAGAAGCAAAGGTCAGACTCAACCAACACTGGCATGGTCATCTCTTAAGGTTTGGAGGATGCCCATACGCACGTTATTGCATTTAATATTTTCAACAACCCTCTGAGGTTATCTGACCCCCAATTTTGCAGATGGGAGAGATAAAAGATCTGGACGATTAAATGACTTACCCAGGGTCACACTGTTAATAAGTCATTGACGGAGCTGGAATGTGAGCCTGGACCTCCATTCCTGCTGAGGTTTCCACTAATACCGGGCCATAACCAGTGAAGCTTTCATGAGCCCGAAGGAAATTATCACATTCCCATGGAAAGACTAGAGGGAAGTTTGCCCTGTTATAGTTGGTCGGGAATTTTTAAAATCACATTTCAAAGACATATGGTTATGTGCCTTGCTGTATAGTAACCAGTGCTATGGAAAAGTCATTCCATTGCTAAGTGTCCCACATTTTTGCAAAATGCCAGACTTTCCCTCCAAACAAAACAAAGCTACGTGAACTGTGGACTCAGTCTCTCTCCAGACTGCCATCATAGCAGTTCTAGAGGAAGTTGTTAGGATTTTTTTTGGAGACCGTTCTTATTTCGGCCACAAAACAATCGGGCTTTAAAAATCTGTACTTATTATTAGCATCTTTTGGGAAGTGAAGTAGCCCTTGTTAGGTGGGCATATGCTGGAGACCGTAACCAACAAGAAGTGAAGACCTACCCATGAGCATCCTTTGACGCTAGCAGGAACTGAGAGAGGACTTTAAGGGGCCCATGTCTCTGGTCCCCGGTGGACTTTTTAGAAGGAGGAGACAAATTCAGGGTTCCTTCCATGAAAGCAGGCATAGCAAAAAGGCAGCCCGAGATCTGACGGGCAGGCTGTGTTAGTTGGCCTGTGAGGTATTTTTTTTTTTTTAGAAATTGACTTAGTTGTTGTAAGACTTGGTCTATTTCAAATGGAAATCTGCCTCTCTGGCTTCTCACAAAGTGAGGCAATATTCTTCTAGAGTGGAGTATGGCTGCCCACCTCCCTCCCCAAGAGAGAGGCCAGTGCTCTTCATTTTGTTCCGGACCCCAAATGCCAGTTCCTTCTTTTATGTTATCTCCTTGGCTGCTACAAAAGTTTGGGTCTTTTGCTTCCTCTTTAAAGGTTTTGAAATTCTGGCTCTCAAAAACCTAGGAAGCAAGTGCTCTAGGTCAAAACGAAGGCTTCAAGGAGGCACCATTCCTGTGTCCAATATGGCCGTCCTTTTTTTTTCTGCAAGTATTTATTGCATAACTTTATTGCACCAGACATGGGAGTTATGAGCAGTGAATGGGACTTTACCGTCATGAGCGTCGTCACCAATAGGCATTTTTGAGAGAGCTCTCTCAGTGTGAAGAATGTGAGAATTCTAACATGCACTCGATCCTTACAAAAACCTCAATGGGGGAGGCTCTCTTATTAACACCATTTTATAGATGTGACATTGGAATTTAGTAACGTTCAAGTTCACACAGCCGGTAACTGGAAAAGGCAGAAGTTGGGTCTGGACAGTTTGATGGCTGAGCCCAGGCTCTTGATCATTCACATTGTTTATGGCTGAATGGGGCTCATAGTCTTAGGGGAGAATCCCTCCTCAGGAGCCCACTCATGATGGGAGCAAATGGGGCATTTCATTCTGGTTGGTTTGACGGCGTCAGCATTTCCTTCCCTTGGTCAGAAATCCCTCGTGGAGAGACCCAGCCTAATGTGCTTGTCTCCACAATACTCTAGAGGAGCTGGGTCTCTGCTAACTACTATTTGACTATTTGATCATGAAGATCCGCTCAAGTCGGAGGGTAAGGGGTAGTTTTGTGTGTGTGTATGTTTCAACCAAAAGATAGAAAACTCTTAGGAGGCCTCTGAAGGGACTATGAGACTTCTAAAAAATGTTCCCTGGACTTTCCCCCTAACATCCCCACCATTTCATCTAGCTTTTCTCCTGATGGAGCTTATTATGCCGAGCGTGCTCAGGAGAGGGGTGGCCCCATCTGACTTTGTACTTCACAGCTCAGCACCTAGGGACACACAACGCCCTGTATCTGTGCTCACTGAGGGAGTGAAAGAAGCCAACAGAAGGAAGGGGGTTTTGTCAGACCCAAAGAAGGTTGGGCTGTGCCTGTGAGGTGCAGATATAGCTAAGTGGGAACAAAGGCAATATCTGAATGTTCTTAATAGAAAATGCCCAAGAGACTCATGAATGCTGGGTCCTTAGCAGGAAGCAGCCTACCCTCACATCTGGGATTTTTCATCTCCCGCTGGGGTCTATAATTTTGTGTTTAGCTTTGTGATCCAGTTGCCTTTTTGGAATGATAGCACTGGCCAAGTCATGTCTTTCTGCTCCTGTAATTTAATTAATCAATACGTTTTGGCAAAGAGAAGCTGTGGTTTCAGCATGTTTTTGATTTTTTCCCCCCATTTTTCTTATTTACTTTTAGGGCGTGTTCAAAGACTCCCCTTAATTGTTTTCATAATTGCAGAAGATTTCCTCAAAGTGGGCATTGGTTTTGAGCTGTGATCAGAAGGGAAAACCAACCAACCAACCAACCAACCAACCAACCAAAACCAACCTCTGACCTTTTTATTTCAATAGCAGAATAAAGATTGTTTTTCCTCATAGACATATCCAAAGTCACCCCAGAGTCAGAACTAGGTGCGGACAGACTTCTCTAGGCTCCCAGACTCTACTCTCCCTGAGGAGTCACGTAGAGACCCCTACAGAGTCACTATGGCTCTGAATGGGGGTCCTTTTTATACTGCTGACCCCCAATAACATAAACATTTATAGTCGGTTATCCGATGCCAGTAGAGAAAAAAATGCAAGACGATACCGAGGTCAGTAGGGAACTAGCTGGCTTGAGTGAGCTTTCTGTATTATTAACACTTTATAGGTAGTGATATAAACAGCGCAAACCTTCCCTTATCTCAATGTCTCCCCACAGTTTATCAGAATAGCGTGCCCTTCTTTGCATAGAGCTCCGTGGATTCATGTGTTTTCCCTGGTCTTTCATTGCCTCACACTGCCCTCAGAGCAACCCATTTTACCTACAGATCCCGACCTACAGGGCTTGAGAGCTCACAAGACTTGCTCAAGTTTGTCTGACCAGTAAGTGACTGTCCTGAGACTAGAAAGCGGGCTTTCTGATTCCCAGCCCAGTGGCTTTTTGCTGCATCACTGGCTGTTAACTTCCAAAGTGAGTGGAAATCTATAACCACCCACTTCTCCTTGCCCTGTGTATATTCTGGCACTAAGGGGATGGGCTGAAAAGAAGGGCTTGAGTGTTCTGTGTCTAAGCTTTGGTAAGTCTGGGGGGGGTCTGGTGAAAAACATGCAAGCCAGCAGAAATGTTTGCAGACTGAAAGAGACTGTATCTTTTTCATTTTTTAGCTCCCTAGCACCCAGCTCCATGCCTGGCACATAACGACTGTCAATAAAGATTTGTTGACTTGAAAGCTGTATGTTAAATCCATCTGTAAGACTGGATTAACCCAAAGGGCACATTTTGGCCTTAACTGTACCTGTGTTGTTTTTGCTAAATTCTTTCCTTAGTTGAGTGTCTGTCCTTCATGAACAAACTTCCCATTTCTAGAAATCAAATTTCTTGGGGTGCCTGGGTGGCTCAGTCCATTAAGTGACTGCCTTCAGTTTAGGTCATGATCCCAGCGTCCTTGGATCAAGTCCCACATCGGGCTCCTTACTTAGCGGGGAGCCGGCTTCTCCCTCTGCCTGTTGCTCCCCCTGCTTGGGCTCTCTCTCATTCTCTCTCTGACAAATAAATAAAAATCTTAAAAAAAAAAATCAGATTTCTTTAGGATGGGCTGATACAGGGGTTTGGGATCACAGAGTGCTCTGGAGAGGGAGTGGTATTTGCTTTTCTCAGCCACTTTATTGGAGAACACTCCATTATGGTGATAGACGGCTTACACAGACTTAGCGAAGCTTAAGGAATACTGTGATAAGAGACATCTGCCACAAACATAAACACCTAGGAACATATAAGGCAGTTCGCGACCCTGTAGCTCATGAATATATGTCACGTGCATTATTTCCTACAGCCACTAAGTAGAGAGACCCAAACGCTGTTGGAGCAACAAGGCATCTATGTGACCTAATTTTGCTATATTAACGCTGTTCGATTACTCAGTTTGCCATCATTTGGGGTGGTTTTTGGTGCTGTTTCTCCCGTTGCAAAAGAAAACATTTCACTTAGAAGTAAGACATTCATTCAGATCCCATGCACTTGACCCATGTTCCAAAGGCTTTGCTGTGGATATAATCTGAACGGGGCTCTTTGACCACTCTTGAATGCTCCCTGGTGGAAGAACGTAGGGCAGGCCATGGGCAATATCCCTGGAAAGCTGGTGTCTCAGGGAAAGGATGGCAAAGGAAGAGTTCTATGGCGCCCATGGACACACACCCACACTCAGCACCAATCACATCTGTCCACAAAGAACACATATGCCAGCGAAGGCATTGAGGCCCAATTTCCCAACCCGCTGCTCCTTCCAAAGCACTCCTAAGCAAATGCTAGGAGTTTAACTTCTGAATATGATGATAAATATCATTTACCAGTAGCCCATCTGTACGCAAGACTGAGCAGTGACAGGCCCAGTGTCCCCAACAGGGCCTCAGGCTGAGGCCACGGACGGATTTTGCTTGACTGCCCGAGATCTGGACATTTTTGCAAAGGCAGCGGCTCTCTCTACCTTCGCTGCCTTGACATTATGTTTGGACTGGTTCATAATCTTCAGAACTCTCAAAAGTCCCTCTAATGTAAATAAAAAGGAAATCACAGACCTGCCCCCTGAAGTCCCTCTTCCCACCTCTCTTCATCTGTCAAACAGGCATAATGGAAAAACGATGTAGCCCTGGCTCTCGGCCAAAATAAACAATCTGGAAATACTGTGTAAACCCAGCTGCTGCACCGGAGGACAGAGGCCTCACTTCATGACCTCCAGGATGGTTAACCATATGCAAAATACCCAAACCTCACCACGGCCTTGCAGTATGTCCTGATACTGAGCTGGCGTGGGCATTCCTTCCCTTGATCCAAGGGAAGGCACACTCTACACCGAGCAAAGGCCCCTTCCCCCATCAATCTGGCCTTGTTTGAACCTGGTCCAGCAGAGATTAGGTGCAAGAAATGCACACGAGTTGAGCAACAACTGAAGTGGAGCCAAATTTTACCACTGGAGGAAAAAAAAAACAAACCCTCAAAAACCAAAACAACAACAAAAAAAATAAGCATCATCCAAAGATAGGCATCAGCTCTTCAGCTTTGGAGGAGCGGAGGGGTAGTCACCCCAGAGGCCCTTCTATTGGAAGCAGCCCTCTGTCCAAAACCTGGGTGGTTTCCCAATCTCAGGTTAGAGGACACTCAGAAATGTCCAGCACACAAGGGCTGAGGTGTGCGTTCTCAGGTGACAGGTACGGGGAAGGCCACGGTCAGGTGCGGCGGGGGGCTGGGGGGGAATGGGGACAGCACGGTGGGTGTCCACCGCAGGGCCACTCCCCCAGAGCCTCCCATCGAGCTGGCTGCTCTCGAAACCGTGTGAACATGATGTTTGTCACAGACAGAGGAAACCCGCTTCCTGAATTCTGCTGGGAGGCCCCACGGTTCAAACACAAGTGGCCCCTCCCGGCCCCTCCCCCGGAAATGAATGTGTGTCACCGCGGTGAGGAGCCCTGCGCTGCGCTGGACAGAGTCAGCCTTTGATGTGCCCTGAGGATGATAGATGGCATGTTAAGACTGGCTTCTTGGAGGTATGGCAATTAGGGGAGAAGAGAACAAAAAGCACTTCATGGCCGACTCGGTGCTTGGGGTTGGTAAAGTAAACAGAGCGCTTAGTTTTTTCTTTCCCTTTTTCTTGTTCTTTTTTACAATCTTCTTTTCGGATCTGGAAATATAATTAATTGGAAAATAAATTGAGCTCACTTTGAATTTCAAGAGAACCTTTTCTCTATGGGGCCAAGGGAACGTTGCAGGAGTGACTTTTTTTTTTTTTTCAAATGCCTGAAAGTGCTAGGCCTCTTTGAGGGGGATAGAACGAAGCCTTTTCAATACTTCCAGTTTGCTTTGAATTTTGGAAGCAGGAGCAGCACAAAGGGGACCAAGAAGAAAGAGGAATTGGCTTGTGTGGGGTGGGTCACGAGGGACCGCAGAAGTTGAGGCGCTGGACCCCCTTTGGGTAGGAAAATGGCAGCGGCTCTGCACGGAGCCATGTTTTTGCAGAGACATTGCATGTAGGGTTCTAACCTCATCAAATCTTGAAGGGAGGGTGGCCCAACAGAGGGGCTGCCAGGTTATTTGCCTGGGTGTCCCAACTCCACGCTAAGTATCCTCAGAATCTTTCAGAATCGCTGGGGGAGGGGCAGGGATCGGGAGTGGTATTAGTTATTTTCTTACCCGGCTAGCCTGGGCTCATTCACATCCTCCTGAAGCACCTGCTAGGCACCAAGCAGGATTCCAGGGAACAAGAGAACTGCTAAATGCTGGAAACACAGGCCCTTTCTCTCCTCCAGGAGGGAGAGTAAACAATAAAGAGAGAAACGGAGGTACGGTCCTTCCGACAACTTCCCAGACAATCTGAAAATACCCCCATCCTTAAGGGGAGGGAGGAATAGGGCGGTCGGACCCCAAAGAGGTGGGTGTTGAAGTGTACCTTTGAGGCCTTCTGTCGAGCCAAGTGGACACCTGCCTGGACAAACACTTGTGTAATCAATCACCTGGGCAGCCGGGCACCCGCAAAGATGGGGCCCTGGGAACCTGCATTCTTTATTAATGCCCCGGCTGATTTGGTTGCAGGAGCTGTCCAACCACACTCAGGTCCTAAAGCTTGGAACCATGTCAGAACCGGAAGAGGGGTCAGACATAGACAAGCATGTGCTGTTGAGTAGTCCCACCTGGGGGCTGCCTCAGTGCCCACTGGGGTCTGCTGGCTCTGGCTCCCCACTCTCCTTGCTGCCTCCATTCACCAGGCAGAGGACCATTTACTCCCATTTCTTTTCTCCCCAGTGTTGGCATCATGACCCAAATGGTCAAAAAGCTGATCCATTTCTTTGAAAGTGCATACAACCCTCGTACAACAGGCCTGCTTTCCCCAACAGAGCGTGTGGCCATTCAAATACTGCCTTGGACATGAGAATGGCAATAGGGGAGGGCTTACTTTCACAGCAACACTTGCATCAAGATATTTGAAAATATCTACTTAAAAACACCTTATTGGAAATTTGAGAGGCAGGGCGAGGGGGGTTGTGGGGGGACAGGAGGGAAAAATGAAACAAGATGGGACCGGGAAGGGAGACAAACTGTAAGAGGCTCTTAATCTCAGGAAACACACTGAGGGTTAATGGAGAGGAGGGGTGTTGGAAAGGATGGGGGGGCTGGGGGATGGACATTGGGGAGGGAATGTGCTATGGTGAGTGCTGGGAATGTGTAAGACTGTGAATCACAGACTTGTACCCCTGGGGCAAATAATACATTATATGTTAAAAAAACAAAACAAAACAAAAAAACCTCACCTTATTGGAAGACTTACTACAGCATTATTAACAAAATGCATTTCTTCATTGCAAATGCATTTTTTTATTTGAAATTATGGAGAGATGCACTTTTGTTACTTTTCACACTTTTGTTACTTTATTTGGAATCATGTCATGGGGAGTGATGAGGACCTCCTGATCAAATGGACTTATTTGAATGCAGAACATCAAGAGAAACACTAGCCCAGGGGTTCTGTCCAAGTTTCTTTGGCATCTGACAATCCCATAAGCTCTGCTTTTACTTTATATGTAAGATTCTTCTTCTTTCTATCCCTCATGGTCTGTATGGTGTTAGCCAGTCTAGGCTACTTGTCTTACACACACACACACACACACACACACACACACACACACACACACACACCGCTCCTTTGCCAGGAAAGAGGCCCTCTCTTGGAATCACACTGTGTTGTCTAAATCTAGTCCTGAGGATGTCGAAGCCAACTGCTGACATCCACAGTCACTCTGGGCACTCCAAAGATGGCAAAATGCCCACAGGATGGTTCTTTGTGTCATACGAAGATGTTGCTCCATTACTTCTCTTCTGTGTTTCATATAGATCAAGCTACCTATCTGGTGATGTATAGGGTTATCATAAAGTTCCTGGGGACCTTATAAGCTTTTAGCTTTAAATTTAATTCTTAGGTAACTTACAACTTGAAAATTCATTTTCTTTCTGGGTTATGATGTGCATAAATACATACATACCATATGGATACATATACTTACCTATATGTACATACACACATATGCAAATAATAGAGGGTAAATTTTTTGGAAAAAGATGAAAAAGATAAAATGGTTTTAAATCAAGCCACCTTTATTACTATAGTATTTTCTTTCGGTCTTTTTCTTAGGTATGTGAAGTGTAAGATAGGTCTTTGCTATCTGGTTATTGAATTTTATGTTCTTTTAAAATTTAACTGATCATAAGCATTTGCCTATAGCATTAATTATTGCAAGTCATAACTTGCAGTGCCTTCCAGGTCATATACTCGGTTTGCAACTGTTAGATATTTGAGTTGCTTTTTCAGTTTCTATGACTCTAAATAATAAGAGACAAACAACCTTGCTCATAAGTGATCATGGGCCTTTTTGCTTATCTCCCTAACATAAATGGCAGCTTTAGCTAGGGGGTGATGAACTTTCTTCTCAGAGCTTGATAAGGGTTTCAGTTCTGACAGCTTTAAGACATGATTTACTTTTTTTAGTCAGAGATCCTGAAATTAATGTAATGCAATTTTCCTAAACTTTAAGACATTTTCTTCGATGTTACCTGACATTAATTTAACTGTAACCTAACTTACTAAGTCTTAAAACACACCTGACTTTTTGAAGAGCCTGCAACTATTCTGTGAGAATAGAAAGTACTATAGCACTTAATATGGGAATATAGTTGCTTGTAAAACATTTAATGTGTCAGAAATTCTTGGTAAATTATACCATGTGATGTCTATAATGATAGTGATTAAATTATTGCTCATTCCTGGGACTCTCTGAACAGGGAACTCATATGGGGCTACCACAGAACCTCGTTTTTTTTTTTTTTCCTTTGTATTGTTCATTCTAGATAATTATCTTTAAGGGAATATAGTCTATTTCCTTGCTGTTGTTTTGACATTGTACTTATCACAGTGATCAGCTTTAATGAGTCAAGCCAAGGTGAGTCCCTATCATCAGCAACCTAGTTTTCTCTGGAATGTTAAACATGGTGAGATTTTGATAAACCCTTGAAGGGCTCTGAATGAAGTAGCTGTTCATGGAGGCCAAACATGTAGATAAGTGAGATATTTAACCTCTTGCCCAGGCATTAAGAAATCAGGTTACTAAGAGGTGCTACTCAAAATAACCATTCCCAAGTCAGGAAAGTGTGAAATGAAGTCCCAAGAATACTGTCAATTTCGCTGGGAGAGTGTACAATATTATTTTGAAATCAAGTTTACTTTATCTGGGCAATTTATAGCACAATGGTAGGGCCAGATCTTGGGAAGATATAAATGAATAGTCCTGATTCTTCCTTCTCCCCCTGTTGGATATCCGATTTTCAGCTGCAGGCTCTACAAGACAGGGTGTATATCTATAAACCTATCCCAGTGGCCTTTGCTTGAAGCAAAACCCTAAGAAAGAATAAGAAGTCCATTTGTATGGGAGGTTCATTTGTTCAGTTAAGGGAAGTTTGAAACTGAAAGGCTCATTCCAGTAGATACCAAGGTCATCTGAGGGGGATTTGTTTGTGTGCCTCTACCACTTTTAAGAATGGGCTTTTAAGAATGTTAGAATTCTTAACTTTTAAAAGAATTCTTTTAAAATTTAAAAGAAAATTTAAAAGAAAATTTAAAAGAATTCTTAACTTTTAAGAATGTTCCATGTGAACATTGAAATACTGTAAAAAGGTTCCGGATGTAATTAAAATTTCCAAATGTAATCTGGCAACAACAACATAATATTTTTTCTTAATATGTTTTTGAAAGATGCGGTTGTGGTACAAACTGGGCGTTTGTCACTGCAACTTGCTGATAAAAGACAACAGGCAATTAGAAGCTACACGTTTCTAAGAGAAGACATTTAAATGATTGATTGCCTTTGGGTAGCAGCTGCTCTTAGCAAGAGATGGTGGGGGAGGGGTGTTTTTATTAAGGAGGAATATAAGCTCTTTTTGATAAGAAAAATTAAGCTCTTTCTTCTGATCTATGAACGAAAAAAAGGGAGGAACACTGACACGGGGTAAGTGTTAGACCAACAACAGCTCTAAATGAAGATGGTCGGGGGCAACGTCTAGAGTTGAACTTCCATGGCCCACGGCCGAGAGAAACAGCAGAAATCTTTGATGTTGGATGGAGGGGAGAGGACAATTACTAGGAAACTTCTGATGCCTCAGGAACCTGACACTGTGTAGCTGCGCACCAGCCCTTCCTCTTAGTAAGGTGGGGGTGCGATGGGGGGGAAACTAAAAAGAAACAATCTATCAATAATGGAAAGGCCACACTGGGGATTAGTAGCGGCCAAGGAAGAGGTGCTAATGTTTTTTTTAAAAAGTGCGCTCATAGGTATCTGTGAGGATCGGTTCCCTTCAGAAGTAGCTTTAAGAGGTGGGGGAGGGGGCAGGAGAACAGGACTCTTTGAATGACATTCAAGACATTCTTTAGAAACTTGTTCAAAGGATGGAAAATCAAAGATATTTGAAGGAGAAAAATCAACACACAGAAAAGCTGTAAGCCATTACATTCTAGTTTTATAGGGCCATGAAATGAGGTTTCATGATGTTTTAAGAACAACAACCTCGCTGCGTAAAATTGAATAAGTGAATTGGCATTCAATCCATACAGTGTTTTCATCTCATTTTGATATAATAATAGAAACTAGTTCATTATGTCATCGTCCTCTTCTTCAAATCATCCACAGAGAAGGAAATATTTGAAAACTTTCGAATTACTCCTGCATTCTAGCAAAACCATACGTAGACAGGCTAGTTGATTTATGACTTTCCATTAACCTTTACTCTCTAATGGCTTTTACCAAATGACTTATTTACTCGGTCTGTGCTGAGGTAACCTCCTGGCTGGACGGTCTGCAATCCTTATAGCTCAGAGGCTGAGGGACTGAGTTCCCTCACTAAACACATCTCTTGATTTTCTATGTGGGCTGTGCGTTCTCAGACAGAGGAATTAAGAGGCTCGGTTCAGCTTTAAAATGTTCCTCCTTCCCCGCCAATTCTTTTTGGAAAAATGAAAAAAAAAAAAACAAAAACCAAACCAATGACAATTTCTCACACATTGGATAATATACATGAAATAATAATAATATGAAATAATGTTATTTCAAGTCTTGTCTAGCTCCCCGGATCCACTTCACCTTTCTCTTATTTTACTGGCCAACTGCCTTCCTTAGATTACAAAAATAATCTACTGAATGCCACCAAACCCAGCAGGTTTTAAAAAGAAGACCTGAGGGGTGCCTGGGTGGTTCAGAGGGTTAAAGCTTCTGCCTTCGGCTCAGGTCATGATCTCAGGGTCCTGGGATCGAGCCCCGCATCGGGCTCTCCGCTCAGCAGGGAGCCTGCTTCCCCCGTCTCTGCCTGCCTCTCTGCCTACCCTCTCTGCCTACTTGTGATCTCTCTCTCTCTGTGTTAAATAAATATATAAAATCTTAAAAAAAAAAAAAAAGTAGAAGAAAAAAAGAAGACCTGAATGCAGCTGTTAGCTTTCCCACTAAGCACTGGTGTCCCCTCTGACCGCAGTGTGTTAAGATGCACACAGTATCTGGAATTGCAAGAAATTGCAAAAACCATGCTAGTGCTTATATGACCCCCTCGAGCTCTGAGCTCAAGGAGGTGATGCGGTTGAATGCCAAAGGTTGTGGAACATGCTAGTAGGAATTAACGTGTCCCCCTTGAAAACTTTTACACCATTTCTACCAAAAAAAGATTAAATTTTAATTTAATGCCATTTAACTCAGTCATCACTTCTTGGGTTTTACTAGTGACAATAAAATGAAAAGTTGGAGGCTAGTGAAAGCTCTTTGGCTCTTTTGGGGGGAGATTTAATCCCACCCTCCTTTTCTGAACATTGCAGAACCGTCTGGAGCATAAGAACTTGTCTTTCTCTCCTATTTTTATCCCACGAAGTCTGAAGCAGTAGACGGTAGGGAGCTGCTGGGCAGAGGGGGATGGGGTGAATATAGGACAGGGAATCACTCCTGCTCTCAAATTTTGCTAGAGCCCTGGGTACAGGTGATGGGTCACGACAGGCAAGCCACTGTTCCCTCTGTTAAGTCCATGGCAGTGATCACCACCAGGTTCAGGCTGATAGTCCTTGTGCCTGTGTTTCTGGACACCATGACCGACTCTCCAAAATTGACACTAGACCTAAGTCCCAGTTCTTGCACTTTTTCACTCACAGCATTCCTCAAAGCAATAGTACACCAATGATTCCTGAAGACTTCTACACATCACGCCTTCTCTGCGTTTCCTGAGGTGTGTAGGTCCAATTCTTTGTTACGGGTTGCAACTGAGCACATAATTCTTTCTACGCACTTAGAATGTTTATGAAGAAATTAGTCTCCAGTTCCATATAACTTCATCCATTAGTGCATCTCATCGATAGATATATGGATGGCTATTTCTTCCTACATACCATTAGTATGTTGACATATACTGTCAAATGCCGAAATCAGTTGACTTCCAAGCTTCTACCTTAGAGCAGCAGATCATAAATGTGTCATTTCCATAAATGTCATGGAAAACCTCCACACAGTAGCTTGGGTTGGTAGGCACAAAGGTCAACAGAGCAAATAGTTAGAATGCTAGACTTCTAAGAGAAAAAAAACATGGCCCTGAACATTAGTATAGAATATTCTCAAGCTTACTGATATTCACAACCTTTAATCATAGTTCCATGATATTCATAAGTAACAGAGGATGTTGTGAGCATATCTGAAAGCCAGTAATTCTTTTGAACAGACTAACAAGATGGGATTAATATTAAATTGATTTCGCTACCTGGTGATCATATTTATTTCTGGTAGATTATATATTTTAATAGGCAACTTTAAAAGTAAATGTTACTGAAGTTCAACACACTATAACTTTAACAGCAAATACACCACAGAAGAGTTTTTTATCTAAACAATTAATATAACACTGATGGGATCCTCAAAAGGTTTTTGAAGAAGTGCTCATTAATCATCTTTTTGTTCTATATGGTAAATCACATACTCTAAGAATTTTTAAGACTCCAACAAACATTTGCAGCAACTAGACTGGAAAGGAGTCCCATTTTTGTTTTGCTGTTTTAGAAAAATAAGCGGTTTGCCTTGGATTGTTTGTTTTCTTAAATTCCATTCCCCGATTCATTAAATCCTTATGAAAGCCAAAGTTGTTGATGTGGCTGAAACAAACGGCTTTACTGTTAACCAGACTGGGTCTTTCAAGCACCTTATTAGAGCAGTCGATTTTAGTAATTTCAACTATTCAAGTCTTTCTCCCAGAAAAAAATGAAACAAAGTAACACATCTAGAATATCAATGAACATCATCTCGACAGAATTTCTAAGCTTTCCAGAAATGTTGGGTCCTTAAGAATTTAGCAAAATAAAATTTCTAGAACCATAGGTTTTATTAATTACCCCCCCAAAATCTTATGTTTTTGGTTTTTGCTCCTTACATGCAGAAACAGTAGAGTGCTTAAGAGCAAGAGATATTAAAAACATAGGCCTGACTTTGAGTGCTGGCTCCGCCAACCACCAGCTCAGTGGTCTAGAACATTAGGAATCTCTTCTCATTTGTCAGTTTCCTTATTTGTGAAATGGGCATCGTAACAGTATCTACCTCATAAGGCTGTTACTAGAATTAAAGGAAATGATACATCTAAAGGGCTTAAAAAGTATCTGGAACACAATAAATTCCCACTAAATGTTAATTAGTCCAACAGTTTCTATTATTATTATGGCTATTATTGTTTTTTTGTTTTTCAAAACTTCTTCTCTTGGGACACGGGTGTTCTGCCACTCAAATGGAAAAATGCTGATCTTCTTAATTGAAACAAAACAATGTAGGTTTAAATTTAATTGAAATTTAGTAGATAATTCATACTTGCTGCAATTACAGACATCCAGACTTCAAGAAAGCTGTGGTCTTTCGAAAGTTTAAGAACCGATCATTCGGTGAAAGTAAAGATTCATACCCTGTGCAGGATTCATGCACATTTATAGATAGAATTTCCCCTCCCACACATCACTAACTTTACAAATTTCTCAAAGTGATCTTGCTTACTAATAGCACACAATCTAGAACTGATTACATAATGCTTTAAATGTCAAAAACACATTTAGGATGTTTTGTATATTTTTCTTTCCCCAAAGTTCCCCTTTGAGTAGGACTATTTCTTGTCTATCCTTTTTTCTTCTGTTGCGTTTTTACTTGAGCTGGGCAAATTTAAACTTTCAGGAAGTAATTCAGGACACTTGAAAAAAAGAAAAAAAGTTAAGTTTTGTAAGATACTCTCCCCAACACATCACTATCCTCGTAGACGGGTGGTTTAGAGAAGTACAAGGAAATGGCAGAAATAGAAATAACCAAGCATGACTCTTCGAGATCAGGAGTCATGCTGTCTAAGCCTCTGCCCTGTTCCTGGGGTTATGTAATTTGGCCCAAACCGACACAGATTCACGGGGCTGCCTGACTTTCTAGATCTTTTCTGGCCGGCTGAATCACCCACCAGGCTGACAACCGTGTGGCTGAAGGCCGTTTTGGAGTTCTCTATTCTTGAATGTGGGTGTTGCCCTGGGCATACGGCTGTGGAAGACCGACAGCCCAACGTGGGATCCGTATTCCACCACGGAGACTTCTGGTCTGAGTCAGGCCCTCACTGTCACACTCACCTCTCAACACCAGTACCTGTCCCTGGGCCGCCCCCCTGCTCTGTCTCCACACTGTGGCCACCTGCTGTACCCAGGCTTTGAGTCGCTTGCGCCTTCTGGCCCGGCTGCCACCCAGGCTCTGGCTTCCTTAACTAGTTTCAGCATGTGGGCTTTCACAAACACTCCAAACAAGGTGCAAAAAAGAATTAGCAAGAGACAGTCAAATAGTCACATAATAGTCGAATGGGAGAAAAGGCGTATCAATTCATCATCCCGCTCCATTCTCCCCCCTCTCTGGACGCTCAACATTTTTGCACCATTAATCATTCCTTTCATTAAAAAAAGAATCAGGATCCATTTATATCAACCAAGGGTGTGACGGCTGTAGTGAACAACCTTCCAAAGAGAAGCCAGTAGCTTTTATTTTTGCTACTTATCTTTGAAAGGAGTTTTTAAAATATATCGTATTGAAAAATACCAGCAAAGTCGAAACTGCACTCGTGAATAACACTGGTTTCTACCTCTCAGAGAGGGTCCTCATCAGTCAAAAGGGAAAAATAGCAGGCAAATGTCATTTGAGCATTCCGTGAGCATCAAGCTATGGAATTGGGGCGGGGGGGGGGGGTGGTTCCCAGCAGAATGAGGAACGTCCACATCTACCCAACTTAATAAATCAAGGACCTCAAGATACAATGGCAGTAAGGGTTCCCTGGGTGCCATCTGCGCCACTCAACTAAAAACAAAGAAGGGATGCATATTAAATCTCAGTCCCTGACGTGAAAACGGCTGCAGGGTTCACATCTGGTTGGGCATTTCATCTATCACGACTTGAGGGGAGGAAGGCACGTCAGCTATTCCGGGTCAGGTCGATGTGTGTTTTCCCATCCAGGACAGCCGTGCTGCGATAGGAAAGATTGGGGAGCCCCCTTCATACGATGCAACCAGCTTAAATAGCTGCCAGCTTGCCTCCAGGGGTCAAGGGTTCGGGCCTAGGAAGCCAATTCCTGCCGATATGGTGTTTACACCACAGTTCATAGGGCGAGACAAAAATTTCAGGACTATTAAAGAGTTAAATGCAAGTCATGGCATTTTTGTACTCAGGACTAGAAACCTTCACACGATTCCACAGCTCTAAAACGTACCCCAAAAGGGCTGTGGGCGTGCGCGCGTGCGCCCCCACACGTGGGCATGGGTGTGTCTGTGTGCGCACGTGCGCATGCGTACATGCAACTAAGGGATTTTTTTTTTTTTTTTTTAAAGGACCCCTGGCTAGAATTATGCCAAAAGTCTGATAAAATCCAAAGGAGGGTTGCTGATAAGGGGTTGGAAGTCTTTAGGGAGAGAGGCTGGTGAAGTGACAGAAAGCCAGGCCCTAGATTGCAGCTGCCTGAATCAATGCTGCCCCCTAGAGAATGAAGTTCTTCATTTGCGCTCGTCAGTCAAGGCTGCTGTGTGTGCAGTGAAGCCCAGGGAAGGGGTCCGAAGTTCTGGGCCCTGCTGCAATGCCCTAGAGCTCCAGAGGGCCTTGCTCCTGCTCCCTCTGGCACATGTCCTGTGTATCTGACTGCTCAACTATTTTCCTAAAATTCATAATCCTTTCCCAAACCTTAAAATGTTTATTATATAAAAGCCGGGAAAGAAATTTTCAAAAATCACTAGGAATCCCTCCACCCAGAGATAACGGCTAATGACCACGAACACTTTGAGATATTTCTATTTAATTTTATTCCTGTGCCTACAGAGTTTTTCTAATAAAATTAGCATCATGTTTTAATACTACTTGTTATGCTTTCCTCCCGCGTCCCGTCATATTTTGAGAAGTCGTCTGTTATTAAATGTTCTTAAAGGCATGACTTTAATAGTTTAATATGTGATAGCCTTCATTTGATTGCGCCCAAATGCATTTAATCATTCTCCTACCTTTTTAAAGTCCATTTTTGATTTGCAATTGTAAACGCTACTGTGAAGAAGGTCCTTATAATAGTTTGTATGCACCTGTCTACTTTCCTTTTCCTAGAATGAGAATGACTGGATCAAAGGCTGTGAACATTTTTCCCTCAAGAAATTGGGGAACGACAGATTTAATAAACACATCCATTTAAAGTACGAAATGTAGTGAGTTTTAACAGCTATCTATACATACAAAACCACTGCCCCAGTCAAGATCCAGGAATTTCTACCAGTCCACTGGCTATGACATTTGGAAGGCTCTTCATATCATTATATGCATTACTCTTTACCCTAGGTTATACCAGTTTGCTTCCCTAATGGGGAATCTCCTGAAAGGCCATTTTTCTTCACTCTCCCCATCACCAGGAACTCTCCTATTGCTTAGTGTTCATCCATTTTACAGACAATAATAATTTACTAGAAAATAAGTTCTCATTGTAATGTGCATTTTCTAGATTACTAATGAGTGTGGGCTTATTTGTAAATATATTTAGTATTGAGTATTTGCATTTCTATCCCTCTATTTTTTTCTGTTGCTGTTTCTCTTATGGGTTTACAAAATTTTTTTTATATATTAATGATAAAATATCAACCATACATCTTACATTGTCACAGATATTTTTGTCCACTTACGTATGTTTTAAATGCACTTATTTTGAAGTTTTAGTTAAGAATAGATATTCTGTATTCTTTTTGTATGTGTACTGTAGTCCTTTCTTTTCCATGATTTCACTTTCTATGGTTTCAGTTACTCGGGTTAACCAGGTCCAGAAGCAGATGATCCTCCTGACATACAGTCAGAAGGTCAACAGCAGCTTAATGCTGCCTCAAAATGCTTATCCCATTCCCTCACTCCATCTCATCATGTAAGCATCTTATTAGCTCATATCATCATCAGAAGAAGGGTGAGTGCTGTACAGTAAGATGTGAGAAAGAGACCACATTCATGTAACTTTTATTACAGCATACTGATATATTGGTTCTATTATTAGTTCCTATTATTAACCTCTTTTGTGCTTAATTGATAAATTAATCTTTGTCATAGGTACATAGATATAAGGAAAAAAACATATTACATAGGGAGTTTGGTATTATCCATGATTTTAGGCATCCATGGGGAGGGGGGTCTTAGAATGTATCCCCATGGATAAAGTTGGTGGGGGGAGGGTTCTGTGTGTATATGTGTTTTATTGCTCTTACACTCAGTAAGTTCTTAGCAAAACCATCAATGCAAAAATTGGCACCTATATTTTCTTCTATTTCTTTGTTTTCACTAATTAAAAAAAAAACTCTTCAGACCATCCAGGAATTTATTTAGGCCTGTGGTATTACAAGAGATTCTTTTTTTCCCTAAACATTTAACCAACTACTTCACACCTTTATTTACTCTTTCTTCATAATGACCTTTAGCACACAGCACATCACTCTTTACATGAGCACCGCATTCTGTTCCATTGACTTGCCTCTCTGAGCTTATGTTTTTACATCATTATATTAAAACCAAGAACTTTCTCATTTTTTGGAATCCTGTAGGGCAAACCTCTTCTCATTTCTTTAAAAAAAAACACCACAGGCCATCTCACGAGTTTATTTTTCCAGATGAGCTGGAGAATCCCTTTAAGTTAAGTTGACGTTTTCTTTAAATTATAAGCTAACTTGAGAAAAATGGCACTTTTACAATATTCCACCTTGTTATGCACGAACATGTTCTGCCCTCTAGCTTTGCATCTCTGTGCTGGTGGATGTTCCCTAAATCAAGTTTGTGCCCACAGTTGAAGAAGAAATTCTGGAGTCTCTCCAGGGCTGGAACTACTGATGAAAAATCCTGAGCTCAATTAGAGCACGCTCCACAAAAATGGCCTAGGGGTAGACAGCACAAAAGATCTGATTTCAGAAAGCCAGAGGATTCTTACATTTTGAAATGTTCCATTAAATGGTTATTAAAATGTGTTTCCGTGACTTTCACTAATGAACCTTTGTGTTAAAAATCCGAGTTCTAGCACATCAAAGAGATTTGTGCTTTGATCACGGCATTGTTGTATACATACTCTCTCTTTTTTTTTTTTTTAAGATTTTATTTGTTTATTTATTTATTTAGAGAGCAGGGGAAAGGACAGAAGGAGAGGGAGAGAGAGAGTCTCAAAGCAGACTCCGTCCGCACTGAGTGTGGAGTCCCTTATAGGGCTCAATCCCAGGACCCTGAGATCATGACCTGAGCTGAAATCAAAAGTCGGATGCTCAACCACCAAGCCACCCAGGTACCCCCATACTATAACTCTTTTTTTCTTTAAAGATTTTATTTATTTATTTGACAGAGAGGAGAGAGATCACAAGTAGGCAGAGAGGCAGGCAGAGAGAGAGAGGGAAGCAGGCTCCCCGCTGAGCAGAAAGCCCAATGCGGGGCTCGATCCCAGGACCCTGAGATCATGACCTGAGCTGAAGGCAGAGGCTTTAACCCACTGAGTCACCCAGGCGCCCCTCTAACTCTTCTTAAAGACTCAATGTTTATGTGGCATTAGCAACTACTAGTAATACTAATACTACGATTAAGTATGAGCACCATTTTTTTTTTTTTTCCATTAGCTTACTCACTCTACTTCACCAATATGTGGAAACAACGCCTGGCTTCAATTTGCATCTGAGATGGGGTGTGTATGTATTTTTACTCTTGGTTTCTATTAAAAATAAACTAGGAGAGCAAAGTGGGAGTGTGCCACGGGATGTGGTCAGTCAACTTCATGCGACCTCAGCATTTGCATTAGAAAACAACTCTAACTCTGGACTTCCAAGGTGATTTTCAAAATAACACAGAGGGAGAAGAAATTCTCCTTCACTCCAAACAGAGACACTTCCAAGAAGTCAGGCTGCCCAGATCAGGAGGTACTAAATGGGCAATTCCCCTACCACAAAGAAAGCTGAAGCCAGCCAAGGCCTCATGCCACACACCACTTTGAATCCTGCCGGAGAATACTGGAAGTCGGCACTAGGATACACAGACTTTGGAACAGTTGTTTGGTGTTTCCTTTGAAAGTCAGAGACCAGACTAGCATGAGCACGGGCTGCAAATCCTGCCATTCGGGTCACCAAAAATGAGGACTCAGAGGAAATGACAGAAAAGTGCCTTGGAAACTGTGTGCACATGAGTACATAATCTCCATGAATCCTGCGAACAGCTCCATGAGGTTCTCATCCTCTTTCAGACAAGGAAACAGAAGCTCAGAGAGGTTAAGAAACTTGGCTGGGATCAAACAGCTGCTATAAATTGGAGCTGATTTCAGAACCAAGTCTATTGGCTCCAAAGCCCATGACCATAACCTGTGGCCTGAGACTGCTTTCTCATCTCAGGAAAAGAGAAGAAAACCTTGCTAATAGGAGAGGCATTTGTGAAGAGCTTTTGGCTCCTACAAGACCATCAAGGACGAGGTGGAGTAAACCAGGCCCCACGAGTCTCAGCTAACCCTTCAGCCTGCTAAAAGGACCTGGGCCCCCCGGGCCCCAGCCAGTAGACCGACTGAGGGACCAACCTGGAACACCAGCTGTGTGTGGCCTGGACAATCCCAACTGAAAGAAGTCTCCAAGCCTACTCTTACTAACTTCCAGGAGAGGGTGACTGCTGCTCATTGTGGGTATCATCCACCAGGTAAACCTATAGGCCACATAAATCGGGCTGTAATGATACTCCAGGCCAACACGCATTCTAAGTTACATTAGAGCTTTCTATGGATTTAAGAGTAAGCTCTTTTCCAATTCTCTGTTGACTATTTCTTGACCATGGCCTGCAGGAAACAATGGTAATTGAAAGCTACATGGCTGACACCCAGCATTGGGCCTCTGCGCTCTCTGCTGAGCTGGCTGGGAGGATTTCCATGATGCTCCCAAGCAGACTCGCGGGGGAGTGGTTCTTTTCAGTGATAATGGAAAGGACTTCAGACTTTCAAGCTTGAGTGACTGGCAAAATGGTGGAGCTATAAAGTCACCTACTTCCTTTTAAGTAAATTAGGAAGTGAAATCCCACAAAGGAAATTTTTTTGAAAAGAGAGAACCGGGAATCACCTTGTTTCTGAAGACCCCACTATCTTTTCTCAGAGACTGTGGTCAACTTTAAGCTCTGTCTTTCACTCCTGGGAGAGAGCTGCTCAATGTCTGAGGGGCGCCACTGCACTGGAATCATCTGGGGCTTCCCATGCCCCCCCCCACTGTCCAGACAGTCAGCATGTCCAACCGTGCCCCTGGGGACAGTCACACACACCAAGAAGGACTTCCTGGTGAATGCTTCCTGCGTCTAGCAGGGCTAATCACACAGCAGGTGCTCAAAAACGTTGGCTAAGCTACATT
Source organism: Procyon lotor (assembly GCA_028646535.1). Taxonomy (NCBI): domain Eukaryota; kingdom Metazoa; phylum Chordata; class Mammalia; order Carnivora; family Procyonidae; genus Procyon; species Procyon lotor. Next base: position 13,240,908 of record CM053608.1, read on the forward strand.
GAGTGTGTGGACAAAATAAATCTCTTACCCCCATTTCTCTATAGTACTGTGTCTTTAGTAAACTGCGAACTTTATGAAAAAATGAAGGGAAACTTACAGAAAACTAAGGAGCGTAGGATCACCCCTCCAAAGAAACGAGTTTCATTAAAAAAGATGGATTTCAAATACATAGGTTTCTGAGCCCCAAAGAGCAAATGACATCTCTTAACAGCCAGAAAAGCCTGTCCCCACATCCACACTTAACTTAAAGACTCTGCCCTGGGATTCAGCCTCAGAACTCTGAACTCTCTCTGAATCAGAAAACAGTACCAGATTACTTCCATTCCTAATAAAGAATGGTGCTTATCAGCTTACAGAATCCAACACAACGTTGATGAGAGTGATTATTTCAGCAATGCGTGCTCACCACGGGGAACATCTTTCTTTCCATTTTGTAAAACAAAACAAAACAAAACCCTAAGCCTTTGATGCTGGCATGTTGGCCTCTTTCATTTGGGTGGATTCCGTTTCACAAGTGTTTCCTGCCCCACATTAATCTGATCTCCAAAGCACGTGTTACTGGAAGATGTTTTGGTTGTTTGTGCCCAAAATGTTAGACTATTGAGGACATTATAAAGCAAACTTGAAAATGACTTGGATCTTTTTTCGGAGCTCTCCAGATGCCTTACCGCCTTTCAACAAGGCCCAGCATTCTTGTCTCTGGCGGTATTAAGCTGGAGCCACAGGCATGTGGTAGACGCCATTGCACCAATAAATCCCATGGCTGAACGAGACATGGATGGCATCCGTCATGCTTAATACCAAGTTCCACCTCTGCAGGGAGAAGTCTAAACACTCCCACTCACTCTCATCACCTTCGGCAAGCAAAATGTGAAAACGTAGGAAACTACCAACACAAATCGTTATTTAAACACTGTTTCCTCACTGATAGGAAGGAAAAAGGGAGCGAGAGAAGGGGAAATTATAACCACAACACCACAATTGAGGCCACAAATAAGCTACCGTATGTCAACAGAAGCCAGATACTGACAACAGAGTTGTTTTTTTTTTTTTAAATGAAAAAAAAATTGGCATTTCAGAAGAGTTTGTTAATACTTCTTAAGGGCTAGGAACTTGTAGAAATCGCGGCCTGAACAGAGGGAACTGTTTAGCAGAACCCTCGTGAAATTGATTTAAGTTTTACGAGGAATACAGTTTTGGACTCTGGACCATTAAAACCAACTATTTGGCCAAAAATGTATTTGGGATTTAACATTTTCTTTTAGAAAAACATCTTAAGAGTGACGTACTCTAGTCACTTAAAGGCTGTGAAACTCTTATTTTAACAATATGATGGGGCCCACTCTCAACCAAAGCAAAGTTAATAATCATATGGTCTAAGATCAAGACTAATAACACATGTGGTCTGGTATCTACTTATGGACACTCTGGGAGTTGTGTGGTCTTTCTTGATGGCCATGGGGGCTGATTCTGGGTTGGTGAAAGTAAGCTAATCTTCCATGGCCAATGCCAGGAACCAACTCACATGCCCTATTATACTTAGGCAAACCATATCCTATGCTATAATGTGGAAATCTAGAAGTTTGGCAGAGCCAAAAATCACCCTGAACAAACATAAGACTTCATCACCACTTGGAGCATCAGCTCTATATTCTGGCTCTAAAGAAGATGGCCTCCCTCAGTCCACCCTTAGTCAGTTCTTCTGACTGACAGCCAGCCCCATAGTCCTCTGGGTCGATCGATCACCATCAGAGCAGGCCTGTCTGTGTCAAGGCTCACACCCAGGGAGCCAACTCTGCAGTGGTGGGGTTCAGAGTCCAGCTGGACAGGCATGTTGTCAATGGATAGGCTCTCCCAGAGACCAGTCATCAGAAGGGAGGGTTTTAGGAGACAGTGAGCTAGTCTCAGGAGGACCCCATTAGACCACAGGTCTATGTAGTGCTTATGCCTGGGTCCAAATCCTGGTGCTATATGACCTAAGGCAGGCTACTGGGATAAAGAGTATATCACCATACCTCAAGGCAGCCAAGATTTCACCCTATGTCTTCGTTGCTATTGTCATAAGTGTCAAGGATGCAAAATAATAAACTACCTTAATGAGCAAGTTCACATGAGAAGTTCACATCACCTCCCTATATTTCTGGTGCATCAAAATTATTCATAAAGCAGCGTATTTTCTCCTAAAATATTCTTTAAAATCATTTTTAGTACACATACAATAAAAAGTGTCCCAAATGATTCTTTTTCTAGGGAATTTCTTTAAAAAATAGTGATGTGTCATACATACCTCTTTAAGCTTTACTCAGCAGTAAAATGGAAATAGTAAAAGTACCTATGTCATTGAGAATTAAATTAGGAAGTCCACATAAAATTCTTACAAAATCAACCAAATTTTAGTAGATACTCACAATGTGTAAAGCACTGTTCTAGATGTTACTGTTATTATTATTATTAGAAATTTCTCTGGACAGGATAAATTGTGTCACTGTCAGCTCTGAATACCTTCATACTTCTAAAATTATCTATCAGCTCTCTGAAAGAGTGGGCCACACGACAGCCTAGTCTGGGGAGAGGGGAGCTCAGATGCCAAGTGCTATTAGCGTGGGGTAGGCAGCTTAGGATGTGGGAAGGGCATATAGGAATACTGCAAGTCTGGAGACAGGCACAAAATGGGAGAAACCTAATTAGAAAGATGGATTGAAGGATGCAGATGAGAGACTTCATTTACTCACAATAAGAATGGTTCATTCTAGTCATGGGCAAAGCATGATGGATAAAGAGACTTGGGTCTCTAGTTGTGGGGCAAGGGGAAACAAACAATGAACAGGCATCCAAACAATGGCACGTGGGTCTCACAGTGACGAGAGACCATTGTCAGTAATCTCCCCATCATCGTGGAAAGAGTCCTCATGACCAAACTGCTAGCACAGTGGGAGGGAGCTCCCTGGGAAGAGGGGAGACACTCCCCAGAAGAGCAAGGAATGTGGACTAGGGGACACAAGGCAGGAACACCCTTGGCTATGAACCTTAGAATGCCAGTTAGAGTTTGTAAACCAAATTATCCAGATTTATGCACCTATCTCTGTGCCTCTCCCCCTGCTCTCCTGCAAGACAATCGAGATCTAGCTCACTGGGCTGAAGGTCTAAGAGGAAACTTCCTTCACACACAACTGAACCAGTTTGAGGGGAGCCTTCCTGGAGGAGAGCACAGAAGCCAGCATTGGGTGGCCAGGAGTCCCTGAGGGAGGGAGGCACTCAGCCACAGACACAAGTGCCACGACTATGAACTGGGTTAACTTCAATAAGGGGCTCACATGCTGTGGTATCAGTGTTTACTAAGTAAGTGACCCAGTTGCCTCTCCCTGTCACGAAATTTCCTTCCTGGGAATGATGGGCTTTCCTTATGTTTGACTACTTTTGTACAACTGATAGCCACTCAGGCTCTTATGGGAATATCAGACTATCTTAGGTTGAGGAGAAGCATTGCGCATCATTCATTCATGGAGCCAAAACATGTCTCCACTGAAGCCTATGAGTAAGAGAGCTGAGATAGGGAATGCAGATCATGTAAACAGATTCTGATAAGAGGAGGTCTTGGGAGTCTTCACTAGGATGCTTCTGAGCCCTTAGGAAAGCCACGTCCTGGAACTGAGTTCATTAGCTTCTAGAGGAATGGTGCGCCCTCCTAATAGGGACATGTGCCAGAGAAAAGCCAGAACCAAAGGCCCTTTTTGTACTGAACTACATAAAAAAGAAGATTTTACTTTTACAACGTTTATCTGCTAGTACCTGGAGATAACTTTTCAGGAAAAAGTACAAGTATACATGAGTTCAAAATAATGCAAACAAAGAATTGCGCAGATGAGAATTAAAAATCCATGATGAAATTGTGATATATGAATGGAACAAAAGTAGGGTTCAATAATTTCTTTAAAAAGTCACTTGAATATGTTATAGCTAAGGTTTGAGTAACTTGAGTTGGAAAGGTGGAAGGCTACATGAAAAAGAGAACAGGGTCAAAGTTTTTCTCATGCCCTCACTGGCCTTCGGGATTTGGGGATTGGAGGGAGAGGACATCTGGTCACCCAGGTAGGCACTTCTAGGCGTTTGCCCCAGAAACGCTCGGTGAGTAACTGGGCTTTATACATGGTCTTCCCCAAACTCTGCCAGGCAGGAGGGATCTGAAAGGAGGGAAGGATAGGAGAAAGAGAGCCAGGCAGACATGTGCTAAAAAGCATTCTAGGGGTGCCTGCCTGGCTCAGTTGGAAGAGCACACGACTCTTCATCTCGGGGTTGTGAGTTTGAGTCCCATGTTGGGTGTAGAGATGACTTAAATAAACTTTAGAAAAGAAAAGCATTCTGAAGTGTTCTACAGCTGGTGTCATGGGGCATTAGGAAGGTAGCCATCATGGTCTCTGCCTCCAAGCGGCCCGCGCAGAGCTAGTGGCAGAAAGGATGACACCTCTATTTCATGTAAAGCACTGAAGATGTGTGCCCAAAGGAGCCACAGTGACCGCTTCTTCTTGCTTCATCACTCCTTAACCGTCGCTCCTTCCCACTACCCTCTTTTTTTCCAAGCAGGAAAGCAGAGGTCACGAAGTGTGGTGGGAAGCACACAAAATATGGAGCCAGGCGGGCTCTGCCTCTTGCCAACCATGGGCCTCACATATGGTCCTTCGACTGTCTGCATGTCCCTTCTCTTCTAGCTTTAATCCCTAGCTTGTCATTCCCTCTGACAATAGCAGTGTGCACAGAGAACACACAGCATTGTGCCTGCGTGTGGCCAGGCTGTACTAACTGTGCCCCATCCCAATCCGTGTTTATTATTGGAAATGTAGACCTGTTCCACGAGTGTGTTCATAGTAGCACGTGTGTGTGTGTGTGTGTGTGTGTGTGTACTATGAACACATATAAATATCGTATCATATAAATATAATATTGTGTCTGATTTTTCATTGTTTTTCTACTTTTCATTAACAATTCTTCCAAATAAAATTCCAACCGCCTCATGATATTTCACTAAAGTGTTGCAAAGTCACTTATTCAACTTGCCCCCAAATGTTAGATATTTCTTTTTTCTCCAGTTTCTTCATCCAACCGAGAGAGACAATCTGGGGTGGAGGATGGTGTTCACATTTGTTCAAATCCAGGCTCTGCCATCTGTTAGCTGCTTTGAACATGGGCAGAGCTTATTATCACCCAGTCTCCAGACCTTCATCTGGAAATGGGGATGGGGATTCGTACCTAGTTTTCTAGGGTTGCCATACTATTACCATAAACTGGATGGCTTCAGACAACAGAAATGTCTTCTCTCACAGTTTGGGAGGATAGAAGTCCAAGAGCAAAGGGTCACATGCTCCCTCTGAAGACTCCAAGGGAAGCCTCCTTCCTGCTCTTTCTAGTCTCCGACCGTCCCTGCTGACAATTCTTGGTGGTCCTTGGCTGTGTCAGTCAAGCTGCCATCCCTGCCTCTATCCTCATGTGGCCTTCCTTTAGGGGTCTGGATCTCTCTTTCCCTATAAGAAGACCGTTGGATTTAGGGCCCTCTCTAATCCAGTAGGATCATGTGATGGTATCTGTAAAGACCCCATTTCCAAATAAAGGCGCCTGTACAGATTCTGGGTCAGGACTTTAGCATATCTTGTTGAGGGACCTAAATTCAACCCAAAACACTAGTTGGTAGATTTGAGAGGGAAAGGCAAGCCAACATAAATCCAAGGTACTGTGCTGACTGTGAAAGTGTTATCCTAAGGTGTATCGCCACTTTTAAAGGTTTTAAGGTCAAAAAGGCACAAGCTTTAGGAAGGCATATTTTCAATATATCACACCTCTCGGAGTTTGGGTGTTGGGTCACTGCTATGGGGCAGCAGTCGAAGCTTTGAAGCCAAGAAGGCAAAACCCCATGGAAGAATCATGGCACTTCATAAGCCTCCGACGCCCTAGGTGGGGTCTTGTTGACTGGATGGCCTTCCAACTGGCAGCCCAAGCCGGAAGGAGAATTGGCAGCAGGGTTTCTCCAACAATCTCTGATGTAGTCCCCCAGAATTGATTTTGAATCGATGCTTTTAGCAACGATCGTTAAGAGTGAGTTTTTAGAAAAGGGATCACAGCCATGCCATTGAGCATCTGAGTTTCTAAAGGCTTACTCTCAGTACCTGCCCTTATCTCATTAGGAACTGGAAGCAAGCAGCTTGAGGACTGGCCCTGGTCCTCCACCTACACTCTGAGAAACAGCGGTTGGCCACAGCCAAGGCCACCGCAGAGCCAGGGGCCCCACTGGAGCCTGGTCCCGCTCCCAGGCCTCTGAGGAGAGCAGTTAACCGATTCCCAGCCGCCAGCCCCCTTCCGGGGGGCATGCCTGGCTGGGGAAAACAAACACACCTCCCACACCTGAGTCCCAGCATTTTCTTTGAGTTTGTTTTCCCACTGACTGACTTTCCTTTCAGTCTGGGCTTTCAAAACAGCCTTCTGAGTGAATGCAGGCGAACCCAGCAGTCCCACGCCACAGCTCATATGGAATGCATTTAGAGAGGGGGAAAAACTCGAACGGAGTGGTTATACAATTCTGAACTGGCTTGGACATGGCGTGGCTGGAATTTCAGAGCTGGCTTTTGTTTGCCTTCGTCATGAAACATTTGTTATATGAGCTGCGGCTACCGCTACCAAAGCAGCTGCTGCCGAGAATGGTTGTTTTTCTTCAGGCTGTTAGCTGACTGACAGTGTTCACCAACTGAGGGCCTCCCCTTTCCTGCTCCAATGCCTTTGCCTCCCTCCTTGCATAAGCCATAGGAGACATAGCACCCCCCCCCCCCATAGTGACACATGACAGCCCACGAAACAGAGACACTTGTTTCCGCCTGGTTTCATGGAACGCGATCTTTGGGTGGTCATGCACTCTCCCCCTGATGAGGAGACTGGTTTTTTTGTTTTTTTTTTTTTAAATCAGTTCTTAGAACTTACTTTCTCTCTCATCAAGGAGATCTCCAATATGGCCTTGATTTGTCTTTGAGGGAATTTTCAAGAACAGTAGTTTGGAGCTTCATCGTAGCAACATTGTTCAACAAAAACCCAACAGAGTTTAATTAATAAATTACCACAAAGGGGTCTTGTTTTTGTTAGTTTTGCTTTAGAAATCCCACCAGGACTATAATCCTAAGATACAGATGCTGAAGGCAGCGCGATGGTCCAACTCCCATGGTGGCTACACTGACAGCATGAGAAAGAAATGGGTGTAATGTACCTCAGGAAGGGCCGTAAACATCAAACCCATAACAGGATCTTAAAGTTCACGTGGCTAGAACAGTCTCAGCAATGGCAGTAGACTAATTATAGGCCTTCAACTCCTCTCCTTTGAAAATCAAGAATGGCAGTTTTATAAAAGAATGCAAGATCACAAGGAGCTCTGGAGAAGGATATCAGTAGAAAATGGACCTCAACCACTTGATGGAAGATGAAAGTAGATGGAGGAGGACACTTCACATGGCAGAGCGTGGGACACACATCTGAAGTGTTGCAGTGGAGACACTCGTCAGGAGCATGAGCTTTCCCCACTCTGTCCTTGAGAGGCAGCGTCCCAGATGGGGCGACCCAGGTGGGGAAGCTGGAGATGAGGTGGGCAGTGTGGATATGAAGCAGTGGGGCCTCAGATTTGTAGTCAGATATCTTGCAGTAATTCTCGCTCATTCTCTAGGGGGAATTCCCCATCGCCCAGAGAATCTTGGGATTTGTCTCCAAAGAGTTTGGGCAGAAGCTACAGACTCATTTGTTAACCCAGAGGAGTGAAGGGAGCAGCACGGGCTAATATAAAAACAATCAGGTGGACGCTGCATTGAGTGTAGACCTTCTGCTCCTGTTCCCACATCAGCCACCAGATATTTACCTAATTCTCTTACCCCACTTCACCTCCCATCCCCCACACAGGTGTTCGGAGAATTCTTCAGTGGGAGAACTGAACAAACTCCAGAGAAAAAGGACCTACAATTACCAACAAATGTTTCCCCAGCAAACCTCAATGACTATTTGATCACCCCATGCAGAGTCCATTCGTTGATAAGCCTCCCTCATTATGCAACACTTTCGATGAGCTCTTTAGTGCTTCACCCTTAAATATAAATTCTGACAAAGATTACAAGAAAGCCTTCAGAACGAAAAAGAGAGACCCAACCAACCAAAACAGTAAGAATGAACCTGGTGCAACAGAAACAATGCAGAATAGGTGAAAACATTAAAAAAAAAATTTCCATAATTTTCAGTGATTTAAGGTGACATTGTATCCAATAAATGAGAACAAGATATTATATAAGAAGAAAAAAGATTAAAGAAGAGTTCTTGGAAAATAGAAAATTCAGTAGAATGAATGAAATACAAAATGAGGAACTCTTCCATAGGGAAAAAAATAGAAGAGATGAAGATTCAGAGAGGGGAAAATAATAAAGCATATAGAAAAAAATGAATCTGGGGACTCAAATATCTGACCAAGAGCATTCCATAAAAGAAACAAAGAAAACGGTAGCAATAAAATCATATAAGAAAAAAAAAAACAAGAAAAATTCCCAGAAATGAAAGATATGAGTTTTAAGCTTTGTTCTAGATATGTCTCCAGAGGCAAGGGAAACAAAAGCAAAAATAAACTATTGGGACTATATCACAATAAAAAGCTTCTGCACAGAGAAAGAAACAATCAACAAAACTAAAAGGAAGCCTACAGAATGGGAGAAGATATTTACAAATGACATATCTGATAAAGAGTGAGTCCCCAAAACATACAAAGAACTTCTACAACTCAACACTCCACAAACAAATAATCTAATTAAAAATGGGCAGATGACATGAACAGACATTTCTTCAAAGAAGACATACAAATGGCCAACAGATACATGAAAAAATGCTCAATATCACTCATCATCAGGAAAATACAAGTCATAACTACCATGAGATCCACTTCACACTTGTCAGAATGGCTAAAATGATACAAGAAACAAAAGGTGTTGGTGAGGATGTGGAGAAAAAGGAATACTCATGCACTGCTGGTGGGAATGCAAATTGGTGCAACCACTGTGGAAGATAGTATGCAGGTTCCTCAGAACGTTAAAAATAGAGCTACCCTACAATCCAGGAATCACACTACTTGGTATTTGCCCAAAGAATACAAAAACACGAATTCAAAGGTATACATGCACCCCTATGTTTATTGCATCATTATTTATAATAGCCAAATTATGAAAGCAGCCCAAGTGCCCATTGATTGATGAACGGATAAAGGAGATATTATAATTCAGCCATAAAAAAGAACAAAATCTTTGGGCACCTCGGTGCTCAGTTGGTTAAGTGTCTGACATTTGGTTTCGGCTTAAGTCATGATCTTAGGGTCATGAGATCAAACCCCACATCCAGCTATGCACTCAGTGTGGAGTCTGCTTGAGATTCTATTTCTCCTTCTCTCTCTGTCCCTCATGTGTGCGTGCTTTCTCTCTATCTCAAATAAACAAATAAATCAAGTCCTTAAAAAAAGAGAGAATGAAATCTTGCCATTTGCAATGACATGGATAGAACTAGAGCATATAATGCTAAGCAAAATAAGTCAGAGAAAGACCAATACCATGCGATTTCACTCATATGTGTTATTTAAGAAACAAATGAGCAAAAGGAATAAAAGAGAAAGACAGATAAATCAAGAAACAGACTCTTAATTATAGAGAACAAATTGATGGTTACCAGAGGGCAGAGGCGGGGGATGGGTTAAATAGATGATGGAGATTAAGAACCGCACTTGTAATGAGTTCCGGGTGATGTATAAAATTGTTGAATCACTATATTGTACACCTGAACCTAATAAAACACTATATGCTTAAAAAATTGAAAAAAGAAACCACACACACACACAAATATATAAAACCTGTGTGTGTGTGTGTGTGTGTGTGTGTGTTTATAAAGCTTGAGTACTCAGCAAACTGAGGCATGTTGTTGTAAAATTTCATAAGAGGAATACTTTCTCTGGGAAGATCCCAGAGAAAGAGACAAAGTCTGAGAAAGTCATAAAGAAAGAAGTGAAAACAGATGAATGGATAAAGAAGATGTGGTCCATATATAGAATGGAATATTACTCAGCCATCAGAAAGGATGAATACCCACCATTTGCTTCGACATGGATGGAACTGGAGAAGATTATGCTAAGTGAAATGAGTCAAGCAGAGAAAGACAATTATATGGTTTCACTTACATGTGGAACATAAGGACTAGCATGGAGGTAATTAGGAGAAGGAAGGGGAAAATGAAGGTTAGCAGAATCAGAGGGGGGAGACAAAACCATGAGAGACTATGGACTCTGGGAAACAAACTGAGGATTTTAGTGGGAAGGGGGGCTGGGGGATGGGTTAGTCCAGTAATGGGTATTAAGGAGGGCACGTATTGCATGGAGCACTGGGTGTTATATGCAAACAATGATTCATGGAACACTACATCAAAAACTAATGATGTATTGTATGGTGACTAACATAACAACAACAAAAAAAAAGAAGTGAAAAATGGAATTCATGTATGAAGAAATCCATATCTACCCCAACTGGCAATCAAGTGAGATAAAATACTAACCTCTTCAGACATCCAAGGACTCCCACACACCTATTATCAGGAAGAACTTGGGAATATCTTGAAGTAAAATAAATGATTAAGTCAAGAAATAGGATCTTTGGTATTCAAGAGACCAGGAATCCAACAGAGAAATGGGTTAAAGGGAAGTTCCAGGGAGCTTCTGAGTAATCAGTCCAGATTGAAGCAAGAAGTTAGAGAGCTCTGGGTAGGAAGAAGGGAAAGGGTCCTGGGCAGGGGGAAGGTAGAGGTGGCAAATGGAACTAATGTTCTTACCTGACAATAATATTGAAAATATCACAAATAGTATTGATACAATGGCTATAACAGCAAATATGAAAACTTTGATAGGTAGAAATAAATCTAAACAAATTAAAAAAAAACTGAGGCAATAATTAACTCCAGGAAAAACAATAAATTGAGCAAGAAATGAAATATAACCATGGTGTATGACTTGGATCAGCCACAGATAAAATGTACATAGTCACAGTAATGTAAACAGGACTACAAATCTAAAATGTGGATATAACCATATTAGGAGGATGGGGGACAGAGGAGGTAGAGGTGAGGGTGGTGGAATAAGAAAACTACATAATGCCTCGAAGAAATCAATCAAGAAATAGCAGCCTGTGCAGACTAGTTACAAGTAGTGTGGTGGTAATCAGAAGAAACAGCTAACTGTGCTCAGAGCATCTGCTTCTGGAAAAATCAAAGTATAATGGGGAGGTTTGGAATAGGAAGCTGCTGTTTTTCATTGCACATCTATTTTGTACTATTGGATTTTTAATTGTATACACATATCCCTTTAATAAATATAGTTGAAAAACAGGGAAGTAAAATTCTAGGAACACATGTTTTGAACCGGGAGCTAAGACTTTCCAGAATATCTGAAACTTCCACTTGACACGCAAAATTTTCCTATTTTTATCAGTGAGGAATTATGCTTGATTTCTCCCTGGCTTTGTGGACAATAAAACAAATGTGCTTAATATAACCCTCAAGGAATCACAAAAAGCAGCAATGTTCTGCAAACAGGTATGTTTGGATTTTTCTTGCTGCATTCTTTCATAGTTCAACACTATTTGTAAGATGCGAAAAGCTAGAGCATTCTAGGTTGATAAAAATGTGTGAAGTGTTAAAAAGAATATAGACCAGGAGATGGTGTTTTTCTCTGACAAAGACTTAGCTGAACAAAAATAGAAACTTCCATTGTAAAATGTTGAGTCATGCAAAATGGGTAAGGATTGTACTTCGCCCCAGCTGGGGGTACATTTTATAAGCAAAGAATGTCAGAGAGGCTAGGCCATGAGCCAAGGGTACAAAGACAGTTCTGAAGTTCTCTGTCTGGGCCTTCTGTGCATCACCACATGAATCCGTGGCGTGGGCAGGCGGCTCGGCAGTTTGGGCATGGAAGATCAGTAAGATCACAGGGTCTTTTATGAAGATCAACTATCACCCCTGGAGGTCAGGTCTTTCTTTAATCTTCTTTGCTCAGGCTGTCACAGCATTTCAGCTTTGTGGGATTTTATCAGGAAAGTCCAAAAAATTGAAATGTGTGGTGACTAATCCCCCCCCCCCACACCCTTAGTAATGCTCTTACTCAATGCAAAGCATATTCCTGTCAGCTCAACTGAAAACTGCTCAAAGTAGATGTGATTAAATTCCGAAGTAGAAGTAGTTCACCTCTAAACACAGAAGAATGCTGGTACCTTCACCACACACCCAGATATTGCTAGCCAGCTTTTCGTTTGGGGAAATGAATCATGAGAGAGAAAACTGCACACCCCCATGCCTGACCACACTGTGGGGGGCATCCGGGGTTCTCCAGATGATGAGGCTGGGACTTGGAGGAGATCGACTTCTCAGGCTGTGTGGTGTGGGAGGCAGGGGCTGGGGGAGATGGTTCTAGAAGGACGGTCCCAGGGACTTCCAGTCAGGGAGGCCATGAAGACCAGAGGCAGTGTTGGGGGCACAGCCAGCTTAGACCCAGGTCAGGGAGAAACTGGGGACAGACAGGGAGCCCATGCTGGTGGGCAAAGGGCTGAATCTGGAAGATGAGGCAGGGCAGTGGTTGGTGTCTTTAGACGTGAGGTAGGAGACCCTGGGTTAGCACCACGCATGCAGCCAACGGGGGTCCCCGGCCCAGAGGGTGGCTGGATCTTAGGTTGGGAGGTGGGGGGGAGAACGAGGGAGAACCTTAGTGCTAGGAACTTGGGGACCCAGCAGTCTCCTGACACACTGGTAGGAAGTGAGGGATCCTTGGGTGGTGGTCAGGCTTGGCAGAGGGCAGGGGAACCGGGGGTGGGAATGGGAGGTTGACACATGGCCCTCTGGCAACTGTGGCTTGGCCACGGGTTCTGAGATTGGTATGAGTGACTCAGTTCCAGGTTGTCCCACACGGAGCGTGGAGGCTGCCGATGCTCTTCCTGCCTTGGGCAGGGCTGTCTCAGCAGCAGGAGGGTGACTGAGCTATGAGGAATGGGGGGCCCCCAGCTCCAAGAGGCAGGGTCAGCTGGCAAGGGCCATGGGCTGGACCACCCCCATGCCTCCCACATTCCAGGTGTTTCTGCACCTTCACCCCTCCATGCCTACACTCATGTTATTTTCCTACCTAGGATGCCTCCCTCTCTGTCCATCTGATGAAAACCTGGGTACCCTTTCAGACCTGGCACCCTCCTCCTTGACTGGCCTACTGCAGACATGTCAACATTTGCTGAATATGTCTGTTGAATTCTTCTGGTATTTTAGTTTATACCTGCTATTTAAATGCTACTTTTCACGGAAGACAAGTGTTTTTGGAAAGTTATTACTAGAAAATCAATGTGACTTGAATCCTATTTCCCTGTTATTCTCAAATAATAAAATTGAAAACGCTTTCTGCTGGAGAAGGGATGGTACCCAGGCAAGAGCAAATTAATTAGCAAGTGAAAAACACATTTAAAAATACAGAATTAGGGGCACCTGGGTGGCTCAGTGGGTTAAAGCCTCTGCCTTCGGCTCAAGTCGTGATCTCAGGGTCCTGGGATCTAGCCCTGCATCGGGCTCTCTGCTCAGCAGGGAGCCTGCTTCCCCCTCCCTCTTTGCCTGCCTCTCTGCCTACATGTGATCTCTTCTCTCTCTGTCAAATAAATAGATAAAATCTTTAAAAAAATATAGAATTCAAGGTCATCATTATTTCTAATAAGGTGAACAATTATAGTTGAAATGGGTCAGACATATATACTTCTTAAGCTCTTACCTTCAACTGCAACACAAATGCCTAATACCCACTAACCTCTGAGTTAGTGATTAAATACGGAGACTCTTTAGGAAGTCAGAGGTTTCTGGTGTCAGTGGTGGTTCCAGGGACAAAAGCTTGAATGTCTGTGGTCACTTAGGATTTAAGTCACTATAGGCTGGTGGCTCAATTTCCTTGAATCTCAGCTTCCCTGTTGCAAAAACGAGACAAAGACTGTCTTCTTCAACTTCAGAGGATTCGTGAAGAATCCAATGAGCTATTTATAAGAAAATGCTTTAGAAACTGTAAATTGCTAAGCAACTCATGATTATTTAGGAACAGTTACTGCTTTTCGGACCCAAGGCTACTCACTCTGAGATGACTGCACTTTAATAAGGAGTCTAGTTGTTTGAACGTGAATGCACACACACATATCTAGTGCCAACATGATTAGTATCTGAACCCAGGACATGGCTGGTGAACAAATAAATCTTCATGGAGAATACCGATGGCGGATGAACCAATAGCAAGTGGAGTCCTATTTTTATAATGACAGTTGAGTTCTTTAAGCAACTTCATTGGTCTCTGTAAATGGATAGTCTGAATTCCTCCCAGCCATAACTTGTATCTCTATGAGGTTCCAGAATGGTTTTGAATTTTGTTGTAGCACAAAAGCAATAGGAAGTGGGAAATAACAGTGGGAATTAAAGATGAAAGGCAGCATCTGTTTAATCCAGACATTTCAGAATGATGGATTATTTTTACAAAATGAGAGTTTACAGTATATATATTTTTTAACCCCCATAAACGTATTTGATTGTAAAACTCCCTCCTACTCCCACCTCAATGGCTCTCCTATAATATAGTTTGGACTATTGCAGTCAACTGTACTTGAAATCTTTTTGATATTGGGGATCCCGTTTCTAGTCCCCAAACTGGGCATAATTATACATGTGTGTTGGGGCATTATGTAAACTCCACAGTCTGCAGAGGCAAACTGCATCAGGAAACTACAGGGAAGTCCTGGAGAAAGTGGAAACACCGCCATCTGCTGGACAAAGTTTATAAGGAGCATTCTGAAGTGAATTTTGCACATGGGGGACAAACTAAAGGTTTTTCAAGAACTGAATCGTAGGGACTTACTTAGAATAAAATCCATTAGATCTCTGGACACTAATCCTATATCTACTAAATATCATGATATAGAACAGTCTGAAAAATTCAACATTCAGCACAAGTTAATGGTAATTGCCCCCAATTATTCTCAACGGAGGCTTTCATTTAAAGTTGAAATCTTAATTCCATGATAATTCTGGCAAGAGTTCAGTCATAAAAATGGGTAATTTTTAAAAAAAATCCTCAATGACTTGGATGATGTGTGAAGGTGTCACGTAGTAATATTTCCAATACACTTATTCCCTATAATTGTTCCAGAAATAGGGTATTAGCCGGAATATAACTCTTCTCTTCCTCCTAAGTCAGAAAAACTATTTTGTAAAGACACACATTTTATAAGTCAGCTGTAACTATCGAAATAAGTCAAAGCTCATCAAATATTCTCTCTCTTCCTTTCAAAGTGTAGAAATTACGAAGAGAGCTTGATGTCCTGTTTCTCACAGACACAGGCCCCCGTCTTTCTCATGTGATGTGGTAGGCAAGCTAATAGCTAATCACTGAACTCTTACCATCTGTGAAGCTCTAGGCTTAGGGCTTTCTATGGGTTCGGTCAGCTGTGTCTCTTGACAACCCTGAGAAGTAGATTGCATTGTTTATGCATTTTATACAGATGGGGAAACCGAGGCTTAGAGGGATTAGACCTAGCACCCAGGCTGTCTACTCCAGATTTTGTGCTCTGATCACCCTGATATTCCGCCTTCTCGACAGAAATGCATATGGTATGGAAAGAAAGGGATGGATACCGTGACCAGAGAGTTTGAGTTGGTCATCTCAATAGCGCTAGCCATAGGCAAGACAGGATTCTCAACCAATAACCCTCCATGTAGGATCCCGTCATGTCCTCTAGGTGGTGATCGCTACCATAAGTAAACTTGGAAATTATCAAGGCAATGGGGGCTGCCCAAGAGATTGTTTTTTTAGGGGGGGGAAGTACCCTATGACTGTGCTAACCAACGAAAGGTAGAATATGAGGCCTTAAAATATTCTGCTTGATGCTTTAGTATCATAATAATGCAGCCTTTAGAGATCAGCCACCAAATACGCGTTTACCCTGAGTCATAAGGGCAGACCATTAATTAAGAGGATTAGAGGTTTCTGTAACTTTCAACTCAGTGTTCTTTCCTAAAAGAATGGCTGTTCTTTATAATATAAAGGCCAAGCTTTAGTCACTTAGTATTTGTTTTAACCCAATCTGGTACATTACTGTGCTCCTACTGAGAGGTCTAAATAGCACTCATGCATAGTAAAAAAAAAATGATATTTACATTTGTACTCTATCATTGTTTATAAAAATATTTAAATAAGAACTTTTTAAAAAAAAAACAAAGCAGCCAGTTTATGAATGAACCCTGCAGATTTAGTATGTAAATCATTTGTTTGGAATTACACATTTTTCCTTTGTAATTGTGGGTGGCGAGAATCTCAAGGGAGCCCACAAAAGTCTAGTAAATTCCCTACAGTGGCGCCAATGTTTACATCTGTAATGGAAAAAAGTTGAAAATGAATACTAATATAATGCTAGTGGGAAGTATTTAAAATACAAGGGAAAAGAATTGGACACATGAGCTTTCAAGTCTCTGGGCAGGAGAAAGATAATGGGGGTTAACACTGGGTCATACAGTTCCAACATCTGGGTGCTAGGTGGCGCTATTGAACCATAACAGCTCGGTAATTTGCCAGGCCAAGGGACGTTCATTTAAGGACAGTTCCTATCACAGACATCCACATGTTCTCTGTCTTTAATTAATTCGCTTATTTATTTTGGTTTCTAACACACTGTGATTTTAGCTCCTACAGAAATTATGACTAAGAAAAATACTGGTGGCTCACAGCGCGTCAGTTTTTAAGGGCGAAGGAGGAAAAGCATTTCACAAGCACAACACTCATGGTTCAGGAACAGGTGAGTTCCGCCCTTTACTTTCTACATTTTGGTGGGTGACTCTGGATCAGCCTCTCCACCTCTCTGGGCCAGTTTCTCATTTTGCAAAGGTAAGTAATGAGAAATATAATCAAGGCTAATCAATAAACAGATCAGAACTGTGTAGGTTGAGCAAGCGAGGTCGTCTGCTCTTACCCAGTCCACCTGTCTGGGGCTTGGTTCTCCCTAATTCAAACGCAAACAAAGGCTGGGTGGCATTTACTGGATGCTCCCTCTGGGGGACTCGACTGCACATCAGCAACTCCCCCCCCCCCCCCCCCCCCCCCCCCCCCCCCCCCCCCCCCCCCCCCCCGCTGGTAAGAATCATCTGAGCACATTTTCTTGGCAACTCACATGCTAAAACTCATTTTTTAATTTTCCTCTTGAGTACTTACTAGCACAAATTTCTTCTGAGATATGCTGAATGGGTCTCCACACTACACAAATATTAATAAAAAACTTATTTTTGAATTCCTAAAAACTAAGTTTCTCAAATATTCTGGATAGGCGACGAATGTACTTGTCAGCATGGCAATGAACAAGGTCCGGCAGAGAGTCAAGCTATTATGCAGGCAAGTTATTGACCTCCCTATACGGTGGGTTCCTGAAACTAACAGGAGCTTCTGGAAGGAATTAAGGAATATCGTTCCTATCGAGAATAAGCACAATCCATCTGACTAACGGACATTACTATTTTTACTAGTTCCCCCAACAGTCCCTGCAGCTCCTGTGTTCTCTTCAGTAATGAGACGAGTCTAAAGACGTTTTTGAATTGCTCGAGGGGGATTATTAAAAATCGGCACATACTTGCATTTTTTCAAGTAACGGGACAAGCACCGAAGACAAAAGTGGCCAGTGAAGGGTCTGCACCTCAATCCAGCTCTAGGGCCGGTTAATCGCCAATGATTTCAGGGTCACTAGATCCCTACGCATCTAAGATTTTCAGTTTTCCTTGCCTCTGTTCCCTAGGCTGTTCAGTTACAAGATTCTTCAATCAAGAGCCAGAGCCACGATCTTAGTGGGCCATAATCCGAGAATTTCGACTAAATGGGCTGATGAGGCGGCCCTGGTATGAAATCACTTCAGGGACCTGCTGCCACTTTTCCTTTAACCTGGCTGACCCCCTCAACGTGCTAGCCATGAAAAAACAGTACAGGGGCTTCGGTTTTGAGAATTTAGACTCAAATTCCTTGACACAGACCAAGTGCGGGACTGCTCGGCCCTCAATGCCACTGCAGGAGAATCCCTCCAGGAGATGCCCAGGAGACCACAGAAAAACTCTGGGCCATTGTTCTGAAGACTCCCTCACTGCCCGTGAATGACCCCCTTTGTGACTTCACTCTCGGATGGGGGTGGTGACAAGGGGCAGCCAAGGGAGGAGGGCGCTGCGGGCAGTGTAGACATATTTCACTATTTGAACCACTGATACCGCTGGACTGTGTGAACTAGTCATGCGTCGACTCCGGCCTTGTGGAAACCTTTCACCCCGCCGCTCAAGAGCATGAGATGACCCTCACCCTCGCTCTCCAAGGCAGCAAGGCTCAGAGGATTTAACAGACCGCTATGCCAAACTCAGAATGACAAAAATCTTTAAATTATAGGTGGAAAGAGGGTGGCTAACGTCAAAAGAGCTAATAGTAACTGAGTTTTCAGAAATACGGTCTACTTTAGTTAACATGCTTGTAGGTCATGGGACCACGGGCCTGTGGCTGAGAAGTCACATATCTCAACGGAAAAAACAGCTGAGAAGGCAAGATGATAGATTCTGACAACAGCAGATATGTGGGCTCCTAGGGCTCGGGTTTCGATTTCTAGTTTATTTGTATTTAAGAAGAACAAAGATAAAACTCGCCCCACCTAAGTTTTCAGGCTCACGCCCCAGAGGCCGACTTCCCGTGGGCTGGGCTGTGGCCCCCCCGAGTGACAGCCCTGCCTGGTCTGAGGACAGATGATGTGTGTGATGTCGACTCACTGAAATGCGGGGACAAGAGGACGTTCATTTTTCTTTTTTGACAACTATGTGTCTCCAGGATTTTGCTCACTTTCACCTCAGACCGTGTGTCACACACGTGATGCACACACGCATCCTCTACAACAAGATAAAGCCAAAGAGTGGAAATAACAATGAACGATCTCAACCTTTTCTTCAAAACAGTCTAAGTCCGAGTAAGACCCCACCTTGCGCTTGAGGCTCGAGTTTATGTTATGTTCTGGAGCTAAAAATGGGTCACAGCACAGCTCCTGAAATTCTTTCGATTGCCCGTTGTTGAAGGGGCAAAGGAGGGCCTGGTGTAAAAAAGTGACTAGGGTTTATTCCGCTTCTAGCTAGTCACACCCCCTTTCCTGTTGAGGAGACACACCTGCAGGGCACACGTGAAGGTTCACGGTCAATGTTCCCACATGCAGGCGCGTCAGAATTCATCTCTGAACGAGAGAGCTGAGAGATTGGGGTAGCACCACCTGCTAGCCACGTTCCTCCCGCGCACCCCTTGGTGGGGGCCGGGCCGCCTTCTGTAACAGGATCCTGGGCTGCTCCGGGCCAAGCCCAGTTCACGGGGACGTCGGTCTGAGCCAACGACGCAGGTGTGGCATGAGGGCCCTGCCCGGCGGAGGACCGAGAGGCAGCGTTTGGGGGACCCTTCCATCTGCTCCTCAGGTCTACAAAGCACAGGGACGCCTCCCAGTTGAGGACGACGAGACAAAACAACACACAGGCCAGAGAAGAGGTAGGCAAGCCTTGCAGCGACAGCGGTAGATTAAGGAGAAGAGGCAAGAAACAGTGTCGTTTGCCTTTCAGGATAAAGTAATAATGAGAAAAAGAAAGGATGGATTTCCGAAATAATTATATTTACAGTGATCCCAATCTCTGCGATTGCTTGGTTGCATTCCATTTCCTGCTTCTCTTTGGGAAGCACTCCATTTGTTAGGCGAAATCGTAACTGCATTTTCAATTCGCCCCTCTATGTAATTCTACTGCCAGAATTTTATACGCCGGAGAGCTTTGTCAAGTGGAAGTACGGCCCAGAAACGGGAGGAAGCGGTGGTCCCCTCACACTCCCGGCTCCAACAGGGGACCCCACGCACGCACATCTACTCACTGGTGCGTTCCAGCAGCGCGCTCACGGCAAGGGCAGTGCGAATGTCGCCGGTTGCACTTTCCAAAGGGAGAGATGGAACCTCTCAAACAGGGCAAGTTTAGGCTGGGACCTGAAGCCCCAGGTTTTGGCCTCTACAGCTCATGATTCTACCCCTTCTTTGCAAGCCAGGGTTCCTCTGGCCCGAGTTCTGTTCAAGGCCAGTAACCCTCGAAACGCCCACGAGCCTGCTACACAGGGGTTTAGTTACCTGGGTCCTTGTAGATACTGAGCACACCCTTGAAGTAATGAGGTAAAAATCTCTCCAGTAAAAGCAGCACGTCCTCCAACTCTTCGAGAATCCCCACAAGCAGGAAGTTTTCATTCACGTTCAGTTTTGCTCTTTCAAGGGCCCACTCGCCCGGCTCCCTTGATGGACGTAAAAAATGATTTTTCAATTAGAGATTCAGTGTCAAAATGCGGCAACAACTGGCTGAAAATGTACCTCTTCTACCCACCCACCGCCGTTTGACTGAGTCCAAATCCCATTTCCTTCAAGGACCAGGCCTGATGCGGTCACCTCCAGGGTCCTTCCCGCTGCCTCTCCCACCTTCTGTCCTCTGCCACGTTCACCTGTCAGCACTGCCTCGCCCAGGGCCTCAGGGGGCCTGGGGGCCTGAAATATTTGTTAGAAATATTTGTTAGAAAGAGGATACAGACACAGGAAATTAGGTCCTATAAATGCTAACCAAGGGGTGATTAGAATAGCTTTTTTTTTTTTAAGATTTTATTTATTTATTTGACAGAGAGCAAGAAAGAGATCACAAGTAGGCAGAGAGGCAGGCAGAGAGAGAGGGGGAAGCAGGCTCCCTGCTGAGCAGAAAGCCCGATGTGGGGCTCAATTCCAGGACCCTGAGATCATAACTCACTGAGCCATCCAGGCACCCCTAGAATAGCTTTTAAACAGAAGAAGCGCACACTAAAGTGAGAGGTTTTGAATCATGAAACTTACTGAC
>CM053608.1:13262395-13369113 GCA_028646535.1 Procyon lotor
ATTTACAGGTAACTGTCCTGGAAGTGTCCATCATGAATATTCAGATGAAAAAACGATATGAAGATGTAAGACAGTATGAAGACATACGTGTATGTTTGTGTTAACACAAACCTATCTAGCAGGATAAATACCAAACTGTTAAAAGCGGTTATTTCTGGCAGTAGATGTAAAATGTGGGAACCCACTGAACTTCAACTTGATTCATTTCTGAAATGTCATTTTTATTATAAATGTTTTATGTAAAATAGCTTAAGTAAAAATTATTCTATATACATGGTACTCTTATCGTAATGTGTAATTTTACTTTTTATCATCAGAAAAAAAGGAGACCTGCACGTCATAGAACTGAGGCTTGTGTGGGATGACTCGGCTTTGCTGGAGGATGCTCTGGCCGCCCTTTCCTCCCTCACAGTCTGGGTGACCTCCGGCAGGTGGCCCCCTGAGGAAGCGGAGCCTGAGGTCAGCGGGACCCCGTCCGAGGGAGGGAGTCAGAAGCTGGGGGAGCAGCAGAGCGCAGGGGATCTCAGGACAGGGTTGGGGGGGAGCAGGATCAGAGGCAGAGATCTCTCTACTGGGGTGGAGATTTCACACCAAAGGGCTTGAATAAATTGGTAAGGGTTAGGGGGTGTCGAGAGATGTGTCCAATACACATTCCCTGCTTCCCCCTCCCCCGCACCATCCCACCCCAGAGACCTGCATGAACAGGAGGGGACCACCCAGAGACCCCACAGCGCTTCTCTAGTGCTCATGTGATGGTCTCCTCTGAATCACAACTGTGTCTTTATTGGTTTAGGTGGGAAGTCCGTGAGAGCACAGACTGTCTGTTCACAGTATCTCCAGCACTTAGCGCCCTGCCTGGGAAAAGCAGGGGTGTGGTCAATATTCAGTGAGTAAATGAACAAATGGCAGAAGGAAAAAGCCAAGACACACACAGCCCCGATTCTGTCCCCAGCGATTCTGGCCTCGATCTTGCAGGAGCAGGCAGAAGACATCAGCTGGCTGGTGGGTGGTGGGAGCAGGGAGGACTGAGGAGGTGCAGGGACCTATGAAGGTCATTTCCCTATTGGAATCCACAAATAACTCTACAAGGTCAATTTATGGGAAGACATAAATTCCTAGTTTAATAAGTGCCGTTAGCAATTTTTCTTTTCTTTGATCAAGGCACGTCCTGGGGGATCTCAGAGTACCATCTGAGCCCGTTAGAGGTTGATGAATGGTCTTGACCACAACCATCCTATGGAAATGCTACAGGCAGACATAAATAAAAGATGACTCAGGTGTAAGGTCAAAAGGAAGCAGAAAGTGAGCTGTGGAGACCCTCACCTGAGCCGCCTGACGCTTTGCCATGGTGATCAGTGACACTTCCCAGTGGCTCGAGGACGAGGGGCCTCAGGAAATTGCTTCCAGCCACTCACACTGCCCACTCCTATTCCTGGACCTAAGACCTTCAGTGAGTGGCCTTTAGTGTCCAGGAAAACTGAATGGGACAGGTGTCAACGCAGCTGCTCAGAGTGTCCTGCTCTAACAGGTGTCACCGATTCCTTAGGACCACTTGGGTTCTCCCTGTGCCAACGGTTTCAGTCACCTTTTTACACTGGAGTTCTCTTAGTACGGATATTAGTATATACATATTTAAATGATTACGCAACCTAATTTTTTCTTTCCACACAGTGCTTCCGAGATAAGATTGCTTTAAATAACAACTTTAATCCTTATTAAAGATTAAAAGCTTTGCTCTAGGATGGTCATAGTCTCGTGTTATTAGGGAAATGAGGCATTCTCTATAAATGAACATCTCAGATAACTAAGAGAATCCTTTTAATTGCCAAAACTACCAAAAAACCCTAGATCAATTTTATTGAAATTTATTTGAAACTGTACTATTTGAGAAAGCACACCCTTAGACACTGTAGGGTTTTTTGTGTATGTGTGTGGGGGGAGGGTTCATTTTCCACTTTGATCTTACAGGGAAATCATCTTTTATCTATTTGTTCCTGAACGTTTCACAGGATGGACTGTGATGAATGGTTCTCACCTTCTGAAAGCCAAGGAGCCCCGTGGGCTCACAGGAAGGGCCACTCATGACATCTAGACCCCAGTGTCACCCCCGGACCCCTCTCTCACCTGACTCCACGTCCACTCAAACACCAGGCTCTGCTCCGGTTTCCTCACCTGCCTTCTCTGATCCGTTCCACACCCCAGCCCCTGTTCAGCGCCTCCCGGGCTCAGTATCCCTTCCTTCCAAGCCTTCTCCCTGAACGCGTTCTCCACGGCCCCAGTAACTGAGCTGAAATGCACATTCACCCATGTCCCTCCCCAGGTTCAAAACCTTTGGATGACTCTTATTCACAGTGCAGTGGGAATAGCATCAGTTAGGGCACCTGTTAGTAATGCTAATTCCCTGGGCCTCCCTGCAGAGTGTTTGACACACTAGGTATGTCTCGGCTAAGGCTAGAAATCTGCACTTGGAAGAATCTCTGATAATTTTGAGACGCGGTCACTCTCCATGAGCTGCCAACACTCTACCATGAGGTGATGCCATGCTTTTGCTCATCCATCTCCCTTGTCTGGAATCTTTCTCTGCCTCCTCCCCCGGTCCCAGCAGCAGGCCCATGTTTTGGAGCCGTTACTGGCAGGATGAGCATGAGCACATGAGAGTCTACCGAGCCTTGTCATCAGGTCAAGGGAATGAAGACCATGGCTCTCTTCCATCCTGGCGCTTCACTGCCAGCCACGTCTGGTAGGCAGGGTCCCTGGGGCAGGCCTATGGTGCTGCCCGGCAGGGCACAGCCTCCCAGCAAGCCCTGCCAGTGGCCAGAAATCTGCTGTAAGGATTCCCCGCCTATAATATCAGCTCTGTCTCTGCAGCCTTGGAGTTCAGAAGACCGAATTTCTGATAATTTCAGCAGCACAAACTTTGAGAAGCCACCTGCAAAGCTCCCCAAATAAGGTAAAGGAGATTTGGGTTTTGCTCGCAGCTTGGTGATGAATTAGCTGAGTGTGTTTAGCTAAATCACGCTATCATGAGCCTCCGTTTCCCCAATCTGCAAAACATGCAGGTGGACCATATAATTTCGGCCCACGAAACTGTGTTAATGGGCCTGTTCCTCAAATTAGCTAACTTTTAAGAATAGTTTTGTAATTAGAAGATCTAAAAAAAAGTGGTAGTTTTTTTTATTCCAAAATTTATGAGTTACTAAAAGGTTTTCGTTCAGCATTTATGATCTGAACTCTTCACCTTTCAGGGAAGGTGGAGAGGGAAAAGCACTGAGGTTGGGATCAAACAGACCTCTGTTGTACCATTTAGTAGCTGTGGAGTCTAGCCCACGTATACCTCTTAGAGGCTCAGTTTACTCATCTGTAAAATGGGGACAATAATAACCAGCATCACAGATCCTTTTCTCAGGTTGGAAATCACGTATGTAAATTATTTTCCTGCCACCCAATTTTTAGGAATAGTCCATCATCTTCAGCTTCTCAATTCCTCTTTCCTTTAGCTTATATTTAAAAACATGATTACTGGTGATCGCAATAGTTTTAGAAATAGTGACATCGGCTAACTCAGAGAGAAAACACAGGAAGGAAAACAAGGAAATATGAAACATGCTATTTGTGGCGAGCCAAAATAACAAGATAATCCGATGGAAAAACAAAACAGTATTATGCAATTACTTCTCATGATAACTCATTCTACTCTGCACATGAAACAAGGTAACGATACTTTGGCATAAAAAACTCTTTTTCTCTGTGGACTGAAGATCGGTCTGGGAGCCAGTCTCCACACACTAAGAACACAGACAGCAGGAAAATGTTGAGTGGTAAAGTAAAAGACGCACTGAAGGACAGCTTGCCGCGCAGGAGGTGACTGCCAGTCCAACATGGCGGCGTTGGAAGTGGGACAGAGAAAAATTCCCAAGTGTCAGTCACCAGGGTAGCAGTACCTGAATCCTTGCCCCATAGAGGGACTGTGGTAATCAGATTACAAACTTGATGGTTTAGTCAATTTGGAGAAATGGAATAGGTGCAGTCTAAGCCAAGTTTTATTGCACCATACATTCTTCCTTGTAAGCCTTTTTAAGCCTTATAAAGAAATCTGAACCGGAACCAGAGGAGTCAAGTAAGACTTCTTAGTGAGGCTTAATGGACTTGACAGTGGCAGCTGGCCAGACACCACTGTTCTCTCATTTCATGCTCATGCCAGGCATGAATTACTGATGACACGCTCTTTCTAGTAGCGATGGTAAGTGTCCTTCAGAATCCTTCTCAACACAGCCCTCTGGGACCAAGCAGAGTAGCACTCTGTTCCCCCTGTGATCAGCATAATATGTGATGTTGGATGGATAACATCTATGACATCTGTTGTGGTGGCTTTGGGGCCCTTTACACCAACCCTTTCTGAGTCTGTCACTGTGCATCTGATTGCAGGATGGTAGATGACGGAGTGCAGGTGAGTATAAGGCTACATTTATTTTAGCCAATATTCTTATTCACTGCAGGCGCTAGTCCAGTGGAGCTCCTGAAGTGGAAACACTTAGAGACATAAGAGACAAAATATGTTTTGAAGTCCTTCCTTTGGACTCCAAGATTGTGGATTTCAAGTTTCTATTAAACCAAAGAAAGAGAAGTAGTCACAGTTTTATCCTGGAATGTTTTAAGCTGAGGATCAATCCATTATCTAGATCAGTTTTCATTCAATTTCAGTAGACCCTTTTTAATTCATTGCAACAGAATTTACTGGGCATGTAAGATGACTTTCTGCAGGGTCCTATACAGGCAGTAATTGCTGCTTCCCAGAAATGTCTTTGCAGTTCCTCTGTCTAAACACAGTGTGATTAAAACAAGGAACCATGGTCTTTGAGGTCAAGGAGTTTGGGTGTTTGTGAGAGATATGGAGACCACAAATACTGTGATTTTATAAAGAGCTGAAAACTCTAGGGAGTCTAACCAAACAGAAATAGCAAAATTCAGATGAAGTCAAGCTATCTGACAAAGACTTTATTTTTATGGCAAAATATTCATCATGGTATTGTTTAAAAGATCAAAAAATTATAAACTATTCAAATATAGAAATTAGGTAAGCTATAATATTTCTAATTGTAAAAGACTTGAAATCATTTAAAATATTTACAAAGCATACATAACTATAAGAAAAGTGTTTACGTGAGAAAATCAGGGTAAAATATATATGTAATAGGCCTGTAACTGTTGATTCTTTTAAAAAAATAACATATATGTGTTATTTATATACATTCATTTATATACATTTACAAATAAATGTATTTGTATACATTTACAAATAAATGTATATAAATGTATATTTATATATTATATATATTTATTTATATAAATCAATGAAATTTCACTGTAGACCTAGTATTGCGCTGAACACTTAGTAAGGCCTTTTTAAAAAGTAGGCTCCACACTCAGCATAGAGCCCAGTGCGGGGCTTGAACTCACAACCCTTGAGATCAAGACCTCTAGTAGGGCCTTTTAATCTGGAGCTTCATGTTCTTCAAACTTGAGTTATTATTTTGTGGTGTGTGTGTGTGTGTAAATAATATTCTTTGCTTTTTTTTTCTCTATTCTGTAATTTTAGATTTCTTTGTAGTTGGATTTGGGAACTTGACTGATCTAATGACTCATTCTTTCATTTCTTTTTATTCTTTGTCTTTTGTTTTTCTTCAAAGAAATTTCCTTATCTTCCCTGTCCTTCTATTGATTTTTTTTTGTCACAATGATTGTTATTTTAATATCTAAGAATTCTTTTTGATATACCCTGATTTTCTTTTTATGGCATTCTGCTCTTTTTGTGGATGTAATATCTTCTCAAATCTCTCTGAGGAAACAAAGTAGAGCTCTCTTTTAAAACTTTTCTTTTTCCTGAAATTTCTGTTTCCTTTAGGGTTATGAGTTCTGCTTGCTTATCTCAGCTCCTCTCTTTCAAGGTGTAGCCTCCCTAAAATATCTATGGAGCTTTGCTTGTCCATGCATATTTAATAATGAGTCAGTAAAATCTTATGGAGAATTGTGCTTGACATTGGTAGGGTTTACCAACCAGCAGGCCTCACCATTTTGCTGA
This sequence comes from Procyon lotor, assembly GCA_028646535.1. Taxonomy (NCBI): domain Eukaryota; kingdom Metazoa; phylum Chordata; class Mammalia; order Carnivora; family Procyonidae; genus Procyon; species Procyon lotor. Next base: position 13,268,475 of record CM053608.1, read on the forward strand.
GGATCACTTAATTGCCAGGTGGGTCACTGAGGAGTCTTTTCTCTGGGGACATTCTCATTTTTGGGGACACATTTCACCTGGGACACAGCTGCTGGACTTTCCCAGGTGGGAATGGGTAGAGGGTTACTCCTCCAAAGGGAGATATCCAATAAATCCCTGTTATCTGCCTCTTGCCTTATGGCCATCCTGCACTGTGCCTGGCATTTTCATACAAGTCCGCGAGGTGCATGCAGACTGGATTCTTACTCAGCTGTCTTTCCTCTGAATGCTCTCTTGGCTTGGCCTCCTTGGCCCCACTTTATCAATTACCAACTTTCTATTTCCTCTCCTAAGTATCTGTTCAATTGTTTGATCCTTCTGTTCTCACCGTCGTGTGTCCGACCTTTTAAAATTCCCTTGTCATCATCTCAATGAAGTCTTGGGAGAGAATGATATGCTCTGACGCACTATCTTCTCGAACTGAAAAGCACCCAACGAGGCTAGTTTCCCCAGCCCTAACCACATGCATCTTTACTGATGCACAGATGAAGAAACTGAAATAAAATACACACCAAAGAAAACTCAACTTCAGATATCTAATACCTCAGAAATGCCGCTTTCAAGTCCCTGTGACTTCCAGATATTATGTTTTGATTCAAATATTAATGCAACATTTTTACATGTTAAAATGTCCATAAATATTAAACAAGCTTTATTTTTGCAACATCAATTCCTGCCTTTGTGGAAGATTTCTTTTTCTCCCTCACACCTATGGCAAATTGACAGAAAATTCTCCTCTCACTAAATAAGGCAATTCATCAACTACACAGCAAGGTACCCAAACCAGCAGAAATGTTATTGTGCCGACAGTTTGTTGTCTCATAAAGAAATCAAGATGCAAATATATAAATATATAAACAGAAGTTTGGAGGAAAGGGCAACATTCAAAGACATAGATTCAATAAACAACACTGGGGAAAATAAATAAACAAACAAACAGACAGATAGATAAATAGATAAATGACACTGGGTTCTCTCTGCACCTTAAAAAGGGAAATTACAAACAATAATATAAGAGCAGCAGTGAGGGAGCACCTGGCCTCTGGCCCTTCAGGCTCCTCCGCTCTTTAGGACTGGGACAGACTGGCATCTTGCTCTGACAGCCAAGAAAATTCTTTCCGTCTCAGATGAGAAGCCTGGAATGCCATCTTGACCACTTTCCAAAATGTTTAAAAGAACACCAGTTGAATGCATGCAATTAACAATCACTTAGTGATAAAAACTCCAGGTAGGAGGAATAATTCATCCATTCTCTTTGCAGGGACTTGATGTTCCTAACAATTGCGCAGAGAGTGCTGTAGGCTAATACCCAAAGGGACAGCGACGGGAGCCAGCAGACAGTGACTGCCAATGCTATGTCCACACAGAGACGATGCTGACTCTCCAGGCAGGGAATGTGGGAAAGATGCCGGATGGAGGTATTTATGGCACAGGATTAATGCCAGAGAGGTTCAGTATGAGTGGACTGCAGCGAGTGGCCCTGCCCAATTATTTTCAGTGGGTCCCCGTATTTCATGGGCTCTGGTGGGGCCAGTGAGGCCATCCTCTGAGGTCTGTGGCAACAATTGGGTTCGGAGAGGGAGCTGAGCCAGGCACAATGCCATAGAGGGTCATAGTCACCCTCAGGTCTGCGCTCCTCTCTCTTCCAATACTGGGTCTTACTGGGTGTGATCCTGTTTGTGGGAAACTTATCATAGCTGCCTTCCCTCATCCCCTTGAGGGCCTTTCACCTCTGTGTAGGTACCCAATGCCCTACCTACCTCTGTGTAGGTACCCTCTCTGGGTTCCTCCCCTGACTCCTATCCATCCAAAATGGCTCTTAGCTCAGAGTCTAGTGGAAATGACCGCATACATTAAGGCACACAGAAGTAAAAATAAGTGATCGGGCTTAACGTGCTTCCCAGAAATATTTGCATTTTAATAGGGGACAGTCATTTAGCCCAAAGAATTAAGGTTCTAATGGTGAGGGAGAGAAGGAGGAGGAGGAGGAAGGGGAAGAGTAGAGGGGAAGGGAGGGAAGGGGAGGAGACAGAACCAACATTTATTGAACAGCGACCACTTTATTCAGTGAAAGGTTGTGGGATGAATGAGAAATCATTGGAGACTTTACTTATTTGTCTTATCAAATGAACAAAGTTCAGAGGCCACTGTCAACTTGATGAGAAGTAGAGATTTTTTTTTTGAAAAAATGGGGACTATGGCAGCTGAGGGCGCTACAAACCACACCCTTGTTAGGTTGTGTTTGCCTACTCAGAAGGCTCACCAGAAGTCACCTTGAACTTCTGTGAGATCCTGAATTCTTCTCCAGCTTCTGGAGCCTTCCGCTAATGTCAATCCTCTCTAGTCCTATGGCTAATCCTAGGCCTAGAATGGAGGGACTCAAAGAGTTCCCGGAAAAGGAAAAGTCGAGGTACACATAGGGTACATGGTGGGGGAGCTATGGATGGGCTGGGGTCCAGGACCCCCAACCCTACTGAAACCAGAAGAGCTGTGCTTTGCTTAGGTTTATGTATTGGGTCTTGTATCAGATTTCGTTTAATAAAGAAGGTTCTAAATCTGAAAATCATTGCCTTAGGGCAGCACACAGAAGCTTCAGATAATGCAACAACTAACATAACCCTACTGCTGGGCTCTCGTCCAACCACTGTACTCCTTCCTTGTCTCCAAGGACAGGCCCACTTAGTTAGCCACTGCTGGTAACTAAAGCCATTTCTGCTGCCTGTGTCTGAGCCTGTCTTCATAGCCTCCTTCGTATCCTCAGTTCCTCTAGATTCTAGAACAGGGTGCTCTGACTTGGCTTTCCCTAGGTAGCCCTTCCTAGGGAAAAGAGTCTTATTTCTGAATAGCAGGTTTGTCCTAAGTCTTTATTATGAGTGTGAGCTTTTAACAGTATACTCCTGGATTCTGGACCATTTACTGGGGCTCCATTGGCACTTTCTCATGTCACAACTGTTTTAACCTACCCACTGTCACTTCACGTTCTGTCTAGTGGACTGATCATGCTCCAGTGTGGGCATTAGGGTCTCGTGTCCCACTTCACACTGCTCCTCCCCTTTCCTATATAAGCAAGTGATCCTTACTATAGGGTCCAGGAAGTCTGATCTCACTAACTGGGTCATGACTACTTGGGTCCTATGACTAAGGAACACCTTGTGGAAAATAAAATAAAAGGAAACATTTTCCTTTTTCCTCTCCTTCCTAGGGTCCAGGCTGTTGCAAGTTCTTTTCTTCCCTGTACCTAACCCTTTAGAGAAAGAGATGACTACCAAATTGATGTTAACAAGGGAAGGAATGGTCTTCTTGTGTACAACAGTGTCAATATTATGTAGTATCTATACACCAAATCTCAAAAATATCTTTTAAAGCACAGGGCATCTTTCTGTAAAAGATCTTTAAATTTATTGCAATTTTGGTCTATCATGTCAATATCAAGCATTTCCAGTAGAACATGTCAATTTCTTGGTCATTTTAGTCTTTATTATCCATTGTGAATGAATAGAGGCCCTTTGAGCCTATAAAAAGCTGGGACATCAACCAGGCCTTCAGGAGGGCACACTGCACTCAGGTGGGGTGCTGGGCAAGCTTCCTGTATATAACTCTCTGAACTTTCTGAAAGCCACACCTGCTGGGTCCAATGCTGTTCCAGGCTTCAGGGCAGGAAAGACTGCCAACTACGCTGAGTTTTGCCAGATTGTGTGGTTATTTTATTAGGTGGATAAATGTCTACAGATTCTAGTGTAAAAATACTGGGCTCAACCCAGTTTTGTACAAACATTTTCAAAACTAAAAGTGGAATATATTATCAGGTACTAGTTCTCATAATTATAGTTTTTTTGGCTAACAATCATTTTCCTTCTTTCTACATGAAGTGTCTGGAATATTTGCACAAAGAATGCCTTTAAGCAGAGGTTAGCCCTAGTAGGATTTACTTAAAAACCAGTGGACACCCCAAATCTTATGCAAGTGGGGCCCTCTGAGAGTGCCATCTTGGCCAAAAATTGGGGGCATGAATTTTATGAAACCATAAATTAAGAGGATGGAGTCATCCAGTAATTGGTTGAAGGAATACTGAGGAATACAGAAGCAGGTTATCCTTTCTTTAATGCTATATGGTTAGACATGAAACACATGATAAATTTCACCTGGAATTCCAATTTTAAGTTTCCATTAGAATTTTCTAACATAGTTTAGATCTATAATGCCACAGTATGGTCTAATGCAATTTGCTTTCAGAGATTCTTAGTTTGGGGTCCTTCAAAATTGGTTGTTCATTGTGTTTCAATAATTCAAGCTCAAACCATTAATAAACCAACACCAAGATTCCTTAACTACATTATGAATTAAAGCATCTACTATTCTTAATCATGTTAAGTGCTCTGGCCCCAAGTAGCTGACAAATAATTGTGTCTATCTTCCTTTATTTGTAGTTTATAATATGTCATCTTAAAATATTTATATAGAAATTCTTCTTAGTAGTTGGTTCTCTTTATTTGTAGGTGGTGTCTCTTTCCATTAATGCTTTTGCCTTATATTAAACTTTGTTGGGGCACCTGGGTGGCTCAGTCAGTTAAGTGCCTGTGTTTAGCTCAGGTCATGATCCCAGAGTCCTGGGATCAAGCCCCTCATTGGGCCCCTGGCTCAGCAGGAAGTCTGCTTCTCCCTCTGTCCCTCTCCCCTGCTCATGTGTGTTCTCTCTTTCTCACTCTGAAATAAATAAATAAATAAATAAATAAATAAATAAATAAATAAAATCTTTTTAAAAATTCATCTTGTATCATCATAAACTTTCTTTTAATATTTAAATGGTGACCTTCTACATTACATTATTTTGAGCCTCTCTATTTTCAGTTGATGAACCCCTCTGTTTTTAATGGATAAATTTAATCATTTGCCTCTACTGTGATTATCGATATATTTGGGTTTACTTCTACATCTTCCTTTGTGTTTTCTGTTTGCTATTCTTTTTCTCTTTTCATGTCTTCTGTTGGTTTAAATAAAATACTTAATAATCCCCTTGCCTTTCCTCTATTGCCTGAGAATTAAAGACTGCATTTCTATTATTTTCATGGTTACCTTTATATTTTTAATATTCTAAGAATTCCCCCCCCAAATACTTGGTTCTGACAGCTTTACAATAACAACAATGTAACTTATAATACTTTGATTACTTAGGAGGTTTTGAGGAGGGGTACAGAATTTTAAAAATTCATTCATATGTGGATGATCAGTCATTTAAAAATTTTAACATTCAGATTTGACTAGTTTTTTCCCTAATAAATTCTGAAGTAATTTTTTTCCCATGAGCCTGGTTTATGACATTCCTTTGGGCAGAACTCCTAACACCGAGCACTGAGCATGGCCCAAGCCAGTCAAGAGACCAAAGCTGCTGCTCAGGGACCCAACCACCCTCCCAGAGCTGTTGCTGGGCAGGCTGAGGGCACTGATGTCAGACCCACTACCTCTTGTGCCTGCAAAGTCTGAAGTAATTTAATTTTTTTATACTCTTCCCAAATCTGGAAGGATCTTAGTTAGCATTTTTAATTATCCATAAAACACCACATACCCAATCTTATCAATGCTATCTAAGTCAACATTTTTAACACACAGAAAAAACCCATAGCACTTAATATTAAACTCATTTTACCAACATCTTTTAATCAATGGCTATTTTTACTGTTGTTTCTTGTGCCTACACCTTCCCTATTTTCCCTTGTAATCCATCTTGTAATAGTGCCTTTAGTGAAGTAAGTGGTAAAGTATCTTTCTATGTTCGTTCGTTCGTTCGTTCGTTCTTTCTTTCTATCTATCTATCTATCTATCTATCTATCTATCTATCGAGATTGTTTAGCTGGGTATAAAATTCCACTTGACAATTACTTTCTCTCAGCACTTTGGAGATATTACTGTACTGTCATCCGGTAGCTTCTGTTGCTAATGAGAAATCTGCTATCAGCTTAGTTACAGTGCCTTCATTGGTCATCTGCTTTTCTGCTTTATCCTTAATATCCTCTAGTTTCTCTCTAAAGTATTTAACTGGTCAGTGCTTGTGGTGTACTTTTAGTCTAAGGAATCACATCTTTTAGAATATCCTATCCTTTAGTTGCTTCAAATATTTCTTACCCACCGTGTCACCATCCTCTTTTTCTGGAAATGCTATTGAATGACTTGAACATTACAACCTCTTTTCCATTTGTTAACCATTCCTTATCTATCTATTTACCTACCTATCTATCCATCTATCTGTCATCTCTCTCTGGCTTTCATTTTTTGTCAAGTCCTCTTGTCAACTTTTTAATTCATAAATTTTCTCTTTAACTCTACTCAATTTAAAGTTTATTTCATTTCTTACATTTTTATCTTAACAATCATATTTTCAAGATTTATAGTTAACTCTTTTTTAATATCCACATATTCTTGTTTCATATTTTGGTTGTATAATTTCCTGTTCTTTTTTTAACGGAAGTTATTCATTCTTTTATCTTTTCAAACACTGTAGGCATACTTATTTTAAAGTCTTTGTCAGATTGTTCCTTAAAGCCATCTGGAGTGAAGTCATGTTCCAACTGTAGATTTTACTGTCTTTTTTGGTATTAGATTTTCTTTCAAGTCCTCAGGATCTCTGGGCGGCAGGCTCATTTTGTTTTTGTTTTTTTAATCGATTTTATTTCATCTTGTTTTTATTTTCCTGCAGGCTCATTTTGAATGAGAAGTTCATTCTCATTCTTGCTCTGTTGTCCCTCCCTTCCTCCTCTTCCTGTCTCTCTTCTTTCATCCCTCCCTACTTTTGTCTTTCCCCAGTGGTTCTGTAGTTATTATCATGTGAACTGCTCAGCACTTAGCCTAGAACCAGGTCATACTTATACTTTCCATCCTGTGGGAACAATGGGAATATTACAGATCTGGTTACCAAGCAGAAAGAATTTGGTTCATTTCCTAGTTGTTGAGGCTATGGTTTTGTTTTTCACCTCTGTCTGTCTATAAACTCTTAACAAGGCCATAGTTCAGCAATAGGTCAGCAAGGGATTTTGTCCAGCTTCCTTTGCTTGAAGCTCTGAACTTTGTTCTGGTCCTTTCTTGACAGGGACTGGATTTAGTCTCCTTTGCTTTTCAGGAGCCCAGTTCCTGGCTGTCACTGATTTTGGACCAGAGCTCAGCTGGCCTGCAGCTTCACCCCTACTTATTCCTCTAGTATTGTTCCAGGCATAGGGAAACTCTTCTTATTTTCTAATCTGGTAAGTCCTTTGGATTTCCTTTTTCAAAATATTCTATCTATCATTGCTATGTGTTTGAGGCCAAGGGCTGTGAAATCATTATACCATCTTGATTAAGGGTCCAGTATAGGCTATGCATGTTTTTTCCCTATAAGGAAATCTACCAGAAAGAATAATGAATACAGAGATGTGGGCGATCTCCAGTATGGGGAGTGCAACTTGTCAAGTCAGAGGACAGAAGCTTGGTAAAATGTCAAGTCTGTGCCAAAGCAAGGATACATGTTTACTGAAATGTGATAATTCCTGCTTCATGAGTATGTCAGAAAGCATAGGGCAAGGCAGAGTTTCAGCCAGACATCAAATCATGTGATTCCCAAGAGTTCTCACAGACCTCATAAGACATTAACATACTGCAGTAGTGACTTTATTATTATGGTGTTGCTTTTAATCTTTTAATTGCTTCAAGTGTGTTGCAAAATTTCCAATATTTGAAGTATACTATGAATACAAAAAAGGTATGATCTTTGTTCTCACTCTGTATTTTTTATTAGTAGTATAGAGACACTAAACTTCTGGAAGAAAAGTTTCATGTCTTCTCTCTGTATTATGGTACCCACGCAAGGCCAGGCAGGTGCTCTCTTATAGCTCATAAAAGTGCCTTTGAAGATAATGAAATTTTAACTTGAATTGTTCTATGCCCAGCAAATCATCGTGGGAGGCTCATAAAAGCTTTCAGAAGATGGTACTGTTTTTCAGTAAACAACATCATAAAAAAATTCACCAATAAGAGTGAAATCCAGTATGCAGGTACTAATACATTTCAAACAGAAATAGCCTTGTAAATGCTATTGTAGATAAAGATATACTATTATGGATACTTTTTTTTTTTGGTGGACATTGGCATAACTGAAATGCCATTAAATGACCTATAACCCTCTTCCCTGCCAGAAAAAGTGCATTCCAGATGTGGGCTTCACTAAGAGGAATAATGACTTTGGGATTTTGTGGTTCTAGTTTCCAAGTTCCAGAAAGAGCCATTTGGGTGGACCTTTGCCACCAGTAGCTCTTCTTTGAGCTCTGGAAGTGCTCTCTTGGTGAACCAGACACACACTGGACCCCTGAGCCCATGGGTCTTCTGCCGGGTGCATTCAACCCAATGCAGGGCAGGCAGCAGCCTTTCCAGAAGGAGGATGCACTGATTATATTCAGAAGCATACAGTCAATGGGACTATCTGTCCTTCTAACAAGACTGATATTGAGGTGCAGATCAAACCCTTAAAATCAACAGGAGGTCTGGTTTATGAAGAGACCCAGCCCCTCCCTCCTAGCTAGCCACATAGAAAATGGACAGGTCATCATTCTGAAGGCCATATCATAGCCTTTCAATAGATATTGAAAGGACCCAGTGGATCCTACTGGGTCTACAATTTTATCATGCTAGATCTTAATAAAACTGTAGAAATGCATTTTAACTTTTGACTGTAACACTAGAAGGAAAAGATGCTGGCAAAACATAGGCCAGAAATCCGAAGAACCACTGCAGATTTTACTTAAAAATTGAAATATGAGGTGAAGAGAAACAAATTATTCACCTCAAATCTGTTCATTTCACCTGTTAAATGAAGCCGTAGGTTTCTTAAGGGGTAGGCTTAAGTCTCAACACAGTTTAATATTTCCTAGAGGCCATACTGAGCCAGAAAAATCAGGCTCACTCAGATCTGAACCAGCATGAAACTTTGTGAGTGTAAGAATGGCAAGAATCCCTGAGCGATCAAGCATGTTCTTCAAGGATTTTATACCATAAAAATGATTTATGATCCATTTGGGCCAAAGAAGTTTCTAAAAACCCACAGAAACTGTCTTCACAGAATTTAGATGATTTTGCCTTCTTAGCTGAAGAGATTCCTTTTTCTTTCTTTCACGTCCAGTGGTCTAACCATTTTGGCCTAAGACACCAAAACAAACCACAAAAGTGACACTTCTAGCTTCTCGTTACCTGGCACATAAACATCCCATTTGTGGATTTTTTAGGCCAACAGTCTCTCCTTTATGTGGCCCCACTGTCCCAATTCAGGGTTCACAACAGGTTTAATAAAGAGAAACTGAATTTATGCACCAAACATAGGAGCCTCCAAATATATAAAGCAACTAATAACAAACATAGAGGAACTAATAGATAATAATATAATAATAGTAGGGGACTTAAACACCCCACTTACATCAGTGGACAGATCATTTAAACAGAAAATCAGCAAGGAGACACGGCTTTGAATGACATATGGGACCAAATGGACTTAACAGATACATTCAGAACATTCCATCCTAAAACAGCAGAATACGATTCTTTTCAAGTGCACATGGAACATTCTCCAGACTAGATCACAATTTAGGTCACAAAACAGGTCTCAATGAATACAAAGAGATTAAAATCATACCATGCACCTTTTCTGACCACAAAGCTATGAAACTAGAAGTCAACCACAAGGAAACATGGAAAGTCCACAAATACGTGGAGGTTAAACAATATGCTACTAAACAACGAATGGGTTGACCAGGAAATCAAAGAAGAAAACAAATACTTGGAAAGAAATGACAATGAAAACCAAAGGTCCAAAACTTTTGGGATGCAGCAAAAGCAGTCCTAAGTGGAAAGTTTATAGCAATACAGGCTTACCTCAAGCAAGAAAAATCTCAAATAAATAATCTAACTTTTCACCTAAAGAAGTTAGAAAAAGAACAATAAGTGAAAACTAAAGCCAGCAGAAGGAAGGAAATAATAAAGATTAGAGACAAAATAAATGATATAGAAACTAAAAAACCAATAGAACAGATCAATGAAATTAGGAGATGGTTTTTTGAAAAAATTAGTAAAATTGATAAACCTCTAGCCAGACTTATCAAGAAGAAAAGAAAAAGGACCCAAATAAATAAAATCACAGACGAGAGAGGAGAAATAACAACCAACATCATAGAAATACAAACAATCGTAAGAGAATATTATGAAAAAGTATATGCAAACAAATTGGACAAACTAGAAGAAATGCATAAATTTCTAGAAACATATACATTACCAAAACTGAAACAGGATACCAAAACTGAAATGGGAAGAAAGAAAGAACTGGAACAGACCAAAAACCGGCAAAACAGAATCAGTAATCACAAAACTCCCAGAAAACTAAGTCCATGACCAGATGGCTTCACAGTTGAATTCTACCAAACACTTAAAGAAGAGTTAATACCTATTCTCAAATTATTCCAAAAAATAGAAAAGGAAGGAAAACTTCCAAACTCATTCTATGAAGTCAGCATTACCCTGATACCCAAACCAGAAAAAGACACCACTAGAAAAGAGAACTATAGGCCAATATCCCTGATGAACACTGATGCAAAAATTCTCACCAACCCTGGAAAAGAAAAACAAAGCTGGAGGCATCTCAATCCTAGACTTCAAGCTATATTACAAAGCTGTAATAATCAAAATAGTATGGTATTGGCACAAAAATTGACACATAGATCAATGGAACAGAATAGAAAACCCAGAAATAAGATGAACTGAACACAATTACATGGTTGATTAACTTTGACAAAGCAATAAAGAATACCCAAGGGGAAAAAAGATGTCCTTTCAACAAATGGTGTTGAGAAAACCAGATAGCTACATGCAAAAGAATGAAACTGGATTACTTTCTTACACCATATGCAAAAATTAATTCAAAATGTATGAAAGACTTAAATGTGAGAGCTGAAATCATAAAAATTCTAGATGAGAACACAGGCATGTTCTGTGGTTGTTAAAGGCAGTAACTTCTTTAACATCGGTTATAGCAACTGCTTTCTAGATATGTCTCCTGAAGCAAGGGCAACAAAGTAAAAAATAAACTATTGAGTCTACATCAAAACAAAAAGCTTCTGTACAATGGAGGATGCAATCAACTAAACTAACAGGTGACCTACAGAATTGGAGAGGATATTTGAAAATGACATATCTGATAAAGGGTTAGTATCTAAAATATATAAAGAACTTCCAGAACTCAACATTCAAAAAACAAATAATCCAATTTAAAAATGGGCAGAAGACGTGAATAGATATATTTCCAGAGAAGACATACAGATGGCCAACAGATACATGAAAAGATGCTCAACATCACTTATCATCAGGGAAATGTCAATCAAAACCACAAGGAGATACTACTTTACACTTGTCAGAATGGTTAAAATCAACAACACAAGAAACAATTGGTGTTAACAAGGATATGCAGAAAGTAGAACCCTTTCACACTGTTGGTGGAAATGCAAACCAGTGCAGCCACTCTGGAAAACAGTATGGAGGTTCCTCAAAAAGTTAAAAATACGATTTAGCAATTGCCCTGCTATGTATTTACCCAAAGAAAGCAATAACATAATTCAAAGGTATACATGCTCCCCAATGTTTATAGCAGCATTATTTACAATAGTTGAGATATGGAAATAGCCCAAATGTCCACTGATTTATGAATGGATAAAGAAGATGTGATATATATCTATATTTCTCTCTATATAGATCTATGTGTGTATATATATACATACATACATACATACAGAGGTTACTCAGCCATAAGAGAGAGTGCCATCTTGCCATTTGCGATGACATGGCTAGAGCTAATAAGTCAGTCAGAGAAAGACAAATCCTGTATGATTTCACTCCTATGCAGAATTTAAGAAACAAAACAAACAAGCAAAGGGAAAAAAAAGAAAGAGAGACAAATCAAGAAACAGACTCAATCACAGAGAACAAACCGATGGTTACCAGAGGGAAGGCGGGTTGGGGGATGGGTGAAATAGGTGATGGCGATTAAGGGATGAGCTTGGGATGAGCGCTGGTGATGTACGAAAGTGTTGAATCACTGTATTGTACACCTGAAACTAATATAACCTTGTATGTTAACTAACTGGGATTTAAATAAAAACTTAAAAAAAGAGAGAAGTTGAAACTAAATGATTAGATTAACTGGGAGTTTCAGTTTCTTAACGCCCTATTATCATGAGTGACTAAGAACTGTCTGTGATGGAGATTCACTGGACTAAGTTCTCTTTTATGAATATTTGAAATTTTTCATAATGTATAGTAAAGAGAAACAAAAAAACTTCCCACCAAAATGCACTGAACAGAGTTGTGTCTTCAGCCATATGATCTCAATTTTTTTCCTGCTTTCTTTTAACCTTGGGCCTTTTTTTTTTTTTTTTTTTTTTTAAGATTTTACTCTTAAGAAATTACTATATCCCACGTGGGGCTCGAACTTACAACGCTGAGGTCAAGAGTCGCACGCTCCACTGACTAAGCCAGCCAGGCACCCTGGGCTTCTTCTTTCTATAGTTCACTTTTTATCTTCATTTGTATTTGATCTTTCTCTCACCACTTTTTCAGGCTTCTTGTCTGTTTTCCAGTAGCTTTTATGAGTCCTCTGACTTTCACCTTTATGATTTTCCATCTTAACTTTGTCTAGAGACCTCGTTTCTGACCCTGTCATCGGCTCTGCTTCCTGGATCCCTTATGCTCTAGAAGGAAATACAACACAGCATGCAAGACAGAAAGCTACTTTATGATGCTGGTTATTGGGCTTTCTCTTCCATCCCCTTTTAAGATATTCTCTCATGCTTTGATAATGTGCAGCTATGTTTAGGCAAACCAGTGTAAACCCCGATTCTTATCCCATCAGGTCTGTGGTATAACAGTTTTCCTTTTATTACTATTTTCTTTCTCTTTCTGGCGTTCTCTCCACTTTCAAAAATCTATTATCTGCCCATGGATTAGACCAAGGCTCTCTAAATAATGGAAAAAATAAAATCATTGTAACAATTTCTATTTACAGGTGCTCCTGGGTGGCTAAGTCAGTTGAGCATCTGACTCCTGATTTCAGCTCAGGTCATGATCTCAGGGGTTGTGAGTTCAAGCCTCACATCAGACTCTGTGCTCAGCTTTGAGTCTGCTTGAGATCTCTCTCTCCCTATCCCTCTGCCCTTCCCCTGCTCATGCACTCTCTAAATAATAAATAAATAAGTAGATAAAATCTTTAAAAAATTTCTATATATACAAGAATATTATTTTTGAAATGAACTATTAAAACAGCATTTCAACATTGCTCCTACCAGGCTCCCAACATATGCTGGGTGCTGTGCTATATACAGTCCATCCTCTGCCTCCCTCCCCAGGAATTGATGTTCTAGAGCAGTGCTAGCAAACATCCATGCCCACGAGCGCCCAGCAGGTGACAATGAATGCATTAGTGGGGCCCTGTGCCCGTCTCCACTGCCTGAATGTAGATGTAGAAGTCTGGAACCAACTGGCAAGCATATTCCCTGTCATCAGGGCAGGGGGGTAGGGGTGCTGTTCAGCTGAAGCCCGGCATTGCTACCTGGAATTTGTTTGTGCCAGGTGGCCTGATCTGGTTTTTCAAGAGAAGCCAGAAATTTGGACTTCTGTGTGAAATCCTTAAATGGTAGTGCCAAATGAAATAAACACTGTGATGGAGACAAAACCTAAAACCTGTCTGCAGGTCAAATATGAACCCTGGGCAACCAATTTATGTTCCAAACTCTGTTTAGCCACAGCTGTTTCAAACTTGGGGAACTCTCTGAAAAAAATACAAGGTTGTATAATTTTCCGCACTGTGTGTCTCTGACAAGAACAGCACTGGTAGATAAAGGATAAGAAGGATTTGTAAGGAGGCTAGACCAGGGTAAGAGCTTAGCTGTGGGATAGGGTAGAAAATACTGGATTTGCCATCAGATGATCTGGGTTTCAGTCTTGGCCTCTTAGTAAGTGGCAGGATTACAATGGACAGGGTTCTTCACCTTTGTGAGCCTCAGTTTCCTTGCCTATGACAGAAGGGGAGAAGTACCACTTTCGCAAGATGGCTGCAGGGATTAAAGGAAACATATGAGAAAATGCTTTATAAGGTACAGAGAACACTGTAGGCATGAATGGGAAGTTTGATGTTTGAACGCATTGAGTAAGGGCTATGAAGGATTCAAGAGCACTAGGTATGGTGGTGGTTAACCAAGGGCTTGGTTATTCAGCTCACGCCTGGGAAGGAAACTATGCACTTACAAGTACAAGGAAATGGGGGCAAAAACTGAAAAAGCCTGGTGGTGGGGACAGGAAGGAGAGCTGTGCTTTATAGAGAGAGAACGTTTTCCTTCGTGAAAAAACTTACTGCAACTCTAAAGCCCACAATGAAACCCTTCACTGACGAAGTGGTGAATATCCACCTGGTGGATTATTTGTGGCAAATTTAAAATCACAGGTTGACTTCCTACTCTTGGGATATTTTCAAACCACCAACTTACCCCTCCACCCTTAAGTCAAAGAGTAAGAATTCATGTTACTGCTAGCTCAAGAAAAACACCATTGGAGGAGATCACAATGCTGGAATACTTTTATTAATTCCAACACTAAATATGGATGATTTTTGGATTATTGGCTGTTTTCAATGATCAGCACCAATATTCTCTTTTATGAAATTGGTACATAAGTGGTTTTTCAATAAATCGCAAATCTTTCATCAGGAGAGTGGAAAATTTCATTATGGGGTTATTACTGGTTTCCCTCCTTAGGTAACCACACAACTGCAAATTCTTTACTTCTTAACTTTTAGCACTAAGGGCTAGAGAGTTTTTCAAAGGCAAAAAGTCTACAGATGCTGGCTTGACTTAAGAAGCAGAGAAAAAGAAGAAAATTATTGATGTAAAAGAAGTTTGGTTGTTGTGGTTCTTGTTTTTTTCCAAACACAGTAACCAAAATTCAGAAAGTCCCAGTCCTAGTCTTGATAGTCCTAGACCCTAGGGAGCCGCTGGCCAAGATCTTCCTCCCTCCAGCCCGGGGCCATTTCCCTTTCGAAAGAATCTATATTTAGCAGGAGACACAGTGCCGCTCAGTCTTATAGAAGGTGGAGGAGAAATTCATTCCTACTCCACATTCTTGCCCTGGATCTGTTAGGTCTAAATCTACATTCCAGACAATCACAATCTGGGGATTTCAGATGTTAACTGACCTAGAAATGAATGCATTAAATAACAAATAGCATCCCAAAGTGTTGCTCCTTGTCAGCAAGGACTGTGGGAAGTAGGTGGTTTTTAACCTGGAGTACAGAAGACTCTAAAGGGGTCTGGAGCTGGGACTTATTCCAACGGGATATTTTTTGTAATCTGAAGTATTTTATTTTATGCATTTAAAAACATTCTAAGAGGGGCGCCTGGGTGGCTCAGTCGTTAAGCGTCTGCCTTCGGCCCAGGTCAGATCCCAGGGTCCTGGGATCGAGCCCCGCGTCGGGCTCTCTGCTCGGCAGGAAGCCTGCTTCTCCCGCTACCATCCCCTCTGCTTGTGTTCCCTCTCTCGCTGTGTTTCTCTCTGTCAAATAAATAAAATCTTAAAAAAAAAAAAAAAAAAAAAAAACATTCTAAGAAGAGGTCTGTAGGCTTCACTGGACTGAAAGAGGCCAAGACCTCTCTATACTGGATATTTTTCTTAAGCAGAAGCATGTGTCTCTGCTGTGAGTTGCATTTCTGGACTTGTATTGAGAAATCAAAAAAGTCAACAGATTATTTTGACTGAGATTTAAAAATATTCCCCCTTAAAAGCTTGGATAAAACTCCACTTCAAAGAGTTGGACAGCAGACCACAACAACCGGCAACAAGATTTTTATGCAAATAGTCCCCTGGGTGGTTCAAATGCCTGAAAGAATTTCTTTATTTGCCACTTAATCTTGTACAGTGGTTCTCAAGGTGTGGTACGTAGATCCGGGGGACTCCGAGACCCTTTTAGGGGTCCACAAGATCAAAACGACATTCATAACAATACTAAGGTGTTATTTGTCTTTTTGATGGTGTCAACATTTCCACGGATGGTACAAAATCGTGGTGGTAAATGGCTGGCTCGTTGATGTGGATGGGGACAGCGGGCCTCACTGTACCAGACGAAACGGTATCCTTGACCATCACACACACTTGCAACGACAAATTCCTTTTCTTTTTTACTTAAGAATGGCCTTGAGAGAGCAGTAAAAATTGGTAACGGTACTAAGTCGCAGCCCTTGAGTTTAAACTCTTTAAACATCTCTTTAAACTCTGTGAAGCGATAGAAGTTTGCTTAAAACACTGCTGCTATGGACCTCTTGGAAGTCTGGTGTAGACTAAGGACCCACTTCGCAGATCAATGTGTTTAAATGTATAAAATAGAACGTAGAGGATTAGAAAGGAAACCAAAGATATTGAATTATTTATCAAAATACTGAAAGTTATGGAATATATATATATATATATAGTGATTTGATATATTCAATGACAGGATTTTTCAGTGGGTCTAATATCTGTCATAATATTGATGCAGGTATTATGGTAGTGTGAATGATTCTTTTGAGACTGTTCCAACAAGAGCAATTGATACAAAACACCTATAATTCTAGATGGCTGGCGTTATAGCTATGGTTAATAGCACTGCAGTTTGTTGCCTACATTCAAAAATGAAGGAAATGCTGAGCCGGTGAAAATAAAGATGCATCTTCTTCCTCTAGTGGAGTTCATGGACTGTCCTGGAATTTATCCAGGGACTATTATCACTGCCCGAAATACCACATTTGTCTCTTTGTTTGTTTGCTATCTGTTCACATCGCTAGGATATCAGCTCCAAGAGACTTTGTCTTGTCCGCTGCTGTCCCCGGGCTCAGGAGACGGTCCAGCCCCGAGCACAGGCTCAGCCAGTGTTTCTCGAGTGAACGAGGAAGTCCCAGGTCCTTACTGAGTCTACTTGGCAAGCTCTCTCCTCTTTCCATTTCGAGTTCAGACCGCTGACAGAGTATCACTGAGGATTTCAGTATTTGTGTCTCAAATATTGCGGTTTGCGGCTAGGCTCGCCATTCAATCCAAATTATTTTAGAAAGAAGTTGTCGCCTTTTAAAAGAATCCATGATTGATTAATAGCCTCGTGGCAGCGCTCCCTGAGGGACCGGGGACCGTCTGTGTCCACCACTGTTCCCTACTGGCTTCCGCAGAGGAAGCGCCAATGACTGAAACAACGAGCCAGAATTTTCTGCAAAATCCCTAAAGTAAAGCTTCTGTGGGCTAAGATGGAAAGTCTGAATCTCAAAGTATGAATATCTGGGATTGTAGTTTTATCCATGAAAATAGCCTGGTGTCATGTGAAAGGTCAAGCAGCTGAATGGAAACCTACCATCCAGAAATTTATCAGTGAATGTTTGCTTTGGCTTCTGGATTTCAATACATTGATTTGTTTCACTATTTGACTTTAAAAGTCAGAAAGATCTCATTTGTGTCCAACCTTAGTCTTCCTCTTCAAATATTTTTATTTATTATAAAGTCAACCCGTGTTTATCATAGAATATATAGGTAAGCAAAGAGAAAAAAATTAAAAGAAACCTAAATCTGCCACACAGATATAAACATTTTAAAATACAAGACATAAAGAATATAAAAACATAATAAATAAAAAGAAATACTTGGTGCATTGCCCTTTTCACTATTTTTTATACGAAAGGCCATTTGTCTTGCTGTCTGTTGTCCTGACTGTAATGCCGAACTCCAGATAAAATATTAGGAAGAACAAAGGAAGCAAAAGCCTTTGAACTTTCTTACCCTATACCCTCCTTACAAATATTTTTAAGTGAGATTTCTTCACACAGAGGCTAATGTTTCTTTAGTTGGCTTTTCACTGGCTTAGATGTTCTTCCATCTCAGTTACAAATGGGGAGGAGTGGAATTCATAAAATACGAGTGAGCTCAAAAAGCTCAGGAGAGTTTGTTATTTACCATAGAAACAAGCATCTTCTCATTAACTCTTATACTTGAGAAAGAGGCATGAAGATGAGACAGCCCTCTCAGCCTCTCAGAGGAGAGCGGGCAAGTTTTCTAGGGTCCCCTTCGCGCGGAATGAATATGGCTGCCTTCATTTAATGAGTGACGTGTTCACCCAGAAGGAGGGACACGTGACTGTGTCCCACCTGACTTGGGGACACAAGTTGGCTCCTTTTGCTCTTGGTAGAACGCATGCTTATGGTAACACAATACAACTGTTTCCATTTTATCTGAATGGGAATAAAAGCCAACTGCTTCTGTCTTCCCTTAATGTTGGTAGCAATCTCACAGATTATCTTTTTCCTTCAGGGCTCTAGTCACCCGTCACATCAGTCTGTGTTGGTAAAATGCTAAGGCCGTCTGTAAAAAGTAACAGGGACCCAGGACTTGCCTTTCAGTTGTGACGTAGCTACAAAGAGGAAGGGCCTGAAACGTCTAACTTCAACATTTTACTCCCAGTTCTTTCCTCCTGTCCCCGTCCTAATTTCTTTTGAAACTTCAAAGCTTTTTGACCAAGGTTTTTATTTAGGGGGCACTCAGTGAAGTCAATGAGTTCTATCCTCATGAACATCCCACAACAAGACAACTAAGGGACCAGTGAATCACCGGAAACGGCGGGCAACGAGGAGGAGGGGCGAAGGAGCGGCCTGCCTGGCACCGGGCAGAAGTCTCCTCTTAAGAGTGGACTAGGAAACCCAAGGAGGCTGAGACAAAGCGGAGAAGGGGCTGGGAGGGGGCAGGGGGTACGGGACAGTGTGTCACCTTGTAGGTCCACATCTCCAGGTTTGAGACCAGGAAGTGTCCCCCCTCAGGTTCTCTACCTTCCAGAGAAGAATCCCAGCAGCAAGGTGGCCTTCATGGAATTGTGGGGGCGGTGGTTTGTTTAAAATAAGTGGCCCAAACTAGGGAATATGGACACACGACCCGGGCCCTGCCAGGCTGTGCCAGGCGGGCTTTCGCTTCTTGCTACTTCCTGCCTCACACTTTACACTCAGCCACCTGCACGGCCTTCCATTTCCTGTGCACCAGCCCCTTCTGCCTGTCTTCCTTCCACTTATCCCACAAGACTCAACTCAGGGGTCACTCTCGGACGTGACCTCCTCACCCACCCACTGATTCTCATTGATAACACCCTGGTGCTAGGACCCAGGGGTTATGAGTCCACCTTCCCCCTTAACCTGGATTCAGAGGACAGAGTCTATGTTCTTCTGCAGCCCCAGCCCCCGCGCCCTCCCCACAGAGCAGACACGAGCAGATGCCTGTTGGCTGAATGAATGTATGTTGGGGCACGAACACACACCCATGCGACCAAGACCAAGACGATCGGAGCAAGGGACGGAACTCAAAGGGAGCCCCCCCACAGCAGGAGCGATTTTGTTCTGTTTGCTGATGTCTCCCAAGTGCTGAAAAAAGGGCCTGCCACATAGTAGGCACTCAAAAAAGTATTTTTAGAATAAATTAATAAGGAAGAAACATCATTGGACATTGTGCAGAGGAAGTGGTGACTTAACAGATTTTTTTGCAATGTCAGAAGATTCCAGAGAGCTTTGCCGGAGGGCAAGGGTTGCTCTCACCAGAGACCTGCTTTTTTTTTTTTTTTATCTGGAAGCAGGCTTATGGCACCAGCTTCTTCCGCAGCTCGTTCATGGGCATTAGAAATATCTGGAGTAGCTCACATGCACGCAAGTTGAAGTGACCCCAAACTCAAGTCTTCTGATGTCTCGGGACCACTCAGGGCACAGCACTTTCGACAGTGGCCTGAGTCCCCTGGGCAGTTTATTTTCATCCTAAACTTTCTGGTCTCGTTCTCTATAGATGCTGGGCTCTGGGACCCTGGATACAATGCGAGAAGACTTAGGGCTCCCTCCCTGTGGGCAGCACGCGAGCTTTATTTCCCAGGCTGGAGAGTGCAGGGCTGGGAGGATAAACAATTTCCCCACAAACTACCACTGGCCAGGCAGGCAGGTGATTAATGTATCTCCGGGTGTGTGGGTGGGAGGAGGCAGGAAACACACCAACGGCATCACTGGGCTGTAATGGATGTTACAGTTCTCTTAAAAGGTCATCTTGAGGTTGAAACACACATCCCAGTAGTGTCTGCCTTTCTACATGTAAGATCCGGGATCTAAATAACGGTGGGAACAGATGCAAAGATGCACAGCACCTTTCATACCCTTTTAGAGATGCCGCCCTTCCCTGGTTAGCCACAGAAGCGTGTAAGTATGTCAGCATCAGCTGTAAGAGCAAGGATGCGCTGAGGGGCGTGGTGGGGTGCAGGGGCTGGGGATTCAGGGGGCGTAAGACAGGTCCTCTCTCTGTCCTGCAGAAACTTTCTGTCTAGGTAGGGAGTCCGGGCACACACCCGGGCACACGATGGTGATGAAGGAATGCAGGGAAGGGTTGGACAACCCCTACTACAGGGAATTCAGAGGAAGGGGAGTGGCTGAAGGGATATTTTGTATCAGAAATGCATCAGGGAATCATTAAGGCAACTGGCGGGAGCACAGAGCTCAGAGGGGCGGCTCTGGTGTCAGATGACCTGGGTTCAAATCACTGGTGTGTGCTAGTGAATATCTAACAACCACCCTTCCAGGAAAACACACACACACACACACACACACACACACACACACACACACACACACGCCTGATTCATAGCATTTGCATATTTCCCCAGTGTGTGTATTCTCACCACGGCCAAATTCAAGCCACCGTCTTAATGTTAACTGAATAACACAATTCCTAAAAATTGATCAATTGCTCAGAGCCAGTCTAAGCCAGCTCCAGCACACCACTGGTTGAAGACTAGGCTCTGCCTCTTACTAGTTGTTGGAATTTGGGCAAATTGCTTGACTTCTGTAATCCTTGGTGTCTCATCTGTGAAATGAGCAGGATGACCTCTCAGAGGGACACTATATGGATTAAATGAGATACTGTATGTGTGGCGGCTTTCCCGCTAGAGGCAGAAAAACTGACCAGTCGCCCCAGACCCTTTGCTCGGAACCTATCGCCCCATTTGCGCCGAGGCCGTGCTTCCCTTGGGCTGCTCTTGGTCAAAGACAGTGTGGCGAAAAGACTATGGCAGACTCATTCCTGAAAGATGCAGGACTCCTCTGATGGGTGATTTGGCTTGACAATTCCCCACTGGCCTGGCCAAAACTTTCTTGGAACGGCACTATAGTCTGAGCTTCTGCCTACCTGACTTCCTTATCTGTTCTTCATGGCTCTTCTCAGCTCCTTTTATCCTGACAGGCTTTTCTTCCAATAAATCTCTGCACGTCCAATCTCATCCTGGAGGACCTTAGCATGTTATCACTTTGGACTTTAGAAAGTGCTCAGTAAGTTTTGTTTTTAGTAAAGGAGTACAGTGGGATTTCCTTAAATCTTAGTTTCTGAGGACCTACCTCTTCCCCTGGGAAATGATCCTAAAGGGAACGGTCTCTTCGGGAGAGACAACGGCTACCAACCTTGGCGTGCCCCCACATGCCTCACCGGGACAATGCAGATTTGCCCTTCCCATCACTGCCTCTACTTCCCCTTGTTATTCCTGTCCTCTGCTCAGTCTCGTCTGGCCTCTACCCCATCAGTAAATGGAAATTATTCTTGCCAAGATGACTTGCTCTTGCCATGTTGTTAAATCCAAGATGGCTACGCTTTTCTAGTTTCATCTTGTTTGCCCCTCCTAGAAAATTCCAACACTGAAAACTATTTTCCTCTGATCCTATAATGCCACCTCTCTATGGTACCCTCTTCTTGGAACTCTTGCTCAGTTTCCTTGGCTTTCAACTCCTCAACGAGTACTAAAAAGTGGGTGACCCACAGGCTCTTTTATCCCCCAACCTTAATTTCACCTCCTGGCTTCAATTCAAAAACTTCTAGCAAATAATTACTGAGCGCCAGCATTGTTCCAGACGTGATCTCACCCTTTATGGAATACATCTTTTAGTGGGTTAATTACCCTCTCTCTGGATACTGATAATTTCCAATCCCACATATCCAGCCCAGCCCTCTCTTCTGCTTGCCGGATGTCCTTGTCACATGGAGTTCAGGCACCCGAAACTCAGCACATCCAAAGCAGAACTTGTTTTCCCACCCCTCTGTCTCTTCATTCCCTACTCGCAGGTTGAATCGTTCCAACCAGAGGCCTGGAGTCTTCCTCAACCCCAGCTCCAAGTCAATCACTCATGAAGCTTGCTGGTTCTACCTCATAGATGTGTCTTAATCCATCCATTCCTCTTAGTCTCCTCTACGAAGATCTCTATTCCACACTGAAGCAATTTATCTACTTCCATTCCAGGTATGTTTCCCTTGTATAAGATTTCAAATGCAAATCCAATCACATTGTCTCCCTGCACCCCTTAGCCAACCACAATTCAACCTATGACTTTTCATTGTGTTTAGCACAGAGACCTACATACAGAGGCTATTTCTGAAGGTCTTTAATGACCTAGCCCTGCCTACCTTTCCGTCTCTGTATTACATCCTTGTCCTCTGCTTTTTAAACTCCATCCATATGAGATTCTCATGGTACCTGAGACCCTTGACCTCCGCACATACTATTCCCACGGCCAGGTAACCTCGCCCAGTTACTGTAATGCCCATTTCCCCTCTGACAGCTTATGAGGGCTCGAACGCATCTGCGTTTTTCATTACTGTATTCTCAGTATCTGCCAAAGCACTGGCTACAGAGTAGGTGCAGAGTATTTGTTGAAAGCATAAATGAATGAACCATATTAGAATATAAATAGTCTGATCATTTTATGCACATGATGTACATAATCAGTTGCAGATGGGAAGGTTCATTAAAAGATGTAACAAAATGCCAGATGGACCAGGCTTATTCATAATTAGAAGAAAGAACTCAAGAAGAAGAGCTTAACTTAAAAAAAACAAAACAAAAACACCCAAAACCTGAATTTTCGATCACTGAGTGTGTGCGTGAGCACATGTATGTGTACGTGGTCACCTTGAGCTGACTGTGTCCTCCAGTTGTGGACAGGTGTGTGATTACAGTATATAAATTGGTGAACAGTAAATTGGAAAAGTTTAGGAGATAGCCATCATTTCTGGCCTTTGTAATTTTGCTTCAGAACTTCGTGTACCTCCTTTTAGATCATCCTACACTTCATAGATTGTTCCTGACATTTTGTTTCCTAAATTTACTTTTTTCTGCTAAACACCCAGCTGGGCTTTGTGCCTTTGCAGTCAACAGCAGCATGATGGGAACTCACTCCACGTGGCACTTCTGACCTAGCTCATTCTAAGTATTCAAATGACTGGGTGAGAGGAGATAACCTTTCGGTTTCTTTTCTACCTTTAAGTACAATGATTAATGGAGGTCTGGTTTTTTGTTTTTTGTTTTCCTCTTCTCAACTGCCTGGGATCCCATGTTAAAACAGGCCTGATGACAAATCCTGTTTTTACATTTGGCTCCCTCCTTGCTGATCATTTTCCTGACTGGTTTTTTGGGTCTCTTCTTCTAATTAACCAATGATGGTTTGATCATATGTTAAGGGCCTACCCTGTGTGACTCCATTCTAGGACACCCTGGTAAAGATATTTAATTGCTTCTTGCCATAACTTTGTCATTTGCAAATTGGGACTAATAAGGCTATCTTGGAGAACACATTTTTTGGAAGACGGTAGACTTAATGAGGTGCTTTGAATTTTTCCAAAGAAAAACCCTTTGAAAACTTGGTGTTAATTCAGTCCTTGATGTAAAATCATTTATTTTGACTAAACTTTAAAATTCTCAATGCTAAATGAGGCTTTGTAAATAAATTAAATACAGATTGTGCTCTGCTGAAGCCTGACTTCCACTAATAACATTTAGAATTAGATGAGGTGTCTTTTATCTAAAAATGCTAAAATCGACACTGGATGAAAAGTGGAGCCCAAAGTAGTTTTCACGCAAAGGGTATAAAAGAAATAATAGATTCCTTCAGTTTAGAAGAGCTCTCTCATAAAGAAGATTTCTGAAGATGAAATGCTGAAATTTGTCACACTAATGATACCATTTTATTTACTCATAAATAAGCAAGCACCATAGAGCTCAAGTACAAAAGTACCATTTGTTAGCTGGTTAAACCCAACAGCGTCTCCTTTTGTTTTTGATACTTATTAAATGGGCAGAACTTAATGTCATCAGTGCTCATAGAAAGATGAACTCCGAAACCCTTTAGATCCATAGAGGCAACAATTAACTTAGCTGAGGCCATCTAAACATCCATTTGCATTAGGCAAAAGTCCAGCTCAGTTATCGGCAGTGGCCTGGACACTTGTCCATAAAATAGAGATACGTAAATTTACGTGAAAGGAAAAACTTAAGGAGGATGCATCAACTCGATCAAATGTTTATCAAACTGTCAATCAATCAAATATTCATCTAGTAATTTATTCAACAAATATTCTCTGAGCACTTACCATGTACTAGACCCTGGTACCTTTGTTTTTATTTTTGAGGTGAAGAAATGCCGATAAGACAGATACGTTCTCTGCACATGTGAGGGAAGTCTGTTAAGAGCTTCCTTCATGATGGGCTCCGGGGAGGCCATGAATGCGATAGACCCAGAGCTGGAAAGATAATGTCTGCCCTTCAGGAACTGACAGTCGGCTGGGGAAGGGACTCTGGAAACAATGAGAGACTCACACAGGACAGCCGAGAGGCAGTTGAGCATAGCAGTTAGGAACATGACCTCTGGAGTCAGACTGTCCCAGCCTCCTCACTTAATGGATGTAACTTAACTCTTAACCTCTCGGAACATCAGGCTTCTCATCTGTGAAACGAGATCGTAATGATATAATGAGAATCTCCTAAGACTGTGTTGTGAGGATCAAGGTAAGTATTCAGGTCTCTAAAAGGACCTGGAACGGACGTGAACCCAAGAGTAAGTGACAGGGGAAGGGCGCACAAGTAAAGGGAATTCTAGAAAAGGGACAGCACTCCGAAAGTTGGAATCAAGAGAGACTGGAGAGGAACTGTTGAAGGGCAGACAGAATACGGGTGGAGAGAGAAAAGAGAAAGAGGCTTTCCAGCTTGGGGCCGCAAGGTAAGGGCAGGGATGGAAGTGGCTGTGCGCCTGTTCTGGGCAGAGGATGTGAGTGGCTTGGTTTGGTTACGTTTGTTTGGAAAAGCAGTAAACTGAGAAGGCAGGATAGGGCCAGATTAGTGAGAGCTCTGAATGGACTTTAGGATTCACCCCGGAAGGCAGGAGTCACCTAGCTTCTTGAGAAAGGGATTAAACGATGACGTGAAGGGCTGCTTTGGAAAACTCCTAAGTGATGCAAGGTGCAAGGGAGGGAAAGCGACCGAGAGGAGGTCTGTTGGGAGCTATCGCAGAGGTGGGAAGTGCTGAGGACTGCCGTGTTGGCGGCAGCAATGGAGAGAAGCTGAGGAACTCTGAGAGGCGTTGCAAAGGAAAAATAAAAAGGGATTCGGTGCAGATTGGACTGAATGAAGGAAGGAGAAGAACTCTTTTTTTTGTTTGTTTGTTTTTTGAATCCGGGTTATTATAGGTTGGTGATGTATGTATATTATTCAAAAGTCCTAAATACATATGTGAGCAGATTGGGCAAAAATAAGGTAGGCACGATGCACGAGACTGATTGCACCAGACTCTTACAGGATTCCCAAGGAAGGCTGAGGACGCAGGATGCAAGCTATTAGCGGAAAGAAAGAAACATGGTGAGACAGGAGCAGCCCACCTGTGAAGGGCTGGACACGGAACCCATGGTCCAAACTAAAGAAAGAATCATTCAGCCTTTCACATCTGGGATTTGCACCTAAAGGTGAAAGGCATAAACTAATTTAGGATATTAACGATCTGATATTAATGATGGCCAGAAATGACAAAGTGAAAGTCTCAGGAATATATTAAGTCACAACAATTCACGTGAGGGGGTTTACTCTCTCACTTCTACTTGGTTTCCAGAAGTAAAGGAGAATTAACAGGTTCAGTTACTGTCCGGTTTGCCGACCACACAGGCCTGAGGGCGCATGGCAGGAAGTGGGTGTCACTTTTGAAGCTGTCCCACAGTGCCTTTCAAGCCCAAAACTTGGAGAAGCATCATCCATCCAAGTGTCCACAGTCAAGGTTCCTCTCAAGGATTTTGGCTTATTTGCTTTCGTATTTAAATTTCAATGGATTGACAACTACTCCAAGTACTGGGTCCTAATCAGAGAGCCCTCGCCTTTCTAACGTCAGGTGTGCTCAGGTTGACATCAAAGGACTTTCTGGCCCTTTTGTAGGAACCCCACAGGAAGTCAAAGAAGGCTGTACAACAGAAGTTGGAGAGACATGTGGTCTCGGTGTCAGAGATGGGCCCGACCTCGCCAAAGATGGTCTCGACCTGGCAACACTTCATTTTTCCATGTGTTCATAATTAAAGGCAAAGTAAACTGTGTACCTAATTCCACCCTCAGGCTCTCACTGTTTTTCATGTCTCCTTTGTACTACAAAGTTGCGAATGATGAATGCAATCTCCATTTATTACAGTTTACCAAATGCAGTCCCTGAGGAACGGATTTGCCAGGAAAACCACACCCATGGGAAATGGAACAAGATCACGTCCAGTCCAGAGACTCCCAGAAGGGACTTCAACACTGAATTTATCCCTAGTATCCCTAGATCCAGGGAAACAGGCTGCTGAGAAAGCAGTCACTCTGGTCACCAGATAATGGTGGTGGTTACCGATGATGACATCTAAAGGTGGAGGGTTAGAAAAACACTACCTTTTCCTTAGGTTTTCTGTCTCTAGACATTGAGATTTACACCACTTACATTCTCCCTGAACTGAAATTCTGGTCTAGATCCTAAACATTCCACTCTAGTAGAAAAAAAGTAGAACCGATCAAACGTGGACAGTAGGGATTTGATATTTACTTCAATTACCTGGTTTCTGTAAGAAACCAATTCTTATCACCACTATATTTAACACTTGTCTAGAGATACAAGCAAAAGTAACTGGATAAGATTTATAAAAACTGGACAAAAGAGAAAAATAACCACTATTGGCTGGGGATACAATTTTATCTGATAAAAGAATTTCCTGAAAATTTCTTGAGAAACAGTAAGAGAACTGAGTTGGCTGAGTTAAAAATAATATACAGAATTTCATAATAGTAATAGTAACATGCAACAATAGCAACAATTAAAAAGATAAAATAACCTAGAAATAAACGTAGCTGTGTAAGATCTAAATGAAGACACCTTTAAAATATTCTAAAGGAATATGACAGAAATTGAATAAACGGGAAAGCAAAATACATTCTCAAATAATAAGACTCTACATAAAGATGTCAATTCTCTATATGTTAACCTAAAATTTAATGTAAACCCAATAAGTAATGATAGGGTTTTCTGGGTATATATGTGAAGACGAGGGGAGCTGAACAAGAGGATCTGGAAGTTCCTATGGAAAAATTACCAAAGACAAAGAGCTAGGATGGTTGGGGGAAAAGGTTAATGAGAAGAGATGTCAGATTTGCACACTAGATGTATATAATAGTGTGCTACTGTACCTAAAGACACAGGTGAAGGAAACAAGATTAGAAGTCAAAAAATAGGTCCCTCCAAAAATGAGAATTTATTTTATGCTAAAAGTGACACTTTAGTGTGGAAATGATGAATTATTCTATAAAAGTTGGGATAATTTGTTAGCTCTCTGGGAGGGAAAAAGATACTGGATTGATATGTTATACCTGGGGCGCCTGGGTGGCTCAGTGGGTTAAAGCCTCTGCCTTCGGCTCAGGTCATGATCTCAGGGTCTGGGATCGAGCCCCGCATCGGGCTCTCTGCTCAGCAGGGAGCCTGCTTCCCCCTCTCTCTCTGCCTGCCTCTCTGTCTACTTGTGATCTCTCTCTGTCAAATAAATAAATAAAATCTTAAAAGAAAAAAGAAAGAAAGAATGATATGTCATACCTGATAGCAGGATAAATTTCAGATGAATCAAAGATTTTAATATAAACAATGTGCATTATAACAAAAACCCTGGAAGACACCCCAGAAAAGAATTTTTTAATAGCTTGAGAGTGAAGAAAGTCTTTCTAAGTGTAGCACACTACCTAGAAGTGGCGTTTCATGCCCTGCTATCTACTTTCTTGCTCAGGAAGCTTGGAGACTCACGCCTTTAGTAATGAATTTGAACTTCCTTCCCGATTTTCAAGACTCTCATTTGTACCAATCTAACTCTGATTTCTTGCTTTACTGAATAAATGCCAATCACACCAGGCTTTTTGCAGCCTCTCCTCAGAACTGGCTCATTCTCAGGTCCTTTCCTCCCATACTATGTACTGATCAACTTATCCCTTCTCTATTGGTTTGTGATGCTTTTATCTACTGAAGCTTTTTATCGACATGCTGGTTGATTCACATGTGTTTTGATTCTTACTGATTAAACAATAATGATAATATTATAATACCATTGACAAATACAAAATCCCTTACATCTAGGGAGTGGAAAGACCTGGAAGAGTCGTAAGCCGGGGAATGACGATGTCAGATTTGCACACTGGAGGTTATGAGTATGGATTGGAAGATGAACCAGAGGCAGGTTGATGGAGCCCAAGAGGCTTTTGCAGATATCCAGATGAGAAATGATGAGGGTTTTATTGATGACCCAGATGGAGGCTGATCTGAAAGAAGTCAAGGAGGAAGAACCAACAGGTTTGGCAGGGGAACTGGACACCCTTGCATCCTGCCTCCCATCCTCAGGGCCACTGATTATTCTAGCCCCTGCGGTAGCCACAGAGTCACACAAGAGCAACTCTGCCTTGGCAGCTCGACACATCCCTTGCTTTTTGTTCTCAGTGCTATGCCTACAGGAACCCACCTGGCACTCATATGTGCAGAGCCCAGATATGAGGGAGTTAAGGGGCAAACTTGAAAATGAAGGATGAAATCAGTGGACAAATGCTCCCCTTTTTTTTCCCCAAGCAGAAAAAATTGAGGGCAAATTCTACACTTTCCTCAGAGTCCCAGCAGGCTTGAGCCTTGGTTTCCAGAGGAGTAACCAATGGGAGGATACACCCTTGTGTTGGCTTTCCTTCTTTCCCTCTCCAGTATCTCATGCCTATTCCCTGGGATGGTAGTCTAGATTGCCACACCTTTCACCCAAACCCTTGCCTCAGGCTCTGCTTTCAGGAGAACTATAGGTGGTGGCTAATTGCCTATGGTTTGAGGGGTTGGGGGAAGAAAGCAGGCAGGGATGACTCCAGCGTTTCTTGTTTGGGTGAATGGAAAGGTGGGAGTATCACTCACTAAGAGTGGAATACAGGGCTTCTTTGTGTGTGGTAGAGGCAGAAGTAGGAACAGATGCCCATCTTACTACAGCTTGCCATTTTGCCATTACAGAGCCCGGCACATTGTAGGTGTTCAAAATACGCTGACGTTTCACACGCAAATGGAGAAGAGAGGTAAACATCATTGGTTCTCTGTGTACATTTGTATCTGTTATTAAATATGTACTGAAAGTTAGGCTTGGCCACAGAGCCAAGATGGGTGCTAATTTTAAAAGAGACTGTGTCTTATCATCTAGAGAATTACATTTTAGTTACAAATATAAGACATATACAACCATTAAATAATTGGAAGGATTTAAGAAGCAATAAACGTTAGCAAGTAAAAAATAAATATAATCCACACCGAGTAATAATTCCTGGAGAAATAAGCATTGGCAGTCATCAAATTTGGTTGAAGTTAATCTTATTGTCTTGGATTAGGTCAACTTTCTTAACCCCACATGGTTCTTATTAAGAGTGGTCAGCTAGAGAATGTCATAATTGTATCTGAGATTTTATTGTCCTCAAAGAATTCTCCATCTCTTATTGAAATAGATACCCTGGGGTGCCTGGGTGGCTCAGTCAGTTAAGCACCTGCCTTCAGCTCAGGTCATGATCTCAGGGTCCCGGGATTGAGCCCCGTGGTGGGCTCCCTGCTCAACGGGGAGTCTGCTTCTCCCCCTCCTCTGTCCCTCCCCCCCTGCTTGTGCTCTGTCTCTTGCTTTCTCTCTTTCTCAAATGAATAAATAACATCTTAAAAAAAAAATTGATAGCCTTCTTTTATACATCTGCTGATTCTGTCCAAGAGGTGAGTTTGTTTCAAAAACTGGAGGTGAGCATTGCAAACTCTGCGGGTGGCAAAGTGGCAGCCATCTTACTATCAATTCTTATCCGTCTTACTTCCTTTTTAATGCAACAGGAGATGAGCACAGAGACACCGACCTGAATGTCCATTCAATTCCATTGCCTTTTACTTTGTCAAGGAGAAAGCAGAGCCATTTTTACAAATTTTTCTTTGTCATGAAGTTGAGTAGGCCTTGGTTGAAGTTCTTTCATTTAACCACGAATATACTCATGAGCTTAAGGTCAGAGAAAAAGTGGTCTGTGCCTACAGGTTTTCGTTGCCAGTTCAGCCCCCACCTGCCCCACTCATTCCTGGCTGAGTTCCTAGAAGATCAACGCAAATGTCTCGTGGGATGAGATCAAACTCCCTATTAAATTCCCACCAAGCTGCATTTGCTGGTATCAATTCTATCCCATCTGTGACCCTCATTACTCAATCATAACAGGGAACTGAAGTAGTTTGTTAAGTGCGCTCTGCAAAACTCATTAGAGCTAAGACCATCACAATTTCCAGCCCTGAGTATTCATTCTATAACTTGGCCAGGCATTTAAATTTTTCATATTTTGAGGTGAGTGTCACCTTCCTGTTGCTTCGCAGGAGATCAGGCATCTCTTATACCTGCTCTTGTTGAAGATGGCCTTGATGCTCCAAAGTACTTGGTATGCCTTCGACTCCCCGCTCCTCAGCCCCCATCTAGCCATCTCTTTTTTGTTTTTAAGATTTCTTTATTTATTTGAGAGTGAGAGTGCATGCGTGCGTGAGCGCGGGGGCGGGGGGAGGTGCAAAGGCGGGTATCAAGCCGACTCCATGCTGAGCGTGAAGCCTGACGTGGGGCTTGATCTCACGAGCTTGAGATCACGACCTGGGCCGAAACCAAGAGTCAGACGCTGCCACCGATTTTAAGAGTACGTTCACACTAACACCTAGATCGTGCCCCACGCTTTGGGAAGAGGGCCTGGATATGGTACCAAATGGTCAGCCATGCCCTCTTCTTAGTTTCTATCCTCCTTGTAGGTCAAAAGTATTTCTCTTTCTATTTCCAGCCATTAGAGGGTCAGGCTCTGCGGCTAACAAATTCTAGGGCTTGTTTTGAGTGAGACTGAGCAAAGCAAGCATTTTTCCAATTATGCACCATCTAATTCAATTTACATTTATTAGAAAAAGTGCCAGCTATTTCATGTTAATATTGACATTTTCATAAGTACTTGCAATTAGGATTCAAGCTGAGATTCCAATAAATCCCTTAGATGTTTTACACTTTTACTTTTCCTGTCTTCGGATTTCGCAAAATATTTTTAAGAACATGTTTGCAGGTCATCCCGCCTTTGGGGAATCTGTGCTGTGTATGTAGAACAAAGGAGCAGAGAAAAAAATATTATAATTTGGCAAAGCAAATTGAGGACAACTATCGAAGTATGACGAGTTCTGAAAAAAGAAATGCAGGGTACGAAATTCTAAATTTTAACCCAGACCAACTGAGCCATTATTTTTTTTTTTTTTTTACTTCATATAAAACTTCACCCCATAACTTGTCTGACTAGCAAATGCCGTGAGGCCACATTAGTTTAAAGAACATTTAAAGTGTCGTTCTGCATCTAACGTATAGTTCTAGTCACCTGTGTCTTTTTATTTAGCACGTATATGTATTTGTATAACTGGCTGGCTTTTAAAGAAGGATGCATATTTCTCTCAAAAGAAGTGGCAATGGAGAAGTCCTCGTGCTGAAATTTTTATTCATCAGAGCGCTCACTCTGTTTTACTGCCTCAAGCAGGGCTCTGTAAAGCGAGATCTTAAATGTACGTGCAATATACTCTTTGGCTTCTGCATAACAAATATTACCCACTTCGATTTAGAAGAAAGCCTGACAACACACATGCAGGCGTACATAAATACAACCACCCGCGCACTATCCCATCAGACTTCCTTACTGACATTTTTTGCACGTGCCAGTTTGAAGCCTTGCGAGGCAAATACAGCTTTTTCCAAATGGGCGGAGGATACAGAAAGTAAGACTAGCAGATTTTCAGGAGGTGCTAATACAGCCAAGAATGGAGGGATGTGTTGCTATCCTTCCATAGTCCTCAACCTCAGCTACAGGTTGGCATCCCTTCCAGACCTTTCAACAAATCCCAAAGCCCAGGCTGCACTCCAGATCAATTAAGCCAGCATCGCTGGGTGTGGGAGGCAGGCATCAGTGGTTTTTAAAAGCCCCCCAGGTGATTCCAATGAGTGGCCAGGCGGAGAACCATCACTTTGGTGAATCCAAGCCAACCGGCCCAGTGGGGGTGCAGAGCTGAGCCCCCCCTCCAAGGGGCAGCTGCAGAGGCCACTGACTCACAGTGAGGGGCGGGGTCCGGAGCAGAGGAGCTCGGCTGACCGGTGGCGGCGGATGCATCTGGCTGTGCCCCGGCGGCCCCTGGGTTTGATGCTCCTGTTGGGACCTTCCATCAGGAAGGCGTGCTGCTTCCCCCGCTCAGGGCCATCTGGAGAATTGCTTCACCCGTCCCGGTCCTGAAGCTCCTCGCCTTCCTAAACCCTCTGCTCCAGCCAAGCTGCATAGTTCACCAAAGAGCAAGCTTCAGGCTCTCAGGCTTTCGCACAAACACTCCATTCCTATGGGCCTCTTGACCCTTACCCCTGCCTTAATCTACATCCGCCCTTAAAGCCTGAGCTCCCACCTGGGCTAGGAAGCCTCCCCCCACTGACCCCCACTCTCCCTGATTATCTTCCTCACCTGAATTCTCGGGCTGCGTCTGCATTAGTCTTTTGCTAATGAAACGCGTCCCAGCCAATGACGATTTCTGTGTTGCTGCACTGAGCTCTCACCTCCCTCCTCGCTGGTGGCAAGGTTTTCAAGCTCGGTTCTTCTGCTGCTAGCCAGGCAGCTAACGATAGCAGGACAGTGAGGAGTTTCACACTTGTCTGTAAATGCTCCCCGATCACCACCCCTGCCCCAAACTGGAGCTGCTGCCTGCACATGGTCAGTACTCCGTAATACCCGCTCCTTGATTTATCTCCCAGTTAGATCTGGGCCCCTGGCCTTGACCTAACTGGTCTACCTGCATATACTTGGAGTCCTTCTCTATTTTGGATTTTGTAGCTACTTTTTTTTTTCCCAAAATGTGAAAGTTTCGGGATCCTATGTAACCACGCCTCCCTTGCTTTAAATCCTCAGTGTCTTCCCAGTGCTCTTTGACAGGGCCTGACCCCTGCCTGCCCACATCACTGGACTCAGCCTTGTCCTTCCTCCCTGTGCTCACACTGCTCCAGCTTCCCTTTTTCTCCCCACCGGCTTACTGTGCTCCCTCCTGCTACAGGACCTTTGCACGTGTGGTTTCCTATGTCTGGATATTCTTCTCCTCTTTGCCTTCAGGTCTTATTTCAACCATCACTTCTCTGACCTCCAGACATGCCCAGGACCCCATCCTACCCATTCTGCCCAGTGCCACGTCTCTGCATTACAGGCTATGATGTAGTTACTGTTTTCCTTGCACTTGTGTGGTTTGGGGATTCATGCCCGTCTCGCTTATGGGACTCAGTCTACCTTTGCTCAGTGTTTTATCTCCAGTTTCTATTCTTGGACCTGACATACAGAAAGTACCACCAATGTTTATGAATAACAGATGACAAATGGACAGATGGACGGATGGATGGGTGAGTCACTAGTAGGAGAAACACCAAAATGTATGACCGGACTCTTGGTTTTGCAGACCAGAAGCAGGGAGGCTACAGTTTGGTAGCCTATGGATGGGACGTGTCAAGTTTCAAATGCCTGTCATCACATCACCTCCACAGTCCCTTCAGGACCTGCAGCCCTTGGCAGCTCTGGGGTAGGCAGAATAAAGGGCCCTGACGATGTCCGTACCCTAATCCCCGGGAACCTGTGAATATGGTATCTTACGTGGCAAAAGAGGATTCTGCACATGCAATTAAAGTTACAGCCCTTGAGATGGGGAGATTATTCTGGATTCTCTGGGTGAGCACAACCTAATCACATGACTCCTTCAAAGGGGAGAACCCTCCTCAGCTGGGTTAAAGGAATGAGGTGGAAGGAAGAGAGATTTATGGCAGGTGAGGGACCGAATTCACTACTGGTGGCCTTGAAGGTGGGAAAAGGGGGACCATGCTTTAAGGAATACAGATAGAAAATGAGTATGGTGCTCATTGGATCACTAGCAAGAAAACAGGCTCGCAGTCCTACAACCACAGGACGAGGACTCTGTTCGCCCCAAATGAACTAGGAAGTGTGTCTTCCCTTTGAACCTCCAAAAGGGAATGCAGCTCTGCCAACAGCTTGATTTTAGCCTCGTGTGATCCAGCAGCCTTCTGACCTACAGAAATGTACCATCGGAAATTTCTGCTGTTGAAGCCACCAAGAATGTGGTAAACTGTCACAGCGGCAATGGGAAGCTACTATATGGGCTCCATCCTGCCCCTTCCACCTGACGACCCTCCTTGACCATGAGACTTGGGCCAGGGGGCAGACAAACATGATGTAGGAGGTGACCGGACGCGGTGAACAACCGGACAAACCAGGGTCACTCAGGGCCTGGAATGTGCACTAAAAAGAAACACCAGGCCCCACTGGGGGGATCAGCGGGCGAGGCTGCTGACTCTGGGGAGAGGAGAGCAGGGGGCTGAACAGGGAGCTGGGAACCCCAGGGCAGCCCGGCGCCCACGAAACGTGGTGGCTAGACCTTGCACCAATTCTGAGCCCCTTCTAGAGACCGCCGTGAACCCGGGCTCCACTCTGCCCCTTGCCCTTCCTGCAGGCCGGGCTCTGTATGGCACCTCCTGACCTTTGCTGGCCGCAATGGTCCTTCTGTCCTCATCACCAGACACATCGTCATGACCACCCTCACATTTCTGCTCCCTAGGCCCCTGCCCCTGCCCCAAGGCATCCCTGCGGGGATCCGAGCACCTAATGCGACCGCCTTGAATTCGGAGTATGACCCTAGCCACACAGCCTCCCTCGGCTGGCCTTCTGAGCCTGTGACAGGGGCCGAGGGGTGGGTGCTGAGACCTGCCCCAGGGGGTGCTGGAGGACGAGCGAGCTACCATGAGGAGAGCACACTAACCGACAACACAACGTGCCAGGTGGGGGCCATCTGGTGGCATCTCCAGCAGCAGCTGGAGGCTCTCTGGCCCTCACAAGGCTCCCTGCCAGCCTCTTCTCCCAGACCTCTTCTTGTTTTCACCTCTCCTGCCTCTCCTCCTCTCACGCCCCCGCCCCCCATCGTCTCTGTTTGCCGGCAGCTCCCAGGGGGGCGGGAACTCCACATACTGCTGAACCCCACAAGTAGATTTGGCTCTAATGAGGTCTGGGACCGCTCTGGACACACCTCAGGACAAATGGATTTCAAGAATATTTCTCTCGAGGGGGGACTCCTCTGTCGTCTGTCCTCTGCGTGGCCCAGACGGCTTGTGAGAGGGCTGGCTTGGGGCCTGGCACGCCTTTCCTCCCTGCTCCTTAGGAGCCCAGAGCATATCGCCTCCGTGACTTATAGCCCTATGCCCGCAGCTGCTTCAGTTTCCAAGTAAATAAACACAGGACAAATCCATGCCAGTGGGCTGGGATCAAATGTGTCCTCAGCTGTTGGGAACACAAAGACAAGCACTTTCTGTAGAAAGATTCCCAGGGGAAGGGGCCTAGTGGGGCCATCTGAGATCTTGGCAGAGGTGGAGCTCACGGTTCAGGACACGGCCCAGCGTGGCCTGAGCCACAGGAGAACAGGAGCCCCTGTCTGTAGGAGAAATAGTCTCTTTTGGTCTCGGGGAGCCATAGAGAGAGCCAGGGGAATGAAAGCACCAACGCTAAAAGATGTTTAGGAGACTTTTAGCTATGAGAGTGTGTCTGTGTAGAATGTTTAACTTATTCTCCCAACAACCCTGTGATACAGACAAAAGGGGCAAGATGTCTCCATTGTACAGATGAGAAAAGTGAGGTTGACGGAGGCTAAATCACTGGGTCACCAGGCGAGGCTGCTATCTCTGACTGTGATTGTAAGCCCAATCTGAACTAGTTGGAGTATTACTTTCGTCCTTTCAAAAACTCGGAAGACGTTATTTATCAAAATACTTAAAAAACAGATCATCCAAATCCTTGATTTGTTTTCTTTCGTTAAGGAGAAGGATGCTTTAGAGATCAAGGCAAACCCTGAGTTTTCATGCGCAGGACAGCCTTAGCTGGCCAGGACAGAGTGGAAATTTCCAAAAGTGAGCACTTCACATATACATTTCCAAAGCTAAAGGACGTTCAGAGTCCAAAATGTTCAAGCATATTAAAATGCATAGCTTTCTGAAAACCTTTGCTGACGCTGGCCAGTTTTCAGACTTCTCATCCAAAGGGGCCAACATGATTCACTGAATTCTTTACGAATTAAGAAGCTGTAAATTATGCATCTTTTCTTTTAAACATGCATTACTTTCCACACTTTACAGCCAAGCCGAATAAACAGTATCACAGAGGCAGTTTCCTCCCTGGGAAAATCTCCTCCTCTTGCTGCTCCTCAAATGGAGGTTCATCTCATGGACGGGTCATCGACTGAATTTGCAATAAGTCAGGAGGCCAACTTGACATTTTGGGGAGTTTGAAAGTGCAAACTAGTATCTCTGCAGAACATTTTATCATGAAACTTCCTCGGGCCAGGTTTTAGGCAAACAGCAAGCAGGAATCACACAGGTCTAACTGAGTGCAAATGCCAGGGCAAGATATCCATTTGCAGGGAAATTGGACCACTGGAAAAGGGAGTGGCTTCTGCAGGCCTGAGATGCTCTTGTAAATTGCTTGTCAATCACAGCGGTTGACTTTCATTAGCAGTCTTCATTCTTTCATTAAGGACATTCCAGGTCCTCCTTGGACCTCGGATCTCCTTGCCCTGGAGATATAGGAGTCTGGACTTGAGCTAGAAAAGAGTCTCCTGGGTTGGGATGTACTCCAGTGTGGCTGCATTCAGCTCTGGTCCACCTAGGGATTCTAAAACCAAAAAAGAAGGCAGCTACCTCTGCCCCGGGCAGCCAAGTTTCTGGCTCTGGACAAAGAGAAATGAGCCCATGAGAAGGGCCTTTTCATGGCGTGGCTGCTAGAAGTTGAATTTGTATCCGTTGTTGCACTTTATTTTAAAATTATTTTTTTGGTGAATACAAGTGAAGCAATGGCTTGGAAAGAAATAGAAACTTCTAGAAAATCTAATTGTTTCCAGAAAATATGGGAAATAGCTATAAGATGCTTGAATATTTTGGGGGAAAAAAAAACCCGTTATAACAGCTGTGTCTTTGTAAAGATGTGTCAGACGAAATGATTTTGCTCAAAAAATATAGGGTTTGGCCCAGCCCAGACCTCTTCTCCCTTTGCTTTGTAGGAAGAAAACATCAGGTCCCAGTGATCCAACAACAGAGTCGTGGAGTTGAGGCCAGGCTTCTACTCCTGGCGGGGCCTCCGACCCACCCCAGACTCAGGCCCCTTCCTATACCTGTGAAACAAGAGTTTCCTCATGACGTCCAGGCACTCTGCAAATCTTAGGATCCCTTTACCTTTTTCCACTTTCTTCCAAATCACCCAGCATCACAAGATAATATTTCATACGCTGGGCAGGCTCGGCGATCCCCGGCCCTCTCTCAGCTGTATGCTAAGCAGTCCTGCGAGGCTCAGGGCCAGGAGCAGATCTGCCTGATTTTTGGCAACAGGATAAAGCAAGTGGCTTTCAGCGCTGAGATCTGGAATAATGTGGGCACATCAGTGGCCCCCTTTTGGGCCAGCCCCTCGTGACTCCATGTGCACGCAGTGTTTGGGGAGAGGCCTCATCGCGCAGCCTCGTGGGGGTGGCCCGCCACGCCTGCCTCCTTGGAGTGGGCTCCCAGGTGCATCCCCCCTCGGGCCCTCGCCCCCAGGGGAGGCCCTAGCCGAGGGGCCAGCGATCTCCTCACAGCTGCCCTACACCCCACTGAGACACAAACAACACCCTCTTTTGAGTCAAACAACTGACCACCCAGGCCTGCCAAAATGAGGACAGGCTCTGAAAGGGGGCAGTTTTGTTTCAAGGGTTTAATGGACCAAGGAGATGAAATAAAAAGTTTCATCTATTAGAAAAAAAAAAAAAAAAGGCAAAAGACCGGTTTCTTTACAAATAAACAAACTATCCTTTGAACAAGAAAAGAGTTTTCTAACTGGGTCAGGCTGGGGTCAGGTCAGGAAAGAGTCACGTGTCCCCTGGGCTCCCTCTCTACTCCATGCTCCCCTGATTTCTCCCTCTGCTGCTTTGGGGAGCCCAGTGTTCTCCTGCTGGGGTCCTGCCAAGGAATGACATGAGCTCATCAGACGCAGGCCCTTCCCAGGACACGGCGCTTACATTGGGAAAGGGAGCCCCTCAAATCTCTAAGGGTAGAATTCCAGGCCGGGAAGTTTCCCCAGAATCTCACATATCACAC
The DNA here is from genome assembly GCA_028646535.1 of Procyon lotor. NCBI lineage: Eukaryota > Metazoa > Chordata > Mammalia > Carnivora > Procyonidae > Procyon > Procyon lotor. The sequence goes on from CM053608.1 coordinate 13,307,121, forward strand.
AATAAAGGTAGCTCTCTGCCCTTCAAACATAGAAGATTTGCCTCGACTACCAGTGTTGAATATTCTACGGGTTGTTTTTTTTAATCTAAACCATGATTTTTTTTTCTCTCCTGTTTACAATTTCTCTGGTGAATGATTACGACTTACTGTGTGTGGGAAAGTGTGAAGACCTATGTTATTGGCAATGATTTCCAGGATGACAAAAACATGACAGGGTAGAAAAACCTAGAGAACTGTCCTCAACTTCCATATTAATATGTGTTTGTTTTTTAGTAAGTAGAGTGCTATTTAGGCCTCCAGTATTTCAGCCCCTCTTCTGGACGCCAGGAACATAGACGCAACTCTGATCCTATCTTGTCCTCAAAGAGCTTATAGAATGTTGGGAGGACAGGAGAGAAGTTTAGACATAATCTCACCCAAAGAAATGACATCACCTGCACAGAACTTAGGGCACAGAGGAAGAACACCAGGACCTCCCTGTACAGCTGTGTGGCTTGTGTACTGCATAACTCTGGGGTCACCATCCTACAAACTCCATTCAGTAGAGCCATGTGGACACCTTGAGTGTGAGGAGACTTGTGAAACTTGCAGGGGAAGCCTCAGGGATCTGCCAGATACAGGTCTAGAGCAGGAGGGAGGTCCTGACTCCTAGAAAGATGGGGGAGAAATGCCGAGAATGTCTGAAGGCTGACGGCATGATATACCCCCTGCTGGGAGAAGGGCTCAGGCCTTCCCACCCTGATTAAGGTGTGCTGGACTTGGGGTCCTTCGGGTTATTTCCTAGCTTACTTAGAGAAACCGGAGTGACTCCCAGGGCTGTACGTGATCTGTCGTCTCCAATGCTGATTTCTTGGAATTCTCCTCCTGCCGCTCTCCTGGCCCCACCACCCACTCTGCTGCGCCAGCCACCCTGTTCTCCCTGCTGATCTCTGAATGAGCCCCACGTGCACCCACTGCAGGGGCCCCATGAAAGAAAAGGCTGGTTTTCTCCCCTTTTCTTCTTTTCCCACCCCCATTCTTGCGAGGACCTGCACCCCTCTCCCTACACATGCCTTACCTTCACGCATGTCCTCCTTGTAAGGGACAAAGAGATAATGACATCTTTGGAGTTTTCCAGCACAACAGATGGTCTCTAAGGTGGGACCAGGCAGAGGCTCCATGTGCCTATCGCAGACCACTGGCGCGAGGTATGTCTACGCCAAGACCACTGACTTCAGGATATGAGTGAATGGCAAAGGACCCCTGGACCCTGTCCTCGCTCTGACCAGTTCCTGGAGGTCTCAGAGGACACCTGCACCAGACTATAATCACCAAGAAAAACCCCCAGACTCCAAGCAAAGGCAAGACTCCCTCTTTCCTTTCCAGGTCCCCCAGATGCTCCTTCTGGATCTCCTTCTCTACAGATCTTCAGTTAGAGTCTGCTTTCGCCTCCTGCTGACTCACATTTGATTTCCATCCTGCTTCAAGTCAACGACCCTCTTGGTGGGTCCTGCGGGGACCCCACTCTGGGTGCCCGGACCTGGCCTGCCCGCACTATCGGTACGTGGTTCTAGACTCTGAAAAGGTACTTGCCACTGGATAAAAAGTATGTAGCCACATTCATAACATGTAGTTTTAAAAAAAAGATACGAGTTTTTGCCATCCAAATTTCAAAAAAGCATAAAAGCTGCTTTAAAGATATTTCATTAAAGCATTAGGGAGTTGAATAAATCCAGAATGGTGAGGGACAAGGGTTCGTTTCTGGTCTTGGCCCATCTATGAGTGAGTTGTTTCGCACCAAATAAGACCCAACCTTTGTGCATCTCAGTTTTCTCAACTCTGCTCATGAATTTTAAGATATGAAAGGGACATCATCCAAAATGCGCCCAACCTCCAAACATATACACTTACCACATTTTAGAAAATTGGATGAGGAAAGGGAAGTTTGGTCCGCATGCCGGACCTGTGAGTCACCACTCCCGTCCCTCGCTACAAGGACGCTCTGTGGCCTTGGCAGCAGCCGGTCGGCTCAGGCTCTGTGTCATCATCACGCTCATGCCCTGGAACAGTTGCACGGACCCTTCGTTCCTTTCTGATCCTTCTGCTTGTGCCCGACAGCCCAGGATGGGTCTGGGTGACCCCAACAGCCTCCCTCAGACACACAGACCAGGATCTCTGCTTCTGGACCCTGGCTCTTGGCTACTCGGTGAGCTTTTGTCAACCTCGGTCACAAGCAGGTGGGAAAGGTACTCTGGCTTTGGGGCTGCTGGAGAGATGCTTCGTTGGGCCCCCCGTTCTTTGTTCCCAACTCTGTACTAAAGAAACAGCTACTGGGGCCCCAGCTCACATCCCCACGGAGCTGAGGGTCCCCAAACAAGGTCCAGAGGGATCAGATCGTTTCTACCAAGACAGCCTGATGCCGTCGTGCCGTGGTGGCAAGAACCCGGCCTTGCCATCAGACAGCCTGTAAACAGTCGCGCTTGTGCCCACATTCTTTATGGAATCGCAGGGTCTCCTCTGAAAACCCCCCTCGCTCACAAGAAAACACTCTGTGACCCTCTAAGAGAGACCCCTAAACACACCTAAATGATAACAGCGCCGGTCCGGATCCCCCAGGAAAGGTTCTTTCTTCTCTAGGATCTAAAACCTAGTGCTAAAGACCAACTGCGAACAACAAGATTAGCAGGTCATTTGAGAAGATGTTCTCAGGATCCGGGTCATCTGGGACAATTAGCTTTTCACTGGCAAACACTTGCTCCCTGGGGAGGGTGCCACGGAAATGCCACAGGGGCGCGCCCGGGGCGGGGGTGGGGGGGGAGACGGCTTCTTTAATGGGACAGGACTTACCAGGTAGCGCTCCTCCTGCCTCATGCTGGGGGTGCGGATCATGTGATTCTGTTCCCCTCTCCAGTCTCCAAATCGACGGAAAAAATAGTTAGATAAAAACCGGTTGACGGGGTCTCTGATGATGTTGATGTAGACGGGCTGGTCTCCTCCGAACCTAACACAACACACGCACACAAACAGGGAGCTGGTTACAAGCCGTTGGAGGAAAACAAAGACCACTTCGACACTGCTTCCCCTCTAGTTCACAGACTCTCACGAGAGGACCCCGTCTGCTGAGGTCCGGGTGACCAAGGCCATCAGCAAGCCGTGCTTCCCAATGGGCACTTTATTATGGGCAGGAAATGTCTGCAGGCACCTGCTGGGGGGGTGGGAGGGCTGCCTGTGGTGTGGCTCTGGACAAATGACGGACTGGGAAGCAGGGAGGTGTAGACACGGGCAGGGAGGTGTAGACGCGGGCTCGTGTTCTCACGAGGCTGTAGGCTCCTGGGGGTGGAGGCACGTTATGGCTGAGGCCCAGACACGCAGGCAGGTGGCTGGCCCTCCCAGAATGCCTGCTGAATTCTGATTCCCTCGCTGGGGGAGACGGAGCTTCATTCTTACATTCTGAATAATATTAGCCAACATTTGTTAAATATACACATTTACTAAGTCGCTTGGTTGTAAACGCGTTCTGTGAACAACTCACAGGAGCCTCACGCCATCTCCACGGGGTCGAAGCCACTAGCATCCCCATTTTCACCCGGGGCAGGGAGAGCGGGAGTTGTCTGTGGCTGAGCTGGGCTGCGAACCTGGGCAGCCTGGCCCCGGAAGCTGTGCTCTGAGCCACAGAGAGAAGATTCCAGAGTTGAGAAAAGCAATAATGTGAGGGACATCGTGAACACAGCAGAAATCAATGTAATTTTCCTCAAGTGATGGTGAGTGGTTTTAGATAAAGAAAACAAGTATCTAGGTGTTCCATTTGAATGCCTTCCACAAAGGGACTGGACAAACGCTCTGAATGCTCGCCCGAGGGCAAGGCCTTCCCAAGGCAAAATGATTAGGTCGGCTGACTTGTTCTTAAGGATTCCTCCTCTTTCTCTTCCACCCGCCTGAAAACAGTAACCCTAAGGAGCCTGGGCGAACACCCCAGGCTCTGGACAGAGGTCTTGCTCTGAAGGTCCCACAGGCTCCTTTTACCCTGTGACCCCATGACTTTCTGATGAGGATGCCTGGACATTCTGTCAGGGGTCAGAGAGAGTTCAGAGAAAACAAACGGAGAGAACCCCCCTCTCCCCCCACTCTTCAGCTAGCAGACTCCGTCACCTTTCAAAACCTAGCCCAGAATCAGACCCATCCCTCAGCAAGTCAGTCCCATGCTGGGTCCGTCCCTCTCCCCAGCCTGGTGTGTCCAGGTCTGCCTCTCCCGTCAGACTGGGGCCTCCTGGAGTGGGGAACGACGTCACTCAGCACAGCGCACGGGACACAGTAGTTGCTCAGCCCACAAAGACACGACCGCCTGGGTGGATGCTTCTAAGCTTGTAAGTTTCTGCTGCATGTACAGCGCTCTGCAGCAGAGGCAAGTCGACATGACAGGCGCCCCCCATCCTTTTTTGTGTATTAATGTGCATAATGTCGTCCCTGGTTTATTTGCATTTTGCAAGTGAACCTTCAGAGAAGAATCCGAAGCTACTAAAAGAAATGACTCTTGGGCGGGGGCATTTCAGGCCCCTGGATGAATGAATGACATTCTGGACTCCTGGATGGCTCCACCTTGGAAAACAAGCTGCTCACGAATAAGGTTAGCCGAGCCGATACAAACCTCGTCACCTCCCAGATATAAGCAGGTGACATCCACGCGGCTTCATGAGCACGGCAACTAACCAGTCTCAGGAGTCAGCTGTGCCAAGTCGGCTAGCCACTATCGTCCTGGATGGATCTTCCGCTTTTTAATTAAACCGAATCTCCTATCTATAAGCAGCAACTAAAGTCATAAAGCTAGGATCAGGAAGACAAAGCATGCATTCCAGACGGGAAGACAATGGCACCACGCTTTAAAAAACCTCAGCTCTGCTCCTATCTTCACATGAAGAAGGACCATCCCCGCTCATCAGCACAACTGCCCCATCACGTGATGGTTCTCAGACTGGCCACAGCCATCTGCCCCCCATGCTGTGGACGTGAGGACTCACCCGGCTTCCTGAGCATGGGCGACTTGCACCCAGTCGCACACTGTAGCCCAGTGCAATTTCCAGAATGATTTTCCCAAACAGAAGTTTTAGATGGCTCAGGAATGTATTGTTAAGTATCTCTCGACATTTTTAAGAGAGGCATCTGATATCTGTCTCCCCCTTTCCAGAAATCGACAGTAATAATGGTTTTGGGCTGCTGGCCCCAGTCCTTTTTCTAGGACGCAGAGCTCCCTCCCAAACTGGGAAAACTGGGGTGGCATGTCAGCAACACCAAAGAGGCCAAAATGTCACCCATGGACCCCATGAAACAAATGCCCCCCTCATCCCGCCCTCTCTCAACGTCAAATTCTCCTCCTTCCATACTTTTTCATTCAAGTCAGAATTCCTGGTCACCCTTAGAAGGTCTCTTGATCCCCTGAACCTCTTGCTGTTGCTCGTATATTGGAGAGAGAATGCTTGGCGCCCACGGCCCCCAATATCTCACAAGGTGCTGCCTTCTGTTTTCAACTCTGAAGAGAGCGTTTCCAGAGCCTCCAGGTGAAGCCCAATCCTATTAGCCAACCTGACAGTTGAGGAGTCTTCCATATACCCAGCCAAAATTCCTAATCTTCCTTTATGTGCATTTCCTTTTGTTTGACCCACTCAATGTAGAGAATTGGCTTCTCTTTGTGGTTTTTTTTTTTTTTTTTAAATACAACTTTTAGCCTTTTCAGCTTCAATTGTAATTCCTTTAAATTCTTTTGTGTGTGTTTCTTCTTGAAAATTCCTTCAGCAGTCATCTTCAGACTTACTTCCTTTTATTTTTTAATCCGTACTTCTAATTTGGTCTTTGTGGAACTCTAAACAATTGTGCTGACCACAGCTGAGGGTAGGGTCTGTGCTGGGCCTACACACTAGAACACGGGAGTCAGGCCGTGTTTTCTTCTTCTCTTAACAACACACACTCTTGTCCTTTGGTCCCTACAACAGCTACAATTTGAAACTATCATCCTAAAATAGCATGTCTTTCCAACTTCTTTGGCTTTTGTTCATACATCCTATTTAGCAACTCTGTAATCACCCCTGTGGGTCTTCTTCGGACCCTCTGCAAATTTGTCATATTCTTTCTATTTTTGTTTTTTGATGAGAAGATAAAGAGCCAAAGCGGGATGTCATTCTCTAGGAATAATAATGACATGGGTCTCATTTTTTCTCGTGCATTCCTAAATATCTCATTCTGAGGACCTTCTTCCCTATCTGCCCCATACTGCTACTTAGTCAGTGAACTCATAACATCAGCTCTTTCTCTAATAGCTTTGTAAAGCATGTGGGTAAGAATTTTAGGTATACTTCCATCAAATGGCTGATGATATTCTGCCTAGAATACTACTGCATGTGGCACACAGTAAGACTTATGACCAAAATTATTCTAGGGAATCAAGTTTTGTCCTCCCATTATACTACAGTTTTCTAGGGCTGGAAACACTCTTTGAAAGTATGTCTTTTTTTAAGCTATGGTAAAATACACATAACACAAAATTTTTAAGTGTACAATTCAGGGGTATTAAGCACATTCCCACTGTTGGGCAGCCCTCGTCTTCATCCATCCCCAGAACTTTCTTATCATCCTAAACCGAAGCTCTATATTCCCCTCCTCTTGGCCCCTGGCAATTTCCATTTTACTGAAAGTATTATCTTCTTTTCACCTCTGGCTAAAAGTAGAAGTTATCTTCATGCTATTACCTACATTAAAAGATGACAAGTACCCGTGGCTAGAGGCCCAGCTTTGGTCCTTGTCAGTGAGGGAAGAGATATTTTGAAGAGAAAGAAAAGCCATCATGGAAAAGGATGTGATTGTTTGGGGAGTAGGGTGAGAAGCTGCTGCCCAAAGGAGGAAGAAGGGAGGGATGCTTATTTACTGGTCATTTGCTGGAATGGGTTGGAAGCCCTCCCACCCCCATCCTCACAACCCAAGATAATGGGCCCTTGGGTTCTTGGCTGCCCTGGGCTAGGGCCTCTCTTCACAAAACAGAAGCAGAAGAGACTAAGCTTCCTCTGCTCTGTGGTGTGTCCTGAGGGATGAAAGGTAGAAGCGGCTGCTGATGGAAAGTGGGGACAGACAGAGAGAAGGGAGGAGCAGGGGGACCCTGGGATTAGGGCTCCTGCTGGGGGACAAGAGGATTCAACAAAGGGGAAGGTCATTGGCGATGTGCAGGGAGGTGGGCTCAGGCAAAAGTCCAGATGATACTAATCTTCATCAGGCCCCCAAAGTGGGTGGGCTTATGTGTCCACTGAGCAACAGCATGGGCTGGGGGGAAAGAGGAAAGTGAGGGAGAGAGCGCCAGTTTCCCAAGACTGGTCCAGCAGTGTTTAAAGAGCATAAAACCAACCTTTGGGCTACGCTTAAGGAGAGAGAGAAAGTATTCAACCACTGCTGATACCCATCCCTACCTTGATGCCCTCTTCAAAGTCGGGGACTTCTGTCACCATTACAAAAGACTGGCAGGGCACAGGGTTAAAGTGGATGGCTTTGCTAATGAGAATGCCAAGTCAACATTCAGAGGTAAGATGTGAAAAGCCGGCCGAATTATGGCATCCGTAAGACCGGATTTGCTTTGTTAAACAGTGCCATCAGAGGGCAGCCTCTGTGCGCGCCGGTGATGAAGGCCTCCCATTAAGGGAAGGGAGAAAGTGTCCAAAACGCCTCCCCTCGCCCATCGCACCCTGCCTGCTTCTCGAGTGATTGATTTCTTTTTAAATGTTTTGCTTTTGCGAGTTCACGTAGGCTTTGGCGCCACCACAGGCAGATACATGAGGAAAAGCAGAAGGGAAGGAGGGTGAGGGAGTCATGAATGAGAAACTGCCTGCGGTGGAAAGAGGGCGCTGAGACCCTAGTCGGAGATTACTGAGCGCTCTGATTTGTTCTGTAATCCGCCTGCACTATTCTGACAGCGCGGTGCTCCCACCCAGCCCTTCCCGGGGTCTTCACTGCCAGACGCCTGGTGGGGGTCGAGGGGGGCTCTAGGCTGGAAAGTTACTGCCTCCTCTCCCCCCAAACACTTAGCAAACAACCGAACAGCGGGGGTGAGGGGAAGATAAATCGAATTGTCTATCACAGTCTTTGCAGTGTGTGGATCTGAGACACCCTTAAAGAGATTTCCCTGATGCTGAGAGGCCGAACCTTTTTAAAAATTGTCATTCTCTCGATTAGCTCTGGGAATGGACACAGGAAACGAGAGCACACAAATAGTAAAAATCCTCATAAGCATCACGACAAAGAGTAGCGTCTTTTAGGCTGTGGGCATTCTGACTCAATTCTCTAGGTAGTTCCCTTGGAAGGCATCTGCCGGCTCCAAGTTTTAAGTGGCTCAGAAGCCACGTGAAAAGAGCAGGATCGTGGAAACCCTCACGAATCCCAACCGGCCTGAGATTTCTACGGGCTTCGGAGTCGCTCATCTTCCCCCGCAGGAAGCCTTCCCTGAAACAACGACGAAAACACCGGTTTGGTCTTTTTCACTCTTGCCTTCTATGGTTGAATTACTAAAAACTGGATATGGTGAAATGGTCCTTCTAGGTCTAAAATTAGGGAAAAGAAGGAACAGAGCAAGATGCCTAGATGATGAATAAATGAAGTCGACTATCTAATCGCCAGGAGCTCACGGAATAGCATTTGCATCAATCAGAGTGTCTGTATTTCGAGACAAGAATGCCGTACGTATTTAATGGAAAAAAAAGAAATAAAGGGCGATTCATTTTGGTATAAGGCTGCATGCTTCAGAAGTTCAGAACAGTTACGGGCACAAGCTGTAGGGAGGGAGGTGAGACCTTAACGCTTATATATTCTGCTCACCAGCAAATGTCTTGCTGTACGTTAGGAATGCAAGGAAGATTAGAAATCAAATACCAACAAAGAATATTAAGTTACAGTATCAAGTCTTCTCTCTCTCTTTTTTTTAAAGATTTTATTTATTTGACAGATAGAAACACAGCGAGAGAGGGAACATAAGCAGAGGGAATGGTAGCGGGAGAAGCAGGCTTCCTGCCAAGCAGAGAGCCTGATGCGGGGGCTCGATCCCAAGACCCTGGGATCATGACCTGAGCCGAAGGCAGACGCTTAACAACTGAGCCACCCAGGCGCCCCCAAGTCTTCTCTTAATAACCTCATTATCTTGAACCAAGCTGACCATATATATGGCTGTTAGCAATGATCGGGGTAGGCTTCTGAGGGTAGCTTAATTATCTCTTTGCCTTATAATTAAAAATACAGAACCCCTTGTTAAAAGCAACCCGTTCCGACCTGGTGGTTTTTCTGTGAATTGTGTACCGGGGGCTTTCTTTACATGCTCAGTTTGCCATTTACACCTGAGACCTTTCCCTTAAAGCTGTTCCCTGGAGAAAGAAAGGCTGGTGTTTTAACTTCCTGGGTTCAGTGGACTTCACACGGCCCTGTAGTCAGGCTCTATCCGTCCTCCTGTCCGTGCTCGTGGAGGTCTCCTACCTGCAGCCAGAGCCTTGCACCTGAGGGCTGGCAGGAGAGGGGAAGAGGGCTCCCGCAGGTAGCATGAGCTTTTTGAAGGAGAGAGCTGCTCAGGCCGGTCTCTTCTCTCCCCTCCCCACCCCCACTTAAAACTCTTGACCGTCATCCCTTTCTGCTGTGCCCACCCGTTTTCTCCTATCTACTGATTCCTTTCGGTCCCTCTCTTTCTCTGGCTTTAGCTCATGCTGGTCCCTGTGCCACCAATGCCCTTCCCCTTTGGCTAAAGATGGCTCGTCCCTCATATCCCAGCAGCAATGGCTCCTGTTCTAGAATGTCCTTCCACACTTCCTCCTCCAGGGAGGGAGGGTCCTGCCTCCCACCTGCCCTGGGGGAGACGCTGTGACCCTTTCTTCTAAAGTCATCATACTTTGTTGCCATTCTTCTTTAATGGAAGGAGAGCGTTCACTTCCCCAAAAGCAAAGAAAACTTTTTTTTTTAATGATTTTATTTATTTAAAACACAGAGAGAGAAAAAGAGAGAGAGAGAGAGAGAGCATAAGCAGAAGGAGCAGCAGCCACAGAGGGAGAAGCAGGCTCCCCACTGAGCAGGGAGCTCGAAGCAGGGCTCAATCCAAGGACGCTGGGATCACAACTTGAGTCGAAGGCAGACGCTTAAGCAACTGAGCCACCCAGGCGCCTCCAAGGAAAACATTTCTAGTTCACCGTGGAAGCCCCAGTCCTGGAGCAGCACTCAGGACAAAGAGGGTCCTCAATACCATAATGTGTTCATTGAACAAAATGGAATGAAGCAAGGAGAAATCAGCACGAGCTGCACCTTGCTCTCAAGGTCAAGGAGATGCTGCGAGGCTACCCAGGGACAGGAACTCAACTGTAGGCTGCCAATGAGGCTTCTACAGAAATGCTCCTGAATGCCACTTAGCAATATTGTGCAGGTTGTCTTTAGGAAGAGGCAGAGAACTTCACAGACCTCTGCAACTAGAAACTACAAAGGTAATTTTTCTATAGGGCTAAGCAGTTCTCAGAGACATAGAAATGAATATCATTTCTAATACACAATCAAATAGACACACAACTTGGATGGAAAAAAAAATCAAGAGATGCAGTCATTCCAGCTGCAAATTAATAGGAAAGCAAGATTATTGGGATATATCAGAAGAAAGATGACTTATAACAGTCTCCTTCATAAGGAAAATAGGAATATATGTTTCAGTTTTGCTCAAGCATAAATTACTATAATTTATTCAGACTGATCTATGTTGGCACACATTTTTTTTAAGTGTGCCTAGTAGTCAATAAATATTTGGACTTGTATTATTTTAAATAAAATTATTTCCCCTTAAAAAAGTAAATTCCACCTTGCACATATGTAATATCCTTTCCTGAAGGAAGTTGAAGGGCTTTCCTTCATCGTGTGTTGGAGCATCCACATAAGCTGGGAGTGGGGAGGAAGTGTCTCTATTTTATAGATGGGAAAACAGAGACCTCCACCCTCTGCCCAGAGCTGAAATTGCTAGCCCGGGGCCATGGTCAGTGGGAAGGTCTCATGTCCAGAGGTCCTGGCCAGGCCAACACTGTTTTCTGCTGATGTGGTGTCTTTTCAAGGGTACTTATCAATTTTTTTCATGATTAAATCGATCAAAATTATACAATTCTTGGACATGTATTTAACAGTGGGGGCCACGGCCAGGCCTGGTGGCCATGCTGTGCTCAGCTCTGCTGACCCAATTAAGGGACTGGTTTTGGCTCGTTATTAGCGTTTTACACTGTCCTGAGGCAGTTACCAAAATGCGTTGCATTGCAATTTGTTTTGGCTGTAAAAATGTGACCCATGAAGCAGGAAGAGTTAATCAGGAGGTTAGAGGATGTCAGGGGTGATGCAGAAGGAAGCTCACGAGAAAAGCAAGGGGTCGGGGCAGGGGGGAGGGGGAGAGCCGTGCTTTGCTCTTTGCAAGCTGTAAAATGCAATGCCTGAAACAGCTAATGAGACTTTGTTATCTAGTTATGTCTAATCATATGTTCTTGGCCGACCAGAAGTGAGAAGCAAGGCACATACCCCGGACAATCCAGTAACAAGCCATCCCACAAATGTGTTCGGAAACCTACTCAGGCCACTGAGTCACTGAGGATCTACTGCAGGTGTCCTATATGCTTATTCACCGTCCAAGGCAATGCTGATTACCAGGTAGGTGCGGAAATTTCAGGGGGAACTTGCTTTTAAAAATAAGGCGGCCCCTTCTTTTTGCTGCTGAATCTCACTGTCTTTACACTTGATTTGCACAGGGCCTGGTGCACAGCAGGGCAGTCCTTTAAAGGCTAAAACCTCCTCCCAGCCCCTAGACCAGTAGGCATCCTGGGGCTGGGCAGCTGTGCCAACTCCGAGCAGCTCTGGTGTGCACGCAGGGGCAGCAAGCATTCAGGCAGAGCCCTGCCTTCCCTGAGCACCAGCCTCCCTGGGTGCCAGGCCCTGGGGGCAGGGGGCATCGGGCCAGCATTAGCTGGCCAGACCTCTGTAGCTCTCCTGCAGACCTCTGAGGGCCTGCTGTCCCCAGGAGAACGGTAGCAGTAAGGGATGAGGGAGGCCCAGGGGTGCTGGGCTGGTTAGAAGATCTGCCCCTGGCGGGTAGAGACAAGGGGACCAACGCTAAATGAGGAAAAGAATGCCCAGAACTGGAAGTTTGCAACTTAACAGACCAAGAGTTTAAAATCCTAAATTTGAAGATTTGCATTATGATCAGAGGGCCCCTGCAGCTGAAGAAAAAACAGCGTTCTAAAATACCCGATCAGCATCAAACATGCAAGATTTAGAATAATCAAAGGGAGTATTAAAAAGGTAGGCAGAGAGGCCAGTCCTACCATTCTGGATCCTATAAAACACGTGACTCCGCAGCTAAGTTATTCCCAGAGTCCTGTGTGGGTTCAAATTGTATAGACATGTGCAAGGCGATATTTATGTTAAAATACCCATCTCTTGCCTCTCAGTTTATTTGTCTCAATACCTACCCGATTTTTTCTTTAAAATGGAACTAGCAGGTCAAATGGCTTTGCATTAAAATTGTTTCAAGTTTTCAAAAGATTTAAGATTAATACTCTACAAAGAAGTGAAGCTTCTGCCCAAATAATTCAAATTTGGATCCCTCCATGGCAAAAATAAATGGATTAAAAAGTCTTTTCAGGAGCAATTACCCTACCTTGAAGATGAAGGTAGATTTTAAAATAATTGTGCATTAGAAGGAGTTTAAGTACTAAAAAGAAATGAAAGAACCATTAAGCTGGAAAATATCTTACCTTGAGAAGTTGAGGAAATGAACATGTCGAGTGAATAAATAGGGCTGTTCGGCAGTACTTATATTTTTAATCAGTTCCATCTATTAAAAAAAGTACAAAATTAGCATATATAGGATCTAATTTGCCAAACTATATTAAGCTAAAGGTTACGTTCCCTACTCCTCTATCCTCTCTATTACATCTTGGACCAGGGCCAATACAGCTGTGTTTGGTGCAAGCGTCTATGAACTTTACGGTAGGTTTCTTGTTGAATAAAACTGCTATCCAAATTTATAGTCCTGTGTTTAATTTAGTTGATTGCTACCATGAAAACAATGTGACAGGTTAAGTCATTTTAACTGGAGGATTCAGCATCTGGCTGTACCAAAATGCCAAGTTAAAAAAAAAAAAGTCTTGATTCCCCTCCTTTAAAAGTCAAATCAAGACGAGAGGTTAAACATTATTTTACATTTCTATAATGACATTACTGAGATCTACAGAAATATTTGAAACTGGTTCTGCAGAATTTAACAGTGGGTATAAAAGGAGGCAACACCTCATGATCTTCCCCTTTGATCACAAAAATGTACAAAGCAAATATTTTATAGGGAACACACAAATGCCCAAAACTTCTTGGGGTTCTGGTGGGTGGTCATCTGAAGTATTTATTTGCAGTTATCAGCAAGGCAAAGAGGAGTTTATATTTGTACAACCCAAAGTTTATGGTCTCCTGGAACATGTCATGATACGGAAAATGTTTAGCAAAATCTGTTAGAAATTCCAAGCATTCTTAGGGCTCCCTGACTTCCTGAATTCCACTTTCCTTAGAGTTTCTAATTGGCCACATCAATACTGACACACAGTGGAATTTTTTAAGAGCACACTGAAAATTGCCACTTTGGATGGACATCAGAAGTGCAGCATCTCTTAGGAACTAGAGAACTGGAAACAAAGGCAGTCGTTCATGTGTTAGCCATAGTAGCAGCAACGACGATAAAATCAGGGTCTGGAAATCCAGGATGGAAAACGCGGCTCTGCCTTGCTCCCTCACATCCCGCAGAGGGCTGACAATACAGAAATGCTCAGTAAGTATCTGCTGAATGAATGAACTCCAACTAGTTCCTGCATTATAGATTGTTACATTAGGACCTCAGTGTCTAAAGCCTTTAATTAGATATTCATGCTCCCAATGACTGTTTAAAGAAATGAAATTGAATTTTAAAAGTCAATGACTTGCGGTTCATAACCTTGAGCTCTGTTCATCAGTGGCAGGCAGGGGTAAAGAATGGTCTGCCTGTCCCCCAGCCGGAGCATAAAAGGAAACTGAATCTTGCCTCTCTATCTGCTGTTTATCTTCTATGTACCTGCAGCCCACCCCGCGTGCCCCCCACCCCCGCCATGTCCCAGCACTTGTTTTTGGCAATAGAACTCCCTGCTTGGTCACACTGCAAATTTTCATTTTTTATGGACCTACCAAATAGGATTACAGATCTAGAAGCCCAACCCAAGATATCTGAGGATATCTGCTTAGAAAGGTAACTCTTTACTGTGTCTATGTTAATATAAAGACCGCTTAATGCTTTAATCTCTAGATTATTTTTATTCAACTATGTCTCTCCCCACAGACGAGTAATATGAGAAAGCCCCCTGGTATTGTACGGGGAGTCTGGAAGAACAGGTCGGAAGAAAAACGGTTTCTTTCACATTTTCAACATTATATATTACATTCTCTAAACACCTGTCAATGGGTTAAATTGAATGGAAGAACAGTAGGGGTTAGACTTGGAGAAGAGTGTCATAATAGTCATCAAGCTGTCTACTTCGCAGGGAGAAATGGATTAGCAGTGACAGTGAGTAACTCTTTCTCGACACACCTTTAAACATAGAAGGAAAGTATTAATGCTCATGTTTATTGCATTAGTAAAGTGAAGTCGGAGAGTGTATCCCGCTCTCATCCGTCGCTGCACACAAATAGTGAAGCCATGTGCAAAGTACCGCTAGCCCAGGGTAAAGGCATTACAGTCAACGTGTCCTCTGACTGTCTTCACAAATACTAAGCCTTTCCCCAGGTCTCAGGACAGGCAGCGGTCCCTCCCTGCCCCTGCTGCCCTTCTCCAGAGTTCCATCCTGGCCCTCCTCATTGCCAGCAGCCTGCCTCGCCTCTCGCCTGAGTCTTATCCACACGGGTGGCATCATGGGTCAAGATGGCGCCACCTAAAATCATCTCAGAAACCTCCTGTCCTCTTCCTCGGCTCATGCAGGATCAGTGCTGGCCTTCGTTATGTATTCCACGGCCTACATTCATCCACCGTTCATTCATTCAGCATTTATTGAGCACCTACTAGGCTCTGGAGAGCGAAACACAAATAATGTGAGAGGGAAAGGCACAGAAAGGCCAGGCAGTGGAGTGTGTCCCTGATGGTGTCCCCAGAGCCATGGTGGCCCCAACCACACTCTTGGTCCTCATCCACCTTTAGTCTCCATCCAGCAAACTCCAGCTCTGGAGGCTGTGGTCCTGGTTAATGGTACTATCCATATTTTCACATTTGATCTGGGTCTTTCCTGACTTTTGTAATTCATCACTTGCTGAGTCATGTTGAGTCTACTTTTATTCTCATCTTCAACTGACTTTCAAGATGTCCCATGGCCACCCAAACCAGCCCTCTGTCTCTTCCTTGCACTGTGTCCAAGCTGAGGCCCAAGCTTCCTTTTCTGGAATGTTCTTCCTCTTTTCTCTGCATGTCCAAATCCTAACCACCTTTCCGTCTCTCTAAAATGCCCACCTCTTTCAAAGCAGCTTTCCTGGATCTCCTTTGATTCAATATCCATTGATTTCCACCTCCATGCCAGGCAATGTATTGCTTGGGGTCGTGGCTACAGAGATAAAAGATTTGGCTCTTGCTCTCAGGAAGCTCAAGGCCTTGGGGTGAGACATCTATCTCTGCCTGCGGATGGAGAGGCAGTGTTCCCCCCAGGATGCATTCCTGCAGAGTCTGCAAGGACCCGCAGTAATAACCAAGTGAAGAAAGGGCCCCGCAGCGGTGCAGGCAGAGTGAACAGGATATGGAAAGGACAAAACCCGAAGTGACCTGCCAGGAGTTCTGGGGGCTAGAGGTCAGGTGTGGGATCTGCCAGGCAGCAGATATGACTAGAGAGGAAACCAGGAGCTGGGTCATTGAGGGCCTGGGAGGTCACGTGAGGAATTTTGACATTTATGCTACGGGCAATCCACAGTCAAAAGTGCTTTTTTCCCCCCCCAGATCTGAGATCAGGGTGGAGAATGTGAAGAAGAAAAAGAAGGGAAGGATGAGAGACAGACAGTTAAGGTAGGAAGGTGGGACAATAGTCCCCCTAGGACCTAACGGGCATGAACTAAAACGGGCTTCTGGCACGTGGACCCCAGACCAGCAGCATCAGCAACAACTGGGGTAGCAGCTTATTAGAAATGCAGATTTTCAGGCCTCACCCCAACTGAGGGAACTGGAAGAAACTCTGGAGGGGAGCCCATCAGTCTGTTTTAACAAGCCTTCCAGGGGATTCTAAGGGACTGAGGTTTGAGAACCACAGAAGGAAGTCACTGGAAGTGAAGACAGACGGGGAGGTTTAGCGGACACTGAAGAGGATCTTCTCAGCCCTGTGGCTAGGCAGCGGCCGAAGGGAAGGAGCGAGAGCAGGGGAGAGAGCTTCCCAGAGCCCTGGAGGGATCCGATCACGGGCTGGTGCCTGCTCATGGGGACGGCGATGCTGGGCAGGAGCTGGTCTGGCTGCAGAAGTGAGGCCAAATAGATTTGCCTTTGAATGTCTTTGGCTTGAAATCCTGTTGTCTTCCTTGGTTCCCCAGAGCACTGTGAGGGTCTTCTAGAACCTACACTTTGAGTCTGTGCACTGGCTTTGAACCAGACTATAAGGTCCTTGAGGGTCGAGGCTGGGCTCTAAGTATTTCTCCAGAAAACCTGGCACAGAACACCTACCTCATAATGGCTTATGGTGTGAAGACACCTCCTTCAGAAAGACTTTTTTTGGAGTCTAGAAATGTTCACTGGAGGACAGAATTCTCTGTCAGTCGATGGCGTTGGCCTCTCTGGGACAGACCTGTCCATTCATCACCCTGGTGTGACGTCTGCGAAACAGCAACACTGCACGATCACTTCCTGAGTGGTTTCTGGGCTACTCACTGGACCCGGAAGCTCTTTCTTCACATGCTGTCATTCATCCTCAAACGACTCCACGACTTAAGTATTATTATCTACACTTTACAGATTAAGAAACTGAGGCACAAAAGGCTATGGAGATTGTTTAAGGTCTCACTGGTAGAAAAAGGTAGCGTTAGGATTCGAACCCAAGTTGGTCTGACTCCAGAAATCCTGCTCTCTTACTGCTGAGCTACAATCTCTTTACCGTCCCCGGTGCTTTTTGATCTATACGTAACCTCTTAAAAATGGAAGGAAGAGGTTGGTTAGCAAAATAACTCCAGAGACTAAAGAGGGTTTATGGGGATATAAATTTTCTGCCTTTCCTGTGATGTGCTGAAAAATGGAGAGAAAGCTATAACAGGTGGAAAAGCATTAAAAATAATGAAATATGAAAGCATTAAAATATCAGAGAGAATATATATATATTTTTTTAAAGTTCTAGGTGGGAAAACAGTATATTTTAACAAGAAGAGGAATGAGTTTAAAAATACTGGGGGAAAGAAGCATTGTGGAATGGATCTAAATGAAGAGGTTAAGTAAGCTACAGTGCATCTGAGAATGAAAGCAAATTGAGGTTTAAAAAAAAAAAAAAAGGTAAGCCTCAAACAGAATTTATAATGCCCAGGATCTGTGAGGAAGGGACTTTTCGTCTTTTGTTTTCCATCTAACTGGCTGGGATGGTAGAGCCGGAAACCTTTCCCTGCAGTTCCACAAGCACAGCTAGTTAGTGAAAGACTTCGCTCCCAACGTCTTTGGAAAATGCTTGTGAGTTGTAATTGACAGAGTCCTGACCCCACTCTGGTCTGAATTCTCGTGTCCCTTGTGAGCATCCAGAAGCCCTATAATTTTGCAAAACATCTTAATGAAAGAAAAGACCTGTTTTTAACACATCAAAGCCAAACAAGGAGTAGCTCAGAGGAGAACTCTGGGGCCCTTTAACCCCCGAGACTGGGAGGATGGCTCTAGGCTCGGTTTCCGTCCCCTCTTCCCTCGGCCTGGGGGGAAGCCTTGCTAGCTAGCACTGGGCAGGATGGTCTTTCTACCTTCAGCTCAGAGCAACACAGGCCTGCAGTGAAGACCGAGTCCACCAGGGGGAGCGATGACACGAACAAGGCAAAGAGGCTGGGTCTGAACAGCCCAGAAAATCAATCTCACTGCTACAACTGGAAGGAGAGAACACATTTTAATCTTTCGGCCCTTGCTCCTTCTTCCTCATTTTACCTTATCTTTCTACAGAGGTTCCATTTAGCGGACTCAGCTTCTGTCTACAGGAATTCAAGATAAGACCTTGTTTGCAGAATTGCGTAAACTCATCCCTCCTGTGACCTGGCGAAGACTGTCTGCTAATCTTGGTTTGATCCCAAGGTCCGGCCAGGGCAGCTCTGATGCCTGTGGACACTGTCGCTACTACTATAAAGTCAGGAAACGCGGAGGGTCATTCTGCGGAGACTCTTCCAGAAGGGTCTCAAGCAAGGGAAACCTTCCTGGGAAAAATGTGCAGGCTCCCAAGGAGACACCACTCAATACTTCAGAAGAAACGTGGTGTCTTCAGAGGTTGAAAGAGGAATTTTCCTTGCTTAGTGGAGGGTTTGCTTTAATAAAACGAAAGTTTTCTAATAATGAGGGCCTTTCATGCACTGATTCTTCGCTAGAACTGTGCATGAAGACCTCCGGGAGTTGTTTTCCCCAAAGATACAAATACCAGGGGTCTACCCTTAAGAGTCTAACTCAGTGTTTTGTAGTAGGACCAGGAAACAAGCGTTGTGAACAAGCTCCCAAGATTTTGATGCTTGTCATGATCAAGAACGACTTATTTAATGGCTTCCCAGTGCCCACTGAATAAAGTTCGACCTCCTCAGCCTAGCGTTCAGAGCTCTCCAGGATTTGACCCCAATTCCCTTCCAAGTCTCATTCTCCCCTATTCTTCTTGAACACTAACATAAAATAGGGTGGTATTACCTTCCTAATAATGTCAATTAAAGGATTAGAAACAAGGCACACGAACATCTAGTGTGCTCTCTGGGGCTCAATATACAGCGTTATTAGTAAGTCCTCAATAAATATTCACCAAAATGAATGCAGACACCATAGCGAGACCAGCTCTAGAAAGGAGCAAGTGAACGTTTGTTAACAAACGGAGGCCAGATGCCCCTGCCGTAGGGAAACCCGGGAGGAGCCCCCATGGCCCCTAGATGGTCTCCAAATCCCACATGATCTCTGCACGTGAGTTTTCCTTTCTGGAGTTGCCACGCTAACATCGCCACGGTCAGGCAGGGCAAAGGGAAGTTTCAAACAATGGTGAAGGGATTCTGATTTTGACCAAGAGGCAGAAGCAGTCCAGAGCACACGGGCACAGGGGTCTCTGTCTCTTCCGCCCGTTGAATACTTTTCAAGGTTTGGATACTTTGAATAGCTGCTGAAGAGAGGCAAAGCAGATGTGAAGTTTACAGTGAAAGAGTAGCCTTTCCTGGCATGACGGGCACAAGCGACAGAAGAGGCTGGCGCAGCATTTTCCAAGCTGGGAGTAAGAATTCTGCGGGATGCTCATGACGGCCGCGAGCTCTCAGGAAGCCTCCCCTGGCCCACTGAGACCGGGAAACTCTAGGGGACAGCCGGTTCCATAGATTGTTAATTTGGTTTTTAATTGAAAGAATTCTTAGTCCTTAAAATGCGAACTGGCATAAATCTTCCTGAGAGGGAGCTAGGGGGTAGCAGTCTCTACATTTATTTAACCATGGTATTTTCTTTTCCTTTTTTTTTTCTTAAAGATTCTATTTATTTGACAGAGCGAGACAGAGCGAGAGAGGCAGGGGGAGAGGGAGGAGAAGGAGGCTTCCTGCTGAGCAGGGAGCCTGATGCGGGGCTTGATCTCAGGACCCCTGGGACCATGACCTGAGCTGAAGGCAGACGCTAAATGACCGAGCGACTGAGGTGTCCCCCCTCAGAAAATGGTATTTTCTTTAAAAAACTTTTTTTCCACTGTGTCAGGGGATTAAGATTTTCAGGAACACACTTAAGGAAATGCTGATATGATAGATTTGACAGGATTCCTAGGCCTGGGTGATATTTCATTAAAAACAAAAAATACAAAGTTTTCTGGGCTCTACCCCAGAATCCGCAGGAGAAAGGCCACTGCAACTGTATGTTTCAAAAAGGCTCTGCTACAGATTCTGCTCGGACACCAGGATGCAAAGTCACTGCGTCAGGAGAATGGCTTTGGATTCAAGAAGACGGAGGTTCAGGGCGCCTGGGTGGCTCAGTCGTTAAGCGTCTGCCTTCGGCTCAGGTCATGATCCCAGGGTCCTGGGATCGAGCCCCACATTGGGCTCCTTGCTCGGCAGGAGGCCTGCTTCTCCCGCTACCATTCCCTCTGCTTGTGTTCCCTCTCTCGCTGTGTTTCTCTCTGTCAAATAAATAAAATCTTTAAAAAAAAAAAAAAAAAGAAGACGGAGGTTCAAGTCCAAGCAGCACAGACATTCTATTAGATTACATTTGGAAAGTGACTTAATCTGGGTGTCTTAATTTTCCTATCCATAAAATAAAGAATTATACCCACTCACTGGTATGACTTTTGGTCCAAAAGAGGGACAGGAAGTATTTTTGAAGTAAAATAATGAGCCTGTGGTAGGGGCCGTTTCCAATCTGTTATTCTCAGCAGCTCTCACATGAATAAAAACAGTAAAATCATTTGCTTTCTCGATCCCTTGGGTTCCCACGCTAACAGCTTTTCTCCGTCTCCCACAAGAATGAAATAGTTTTGAGCCCTTTATATCCATGAGGTGCCTGTGGTGCACTTTGACCTCCACTGCCCTCAGAGCCGTGATCTGAATCAGTGTCGGACCATGAACGAAGGTGGTGAGGAGTCTTTCAGCGATCACACTCACGGCTTCTGGAAAAAATAGTTCCCTATCTTTCAAATTGTATATCACCTCCATTTTCTGATTTTCTCAGAGGTTATCCAAACTAGCCCAAGACACTGAACTCTGGTTTCAGAGTATATACATGAGCTGAGGAGTTCATGGGCCCGGAAAGGTCCAGCACTTGGGCAGCAACAGGTGTCCACGCTCTTCTGTCGAGGTAGAATTTTAAAAATATAAATTTCAGTGGTCTGTTTCTTTAAGGGCAGATGTAATGGGATTTGGTGTCTTTGGTCTCCCTTTCCTTTTTAATAATCCCTTTAGTGCCTTATTCCATTAAATAGACTTAGTTAACTTAGTACTCCGTGTGCTCACGGCGCATGTGCGTGCGTGCGTGTGTGTGCGCGCGTGCATGTGTGTGCGTGCGTGCATGCGTGTGTGTGTGTGTGTGTGTGTGTGTGTGTGTCTAATGACAGCTACCCTCCAGGGAGAAATGTATGCACAAGTTTGACTCTGGCCCGGAGAAGTGCCTTTGTGTATGAATGGAATGATATAGATAATTCCAGTCTTTTGAGCAGATACTATTCCAAAATTCATTTGTCAGTCAGTCGTTGGGAACTTGGAACACATTTTCTCATAAAAGAAATGTTCTACATGGTGGAGAGAGACCGGGCCAGCCCACCAGGGCCTGTTTAACTCATGCAGCACCTGAAGCGGGATTGTTACTCGCTGTGGGGAACAGTGTTTCCAAGGGAACATGTCGTCAGAGCCCCCTGGCTTCAAGGTTGAGAACCACTGACTGTAAAATGTTAACTCATCTTCCTTTTTCCTTTAATAAATTACCAAGCAGAGGAGAGCTATTCTTACCGCAAACTATTTCTTGAATATATTAGGTTAAAATAATATTTTTCCCTGCGCGTGTTTAATGCACTCCGTAACTTGAGCACAGGGGACGTGTATAACAGAGGTTCCTGAAGCATTCCCAAGCGTCTTGTCTCAGCATGTCCCACCAGTCAGCCAGTAGCAGAGACGCAGCTGTCACTCGCTACATTTGCTGCCACAGCCGAATTGTTTGTTTTTTCCTATCTTGTCATTTCCCGCAGTTTTTAAGACTTGCCTTATAATTTAATAGGAATCTGGAATCATGAAGTAATGGTATACATTCTAGGTCACACTGACCACAGGAATCAGAAGTGTTTCAACTACACCATACAAAGATCATGCTAGAAGTTGTATAAATATATCACAGAATCGCAGGGCTGGAAAGAACCTTGAGAGATTGTCTAGTCTGTTCCCTGGCTTCTAGACAAGCCAATCATTCCAAACAGATGAGAGCTGACCTCTCTTTTAGAGGAGGAGGATGACTCTGTCTTTAACCCTTTCTGGATTTAACAATGTATATCCCATTAGTAAATTGTTGTTATTTTTAAATCTAATACGTTTCTCTTGACAGTTACAACTGTATTCTACTTTCTCACATTTGCTTCTCATAGGAAACAAAGTAGGTGCAAAGCCCCATATTTTAAACATTTTAAATATCGCATGTTGTCCTTTTTCTTCTAGGGCATTCCCGAACATCGCAGTGTCTCATACTGTGGCTCCCTTCATCCCATTCTCTCTGGGTTGTTTGTACCCTCTCAGCCGTGGGCACCAAAATCAACCTGCAGTATCTTATGAGACATTTGAGAAGTGGGCATGCTTTCCACTTGTAGGAATATTTAAATATAATCTGATACATAGACCCAAAGACCTAGACTCCAAGGAAACCCAAATTTAATAATTATAATAAAATTGCAACAACATAGGCTAATTATTTATAGTCACTTTCTTTCTGGCAGCAACGAGGGCATAACCAGCCTGATAAGATGAGTTTTTCGATCAGCTAAGGAAATGAAAGAGAACCTAGTCCTTTTCAAGTTATTCATAAATTGTGATATCCTTAAATGTCACCAAGTGTCATTTCCTAGGGAGCCTACTACACAACCTGTAAGAGCTGATCTCAAAATATTTTTTGCTGATTGGAAGTGACTATTCAAACATGATACTCAGAGAGCTTTTAATGGAAGTTTTCAAAGGAAGGGGCTTTTGGATCTCTGTCCCAGGAGATACTGAACGCACCAACTTTATGGCGAATATGACTAGTTGTGACATTGTCTTAAGAGAGTCCTACCATCCCCCAAGATAAAAGAGAAAGACAGGCTATTGGAAATTGATAACAAGATGCCTTCTGTTTGGGAGGTTCTGAATACCTCAAAGGTGGGGATTATGTCAGAAAGAAGTGGACATGGGTAAAAATTTCCATAATTATGGTTTCAATCTAATGGTAAATCATGTGTCTTGTTTATTCCCGAAATTTCTGTATTCGTTGGGTGGTATGATGGTTAATTTTATATGTCAACTTGAGTGTCCAAGGGGTACTCAGATTAAATAATATTTCTGGGTGTGTCTGTGAGGGTGTTTCCAGATGAGATGAGTGTTTTAATCAGCAGACTTAGTGAAACAGACCACCTTCCCCAGTGTGGGTGGGCATCATCAAATTCCTCTAAGTCCTCAACAGAAGCATAGAAAGAGGAAGAAGGAATTCTCCCCTTGTTTTCTGCCTCACTGATTAAACTGGGCTATCACATCTTATCTTTCCCTGCCCTTGCACTGAGATTTATATCATTGACTGCCCTCGTTCTCAAGTCTTCATATTTGGACTAAGACTGAATGGCACCAATGGCTTTCTTGGGTCTCCAGCTGGTTGATGGCAGATTGTGGGAGTTATTGGCCTCCATTATTGCATGAGCCAGTTCCTCATAATAACCCCCCATTTTCTATCTACTCTATCTATCTATCTATCTATCTATCTATCTATCTATCTATCTATCTATCATCTATCTATCTATCCAACTATCTAGGTATCTCCATTCTACTGGTTCTGTTGTCTGAAGAACTCTGAATTATGCCAGTGGCTATCCATTCTAATTATCTAAGGGGACAAAGGCAACTTACTAAGACCAAGCTAACAAACCTGAACTTGTAAAATGGCCGTGAGAGCCCTGGGCCTAACTTTCGGACGTGAGCAAGTCACCTCAATGGAGACTGTTGACCCTGTTTTTGTAGAAGCTTACAGAGTAAAACCTGTCTTCATAGCCTCCTGGCAGACTACAATACCCCTAATCTACCCACAGCACGTCCACTGGTATGACTCGGCCACATTGAGGCACAATTCTTTCTGGGAAATGGGGTCATTCTTTGGCTTCCACTGAATATGCCAAGTGCTGCTTTGGACGTTCAAGACCCCCTGAGCTCACCCACAGCAAGAAGCTCTTGCTCCTATCATTCAATCAGATTCCTGGCCCAAAGAGAATTTTCTCTTTCTTATAACCATAAAGACCTAGGGCAATTGTGGGAAAAAAAAAAAAGCAGAAAAAGAAATATTAAAATCGTTTTCTTATTTTTGTTGTCAGACGTCGGCGTAATTTGTAGCTCAGTGGTGTAATTATTTGAGAATCGTGCATTGCTATTTCAGCTAAGTGGACAGTGATGGGTGTACACCGCCCTTCACCTATCTTAGTAGAAGTAGCACTTCAGGAAACTTCCCGTCCAAAGACTTCCTTCAGACCCTTTACCTTAAATTTCCTTCCACACTCTGGCAAAAACACAGTATGACATTGCGACTCCGGTATTCATTTGTTAGGTGTTTGAGGGATGTCTTGTAAGACACTCACCAATTACACAAATGAATGGACGCAGACGTACACTGAACCACGGGGCAAAGACAACTTACTTGTTCATTTTTAGTAAGCCTGGTTTTGTTGTGAATGTCTGACGTGACCAAATTGAATCCGTGCTTTTCCGACAAGATCCTCAGAAGCAAGACCACGGTACGACTCCCACACTTGCCTACTCTGTTGTACACCACCTGGCTGGGGAACGGCAGCACCTGAGAGGGAATGAGAGAAACGTGAGACTTCGGGTTAGAGCCCCTGGGATTCCTCCCTCCACTTCAGAACAACGAATGTCCTCAGTCTAAACAACAAGGGTCCCCGTCAAGTCAAGGGGAGAAGGGAAGCAATGAACTCATGTTTTACCTTCATCATTTAACCTGAGAGAAATCCTGGATTCGTTAGCGCTCTCTGTGCCCTGATACTTAAAACTGGTAAAACTTCAGGTCAACTGGAAGACTTATTATGAAGCTTCTTTTGTTTCTTCTTAGGAACAAAATATACAAATGTGTGCTTTGATGACAATACGCCTTCGCAAGTTATATTATGCTTTATTAGAACTTAATTTGTAGAGTGGTCATGGAAAAATACAGTAACTAAAAATTGAGACATAAATAAGAATTCACAATAAAACTCACCCTTTCGAGGTGTACAGTTCAGTGGCTTAAATGTATTCATGAAGTTGTGCCACTATCACCCCCATCTAATTGCAGAACATTTTCATTACCCTTGAAAGAAACTCCATACCCATTAGCACTCACCTTTCACTTCCCTCACTACCTTGGTCCCATGAAACCACTAACCTACTTTCCGTCTATGGTTTTCGCCTAGAGCATTCCGGACATCTCTTACAAATAGATTCATATAATATGTGACCTTTTGTGTCTGGCTTCTTTCAGTTAGCATAATGTGCTCAAGATTCATCCATATTGTAGTATGAGTCTGTACTTCATTCTTTATATGGCTGAATAATATTACATTGTATGGATATACCATCTTTTGTTGATATGTTCATGAGTTGATGGACATTTGGATTGTTTTCACTTTGGGGCTACTATGAACAATGCTGCAATGAACATCTGTGTGTAAGTTTTTGTGTGGACATATGTTTTTGATTCACCTTGTACATATCCTAGAAGTGGAACTGCCGGATCATATGGTAATTCTGTTTAATTTTTGGGAGAACTGCCAAAGTGTTTTCAATGCAGCTGCACCATTTTATATTTTCACCAGCAATTCACGAGAGTTCCAATTTCTCCACATCCTTGCCAACACTTGTTATTGCCCATTTTTTTATAGCCATCCTAATGGATGTGAAGTGGTATCTCATTGTTTTGATTTGCATTTCCCTGATGACTAATGATGTGGAGCATATTTCATATGCTTACTGGACATTTGTATATTTTTTTTGGAGAAATGTCTGTTCAAATCTTTTGCCCTTTTTAAGACTGGGTTATTTGTCTCTTCATTATTGAGTTTTAAAAGTGCTATATTTATTCTGGATTTGTGAATATAAGATCTGCAAATATTTTCCCCCCATTCTATGAGTTTTCTTGACTTGTTCTCTGAAGTCCAAAAGAGTTTAATTTTGATGAAGTTTAATTTATCTAATTTTTCTTCAGTATGTTATGTTTTTGGTATTACATCTAAGAAACCATTGCCTAACCCATGAATGCTTTCTCCTAAGAGTTGTAAAGTTTTAGTGGAAACATTTAGGTCTGATTCATTTTGAGTTGATTTTGCATATGATGTGAGCTAGTGATCTAACTTCTATTCTTTTGCATGTGAATAGCCATTTGTGCCAGCACCATTTACTGAAGACTATTCTTTCTCCATTTAATTGTTTGACACCCTGTTGAAAATCTACTAACCATAAATGTATGAGTTTATTTCTGGACTCTCAGTTCTACCCTATTGATCTATGTGTTTAATCTTATGCCAGTACCACAGAGTTTTTGATTACTCTCGCTGTATTTTAAGTTTTGAAACTGAAAAGGGTGAGTTCCTCAAACTTTGTTCCTTTTCAAGATTGTTTTGGCTATTCTGGATCCCTTGCATACCATATGAATTTTAGAACCAGCCTATCAATTTCTGTAAAAAAAAAAAAGGCAGCTGAAATTTTGATAGGGATTGTGTTGAAACTAGATCAATCTGGAGACTACTGCTATCTTAATAATATTAAGTTTTCCAATCCATAAACATGAGAAATCTGCTTTATTTAGTTCTCATTTCATTTGTTTCACAATGTTTTGTAGTTTTCAGTATAAAAGCTTCACACTCCTTTTTACTTCTCTTTTTTACTATTTTTGATGCTATTTTGAATGGATCTGTTCTCTAAATTTCATTTTTGGATTGATTGCTCACTGATAGAAATAGTTTACTTTTGTATATAGATCCTGTGTTCTTCGGTTTTGCTGCATTCATTTATTAGCTCTAATGGCTTTTTTGTGTGGATTCTTTAAGATTTTCTATATATGAGATCATGTCATCTGCAGGGATAGTTTTACTTCTTCCTTCCCAATATGGATGCCCTTTCTTTTTCTTTTCTAATTATCTGGTTTATAATGATTCTGATAGACTAAGAAGCCATTATGAAAACCATCTGATTAAATATTTATATCCCCAATAAAGATAATATTTCCATTTGACTGCTCAACATTGAGTAACAACTGACAAAAGATCATCAAGAGTCCTTCATTCAGAACATACCCTATAACAGAAGGCCATAAAAAAGCCCAAAGCTATAGTACAATATAAACATAAATATCCTAACTTGCCTACTGTACGTAATATGAATTTTGCCTTTGTAATTCCAGGTTTACTTATTTTTCTGAAATATTTCATATGCAGAGTAACATTTCATAAATTTGGAACTTAGATTTAACTACACTTACTGTGGTGATCATTCTGCAATGTACACAGATATCAAATCATTATGCTGTATATCTGGAACTAATAGAATGTTATATATCAATGAGACCTTAGTTAAAAAAAAAAAACTTACATAAAAACAAAAATCACTGCATTATTCCCACAGCTGTAGCTACAATAACATTTGAAAAGAAAAGAGAGCCTAACATCCCCACTGTGACTCTATTTTTACCATTTCTTTAAACACCAATACACAGCTACAGGGTAGGAAAATTGAGCTAGAAAATGTGTTTTTGGATGAAGCTGGAATCAGTCTGGTGATTATTAAAGACACAACATACACCAGCACAAATATAAACCTTTCTCAAAGTTAGGATGGGGCTTTTAAATCATTTTCTAAAAGAACTTATGTAATGCTCTGGAAACTGGCGAATTTAGGCAGAAATCACCGTGTTGATGTTGGATAAGGTGTTAAAATTAGCAACAGCAACAAGTTGATTCATCTCCGCTTTGGTAGAGCTATAGATCTGCTCCTGAAGGCCTGCTTTAAAAATCATTGTCAGTTTCTATTTGAAGTGTTTTTTCTGGAAAAGAAGGGGGGAAAGGAACTCATTTTTATGAAAGGCTGACCCTGACCCTGTCCTCGGCTCTGTGCCACGTAAATGCTTTTAATCCTACTTAACAATACACAGTTGAATAGTGTGTCTTCATTCGGCTGGGCATTTCTCTGGGAGGTTAAATTATCAAATAATTTAAGCATCACTAATTGCACCTGAGTAACTCCCCTTGTGTGCCCCCCTCTTCTCCACAGATGACAGACTCACAGGACAACAGAGTTTGAGGTCTAGAGCAATTATAAATAACCCACCCAGTCTCCAATCTCCTCCCCACCCTGGCACCACTGCTCGCTGTCACCCTCACCCCCGCCCAATTATGTTTGGCTTGGCTCGACTTTCCTCTTATGTTATGTTTTCATCCTCTCGAGTACCCTGTGAGGGAGAGACCATGACTATTTTTAGATGAACATACCAAGGTTCAGAGAGATCAATTGGTATTCTCAAGGTCGAAAAGTGGCACATAACAACTGAAACCCAGCTCACAGCTCTCCTGACCTCTAAGAAGACACTCAAATATAACATCAAACGGTAAAAATAATTTTTAGTGTGGTTTCTGTGAGAGAGACTATTTCCTCTTCTATGTCTTGAATGTGTCCAGCTCCATTAAAGGTTATTTTGTCAACAGTCAATGATCACAACCAGGGCCCTTGGCCATTACTCATCCATTACCCAAGTCTCTGGAATGCTCAGGTGGAACAGATAGGAGTCGAGTAGGTTCTCATTCTCCTTCCAGGGGACGCGTTTTAGAAGCTAATGTAACCAGAATGTCAAAGCAGCTAATGGGTGAAGGAGAAATCACAGAGCCGTGGACACTGAACCACTTCCACCAGGAAAGGGAAAACCAGGAAGCAGTAAGTCCTAGTAAAACATACGAAATCTAAATACACTTGAAATGTCTATGAAGACAAGCAAATGCCTTCAGATGATAGGCTTCATGACTTTCAAATGCCTCTTAAGGTCAACCTCAACATCCCCCCTTTTTTTTTTCCGACAGATATTTGATAATTGTCAGGAGAAAACCCTATCCCAGTTGGAATTGCATACAAATTTTGAACACTTACTCTTTCTTTGGATGCCCTATAAAGAAGTACACACTAAAAGTCCTCATCCTCCCCCACTCCCCAAATGATTCTTCATTCTTGGCAACTATGGTTATATGAATGTTATGTCTGTGGTTTCTATTTTATGGCCAATTTGTAAAAGTGAAGGGAGCTCCGAAATAGTTCACTCTATGAATTATATATTTTTATGTTGCCTGCCTTGTAAGTTCTGCAAATGCCACAAATCCCCAGGGGCTGACAGGCTTGTGTGGAGCATGCCAAATAAACAGAAGTCTTTCCAAAGTCCTGAGCACAACAGTAACTACCACCAGATGATGTCCACAATTTCCATCACTTGTCCCTGGTTTGCCATGGGAAGGGAGATAAAGAAGACTTTCTAGGTAAAAAGCAAGCTTGGGCTGAACAAGACTTTCACGGCCTGTGATTACGGGACTCTCCGGGGAGTGGTCTTGTTGGAGGAATTAACGTCAATCCTGCTTATTTTTAAGCCTTTGCAAAATGACATTTAATATGTTCTGTTACAAGCTGTGGTTCCCGAATGGCTGTATATTCAAATTAACTATGCAACTTTAAAACTACAGATTTCTGGGCCCCACTTTAAGATGGACTGAAGCAGAAAGTCTAGGATGAGGGTCAGAAATCCAGCTCTAACACGCTCCCGGGAGCCTCTGCTACCACTAAGGGGCCAAGGTGGGGGAGAGGGCTGCCTACGTAAATGCGGGAGGGGAGCTGGGTCAAAGTGTGTCCCGTCTTCCTTGGGTCTCCCTGGGGTGCTGATGGCCTCCAACCCAGAGTTAAAAGTCACGATTGGCCTGAGAGAGAGGCAGATACTCTCACACTTACAGTAATGCCTACTCACCCAGGATGGTTAGAGAGCAGGCATGCTGGTTAACTGAATGCATAGTAACCTACTGAAATTGACACTAAATGTCATCAAAGCGCTCGACCCAACTTGGTACTAATACTGTGCTGGAGATAAATGGCTTTCTTTGAGGAACAAAACTACACCATGGGATTCTGACAGCCCCTCTCTCATGGTTACTCATACTAATGTAGGGACACAGCTGCTCCTCACTGTCCTTAGGATGTTCAGATCCATCTGGAGAGTCCTCGTTCTAAAGTTTCCCAGGACACTGTGGCGCTGGGAGTCAGCCAAGTCACACCTTCCTCATCCATGAAAGTGGAGGTTTGGGTGAGAAGCCAATAAATGATCCTCTCTTCTTAGACTCTTATTCACTTTAACCTAGATTGCTGTTAAGATATAATGTGGAAATGCCTTAAAAATTAAAACTAGATCTTAGTATTTTTCCTTGTCGAATATATTCATAAAAGAAATAGAAAAAAAAATGGTTCTAGTAATTTGTGCTGATAACATGGATTCCAGCTCTAGGGTGTATGCGGTTCTCTTTTGGAACCTTTGACATTTCGGTCCATGTCCCGCTCTTGTTTGGGCTGGTCATGTAATAAATCTTCTTTGATGTTCTTCTTATGCTTCTTATCCTTCCCACAGTTTTAATCACTTCCAGCTCTCTGTTTAAGACCATCACCAAACACCACAGCCTGCATAGGGCTTCAACCTTTCATCTGTGCTTTCCAGAACTTGGTAGAACTTGTCGCTGACTTTTGCCCATCAAGCCAGGCTAGGTCCTCTGACAAATGCATCTCTATCTGGTAAGCTCCATCAACTCTCCAGACCCCTGGGCTAATTCCTTCCATTCTAGAGGAGGAAACATGCAGGACTCAATTAAGAACTTAGGGTACCTGGGTGGCACGGTTGGTCAAGCATTCAATTCTTGATTTCGGCTCCGGTAATGATCTTAGGGTCCTGGGACAGAGGCCCACGTTGGGCTTCCTGCACAGCAGGGAGTCTGCCTGAGGATGCTCTCTCTCCTTCTACCCCTCCTCCCCAAGTAAATAAATAAATAAATCTTTAAAAAACCCTCTATGTTCTCTCATTGCCAAATCCCTTGAATAGAAAGTTCTTTCTATCCACTACTCAAAAATGGGGGTAGTGCTGTGTCTTCTAATTAATTTGTATCCTATCTCTTCCCAGAAACCTTGCCAAATATGAACCTTATGCTTCTCCTTTCCCCCTGCTCCCTCTTGAAACAGTCTCATGTCTAATGCTATCTACAGAAAGACGACTAACTACAAATGCAGTATGAGCCCCTGTTTTATTCTTGTAATAGATATTTCATGTGCATAGTGGGTATTTAATAAATATGTGTCTATTAATTAGATAGACTGGATAAAAATACTATTAAATGTTGTAATAGAACCAATGCTGCCATATTCGTTATTATTAAGGATGCTCTTTTGGGGGCACCTGGGTGGATCAGTCATTAAGCATCTGCCTTTGGCTCAGGTCATGATTCCAGGGTCCTGGGATCAAGCCCCACATTGGGCTCTGCTTGGTGGGAAGCCTGCTTCTCCCTCTCTGACTCCCTCTACTTGTGTACTCTTTCTTGCCGCGTCTCTCTTTGTCAAATAAATAAATAAAATCTTAAAAAAAAAAAAAAAAGGATGCTCTTTTGGTTGCCTTAAAACTATAAGGTAAATCTATCAATCTGAGAGAGAGGCAGGAGTTTTCTCAACACTCCTATTTTGAAACATTCTTATTTGCTATATTACAAAAGAAAAAGTTTGGTGATAAAGAAAAGGTTCCCTGGATTGAAAGTCATAAAACTTTTGATGTTCTCTTTGGCCAAACTAGTTGAGTGACCTTGAGCAAGTGACTTTGAACAACTTCTCTGGGCCAACATTTCTGCAAGTGTAAATTGGGGATATTGAACCCAATGATTTCAAGGCTCCTCCCCATTCATGTCCCATGATGTTAAGGCAGGACTTCACAATACTTAGAGATGTTCAGGGGCTTATTTGGAAGGAATCTTGCACTTCTAAATATTCATTCCATTTGGATTTATCTAATGTCCTTATCTCCATTATATACATCATTATGTTATTTGCAAGAATGTAATACCTTTTTACCATAACAGAATCCTCATACAAAGGAGCAATTTTCACAAGGAGCCAGAAGCAATTTTTGGATGTGATGATTAAACCATCGAAGTTGAAACTTTGAAATATTCTTCAGGAAAAAATGATTTCTAGCTTGATTAAAAACTCAAATTTCAGATGACCTTGGGTGATCGCTATCAATGCCATGGACAAGAAGATGAATATTTTCGAATTTCAAATTGACAAATGAAAAAAAAAGTATTAAGAAAAGGCAGATTCACTTTTTAATTCTGCAACCTTCTCGACGCTTCTTTGTCTGGTCAGTATACAAACCACAGGCAAGAGGAAGCCAATAATCTGGGTATCTCATTACTACAGAATGTTATAGTTTCTTATGTTCAAACCTCAGTGTGCTCTATAGAAAACTGAGTCTGTGGAATACTCAGATGTTTGACAGAAGAGAGGAATGATGTCCACATGCCACATATATGAATCATGAGCAGCATGTGGGGGATGGAAAAGTGTGAGAGGCTAAACCATCTGAAAGGAATATTTCGGATGACTTAGTGGGACTTAGTCTTGCTTCTATATGCATTCAGTAGGTCAACTGTACGTATGCTCAGAACCTCTGTCCACTCTTCTAAGAGGCCTTTAAACCCTCTTGATGGCTTATATAATCAAAATCAAATGGAGAAACCCAATATGGGTTTGGTACTCCTACTTAACCTTCCTCATCCTGTGTATATGCCGTGTATGTTTTGTTGAGCTCAAAGACACTATAAGTGATATTGCTCTAGTAAATCTGAGCCAATTCCAGCCATTTCCAGCACTTTCTTTTATGCTATGTATTCTGTGATCTGTAAGTTCCTTATTAAACAGAACTCAGAAAGAGAGCTGCAGATTTACCAGAAAGAACAAAGGAGGAGGTGGTCCTCAAATTAGTTCTAGATCTGGACTTTTTCCATTTTTAGTATTAATCAATTCATATGACTTGTAGATTAAGTTTTGGACAGAGTATGGAATTATGCAGATGCCTTTGGGGAGATAATCTTTCCACCAGACTCACATACTCAGATTTTAACTCTCCATTCGGATCTAGAACATATTTTGTCTTGATCACATTCTTCTCCAAATAAAACATGCATAGATATTTTAGTTTATACAGACTTTTTAGATTTAAGAGTCTGCTCTACAGTTAAGTTTTCTTTCTTTTTTTGAAAGATTTTCTTTATTTGTTAGAAAGAGATAGCACACAAGAAGGAGGAGTAGCGGGCAGAGGAAGAAGCAGACTCCCCACTGAGCAAGCTGCCTTCTGTGGGACTCGATCCCAGGACCCCGGGATTATGACCTGAGCTGAAGGTAGAGGCTTAACCGACTGAGCCACCTAGGAGTCCTACTTTCTTTCTTTATATGTGTTCTTTTTGGCCTCTTTTTTAAAATAAGAATTTATAATCTAAGCCCACTCTAAAAACTCATTTGTTATAATGCAATAGAGAAGTGTTGATTATTGATTGTAAGTTTCATAATTTATAGCAGGTATTGTTGGCGTGGGCTAACCAGTCAATTGGTGGGGGAGGGGAAGAGTCAATTATTCTCATTACAAATGTCACAAGAGAAAACTGCCCTCACTGTAAATAGTATAAAGGCTGGGGGAACAGCCATGTTTGGCTCTCAACACCCCCACTCTCTCATCAAAGCACCGTGTAAAGGTTTTAAAGACCAAAGGCTTAGATTCACTGTTCGTTGCGAACCACATCATTATTTTCCATGTAAAATGTCTAAATCAAATTTTAGTTTGAGTGTGAATTTGTAGCAAGAAACTTATTCTTGGATTCAAATGATCATTGTTTAAATTCCTTGGCTGAGTTTAAGGTTTTTATAACAGAGCCCACAATCTAAAATAGTGTGGCAGATTGGTACAGTAACGGCCCCAAATTTGTTCCCCCTCCCTTTATCCATGCAAAGTGTAATCTCCTTCCACATAGACCTTGAGCCTGGCCACAGTTTGCTTTGGTCAATGAGAAGTTATGAAGCACAACGCAGGTAGAGGCTTGAACAGAGCCTGCGCACTGGGTCTGGACCCTGCTTGCCTTTGGGAGACTTTCCTCCCCAATATGAACTTGGGCTAGCCTTCAGGAGCATAAGAGACCCTCTGGAATACTGAAAATTCTGTCACTAGATTCAACAGATAATTCCTGAGCTCTTTCCAGTGTGCCCGTCATTTGGTTGGTTAGTGGCGAGAAATGAACGGATTTTTGTGATGATCTGACTGTCTGTCTCCCACTAGACTCTAAATTCCACGACTGCAGGGGCACATCTGCTTTTCCTTACTACTGCAGCTTCAGCACCCAGCTCAAATAATAGCTATAAAATGAATGAATACAACAAAGGCTAGGACAGGTACCCCGCCCTGTGTGAACTCACAATCTAACAAGGGAACCAAATCCTGGCCTGCTGGTTCTCAGACCCTGTGGAAGTGCCTCCCTAGAGATATGAATACAGTAGTGAGAAGAGGAAGAGGGGTGATGAACTTGGCCTCGCAGACTCAGGGGAAGTTTCATGGAGGACATGACCTTTGAGCTGGGCCTTGGTATTCTCTGGAAACTGGGTAACCTCAAATCAGCCACTCTCCTTTTACCAAAGTACACCTACCTGATTCTTGTTGGTTGGAACTAATAAGGAACTTTCTAGCCTTCCATGCTTGACTTGGCTATGTTGAGTTGGCTTCTGGGCATTTTTCACATTCCTGAGAGGTGTGTGTGTGCTGCACGTGTATAATGCAAAGAAAATGCATCATGCTAACTAAGTCCATCAACTCTCAGGGCTAGTGTTACCTCATGCCCACCAGGCATAGAGAAACAGGCCAGGAAGACTGATAACCTGCAGCTCTCAGAATGACTAGCTTGAACGTGGCTAAAGAATTTCCAAAGTTGCTTTATATAATATCTCCATACATCAGTAAGGGTGCTCTTGTTTACAGGTAAGAGAAACCCAATCCAATTCAAACAATAAGGAAAATATAGTCTCCTACAAATAAACAAAAAAAAATATATTCTCTTTCAAAATGGAAATTGTTAGGTATAGAGATCTTAGGACCCATTCCATATCATTGTTCCAACCTGCTCTGCCATTGTAATATGTCATTATTGTGCTTAGACTAGCATTCCTCATGTTTCATGATGGCTGCTGCAACTCCAGCCATTACATGCAGAATGACACAGTCCATGGGGAGAAGAGACTTTCTTGGATGTTTCCTTTAAGATCTGAAAAATCTTACCTAAAAGGTCATGAGAAAATTTCCGCTCACATTTCCTAGGCTACATCCAAGCCAGGAGCCCTCTCTCAATGAATCATTAGCAAACCAAATGACCACCACCATTATCAGCTTAAATCACTTAGGAGTTACCCTTGAGCTGAGGATAGGATTACCTTTCCCACAGGGTACGATTTAAGCAGATTAACAGATTTCTGCTAAGGAGGAGGGACTGTGAGGAAATGGATGTGAGGTAAGCAAGCAATAGGGTCTGCTATGGCAAAGTACTCAAAGGACCTATTGTTCTTGATTCTTCAAAAATCCATTCTTGAAAACCCCATTCCTTGACTATGGAAGAGAGAATAAGGATGGTAGACACAGAGAGTATTGCTAAACAACAAAGATCTACTGGCTGGTTGTGTCCCATATGGGTTCCTCCAACCCCTTGGCATGGATTGGCTGACAGCTGGAGAGGGGGACAGATCAAATACATGCCCCTTCTACATAAAACAACATCACCCCACACACACACTGGAATGAGATGAAGAATTAGCAACAAGGTGAACTTGAGCTGTAAGATTAACTCCACAAAAGAATCTGGAATTCATAAGGTATTTTTAGCTGGAGATGGTAATAAGACATTTAAATTGCTCTCAGATGAAGAAATGTCATACTGCCTACATGTTGGAGGCTTTTCACAAGTACATCTTTTTCCTAAATGGATTAATTTTGAATACGTGTGGCATGTAGGGGCGACTGGGTGGGTCAGTCCCCTGGGGGTCTGCCTTCAGCTCAGGTCAGGATCGCAGGTCCTAGGATCCAGCCTGTCCTGCTCCCTGCTCAGTGGGGAGCCTGCTTGTCCCTTGGCCCCTCCCCCCGTCTCATGCACTCACTCGTGCTCTCTCTCAAATAAACAATTTTTTAAAAATCTTTTTAAAAAAGTGTGGCATGTAATACAGCCCCAATCCACCAGCATGCAGAAGAGTATGTAGGCTGGTTTTTATTTGTTTTCATTTGTGACTTGGTGCTGGGTAAACAGACTTTTCAGAAACCCCCACCGAGACAGATGAAGTACCCCACTTCCTCTAGGGAACTACGATCACAGTCGGCTATCACATACTACTAAATGAAAGAGATCACTATTTCCAAAAATACTTTTCAAAAAACTAACATCAATATTTGCCATCAGGACTTGACCATAATAAATAGAAACAGTAACGGAAAGAGGGACAAAGGAAGACCATTTCCAGAGCAACAACTGTCTTTGTCTTTCAAACTGTCTAGTTAGGAGGCCCTCCACTGAACATAAAACTTCTCATTCTCCCCATAATTGTAAAAGAGTTGGACCCGAATGACGAATGAGAAGATCCTTGTTAGCGGAGTTCATGGCGAGATAGACACATGCAGTAAAATAAAGAAACCTGAAGTTTGAAATGAGAGGAAGAGCCACAGGTTTTGAATGTCTACTGCTGATTCTCAGACTGGAGCTTTCTGGAGCCCTGGGGGAAAATCCAGTCCTTGCCAATGGGACGACCATCCTCCTGGGCTAGAGTGTCAGGTCAAGTCAGAAGACCAACCTACAACAGGGCTCATCACCACCCAAACCCAAGTCCAGGCTCCCACCAGGGACTACATGCTCAAAAAGAAAGCTGGTGAGATCTATCAAAAGGCTGGCTGAAGGATATGATACATAAGGAAGATCATTGGAGGGACACAGAATCCATCCATTTCCCTGTAAACTCGGGATTTTTAGTCTTGGACCGAGTTGGGCTGTCACAAAACTGTCTACTGGAGCCAAATTTCTTGGCCCCGTCAAGAGCAGCCTTGACTGAGTGGCATGTTCATGACCTTGGTGGTCGTTAAGAGATATCATAAGATACAGAGTCACACAATCTAGTTCTGTGTTTGTGATGAAGTAATTGACCATTCTATTTTCTAGAAATAGAAAATCTGGAAATAGAAATAGAAATAGGAATAGAAAATAGAAATAGAAAATCTAGAAATAGAAATAGAAATAGGAATAGAAAATAGAAATAGAAATAGAAAATCTAGAAATAGAAATCTAGAAATAGAAAAAAAAATTTCCTGATTTTTTTTTTTTCTCATTGCAGGGCTTATTTGTTGGTACCTGACATGAAATTATCTCAATTTGTAAAACAACCTAATACTGTGAATATAAGCATTCCCATATAAAAGATGCAAAACTGAGAATTAGGCAAATTAAATCATTTGTCCAAGGCCAATTATAGAGATGGTGTTCAAGCCCAAATGCATGCTCTTTAATCCACTACACCACCTGGAAAACTAGTATATTTCCGTTTTATGGAAAACGAGGAGTGTGTACTGTTTATGGCCCCATTTTTCTCTTGGCTACCAGGAAATTCAGAGTAAAAGCTGTTCGAGTACAGCAATTTTTTGAACTTAGGGTTTCTGTATATTATAGCTTCTATTTGAATTTATGTTTATCATGGTTCTGCTATGTTTTCATTTATATTTTATCATTTCATTTTATATTTTCTATAAATGGCCCAATTATTTGTTCATTAGAAGAATGAGCTAAGTATTAATAAATCTACCAACAAATAAAATGTATTCCCATTATTTCTAGCTTGTGAAAATATCAGTTTAAAATTTATCTTTTTTTTTTTTTTTTGCATATGGCATATCCACAACCTCATGGTAGGCCAGCTACAAGTCCGACTCAGTTTTGAGTCATTATTGTAACTAACAACACTTGTAATCTTTCCTCCTTCATCTGGTAGTAGTATCTCCATTGCCTTTCAGAGAATCACCCCCTTCCCTGCTCTATCCTTGAGATTTTGGAGTGCTGCCCTGAACCCTGCCTCCTGGGAGAATATCTGAGCATAGTCAACCAGTGCATCCCATCCCCTGGACATGACGACTGGTTAACAGATGGGCATCTGACCTTAGGTGTCCACTGAGACTCCATCTCAGGAATCTGTAGGCCAGTTGAAAGTCAAGTCCTTTTTTCTACTATCATTACCGAGTGAGATGCTTGCCTGGGCTTGAAGGCAACTATTTAAGCACCAAAAGAGAGGACCTACCTAACAGGTTGCCCAACAACTGGGAGGTAAGACTAGACCAGAGCTGATGGGACAGATGGAGTCCCTGGATCCAGCCATACCTGATTGAAAGGCTTTAGTTATGTGGGCAAATACATTATCTTTCCCCTAAAGATAGTCCCACCTGTTTGGATGTATACACACACACTTCTGTATTTGTTTAAGCAGTCTCGTTCGGGCTTTTGTCATTCACAACGAGACCTGACTAATATTTTGAGAAGCTAGCGAAAGTCTGTGTTTAAGCCAACTTCTTTCACGAAGCCTTGTCTAACACTTCTGGGTCACACTGATGCCCATCCTCCCTGAAAGCCAAATAAAGTCTACACCTAGTAACTCATTCCTTAGTTAGGCACATGATGGTTTATATCATTCTTTAATTGGTCTTGGGACAATGATGCCAACCGGATGCACGCACTACCTTGTAAGGCTTGG
The DNA here is from genome assembly GCA_028646535.1 of Procyon lotor. Taxonomy (NCBI): domain Eukaryota; kingdom Metazoa; phylum Chordata; class Mammalia; order Carnivora; family Procyonidae; genus Procyon; species Procyon lotor. The sequence goes on from CM053608.1 coordinate 13,345,890, forward strand.
GGAAGGCTAAGACCTCAAAGTTCTGCTGTGATTCCCCCCCCACCCCCACCCGCCTGCCTCTGTTCCTTCTTCCCTCTTGCCCTCTCTCCACCCCTCTCTCTTCCTTCTTTCTGTGTGTCACAGTACGTGGTTTTTAGCCCAGTGCATAACAGGGATGCAATAACAACTGGTTGATTAACCAGTTATTATTGTGTTCCACATTAAATATGCATATTTTATTTGGAAGGTAAACATATATCATTTTTGTACTGTTGGCTACTTTCTTTTATCTCTACAGTCTTCTCATATTTAATATAGAAAATAGGCATTTTTCAAACCTAAATATTACCAACTACATAAAATATTTTGAAATGATGACCATCTCTGTGGCAGATTCTGCTTGTAACCTACCCAATATCCATTCTTCCTCACATCCTAATGGAATCATGGCTTCACTCTTGATAAAAACATACCCAAATGAAAATACTCCTCCTCTTAGACTCATCTGAAGCTGGAGGTGACTGAGTAATCAAATTCTGGCCATTCATTTAACAAGTAAATGAGATATAAAGGGACATTGCTGAAATGGCCTTTTAAGAAATCTAACAATGGGCGGACTCATCTGGCATCCTTTGTCAAACCTTTGCATTCCATTCCTTTCTCCTTCCTGGAACACGGGCGCAATGCCTAAAGATGCAGCAGCCATCTTGTGACTGTGAGGAAACAAACATTAGGATCACAGTACAAGCTAAACTCTACATGCTAATGAGGACAGTGGAAAAAGAAAAGAGATAGATCCCTGATGGCATCACTGTGCCATTATGCCAGACCTGGGCTGCTTCTTGCACAAAATAAATAAGACCTGTATAGGCCAGTGTAGTTAGGTTTTGTGTTGCTTTCCACCAGATGCATTTTTAACTGATGCAGACCCTTCCCCTTTTAGTTTCTGATAATTTTGTTAATTTTTAAACATGGCCACAAGTATTATTATCGTCTAAGCAAATCAAGAGCACTCATGGGAAAAAGAGCTCCAGTCTTAAACCATTCCTTTTGGGCCTGCTGTGTACTTACACTGCATAGCAACACCATTAGCTTAAAAATTCTGTGTCTGTGATCAAAATATGTCACTGGGAAGCCTCGTGCTTTCTTCAAGCGCTTTAACTTTAAAAATTCTTTCATTTGACAAGGTGCTCTCTTTTCTTGGGTAGTTTATAAAATATTTATGGTTGGAAGTCAGAGGTAGCTGGATAAGGAGATACGTCTGTCATAAGCACTATCTGCGCGAGCAGCCCACCAAGCGTAACTCACTGCGCTGGCTTGAATCTGCTTGGTAGATGGGCCGTTGCCTTAAAACAACACAAAACACACTAACTTGCTCAGAAATATAGCTGATGAGTCCTCCAGCCTCTATGACCAGGCCCCCAGCTTCAGCGTAAAAGCATAAAAGCATTACGTGTCCTTCATATACTTTGCACCTGGAAAATTATGTGGTCAATAAACAACTCTTGACCTAATTCTGTGAGTTGCTCTTAAGGCCAAACTATGTTCTCCAATCTGTCATGGGGAAAGATCTCATCCAGGGGGTCACTGGCATCCAAGAGTGGAAATGCAATTTTATTTTTCAGGAATTTACAAACAACCCCTTTGAAGCTTCAGAGGAGTAATACTTGGTAAGCTTTGACATATACTGTTTAGAACTGTGACTTGGAAATCTTTCTCTACTCTTTCTGCTGATCAATATGCTTGTAAACAACCTACAACCTGTTGAAAACCTTTGGAGAAAACCTGCCATAAACTGCAATGTTTTCCTTCCTTCCTCCCTCCCTCCCTCCCTCCCTCCTTCCCTTCCTTCCTTCCTTCCTTCCTCTTTCTCCCTCCCTCTTCCTTCCTTCCCATCTTTCATAGAAAGTTAACAAATCACTGTGAGTTGCAAATCCTTCATCTGTGTTTGTCATTTTCCTTTTTAAAGATGTTTCCTTATCTGTTGAAAAAAGTCCCTGTACGTTTTTGCACAAGATCGTAAACTGCTCATCTTTGCTTCCTGAAAGTTCTTGGAACACCTACTCCCTCAGGAGGGCACTGTCCTGCTTGGGTCTTTTGTCTTTTCCCCTACAGGCCCATGGGCTTTTCTTTAGGGGATGGACAGTCAAGGCACCTTCCTTCTCTTGCTATCTCCTGCACACAAGTCCACAGAACTAAATTTTTCAAATCATGTTGAGAACATGAGAAGCCAAAAAATGAAAGCATATCGTGTCAACAGTTTGCGTGGCTAATTCTATACACTGCAGTGAAAGCTCTAGGGTAAATGCAGATCATCTGTTTCTGCAAGAAAAATGCGATATAAGCATTAGTATTAGAAAAATAAGTACAGGCTTAAATTCTTTTAAAGCACCCAGAGTAACAGAATCAAGCAGGCAGAGTCATGTCAGCATTGCTTAGAGTCTCAAAAAACTCTCATTACACCTTCTTGCAGTCCAGCCACATCCACAGGGGTGTAAAATCCTGACTCTGTGACCCTCGCTGATAGAAAGCCACAGTGGTGTCTTTCTGGGGGCAGCACAGGGCTCCTGGATAAGGCTAGTGCCCACAACCCACAACCCACTGGCCAACCTCCCTTTCTGGACGGGATTGTGAATGTCTGAGAAGTATGTATCTAGGAAGTCCACCCCCTGCATGACTGCCAAGGGGAAAGTCAGGATGTCTCTGCACACTAACGTACTGGATAGTCTCCATCATATCCGGGATAACACTGAGGCCCCAGGTACCGCTCAGCTAAAACGCACCACGTAGAATGGCTAAAACGAACAATTCAGGAAACGAAAGATGTTGGCGAGGATGCGGAGAAAGGGAGCCCTCTTACACGGTTGATGGGAATGCAAGTTGGTGCAGCCACTCTGGAAAACAGTATAGAAGCTCCTTGAAAAGGTAAAAATAGAGCTACTCTACAACCCAGCAATTGTACTACCAGATAGTAATCCAAAGGATACAGACATACTGATCCGAAGGGATACATGCCCCCCAACGTTTACAGCAGCAATGTCCACAATAGCCAAACTGGGGAAAGAGCCCGGATGTCCATCAGCAGATGAATGGATAAAAAAAATGTGATACACACACACACACACACACACACACACACACACACACACATATACATACAGTGGAATACTATGCAGCCATCAAAAAGATGAAATCCTGCCATTTGTAATGATGTGGATGGAACTAGAGGGCATTACTAAGCGAAATAAGTCAATCAGAGAGAGCAGAGAGAGACAAATACCATATGATTTCACTCATATGTGGAATTTAAGAAACAAAACAGATGAACATAGGGGAAGGGAAGGAACAATAAAATAAGATGAAAACAGAGGGAGGCAAACTAAGAGATGCGAACTCTAGGAAACAAACTGAGAGTTGCTGGAGTGGAGGGGGGCAAAGGCATGGGGTGACTGGGCGATGGACATTACGGAGGGCACTTGATACAATGAGCACTGGTGTTATATGCAACTGATGAATCGCTAAATTCTACCCCTGAAACTAATAATACTAACAATAATACTAATAATTCAATAACTTAATTGAATTCAAATAAAAACATTTATTTAAATGCCCTGTATAGGAGGACAGTCTCTTCTCAAATCAGGATGTAGACGACATTGTGAAGTTGGCAAAACTCCAGTGTCCCGTCCTTCCTCCTCGCCCCTTCCTTGGTCTGAATGAATATTAACTTATTAACTTCCCACTACGTGCCAAAGAGTTCAGGGGTGAAGGAGTGCTGATGGCCTTGTAGGGATTCTGTGTGAAAGGGCAGTGATAGGTCCAAGGGGAGGGCCCTGAGCAGGAACACTTAGCCCTGGTGCGGGGTGGGCAGGGTGGCGAAGGGAAGAGCTGCCCTGGAAGGTTCTACAGCAGGGGTGGTGAAGTCTCACTGTCAAGCATGGGACAGGAAATATTCTAGGCCACAGAGGGCATATTTTATATGTCACATATTTTTTTGCTTCACAGACTTTTAGAAACATGAAAACTATTCCCAGCCTGTGGGGATGTTTCTCAGACCATAACAATATCCGGCTGCTTTGGCCCACAAGCCAAATGTATTGACCCATCTTCCAGATGAAATAATATCTGCGCTGAGTTCCTAATGAGGACAAGATGTAAAATTGACTACTGTTTAATAAATGCTTTGATTTGTCAGGCCCTGGACCAATGGCTTTATAAACTTCATTTCATTTCATCATCCCAAGACCATAAGAGGGTTCTGTATTTATCACCCTCATCTACTAGCAAGGAAACTGACGACCAGGGGTATCAAAGTATTTGTCCAAAGTCATAGCCCCAGAGTCTAGCTGAGACTGGGAGCAGGTCTTTTGGGTTTAAAGGGGCCATGAACAGGCCATGTACAGTTGTGTAGGTTGTGCCCTGGACAAAGACACCCAAAGAACAGGTGTGAGGTGAAATGCAAGAGTCTGGGTGAGAAGCAGCATCCAGCCCAAGGAAGGGGAAGGGGTGCACAGTTCTTTGCACAAAGGTACCACTACCTTACCAAGCCAGTACTTCAGAGGCTGTGTTGCTGGGGGTTTGGAAGGGGACCTATTTCTAACTGGCCCAAAGATTATCATTCTTAGGACTGTAATTAGCGATAGTTCTGGATGCTAGGGTTTTGCCTAGATCCCTGAAATATAAAACATACCCACACTTTCAATCATGGTTTAGAAAATATTGTGTAACCTCAGTAAGACAGTCCTTCCTACCCACCACAGTGGCTGCAATTAATCAGATAGACTGTCAGATGGCGAGGATATGGAGAAACCAGAACTCTCATACGTTTTTGGTGGAATAGACAACGGTCCAGGCTTAGACAGTTCCTCAAAAAATTAAACACAGTTACTATATGGCCCTGAAATTTGACTCCTAGGTATATGCTCAAGACATGGTCCAAAAAATCTTAACCATGACTGTTTAGAGCAACATTAATCATTGTAGCCAAACGATGGAAACAACCTAAATGCCCATTAAATGAAGATGGAATAAACACACAGTGGCCTATCCATCCAATACTGTCAGTGAGAGTCCTGCTACGTAACAGGGTAAAGTCCTGACATGTGTCACAATGTGGATGACTCCTGAAATCACGTGCTAAGCAAAAAAAAAAAAAAAAAGGCCAGATACAAAAAGGCCACACACCGTAGGATTCCATCAACACAAAATGTCCAGAATGGGCAAACCCAAAGAAATAGAAAGTAGACTAGCGGCTGCTCGAAGCTGAGGGGGGCGGAGAAGGCGGGGTTAGGAGAGAAGTGGGGACCGACTGTCAGTGGTTCTTCTGGGGTGATGAAAATCTTCTGAAATTGGGTAGTAGGGACTGTTGTAGAACTTTGTGACGACACTAAAAACCACTCAGCCGGACACCTCTAAAAGGGCAAATTTTGTGGTATAAGAATAATATCTCAATTTTAGAAGCTCTGCAGACGTGTGATTTCTCTCTCCCCACCACAAGGCTGTCCAGCCCTCTGCTGGCCCCTTTCTCACCTTCACTCATCTGAGGTGGTGTTTGCCGGGTCAGGCACCTGAGCGACCGGCCCAGGCCCCAGTTACGCGGGATGCAGGAAGAGGGCGAAGGCTGCCGGGCAGAGGTGGCGGGGGTGTTAAGAGACAAAAGAAACCTAATTCATTCCACGTGGCTGGAGCCTAGAGCATGAGAGTGAAGCTTGGGCAGGGGAGGGGAGGCAGAGGGAGACGGGGCTGCAGAGCGGTTCATGGCTGGGCTGGGTGCCTCTCTGTCCTCGTCTGTGCTTCTACCGCCCACAAGGCTGCTCTAGAGGTCCCTCTTGTTCCAGAAACTTCCAATCCAGCAGTCCATCCTGGGATGCTGAAGGCTCAGTGGGGGTCCTTCTTCCCAGGGGTGTGGGGGTGTAGGTTTCCAAAGGAGGACTCAGGAGAGAACGGCAGAGCGCCGGGCACCAGGGGTGCCTGGAGAGGGAGACACATTGTGGGTAGGGTCCCAGCCTAGACACACTATGGCGGTTGGCTACTTTGTCACCACAGACCCACAAAACACCGCCTGTCCTGTACAACTAGAACAACCCCAGGAATGCTGGACCCAAAATCTCCCATCTCTAGCTCGTGGGGATCTTCCAGCCCACCCACTGTGGGGCGTCACTCGGACAGAGCTGGGCACAAAGTTATTTTCAACCCCCTCATCTCCTCGTATTTTATCTTCCTTCCTTAGTAGATTACAGGCTCTCAGAGGCCGTAGCTCTGTCTTCAGAGATCCTTTCTCCTCAGGGGAGCAGGAGATGCTCCTCCTAGGGCTCCTCGGTCTGCCTGCCTGCCCCCCACCCCCAGCAATCAGCCATTAACTGATGTTACGTAAACCTTTCTTGTTAAAAATAATTGTTAAAAATAATATAGTATACTGCATCTAATTAAGTCTCAAGTCCTCAATTTTAGGTGCCGGTAATGCCTAGCAAGGAAAGCTTCCAAAGCTATACGTCATGCTCGCCCGGCGTGGGGTCACGCGGCTGCTGTTTTTCCATGGGACACACCTGATAGGAACACAGCCGAAGGACAAAGGGAAACCGGACACAAAACAAGTCTCTCATCACCACCTCTCAAAGATTCTCAGTTTTGCTTTTAAAAGAGCAAGCAAGAAATGATGGTGTGCTGTTTGCTAAAGCAAACAGACGGCAAACCTCCCCAGGGTAGGGAGAGGGGATGGGGCGGGGAGAGGCCCGGGGCCTTCATGCTCCTGGGCCTTCATCCTGAGGGGCGTCGGAAGGGTCTGCCGTGGGGGATGCCCGGAGCACACCCGGGCCTCGAGAGACACATCCCAAGTGTGGAGGGCCGACTGGAGGGGAGCGAGAGGGAGCTAAGATCTGAAAGACCTCACGTAACAGCATTTAGGAACGCGAGGCAGACAGCGCCCATTCATCCTCTAAAGATCAATATAGGGCATAAAATCCCTGAAAATAAACAAAGCCTACCACACATTTAAGCACGGATGTTGCTCTCTTTTTAAATGTGTGAGATACAGCTTTCCAAGCAGATTCCAAGAGGATGTGTAAGGAGGTCGGGGTGTGGGAGGAAGCCTCCTTGGGTGTTCTCGAGGGTGGGCGAGAGGCCTCAGTGGCCGTTCACTGGGCATGTGGCCCCTGGCAGGCCTGCGCTTTGCACCTACAGGCCTGATCTCACTCTTCACACCAGCCCCATAGCAGGGGGCGGGTGTGGGTGCAGACGCCTCGGACAGGTTAATAACTCACCAAATTCACAGTGTTAGTGAATATAGAGCTAGACCTGAAACTTCTGTCTGTCTGACTCTAGACTTTAAAGCCAATCTAAGCCATTCTCATAGACAACAGGGGTCAGAAATCACCTAGGAACACTCTAGAATGTCTAAAAGGCTGACCTGACCCCAAAACCATACCAGTTGAAATACGTCTAAAAGATATAGATTACTTGCTTCTTCAATGATTACCACAGAGTACCTGCTTTTTCAATGATGAAAATATGTTTAGAAGAACCTCCCCCTCAAAAAACTGATGCTAAATAACTGCTTTTGGGAGACTAATTATTTTGGAAACACACAGGTTTTGCATTTTGTCATAACCACCATGATACTTGCTGGGAAAATACTTTCAGCCTGGTTATCTCATTATGTGGAAAACCTTGCATGAACCTTTCCTATTAGATTGTGAACTCACCATGGTAACAGAGAAGGTATCACAGTTACCTACCTGCAGTCCCCACCACTGGAAATGTCCTTACACACACACACACACACATACACACACACATACCCCATGCCTACACCAAGTGCACTGTGGAGAAGGGAAAAGGCTCTCCTAGCTCCAACGAAACTCTGACATTTCCTTTTGCTGGTCCGGAGCAGGTCTGAGGCAAGTAAGAACTACTACAGCGGGGAGCTGGCCAGACCCTTGGCCATGGCAGCCATCTTGGAAAATGCCCAAGATCAGGGAGGAGGTGGACAGGCCCAGATAGGTCTTTGGAGAGGACGTAGGGGCACCTCCCTGGTGCTAAGGGTTTGGGGAGGAGAAAGACACATCCTGACTGGGTAGAGGAGGCATTTCTGCGGAGAGGAGATTAAGGGGGCTCAAGTTCATTTCTCTGGAAGAGACTCTAGTGCTTTGGAGGGATCACAGGCTGTAGCAACATCTGTGCAAAAATCATGCTGTGAATCAAAATGAACCAAAAGTTGGATGAACATAGATGAATATCATAGTTTTCTCTGCTAATGCCTATTAATGTTGTTTATTTACACATATCCCAGTTTATTCCAGGAAAGATAGAAGGTAGCTCAAAAAGTTATCTTCTTTATAGCAAGGAAGCACAAATTAAAAATAAGACTACGTATTTTTTTAATTACTAAGGAAAATAAAGAAAAAAGTACACGGCTTGGAATCTAACGTGGTGCCAGGAGTTAGAGCTGAAATGCATACCATAAAGAGACTATTGATGTATTTCTGGTATTCTGTTAGATAAGGCAGGAGCCATCTGTCTGAGTCTAATCATAAAATATGGGTAGGAAATACGAACTCAATCACAAACATTTCCTGTGATACTTTAATCATCATTTAAAAGCAAGTAAGAATAATAATAATAAAAGAGAGAGTGTTTTGTTTGACAAAGAAAGATCTGAAGAAGATGGCTTTATAAAATTTATATCCAAAGCACGGTGGAGGCCAATTTTTAAAAAGCACTTTGCAGGCAAATTCAGGTGCCAGGTGATTAAGAACCACTGAAGAAGGGGAGTCATTAGGTGCTATAGTAAATCAAATGACTATTTAATAGTTGAAAGTAGGAAGAAACTGTTAGTCTTTATAACATATACAGGAGAGGATAAAAATGTTTCTCTTCCAAACACAATCTCAAACAAAACAGGCCTTTATGAGCATTTTACATGGAAATGATCTCTTAAAATTTACTTAAGAGCATTCAGTGAAGATTCTGACTAGGAAACCAGAGTTCCATTGATTGGGGAATAGTTCCAGGTCAGTATGCAATTCATAAAGCAAGAGGTCTTTCCTTCCTATTATGAAGCCCTCCTGGAACTTTCACTGGGTGATGACTCGGACTCCATTCTTCAGGGCCTTTGTGGCAAAGGTGCCCCCTCCAGGGTGCGCTGTGTGGCCTGGGACCACCAGGAAGCCACAGTTCTCTATGTATACAGTGGGCACTGGTTATCAGAACGAGCAAGAAGTACTGTACTGCTCAGGCCGTTTCTCTGGGTGAGTTCCATGGTCTGCCTGCCTCACAATCACTGGGGCACCCGATAAAAATTCAAATCCACCTGCCTGCCCTTGAATCAGGTGCCTGTGGGTGGAACCTGAGAACTTGTATCTTTACAAGGTCCGGGGAGGTTGTCCTGTCCGCAGATCTGTGAGCGCTCTGCTATCAGGAATCACGGGGCAACGTCTGGGTGTATATGGTGGTCGGTGTGTTTATATCCAGCGTGTAACTATAATCATAAATAGTCTCCAGAAAACTGAGCCGGGGGTGCTGCTGCTCTTGGGTTCCATGCAATCCTTCGTCCCCAAGCCAGGGCTCCAATTGGGAGCCCAGAGAGTGAGGAATGCTGCCCGAGAGCCCTGCCAGGACCCCTCTCCTGCTACCCCCCTCCACTCTCTACTCTTTGCATGCTGCATTGAGACCAAACCACGTGATCAGACCAGAGGAGCACAGGAATGGGCCTCGTCAGGGCAGCTGGGAAGGGGGGAAAGGGGAGAGGGAGGGAGTGAGGGATTGACCGGAACGGTGCAACTTGATGAGTCAGGTGGCAAGAAATTTCCTTTGCTCTAGTCCGTATGGTCTGCCAAGGTTGGGTTCTGCTAAATAGCTAAGTTGGAATTCCTTATCAGTGCAAGTCATAGGCCAATACAAATCACAACACTGTACCCAAAATCTTGGGTCTGCAAAATCTAGGCAGTGGTGTGCTCAAAGGGATGGGGTGGGGGCTCCGTGGGTGAGGTCAGCCTCAGGGGAGAGCCACGGCATCTCCTGGCAGGCGTGCTGATGTCAAGACCTCTCTCAGAGGGGGAGGAAATGAAGGAGCGGTAGTGTGGAAAGAGGGGTACCCCAGAGATGACACCAGTTCTAGGGTCTCAGATCTCCTGTTAACCAACTTCCTGAGCCAAGAGCTGCCAGAGTGAGTGCCCTCCACCCAGGGTGGATGGTGAGGCACCTAGGACCAGTAACGTCCGTGCTTAGCTGTGAAACCCAGACAGTCTCTTCTTCCTGTTTCACTATTTATGATGGAGCAAAATTAGCACCAACATCCCACCTCCCTCTTCTTGCTTCCTCTAACAATTCACCAAAAATACCCAAGAAGATCTATTAAAATTGATCTATTAAAATCTTAGCTCTACCTCTTACCAGCAGTGTGACTGTAGACAAGTTTCTTAACAATAAGCTTGCCAAGAATTTCTCTACATTTTTATGCATGTCTCTGTTTTTCCTATCTGGATCAAGATTTCTTTCCTAGAATTTGGTAATTATGTTGACATCATAATAAGGTTGCGCCTTACATATATAGTACAGTTCTGTACTATATGGGACAGACATTCATCATTGGTGGGTGTCTAGAATCTTTTGAACATCTTATCAATATTTTGAGAGCTTTGCACAATGTGAATCCTGCCTTTCCAAATTTTCTGGCTTCCCTTGAAGCTATGGGTGACCATTTAGAAATACGTAGAATTCCTTGGTCAGGATTCTGGAACAGTTTCTTAAATTAGAGTGACTTAGTTGGAATGTAGGCTCTTTTTTTTAACCCCCTCACATCTATCCATGCTACCAGTCTGGAAGCAGATACGATGGCTGGTGGTTCAGTGGCCATTTTGGACCAGGAAGTAACCTTCAGCATGGAAGCCATGCACAAAAATAGTGGCTCCTTAATGACTGTGTGATTGTCATGCCAGTCTAGAACTGATCTCTGGACTTATTTAACAAAAAAGGAAAACAAATTTCTATCTTAGATAAGCCACTTTTGTTTTGTTTTTTTAATTATATACAGCCCCATTTAACCATGTATTTTGTATTTCATCTTACATATAATTATATATTATATATTGATCTTATATACTATATTTCACTTATCAAGGGGGGCCAAGTTTGGATTCTGAACTCTCATAGGAAAGATAAGACCATATTTAATAATATTTAAGGAAAAAAAAGACAGAAAACCAGACATGTGTATCACCTACTGAATGAGATGCAATGAAGGGCGTGTACTACCACCTATGATATATTCCCCCAAACACTGAATTGGAATCTGAGGAAGCCTCTGCATCTAACCACCAATTTACAGGAAATACAGAAAGTAGAGTAACATGATCTATAAAACCACAGGGATGCAATCATCCAAACTCAAGAATGTAGGAAACTCTGGTAGGACAAATGGTTCGGTTTCTTCAAAAATAAATTGCAAGGTGGGGGAGAAGTGGCAAAGGAAAAAGAATGTATAGATTAGGAGCACCTGGGTGTTTCAGTGGGTTAAGCATCTGCCTTCGGCTGAGGTCCCGATCCCAGGGTCCTGGGACAGAGCCCTGCATCATGCTTCCTGCTTAGCAAGGGGTCTACTTCTCCCTTTCTCCCTCTGCCTGTCACTCCCCCTGGGCTTGTTTTCTCTCTCTCTATCAAATAAATAAATAAAATCTAAAAAAAAAAAAATTTACAGATTAAAAGTGATTTCAGGACACATCAACAAATGCAATGCGTAGAACCTTCTCTCAGTACTGAGTTATGCAAACCCACTGAAAAACGTTTTGAGGCAATCAGGAAGATGTAGACACTGTATAGATATCTGATGCTATTAAGGTATTACAGCTAATTTTAAGTTATTTTTAAGTTCTTATGTATGTGCTTATAGAGACACATACTAACTAACTGATATATTTATAGATGAAAGGACATAATATATAGGATTAGATAAAAAATAACCCAAGGATGAGGTGGGGCTTTGAGAATATAAATGAGATAAAATAGACCATGTGCCTTAAGTCAGTTTGGGCTACCCTATAACAAAAATACCATACACTGGGTGGCTTAAACAACAGAAACATTTCTCAGAGTTCTGGGGGCTGGGAAGTCCAAGATCAAGGTGCAGGCAAATTAATTTCTGAGGATAGCTTCCTGCCTGGTGTGCAAATGACTGCTTTTTTTGCCATATCTTCTCCCACAGCAGGGAGAGAGATCATTTCTCTCACGTCTCTTCTTCATAAGGGCACTAATCTCACACATGGGGACTCTATCCTTATGATCTAATTATCTCCTAAGGCCCCACCTCCAAATACCATCATACTAGGGGTCAGGGCTTTAACATATGAATTTTCAGGGACACAAACATTCAGTCTTGGCCTCCTTTGCTGATAACTGGTACAGGTGGGAGATGAGCGCAGTCTTTGTAATTTTTGTCTATGTTTAAAAATTTTCTATAACTTTAAAAGGCCATTCAACAAAACTCTCATATTCTTGAGTAGACTCTTAATATTTTTTCTTTGATAAATACATTTTGATAAATACATTTTCTTTTAAGATGACAGGTTCTTTCCTATAGAATCAATAGCTAACTGAGTCAGAAGCTTATCTGAAATGGCAGAGGTAGCCAAAATTGGAATCAGAATTTCATGCTAAGGAATCAAAACCCCAAGAGCTGGTTTAACCACTCACTGTCAATGGCTTGCTTCCGAAATTCTTTGTCATCGGCCATCCAAAACCTTTAGGGACATTCATCACTGACAATAGAATGATCTTTTCATGAATTCGTGTAATGGCATCTAATTCTAGTTGGTTTCTTGGGTCACCTCAATATTCACAGAAGAATTTAGGTCCCTAGAAGAGTGGACGACTGCAGAGATTGCTGGCTTGTGTAAATAGCAGGTTTTATGTAGTCCTGGAAGGGCGTCCCGTAGCCCGCAGGAGGACAGTCTAGAATAGGGGCATTCTTCGGACAGCCGCTACGGGAGCGAGTCACAACTCAGAACCAATTCAGGATGTGCCTTTACAGAGGTTCTGCCCCAGCCACAGCAAAGTGATTACCGATGATCGCTGCTTAAACTCTTGTTTTCCAGTTGGGTGATTTCTTTAATGACTGCTTGGCAAGCTGAGGGGCCCATAAAAGCCACAGACAGTGCAAGTCCCTGCTGGCTCCCCTACCTCCAAAAGAAATTTCCACACGAAGCTATTTGAAATGTCTAAGTACCTCTGTATAAAGTAAATAGCAGGCATCAGTAGCAGGAGCATAACTTGGACCAGGCAGAAAATACAGACCCCCTCAGCCATCTTAACGAGATTCCCATCGATTCCTGTGCATCTTGCTGGTGGAACAGCAGCCTAGGTGCACCTGCCTTCTTCACAATCATGCACACCGCACAGTCCAGTGTGGAACGATCATCAAGGTGGGATTCGTTAACTGCATAAGATACTTATTCTCCGAAGAGATTTTTAAGTGCTATCCTCTGTGCTTATCTGTGGGCGACTCATCGCAAGATAAAAATAAAACTCGAACTCTCAGCAATCACCGGCCACACCTGATAACTCTTTATCTTCATTTCTTGCCAAATCTGTGAACACACTCTGACCAGCCGGAGAGAAATCTTTCCAACTGTTCGTCTCTCCCTGTGGATAAATTATGGAGGCCATTACAAGCAAATGCAATGTAGATAAGAGTTGCCTCCCCTTGATCCTTGTGTCCTCTTAAATTATACACCACGGGGGTACAGTTATTGCTGAACCACAGCAAGGCCTGAAAGCCCCCACAGTGCAGAATTGAATGAAACGCAGCTCAGGACAGATGCAAGGACACTAGCTCGCTCTCCCTCCCTTCATCTGTTTTTTTTCTTCTGTTAACGCTCTGTATCATTAGAAGTCATCTGATAAGCAGACTTGAAATGAAAAGGAACAACTCATGAACTGAAACTTCCATTGAGATTTTTTCCAGTGGAGTGTATGAACTCAGGAAATGGATGCAAAGTGCCACAAAAAAGATGAGTGGATAGGGCATTTGACTCTATTTTTAAATTATAATCTCTTTGCTGCCAAAAAGGATTGGGCACCACTGTCTTCTCTACCCCTCACCCTCCAAAAAAAGCACAGAACCAAAAAATAACCAAAACTAGAACAAAAGACAACAGGTAAGTAAAAAGGAAAGGAAACAATACAGAAAAACAAAAACGATTTTGTCTTCCTGCCAAATTATTTTTTTCTGATAATTTTTTTTTTAAATTTTACGTTTCTCTTTTGAGCATCTAAGTCTTTAGTTGTGACTTTCTAGAAAACCTGTTTGTTTTGAAAGCCCAACTTTTCCAAAGCCAAGTGATTGAGAGAAGAATGACTGGGAATTCTAAAAGCTAAAAAGTAAAGCCTAAAGGAAGAAGACATGATGTCTATCAACAAAATCAAAGACGAGTAAAAAATAAATACATACATACATACATAAAGGAAGAGCTAGTTGCTTCCCAAAGGGAGATAAAGGTTTTGGTGGATGGTGGACGAGGATGAAGAGGGACAAGACGAGAAGCTGTCTGGGGCCCAAGGAAAAGGTCTAGCGATCCACCCCCGCCCCCAACCAAGTGGTTTGGGGAGGGGTGCGTTGATAGAAATCCCAGAGGAAGGGGGCCGGCTCCCGAGGGCGTGTCCTCAGAGCCTCTAGGCCATATAGAGAGGCATCATCACTCCTGACCAGAGCTTGAGCTTCTGGGTGTCTCTGGTTGAGGGAGATACTCAGAGACATGGATGGTTCTGGGGCAGTTCACTATGAGAAGTCTTCTGGGATTTTTCTGGAGCTATGAGACAATATCAGAGGTCCCTGGGTTCAGGACAAGGAAGATGCAGCACGTGTGGGCCTGCTGAGCAGAGACCCTGCTGGGGCCAGTGTTATGGAAGCAAGAGGCTGAAACCCAAGACCGGGCCCAGTGACCTGGGACAACCCTGGACAGAGGACAGCACTGGGACAAGGTGTCACTCCCCTGAGGTCACACAACCCCCTATACTCCCCCTATGGAAACTGGCCACAAGAAGGGATAAAAGGAACAGAAAGAGAAGACACCTGAGAAGGTGAATTTAAACTGGAAGAAATTAAGATCACTTGCTGCCACCAGTGGAAATGGCGACTCCTGGGCAGGCTTACTCATATTAGGGAAAAATCGAAAATGCTCCATTTTTGCCCACCTAACCTCATACCATTAAGTGTATATATACATACACATATGTCTATGCCTTTAAATTTACTAGGAAGTTGAACTATCTCTGATTAATGGAGAGAGCAGGAAAGAGGGGTCCACCTAGTGGTTCGGGGTTAATTTCAGTAACATTTTTTAAGGTTGTGGGCCGGTAGTCAAGGCAGAATGCACCGGTGGGCTGTAGGCAGTCTGGAAGAACGGGGGATGGGCTCGATTGTCCTTTGTGCCCAGAGCTCTGGAGGAAGAAAAGCAATAGCTTTTCTTGATAAGGTTTGTTAGTTCCTTCTACATTTGCGGAATTAAGGCAATAGTTCTTAAAATAATACATGCTATCCATCCTGTGAAAATGGAACTTGCCTATTGAGCCATCCGAACACATCACGTCTGCCATCACTTTTGAAGGGGGAAAAGTACTTGAGGAATGTCTTTCCAGCAAAAGATTTATCTTCTTGCCAGCTACTTCAACCACCGAGGAGTAATCACTTAGAAGGCAGGAGCACAGGCTGGCAATTCTCTAAGTGAAAACGGAGGTGGTCTGCCAGCACCCCTCCCCTCTGCTAACGCGTCGTCCCAAGGGACATTCCATGAACAATGCATGAACAATGCAACAGCATTGCATGAGTAAGGCAGGTTCTGAGAGCTTCCGAGTCCCCGGGGACTTCCGGGCTCCACTACCAAAACAAAACAGCAACAAGTGCCTACCCAGAGCTCCTTGGGGCACCTGAAATTGGAACATTACTAGAGCCTATTTAGAGGGAGGTGAAAGTTTTCAATCTCTTATTATACATGTATATGAAGAATTTCAAATCATACAGTTAATAAAATCAGTCATCTATTCTAAGTGCCGCTAGCACAATGAGAGGACCATTTTCCTACCCCTTAGCTGGTGACTTTTGAGAACTGAGAAGAGCATTTCTCTCTATGCTGATGGTGGAACTTTGAGGACTCTGCTGTGGAATCTATTCAAGGCCAAAAGCAGATGCATTACCCATTTCCGTATTTGAGCATGCATTATAATTAGAGTTCTTTAAATATAAAAAAGTTGAATTACTTTCCATTAGAGTTTCTGACAACATAGAGAAATTTCATTAAAATATACTTCTCAAAGAGAGTATCATAAGGCGAATATAATTTCCAATAGAATGAAATTGGAAAAAAGGCGTTCATATCAATTTCTAAAATTTTAATAAATCTTAAAAGTTTTATGAGAAGATAATTCTAAGCTTTTAAAATTATGAAATACGGGATACATACAAAAGAACGTATGAAAACACATCCTTGCAATCCTTAATTTTGGATGAATTATAGCTTTGGGCTGTAACTCAAACATTCAAGGGTCATATAATCATAACAACAACTGTAAATAATTAGAAGATTAAGAGGAAACTATTGAAAATATTTTGATAAGGTTCAAGAATGAGACCTATGTGAACAGATGGAATAAATTAAGTTCTTAGATCCCCCCAAAAGGGGATGATTCACCTTTTTAATCAATAGTTTTTTTTTTGTGATGGTAATAAAAAGATTTTCTTCTATTCAAACATTATATTACAAGAGCATTTTGTAATTAAAATGAAGGAAAATTCATCTTTCATGTATACTTTTTGGATACACTTGAAAACATGTTTAACTTAATTCAAATTACGTTTACATAGAGATAAAAGAAATTTGATATTTATAATTAAAATGTAAAATCACAAATTTGTAAAATATTATCATTCTGTGTAACAATGGTTGACGTTCTCATCCACCAAGATAAAAAATAAACCCTGAAAGCCCAGAATGTTGAAACGAAATTATTTTTCTCTGGATTACTTATACTTCACTAATGTACTACTTGGCTTAGAGTCCATAACAATAACCAAGTAGTCCTCTGTTTTTGATTGGATGAAACAGTAATCTAAAAAGGTATCTCGCTATATCACTAATTAAAAATATGTTATGTTTACCTATTAAAAACATTTAGTAACAAAAACATATTTTTGCTAGGGGAAAAAAAAAAACTTGGCTAACATAGATCAATCTGATTTGAACCAAATGCCACAAAACATATACAATCAGATATATTTAAAACATCTACCCTGAAAGGCCTCAGCAGCTATTCCAAATGGACAGTTGTTACATCTACAAATATTAGCAATTCGGATCAGGACCCAGTAAAACACAATTCATCAGTTAGTGACACGAGGCCATGTAACTTAGTTAATGAAATTTGTACCAGGCTGGTGCTAAGCATTTTAGATGGTTTCTTTCAATCCATCCTCCCAACAACCCTACCAAGTGGGGACTCCCGTCTCTAATTCACAGACAAGGAAACTGAGGATAACACACATTCAGAAATCTGTCCCAATTCACGGGGTTAGATAAGAGTCAGTCTTAATCTTAAGTTAGGCTCACTAAGCTCTAGAAGCCGAGCACTCATCTCCTACCCTCCGATGGCCATTGCACTAATGATGTCTCTCCTCAGTGTTCATCTTGGATCTCAACAAGTTTTGAAATTTCAAAAACATCTATTGGATAACTCTCATATATTAACTGTGAAGTGAACAAACAATGAGCCCAGATCGGTTCATTTTCTTCCTAGCCTGATATTCCTAGCTGTGATGAGGTTAAACTGTAGCACAGGGTATCAAGGGACCCGAGATCCTCCTAAAACTACACTCTGTGTATTTTCCTTAAAGCTCTGACACACATCTTCAGTGGGATCGTTCTTTTTGGCCAAAATAAAGGGGGCATCTGATTTCCAAAAAGAAGGAAAAATAAGAGAGGCAAAAGAATCAAAGTCAGGGGAGAAGCACCCCCTTTTCCAGGCCATCTGAGATTATCAGGCACCATGCGAAACCAGCAGTGTGCGGTGGAATCAGGCTGGATAGAGCTAACACGAATGACAAGCTTGTTTTAGATACCTCTGACTGTCAGATGAAAGGATTCCTCCAAGGACATATAATTAGTACTATCCATTAAGCTATAAAAGATGTATAAAACATGTTCCACATCCTTAAGGAATTACAATATACTTGGGGAGATAAAAATATATACACACAGGTGACATTTCAAAGTATAATGATATGTGCCAACTATTGTTATGGGAGAGTATTAGAAGATCCTAAGTAACATTTTAGTGCTTTATAGTTTTGCACTCAGTGATCGCTAACAGGAGTTCAAAGTTCTCCTCTGTGGAAGAAAAGGAATCCTTAAGGTCTGTATTCCCCAAGGGCAAAACTATGCCACGGTGGCAAGAAACAGTGCTCTCAAGGTATGGTACAAAGTTTTTGAAGCTGTTTTCCACTTGGAGCTCTTTCTTAATCTCTTCCTGTTGTGGGTCTGTTTCACAATGCTCATTTTGCTTTTAGGTCTCAAAGAGCTAGCGTAATAGTAAATAGTTCCCAATTTTCCCTTACCGGAGAGGAAAAAAGCCATGAGGGAGTCTGGGTATGGCCACAGGGAAAGGCTACCAGGAGAGCCTTACCAGTTGGTTCTGCTCTGCTCTGGGTCTTAGGAAGAGATAGCATTCATCCTGCATCTTCTTACCCACAGGGGTGATAAAAGTTCAAGATCAAGATGAGAGTGTGAACCTGGAAGAGAACTATCAGGATGTCACTGAGCCTGCCTTTCATGATGCTTCAGGGGCAAAAGTTACCCTGGAGATCCACACTGGGGTTCATTTACAGAGTGACCCCCAGGCAGTGGGAAAGCCGCAACTCCCAGAGGACTCAGGGGTTCAGGAAATAGGTCATCCCCATCTTTACCCATCAGCGACAGAGCCTTACAGGTCCCCAACCACTTTTACAAACAGTTCTTGAATTCCTTTTCAGAAAAATTACGATGTGAAGAATGCAGGGAAATCTTTAATATTTTTCATTTTATAAATGAGAGAAACAAAACTCAAGACACATTGTTGGCTTTTGTCAACTCTAAGGACTAGCAAGGCCTGAAGCCTAGGCTTGTCCCAGGATGTTCAGACTCCGTGTTCTTCACGCAATTGAGCTTCGAGCTCGGGCAGTCACAGGAGGTGCAGGAATCAGGCAGAGCCCTATAAGATGGGTAATCTCAACAGCAGCAATCCAGTGAATGAGTTTGGAGACAAACATCAGTAATTGCCAGATTGTAGAGTCAACGATTAATAATATTCTTATCGGGAAAAATAAATTCTTATTTTCTATGTAAAAGATAGAAAAAAGAAAAATAAGTTCTTATTTTCCATGTAAAAAATCTTACGGGATTAAAGATCTTACTGAAACACAAGGCTGTCCCTCCCAACAGCCTTGTTCTCTTCCTTATCCATTGTGGATTTGTCATCCATGAACACATATACACTTTTATGGGGAATGATTTATGATTTGGGGCAGATGAAGCCCAGTTATTTATTAACCACCATACAAAACAGAATATCCTTCATTTTGTCTTTAATATACCTTATTTAAGATTTGAGGGACATCATTCCTATTTATTTTGGACCAGAGATGTGCTTAAGGCCTTGGTGAACAGTTTTGTGTTCTCCTCAAACGCACTCCTTCTAGTTTCATAGACTTTGCTCATTTGCTTGAGGCAATGTCTTTCCTGGCAAGAATCGAAATCAGTTTAGTCTCCTCTCCCACCTTCCAAGAGCATTCAAGTTCTTACATTCTGGATGTTTTCCAGCTCAATTATGCCTCTTTTGATCTTTGTCGATTAAAACTGCATATAATCTTTCAGGTGTGGATGGATCGTAGCCTCCACCAGACACTTATGTCCTTTGCTGGAAGATGTCCAGGGTTCTGATATCCTCTTTGGGCTGCAGTATCACACCGGCTGGGAGCCCCAAAGTGAGAACTGACAAAGACACCAGGCTTAGGAGGTAGTCCTGTGGTTGAGTAGTATTCTTCCACCAAAACAACAACAACAACAAAAAGATGAAAGAAAGCAAGAAAAAAATCAGAGTCATCTGCAAACTCAGGGACTTTTCTGAGTATTTCTTCCTCTGGGTCACCAGTAAAGATGTTAAAAACAAATTGAACACTGATAAAAAGTGCCTGCTTATACTTCCCAAGTTGTCTGCACCTATTCGTTTTAAGACTGAAAGTAAACTGAATTAAATCACTTCAACCATGTTCCTAAGTGCAAGGTCAAAATGCTCAAAGGAAACACAAGTCTCTCAAATAACTACATGCTTTCAGAAAAGTGGCAATGTTTTGCTAGCATGATAAAGAATCTCCATCTTAAACTAAGTAGCAAAATCACACTTAGTGTAAGACACTTGTAGCATTATCATTAAAATTTCAAACAACAAAGAGGCTGTCTATAAACATTTATTCATTTCACAAGTACTTATTAAGTGCTACTATGTGCCAGGTACATGTTCTAAATGCTGGTGACATGATGAGAATTAATACGCACTCCCCCAGGATGGACTTTACATTACTTAATATTATTCTGCATAATGCTCTTAAACTTGAAACGGAGTAAGATAGGCGATAAAATGAATATTGTTCAGTTATGTGATTCCCTATTAAGGAAACGATTAAATTAAGGAAAAATGATTGAAATAAATAAGAAGTTGAGTAACACAAGTATATATAATGCACAAAATCAATATTTTTTAAAGATTTATCACAATCAGTTTAAAACATTGTGGGAAAAATTCTGTTCAGAATAGCAACCAAATATATATATGTTATATATATAGATATACCTATCTATATATATAGATATATGTTATCTAGGAACAACCTTTCCTAAGAAATGTAAAAGGCCCCATTTGGAACCAAAGAGTACTCTATTAAAGAACATTCAGAGAACAGTAGCAACAACAAAAGGTTCTTGGAAGTGAGAAATATGAAAACAATGAGGAAGAAACTTAAGGGATAGGTTGGAAAACAGTTGAAAAACTTTTCCAGATAGAGTAAACAGTCAAAGAAAAGAAAAATAAGAGGAACAAAAATAGGACAGACAACTCTATTTGGAGGCTCAGCATCCAAATAAAGAGTTTCAGAAAGACAGAGAGAGAAAATGCAGAGGAAGAAATCATCAGGGAAGAAGGTCAAGCAAATGTCCCAGAATAAGATCGTAGTTTCCAGATTGAAAGGTCCACTGAGTGTCCAGAATAGGACCTGAAAACTGGCACAGAGTAGATACAAAATGATACAATTTTAGAACATTAGGACATAGTGACAGATCAGATTTTCACATTTAAAGTCAAGAATTAGTCTTCTCAGCTGAGACACTAGAAGCTATAGTGAAATGGAGAAAGATCAACCTTCTGGGGGGGAAATTCTGTTGTGGCAGAGATGTGACTCTCAGAGCACCCAAATGCTCCATTTCCCAACCTCCTCCAGTTGAGCTTGGCCTTCCGACCAGTTCTAGCCAGCAGGGTGCTCACAGAAGTGACATGTGTCACCCCTCTGGCTCTTCTCTGCCTTGTCACAATGACACAAAGGTCCTGTGTTGAGATGATGAAGTTGCAGGGGCATCCAGCCAGGATCTGGAGAAAGCTGCTGAAACAAAAGAGCCCCTGGATCCACTGAGGGTCTTACATCAGCAAGACATAAACTCAAGTGTGGGAAGTCACTGAGATTCTGTATCACCCTAGCCTAGCCTGATCAATATCAGTAGATTTCCAATCTGGAATTTTACAACCTGTCAGGCTATTAGTCAAGGTTAGACTAGCCATCGTCAGAAAGGCATTATTTCAGATAACTTCCATTCCATGCACCCATCCTCAAGGAGCTGCTGGAGACCAAGGAAAGAGAAGGATATGTAGAGAAGGCAGAATAATGGGTGCCCAACGCCCCCTGCCCCCCAGGCAAAAGGGCAAAAGGGATCTTGAGATGGGGAGATTACCCTGCACAACTTGGGTGCACACAACATAATCACAGGGGTCTTCAGGAGTGGAAGAGAACGAGAGAAGAGTCAGAGTCAGAGTTTAAAGATCAAACAGTGCTGGCTTTGAAGATGGAGGAAGGGGCCACGAGGCAAAGAATGCAGGTGACCTCTGGAAACTGGAAAAGGGAAGGAAACGGATTCTCTCATGGAGTTTCCAGCAGGAACACAGCCTGGCTGAGCCCTTGCTGTTAGCCGAGGGCCATCCATTTCAGACTTCTGTAAGATAATATATTTGTGTTGTTTTCAGCCACCAGGCTTGTGGTAGTGCATTACAGCAATGGGGGGAATCTCTTGCAACACGGGGTGCAGGAAGTGGAAGCCAACACAGAAGGGGACAATCCCAGACACATCTGGGCTGGAGGCGGGCCCAGACCAGGGCTGGCGAGAAGGCCATGAGAGACCTCAGCAACCTGACATCGATACAACCCTAACATGTTTGGAGTTGCTGGGATTCGCGCCACCGGAAAAAAGTCTCTCAATAACTTGGACATCAGGGAGAATGTCTTTTTACTTGTTAAAAAGAAAACAAAAGGCTGAAGGGGGAAGAACATTGTAATGGCCCCACCGCCCCTACTGTTTGCCTGGTGTCAGCAGTAAAAACACCAAGCCTTGGGGCAGCCCAAATAACACACACCTGGCTTAGGAGGAGAGGGCTGAAAAAGAGGGCACAGAGTGGGGAGTGTCGGGCTGCCATGAAAGTGCTAAATTCGCCCAAGAGAAGGAGGTCAACAGACGAAGCCTAAAGCTGAGCAAAACTCAGAAAGCAGCATAAGCCAGTTAATCAGAGATGGAAAGCTGATTCTTAAAATTGGTTGAAAGAGTGTAAAGTCATTGTTCCTGAACAACAAAGTAATGGGGAGGGTGTCATCAGGGGGTCACTTCTTCACAAGCTAATGAGCCATTTGGTGCTTTAAACTCTCTGTGTTACGTATATGCATGACTTTGATTAAACAGAAGAAGTATATACAAGGACTGGCAAAATATTTGCAACAAATGATATGTAAGGCCTTTATATTCTTAATATACAATAAAGGTTGGGCAGGATGGTGAAAAATGCTTTGTTATGGTAGTCTCTGAGTGGTGGCACAATGCGTGATTATTTTTTCCTGCTGCTCTATAATTTTCTGTACTGTCCAAATCAGAACAAAATAGGAGCATGCATAATTTTTAAAACAAAAAGAACTGATCAG
>CM053608.1:13369613-13400979 GCA_028646535.1 Procyon lotor
AAAAAGAACTGATCAGATGGCCAAGGAAGAAATAAAACAAACAAAAAGAATTAGGTAACTATACTGGAAGCTGCTAAAATGTTTAAGTTACTACAACCTTGAAAACCCTCAAGCAGTTGTTATCCTGCCAAAAAAAATGGTGGCCTGGGTTTTCTTAATTTACTAAAGCAATTTCTTGATTAAATATGCTTTCCAACAACAATTTGCAATTTAAAAATTTCATGCTTCGTTTAAAGCACTTTATTTTTGTTAAAGGCAGCCCAAACCTGACAATGTATTACATCTATGATTGTGAGTGGTGCGGGTTTGGATAAGGTTTGGAGACATGTTATCACTGATAACTGGCCCGTGGGCTTTGGGGAGTAGTGAGGGGAGACGCTAAGAGAACAATTATATAAACCACATATTTTTAGTCCTGTGGCTTCACAGAATTTTTTTAATTAAGAGAAAAAGACAGAAGTGGAAGATATGCTTAATAGTACTAACCATTTGTTGAGTAAGAAATGGATTCATTATGTTCTTCTTGGGAAGAAGTGAACACATTACATGCTCATAAAACTGATAAATTTAGAAGTACTCTTTCTGAACTTGGACAAAGATTTCCATGGAAAGTTGAAATCTCAGGAGGCCACTGGCCAGGCCAAAGACATCCATGCTAATGGTTAAGGGCTGTGATGAGTTCAACAGAAGCGTGAAGGAAGAATACAGGTGACCTCAGGATAATAAACAATATCTATTATGTAAGGCTGATTTGTTCCTCTTTGGAAGAGGTTCTTCCTCTTCTTCGCCTTTTTAATCTTCTATGTTATTAATTATCCATCTCAAATAAAATACCTAAGTATTAAGTTCTTCAGGGTACCCACTGAACTCAAATGCTCTTAGAATAATTTAAAAATAAAATACTCGAGTCATAAATTTTCCTATCATTTGCAATGATAAAAAAAAAAATGAGAGGGTAGAAGGGACTCCTTCAAGGTCATGCTCATCTGAGTGAAACTGATTCCTAACTCCCAGCCACATTCTGTTCTGCTAGTTCTTTCTCTAAACCTAATATATTTATCATGAATCATTAAACACAAACCTATTACCCAGTGCAATTGATTCATCCATTAAATGAAAGGCGATTTCACTTTTCTAGTGTTTTTTAAAAAGGACTTTGGGTAAAGTCAGGTGTGGACACAGAGAACAATAGGGACTTACGAAAAGCTAAATGCCAAAGGTCTTGGAAGGCTTTGCTTACTGTTCCGAACCAGCGCAAGGAAGAAAGGAAGTAACCACGCAACCTGGGTCTTCCACTGGGTATCTGGTATGCCACTGGACATGTAATTAACTGCTTTTAAAAATCCAGAGAAAATACAGTTGGGGGTTGGGGGCGACTGTTAGTCAAGTAATAGCAAACTAAGTTCCTGGAATCTGTGAAAGGCTGTTTATTATAAGCAACACATGGAGTACAGAAGACCCCCTACTTGTGTTTGGCGCCTAAGTGCTTCCTTTAAGCTCACGACTCTACGAGATGGATGGAACCATCCTCTTTTACAAATACAAAACTGAAGCTCAGAGAGGTGAAGCATTTATTCTAAGGCAGCTGGTTACGTAGTAGGATCGGAACTGAGGTCTGACTCCAAAATTCATGCTTCTCAGACTCCCAGCCGCCAAGAGCAAATATGGAAGTCGGGATGGAGAACCTGGCATGGTAAAAGAGTAACAGGTTTTAAATCTCAGGGGTGGACACATTGGGTACGTTGGAAGTATATCTTCCTTGTTCTCATTAATTTTTTGTCTTTGGAATATTTCCTAATTAAAGGAGAACTATAAAAAAAACTTCATTGTTTCTGCCTTGGATAAAAATAAGATCTAAACTTTGGAGAATGCCAATCCCCACCGCCCAAGAAAATGAGACAATGTGCGTCTGAGGTTATTTACAACAGGATGAGATGGAACTGTAAAACCAGAAGGCCCTCTCTTCAGCAGCAATGGCCTCAGAAATTGTTGTCAGGCTCGCAGCAGCGAGGCAGAGCGGGCCAAGCTCACATCCAAGTCTGTGCCCAAGATTTAGTTGCTTCTTGCAGATCTTAACAGACAACAGGAAAACGAGGTGGATGGCCACGGCTGTGTGCTCAAAAATAGGTTCTGAGGGATAAAAACAAGAAATTACTTTTCCTCTTGAATCTCAGGACTACTCTTCCAAGTAAAAACGGATTTTGATCAAGGGAGACTGTGTATGTACATAAAATCACGCAATCCTGCCCTCAGGGAAAGGAGGAGTTTTTGATCCAGAAACTCTCTCCAACTTGAGGGATGTTTGGCCAAGAGAGCTGAAAGTAAATGTACTTCCAGTATTTTCCGGAAGTCACTTACCTATTATGATTATTGGATATGTGAGTTTTCCTCTTCAGACTCCAAACAAGGACTGTAAACCATAGTTTCTTTACTAGAGAACATTAGAACATCTCCTTTCAGCTAATGTTAGTAAGGATTTATTGATAGGAAAACAAACAAATATGCAGTTTCCTAGGGACTCAGTAGTAGTGGCTGTTAAAAGGCAGGCAGAGAAGTCTCTTATAAAAAGAGACATATTTTTTTAAAGGGCACAGACTTCTTTACCGTTTTTCTCTGTTGCTCTCATAGCCCCTGGTCCTGAGAAAACAGGAGGTTTCCTTTTCAGTTAACTTTCTCTTACGTGGATTTTCACTGAGGTCCTTTCCAAAGAAAAATATAGCATAATATGATTTTTGTATATTAAAAACACAATATGAATAGTAGAAATGAATTTCCAATGAATATTGGATAATTATCTGGATATAATAATAGTATATACTATATATAATTATATTGGATATATTATTAATATAATATTATATTATATATTATATGTTGGATATATATCATATATACCTTGGATATAATATTGGATAATAAAATAGCTGCAGATGTGAGAATTATGAAGACAAAAGAAAAGAATTACAAAGAAAACCGAAGGAGGAATTTTGGGGAAAAATTTGAGTAGTGTCAAATGCTGAAAAACCTAAGAACATGCACTGAAATTATCCTAATGACAGACTTCTAAGGATGGTTTCCATGTTCGTTAAATCAAACCAAACAAGGCCTAACAGGGCATAACACTCCATGCTGTCCTGGTAACTGAAGATATAAAGTTCAACCCAGCTGAATTACTTTCTAGGGCTTCCAAAGTAAAGCTTAAAACAAGAGAAATGTATTCCCTTACAGTTCAGGAGGCCATGAAGTCTGAAATCCAGATGCCGGCAGTGGGGACTCAGAGAGACAATCAGCTCCATGCTTCTCACCTAGAGTCCCGTAGTTGCCAGCAACCCTTGGTGGCCTTGGCTTGTGGCAGGATGACTCCAGCCTCTACCTCCAACCTCACATGCCAGTCTCCCTGTGTGTCCCTGTCTCTGTGTCCAAACTTCCCTCTTCTCCTAGGGACAGCAGTCATACTGGATTTAGGGCCCACCCTCATCCAGTGTGACCTCATCTTGACAAGTACAAGAGCAAAGAGCCTATTTCCATAGAGGGCTGCATTCACAGATTCTGGTGGTTAGGGCTTCGGCATTGGCGGGGGAGGGGAGAGGACACACAATTCAATCATAACCTCATTCTGAACTGAATCTGTAACTTGTCACTCCTTTCCTACTATTCAATTTCTCTACTACACAATTATGTCACCATCTTCACCATCTGCTAGGCTATCAATTTTTTTTCTCTTTTCTATTAAAGCCAAGTTTCTCAAAGCGGTCCCTATCTTCAGCTTCCATCCACCACTCTCAAACCTCAGGAGAGGGGCCTACCTCTTCTCAATCCCTCTATCCCAGACTCTTTGACCTGGGTAGGTCATCTTGGCGACCTTCAGGATTCACCGGCAGAGGGCATATGGAGTTTCCTGTGCTCATTCTATCACAGCACCTAGGAACCCACTTAATGTATCAAATCTGGCCTGGAAGAGACGCTAGCCTGTCCTTCCCACTAGACTCCAAGCTCCTTGAGAGCGGGTTCTGTGCCTTCTGCAGTCTTAGAGCCCCAACGCTGAGCCCAACACAAATTCTGTGCATATTTATGCTTGGATGAATGAATGGCTGTCTGTATAGGGTCATTTATACTCAAGGATATCTTGATCTCAGAACTGTGTGCTCCCATAGTTTTTGATTCTTTAAAACCTCGAGATGCAAGTAGACTGTACGTATTAGATGGCAGAAATGATCTTCAACTATTTTTTGTGTCTTCCCGATCCCCTGCATAAAGTAGGCACTCAAAAATTAATGGATACTAACGGGAAATTAGCTTCTGGGGTGGTTTGGAAGGTAAAAAGAACTAACCTTTACTGAGCAATTGTTCAATGTCAGACACCACTATGTATTAGACAAATGTCATTTCAATTAACATCACTACTTCGCCTTCATTTGAAGATTGCTTGCTCGGCATAATAAATCGTAAAACTTCTTCTAATGAACCTGTTTTAAATAGAATTTTGAATACTAATATTACCTAGCGCGCTACTTTATATAGAAAAAATACTATGTATTATCTTATATATCAAAATACTTTTATATACAAATGCCGGCATTAGCAATATACCTTAACCCTCTATGTATCATCAGGATCCACTGTACCCAATTTTAGTTTTCTTGGGTTTGGGGTTTTTTTGAACAGTTCTAGCTATTTGTGTGTATTAACATTTGTTTTTTTTAAGATTTTATTAATTTATTTATCTGAGAGAGAATGTGTGAGCAAGCAGGGGAGGGGGGAGCAGAGGTAAAGGGACAAGCAGGCTCCCTGCTGAGCACAGAGACCACTGTGGGGCTCAATCTCAATCTCAGGACCTGAGCCAAAATCAAGAGTCAGAGTATTAACTGACTGCACCACCTTGGCACCCCTGTGTATTAACATTTCTTGACTTCATTCTTTTTTAGAATGTTCCATGGAAAATATACTTTATTTTTCAATAAAGAGAATAAAACTCATTCTACCCTGTGGTTATTGTCAAATGGGTCCATATTATTACAATTATAGAATCATAATTATAATAATAGTTATAACATAATTACCATGTGACAGGGTCTATGGGCCTCTTTAAAAAATTTAAGATCCACTATGGGATCTTAATGATTTTATTTTTTCTCTATCTTCAGACACTTGCTTTCCCATCATCCTAGAATAATTACCTACCAATTGTGCATCAATTACTCTCAAATATGCTTTAAAAAGACTAAAGTAGTAGAAAAATAGAAGCATGATGGAATCCCTTTAAGTACACTGCTTGCTGTTCAATGATTATCAGAATGCTCTATTCTGTGCTGTCCAGTACAGTAGCCACTAGCCACATACAACAGCAAAGAATTTGGTATGTAGTCAGTACACGTGAGGAACTAAATTTCTGAAAAAATTTCATTAATTTAATTTCAATAGCTGCATGAGCCTAATGGCTACTGGCCTGAATAGGGTAGGCCTAGAAGAGTAAGCCACTGGCAAAATACATCACTATTGCATTGCTCTTTATATTTTACTGTGTTACCCAAGGATTGCAGCATCTTTCCAAAGGATATAAAAGAAGACTGGAGACACCATCTTTGTAGTTTGCTTTTAACTTTCATTAGAGTGGAGAGTTTGGAATTTTTATTCCTGCCTATAAAGACAGAAGAAAACGGACAGAGGGAGAGATTTCATAAGCGCTGGTGAACCAAGATGAATGCTGGAGTTAGGTAGCAGCACTCGAGACTCTAATGATGATGATGATATTGATCATGAAAGGGAAAACCACAGACTCAGAGCCTTCAGATGATGTGATCCTGGATTAATTCTCTCAAATTCAATAGTTGATGAAGGAACAATATATGTATAAGGACTATATACATATATGATTTAATCAACTGTGTATGTATATATATATATATATATATATATATATTTTTATACCTATGGTGTTCTCATACAGTTAGCTAATCATCAAGAGGAAGGACTTTGTCAAACAATATTTTGCAACATCTTTGGATGTTCCCCATTTGGACCATCCCATCCCATTTTGCTAAATGAATGTAGGACAGCATTCTCTCAACGTTTATGAGATTTACACACGAAAATTTATTATACATGCAATTTGTAATGGACAAATGCTGAAAGTAGTTACGTATACAAAAGTGACTAGATAGAAAAGATGAGGTAGAAATTAAAAATTTACTGGATTGCTAAAAAAAATGTTTAAAGGATTCATTGGACTTGGATAGTAAATGGTGATGACTATTTTTTTCTGGTATACTGAGAGTTAAAATTTATCTTGTAGTTAAGCTACCAGTTAACTAGATGAAAGAGTAAAATTTCAGAAATAAGGTAAAAAATTATTATATTTCTGCTTATATAGGTAATCTTGAAATGGTTAAAACAGACCCTGGGGCTACACAGGCCTAGGTTAGGATCCCAAGTCCAATACTTAGTACAAGACCCTTGACAAGTTATTTAGCCTTTCTATGAACTAGTTTCCTCATCTGTAAAATAAGGATTAAAAAATTACTTCCTCTTGGAAATTAAAGAATACCTTGAGACAAATGAAAATGGAAACACAACATCCCAAAATCTTTGGGACACAGCAAAAGCAGTTCTAAAAGAGTAGTTTATAGCAATATAGGCCTAACTTGAGAAACAAGAAAAATCTCAAATGAACAATCTAACCTTACCCCTAAAGGAACTGGAAAAAGAAGAAAAACCAGAGCCCTAAATTAGTAGAAGTAAGAAAATTATAAAGATTAGAGTGGAAATAAACAAAATGGAGAGTAAAAAAATAATAGAAAAGATCATTGAAACTAAGAGCTGGTTCTTTGAAAAGATAAACAGAATTAAGAAACCTTTAGCCAAATTCAACAAGAAAAAAAGAGAGAACTCAAATAAAATCAGAAATCAAAAAGAAGTAAAAATCAAAACCAGAGAAATACAAAGTATTATAAGAGATTACTATAAAAACTTATATCAACAAATTGCACAACTTTAAAGAAACAGGTAAATTCTTAAAACACACAAGATTCTGGGGCACCTAGGTGGCTTAGTTGGTTAAGTGTCTGTCTTTGGCTCAGGTCATGATCCCAGGGTCCTGGGATTGAGCTTCGTGTTGGGCTCCTTGCTCAGTGAGGAGCTTGCTTCTCCCCCTCCGCCCCCCCATGCTCTCTCTCTCTCTCTGAAATAAATAAAATCTTTTAAAAATATATATAATTTTCCAAGACTGAATCAGAAATAAATAGAAAATCTGAACAGACTAATTGCTAATAATGAAATTTAGTCAGAAACTGAAAAACTCTCCAGAAACAGAAGTTCAAGAACAGATGCTTACTAAGCAAATTCTATCAAACATTTTAGGAGGAGTTAATACCTATCCTTCTCAAGCTATTTCAAAAAAATTGAAGAGAAAGGAATGCTTCCAAATTTACTCTGTAGGGCAGCATTACCCTGATATCAAAACCAGACAGATACTACAAGAAAAAATTACAAGCCAGTATCCACAATGAACATAGATGCAAAATTCCTCACCACAATATTAGCAAACTGAATTCAGCAATATGTTAAAAGGATCAAGTGATCACTATGATCAAGTAGGATTTATTCTGAGGATGCAAGGATGGTTCAATATCTGCAACTCAATCTATGCAATACATTACATTAACAAAATGAAAGATAAAAATCATACGATCATCACAATAGATGCAGAAAAAGCATTTGACAAAATCCAACATCTGTTCATGATAAAAACTCTCAACAACATGGGTATGGAGAGAACATACCACAAGATAAAAAATGCATATATGACAAATCCACAACTAATATCACATTCAATAATGACAAGCTACAAGCTTTTCCTCTAAGATAAGGAACAAGACAAGGATGCCTATTATAATAGGCAATTTTATTCAACACAGTATTAGAAGTTCTAGCCACAGCAATCAGACAAGGAAAAGAAATAAAAGGCATCCAAATTGGTAAGGATTAAGTCTCACTGACAGTTTCACTATTTTCAGATGACATGATAATATATATAGAAAGCTTTGAAACTCCACCAAAACACTACCAGAACTAATAAACAAATTCAGTAAAGTTAGATACAAATTACTATACAGAATTCTGTTATGTCTCTGTATACTAAGAACAAACTAACAGAAAGAGAAATTAAGAAAACAATCCCATTTACAATTACATCAAAAAAGTAAAATACATAGGAATAAAGTTAACCAAGGAGGTGAAAGACTTATACTCTGAAAGTTATAAGACATTGATGAATGAAATTGGAGATGAAAGAAATTGAAGGGAAAATATACCATGCTCATGGATTAGAATTAATATTGTTAAAATGTCCACACTACCCAAAGCAATCTCTACAAAAATACCAACAGCATCTTTCACAGGACTAAAACAAATAATCCTAAAATTTATATAGAACCACAAAAGACCCTGAATAGTTAAAGCAAACTTGAAAAAGAAGAACAAAGTGAAGGCATCACACTCTTGAATCTCAAACTAGTCTATAAAACTACAGATATCAAAACAGTATGGTATGGACATAAAAATAGACACATAGATCAATGAAACAGACTAAAGAGCCCAGAAATGAACCCACCATTATACGGTCAATTAATCTACAATGCAGGAGACAAGAATACGCATTGGAGAAAAGACATCTTCTTCAATAAAGGCTGCTGGGAGAACTGGACAGCTACATGTAAAAGAATGAAAGGGGACCACTTTCTTACACTATACACAAAAAAACCCTCAGATTGGATTAAATACCTAAATGTAAGACCTTAAACTCCTAAAAGAAGACATAAGCAGTAGATTCTTGGGTGTCAGCAATAGCAGTATTTTTTTGGATCTGTCTTCTCAGACAAGGGCCGCAAAAGCAAAAATTAATTGGCACTATAGCAAACTAAAAACCTTTTGTATCGCCAAAAAAAAAAAAAAATCAACAAAATAAAAAGACAACCTAGTGAATGAGAAGATATTCACAAACGATATATCTAATAAGAGGTTATCTGAAGCACATAAAGAACTCATAGAACTCAACACCAAAATACAAAGAATCCAATTTAAAAATAGGCAGAGGGCTTGAACAGACATTTTCCAAAGAAAACATACAGATGGCCAACAGACACATGAAAAAATGATCAACATCACTCACCATCAGGGAAATACAAATCAAAACCACAATACGATAACACCTCACATGAGTCAGAATGGCTAATATCAAAAGGACAAGAAATAACAAGTGTTGGTTAGGATGTGGAGACCAGGGAACCCTTGTGCATTGCTGCTGGGAATGTAAATTGGTACAGCCACTATAGGAAACAGTAATGTAGGGTGCTCAAAAAATTAAAAGTAGAAATATAATATGATCCAGCAAATGCAGTTCTGGATATTTATTCAAAGAAAACAAAAACACTAATTTGGAAAGTCATATGCACCCCTATGTTCACTGCAGCATTATTTACAATAGCCAAGATATAGAAGCAACCTGTATCCATATAAAGATAAACAGGTAAATAAGATGTGATATATATGTGTACACACACACACACACACACACACACACACACACACACTGGAATATTACTAAGCCATAAGAAAAGAATGAAATCTTGCCGTGTGTGACAACACGGACAGACACAGAGGGTATTACGCTAAGTGAAAGTGAAATAAGTCAGACAAAAACAGATACTATATAATTTCACTTATATGTAGAATCTAAAAACAAAATAATTAAACAAACAAAACAAAAACAGACTCCAATTACGGAGAATAAACTAGTAGTTGCTAGAGGGAGAGGCTGGGGGCAGGGGTGAAATCAGTGAAGGCGATTAAGAGGCATAAACTTCCAGTTATAAAACAAATAAGTCAGGGGTGTGTAAAGTTCAGCATAGAAATCATAGATCAACAATACCATAACTTTGCATGGTGACAGAAGATAACTACACTTACCGTGGTGAGCACTGCATAATGTATATAAATTCCAATCACTACAACACAGGTTGTACACCTGAAACTAATATAATATTGTATGTCAACTATACTTTAATTTTAAAAAATGACTTCCTCTTCCATAGGGTTTTACCAAGACTAAACTCGCATGCAAAATTCTTTTCTTTTTCTCTTTTAAGATTTCACTTATTTATTTGAGAAAGAGAGAACACGAGAGGGGGAAGGTCAGAGGGAGAAGCAGACCCCCCACTGAGCAGGGAGCCAGATGCCGGATTCGATCCCAGGACTCCAAGTTCATGACCTGAGCTGAAGGCAGTCGCTCGACCAACTGAGCCACCCCGGCATCCCCCACACAAAGCTGTTAGCAGAGGGCTCGCCACATAGGAAAGGACAGACACCAGCTATGGATAGTGCTTTTATTTTCCTTGAGTTGCTTAAACCAGTTCTCCTTATCTATCAGATTTGGGAACCCAACATATGTGCGTGAAACAATTCCGACATCCTATTTGCTACCACCTGAACTTATCATTGCCGTCACCAGCTGTTCGCGTGGGGACCCACAGGCCAAGGGAAGTGAAGCAGGAAAAGATATCAACCTTCAGAGATCAGGCTGCCCTCGGGCGTTATGAAACTACAGAAGCTGCTGCAGAGGTCCAAGCGCAGCGGGCTTTCCAGCCCGACCCTAATCTTTTCTTGCGTTAAGGACTTTCTCCCTCCATCCCCCACCCCCCACCTTGATCTTTAGGTTGAGCGGGCATTACTCTAATGAACTCAAAAAAAAAAAAAAAAAAAAAAAGGCATAAAGAAAGGAGTAAAAATCTCTTGAAAGCTCACCGTGCAGAGACAACACTACTATCCTTCCAGGCTTTTCTCTGCACACATATCCCATACACACAACTTCGTAAGAAGTGTGATCGCACAATCCTGGCCGCTGCAGGTCCATTTTTGTTCTCAAGAATACCTTTCTAATTCATTCAATAGAGATCTACGTGTTCATTCTTTTTTTTTTTTTTTTAAAGATTTTATTTACTTATTTGACAGAGAGAGAGATCACGAGTAGGCAGAGAGGCAGGCAGAGAGGGGGGGGGGGGGAAGCAGGCTCCCTGCTGAGCAGAGAGCCCGATGCGGGGCTCGATCCCAGGACCCTGAGATCATGACCTGAGCTGAAGGCAGAGGCTTTAACCCACTGAGCCACCCAGGTGCCCCCTACGTGTTCATTCTTAGCAGGGCTTAACCTTAAGCCATGTGTTCCTCGAACACAAAAAATGGTAGTAAAAAGTGGTTCATGGAAGAAAATATTAACATCCGCCTTTAAATAATGACTTAGATTAAAAACGGAGGTGAGCTGTGAGGTTCAAGCGGATTTTAAAAAAACAAGTAAAAAAATCAGAGGCGTGTTGGTTTTGTTTTTTTTTTTTTTAATTTTTTATGAAAATCCTGGCGAGAAGAAAATCCTGGGCTCTGTGTGCTGTGTGGCACACACCCCATTCCCCAAATGGCTATTACTTGTGGAATGTGAAACTCGTAGAATGAACTTTTAATAAAAGGAGAACTTGCCTGTAAACCTCAGTACATTTTCAGGGTTTAAAAACCTTATTTTATCTAGATCACAGCTCTTTCAATCTTGGCATCAGAAAGTTATTTCTGAATGCTAAACAAATACAAAAATGGGGGGTCTGCCCTCAGTCTTGCTTTCCTAGGCCAGGCTGGGGGCTCATTCTAGAGGCCACACACATGGGAGTCCGTCTCCTCTGGACGCCACCATGTCCCTGGAGACCCCAGGGGTCTATGGACCCAACTAACCAAGGCCCCACTTCAGGGGACATTCAAGGGATCTTAATCTGGAAGTCTGACTTTATCACTTCTGGGATTCAATTCCACCCTGGCAGAAGTAATAAGTGTGGGTGAAAAGATGTTAACATACCAACATTATTTTTACTCATTTTTGTATTCTTCTTATTTTGGCTTCTGCTTAGAAAGTCAAAAGAGTGTTTTTGCTACTCCACTCCTAGATAACGAAAATACAGTTATAGTAAAAGAATCTGGCTCATTCTGCTGGTTGACGGAGATTATATTCACAATTTTGAACTTGGAATAGAATTGATAAAAATGGACTGAGCCTGAAAGTGGTCTAAAATGATCTGATATGACCTGACAATTTCGGGGTGTCACGGGGAGCTTTGGCTGGGGGTGGGCGAAGACCAGGCCGCAGGGGTGGGGGAAGGCAGAATAAGGATAGACTCCACTGGGGTAAGGGGAGAGAGTCCAGCAAACACAGAATCCAGGCACCAAGGATTCAAGCAAAGAGGCCGGCAGGATGGCCAACTCAGCAAGATCAAGGAGCCTAGGCAGATCAAGGAGATGGTCCCAACTCAGTTACCAAGGATCACGTTCAAGAAGGCAAGTGTGTATAAAGTGGGCCTGGGTCTCGTCACTACATAAAACCCCATTTATCAAACCTGAAACCCCAAATAATATCCCAACATGCCATTGAGACAAATAGCTGATGGCCCCACACAGCCAGCCTTCCCCCGCTTTCCCTGCAGAGCAGAGAGCGGGGAGGGTTCACCTGGCCCCTGTTGGGACAGAAGTCCGGTTAGTGGTGAGGAACCTAGCGGGCCAACCACACTATCCGTCTCCCCCACCCCCACTCACCTTCCCTCCCAGACAGGTTATTGTCCAGAGAAAATCTGTTTCCCCTGTAAGAAGAGTTACAACACTGAGCGATCACCACACAAATAAGTAGCCTTTATAGAATAAGCCATACCACTCTCTCTGGGCCATCCGTAGTAAAAACAACACAGATAATGTCCAGGGACATTGTTTTCTCTAGATTCGTGGCCTTTAAAGCAGTGGTTTGCAAACATGGTCCCAAGAACAGCACCATCGGCAACACTGGGGAGCTTGTTAGAGACACGAGTTCTCAGGTCCTACCCCAGACCTACAGAATCAGACACTCAGGGGTCGGGCCCAGCAACCCGTGTTTTAATAAGCCTCCAGGAAACCCTGATGCGAGCTCAAGTTCGAGAACACTGCCTGAGTGGAGGAAACCTGGGCTGGGAGCCAGGAGGCCTAATTCAGACTGCAGCTCTGGATTCCATGGTCCAATTCAGTGAAATTTAATGAACGGTCACGATGTGCTACCACTGCAAGGGTGTGGGGATGCCAAGGGAAGCTAGACGCGGCTCTCATCCATGGATGGTATTGAACTTCCATACTCTTTTGCTCCTTCGGGATAGGGCCTGTTTTGTTCTGTTGCTCTTGTTTCGTTTCATGTTTGGATTCCCGGCAGCCTCACAAGCCTCCAGTATATATGCAGTGGACCAAGTGGTAGAGCCAGTCACATCTGTGACTAAATACCACTGGGCCATTCATCAGTAACCTTAATGTTCCTCCAGTCTAGTTAACACAAGCCACTGTTTATTTAATGCCATTGCACTCCAGCTGCTGAATGTCCTAGATCAGCTCATTCGATCCTTTTAGATGTCCTATACTGTGGGTAGGATGGCCAATCCCACCTTGCACATCAGAAACCAGAGGCTCCTAGGATTAAGTAATTTGTCCAATGTCATACAGTGAAAGTGGCAGAGCCGGTGATGCCCTCAGGAATACCTTGTTCCAAAGCTTATAGTCTTATAAATAGTAGAGTACTTCTTCAAATCCCACAAGCTCAAAAGCTGACTTTGGGGTAAATTTCCAGCCTCTAAGGTTAGTGACCTCTACTTTAGAGGTCATCATCTTAAGTGCTCTAAGCCTGTCCTTATTTTTCTCATTTTCTGGCATAGTGATCTTTGGTGTTCCCTGAGCTTAAGAGAGTAAATAGTGGTGGAGAACTCCACTAATAGGTCACTGGACTCTTCTGACCCTTAAAAATCAGGCCCAAACTGCTAATAGGTTGTTCTTCTCACTCTAAGTCAAAGATGAACTTGACATCTGTCATCTACTATTTTTCTGTAAACAATTCAGGGCCAGGAAGGCTCTGGTTGGGGTTGTTGGAGGCTGTAGGCACTGAGAAAAGAAAAGAGGGATCTGTGCCACAGGCAAAGACCTTACCTTACTAGGAGGCGGTCCATGATCATCCAAGTAAGTGGAATTTCCTAGGGAAAGAAAGAAGAAAGCTGATGAATCGATACTTTGAAAACCAAAGTGATTTTAGAGCAAAGTCATTGAAAACAAGCATCCTAGGTATATCCCTATTTTGACAACTGTACCAAAGAACCAATGGGTAATTAATTGCCGGTTTGCTGGGATTTTGTTGACACCACCACACTCGATTACGGTTCCCACAGTTACAGACACTGTACATACGTTGGTGTGTGCACACACATACACACGCAGAAATGCGTACCACTGCCCCTCACCCAGTATTTGAGTTTGCTTTAGACCAGCGGTTCTCAAACCTCCGTGTGCATCAGAATCACCCGCAGAGCTTGTGAAAACACAGACTGCCAGGGTCCACAGTGTCCCTGAGAATTTCACAAGCTCCCAAGTGAGGCTGATGCTGCAGGCCCTGGAACCAGACTTTGAGAACCACTCACTGCACTGTTCTCCACTTTGTCCTGACTGTGGGTTTCCCCCGGTCTTTTCAGTCTCACTTGCGCTGGAAGCTTGATCTACCTTTACAAACATCCCCTTACTGGCTTGCGGGTTTTCAGAGTACATGACTGTTGCCGCCTGAAGAATAAGGCCTCAGAGGGGCTAGGATGGAAACCAAAGGTCACTGAGTTCCTTTTATGTAGCAGGTACTCTGCTCAGGCTTTCCAGGTTTTCATTTAATTCCAATATCCGAGGTGGGTTATAATTATCCTCACTTACAGAGGAGGGAACAGAAGCCTAGAGAAATCCAGTAATTGGCGCAGGGTCACACCCTGTTAAACTGCAGAAAAGACAGAAGACTGTATTTTCCAGAGTGTGCTTGGGCATCTGCTGCTCATCTGAAAAGCCTACCTACCGGCTCCCGGAAACCGACAACACAGCCTGGGCATTGAGCCCGCAGCCCCAGGGACCAACCTGGCAACACGCTTGAGCCCGTGGGGGAGCCAGTGATGGGCTCAGTATATTCAGGGGCTCCCCTCCAGGGAGGTAATACTTGTCAGTCAGGGGAAATTACCTCCACAAAAAGTGAAGATGACCAGTCTTTCTAACACTACAAAATAAGGACAATATTGGAAACACAAGGATACCTAGAAAGAACAGTAGCTTGAGGAATAAGGTAAATGTCCCAGTTGAAGTAGATGAAAGGTTTCTTTAGGAGAATGCAAAAGTGACTTGAGAAATTGAAATAAAAACAAGAGGTAGGGGGCACCTGGCTGGCTCAATGGGAAGAGCATGTGACTCTCGATATCGGGGTGGTGAGTTCGAGCCCCACCTTGGGGGCAGAGATTAACTATATAAATAAATAAACTTTTTTTTAAAAAGGGAAAGGTAGAACTTAAGACAGAGACAGTTCAAATGGGGAAACTTATCCAAAACATAATAAGTGGGTTTGGTCTTACAGGGTTTTTTTCCTCCCCTCATACTGGGGTATCAGCCATCCCTTCTACTTTATAGTCTTCTGATCCATCACCCACTTGACGGCCACAGTGACTCTACCCTAATGGGCTAGTTGTATAGTAAAGGGACAACAGGGCCCAATTTTTGTGTATAAGACACACAAACACAAACACTATGGCATGCACGTGATTGGCTTATTTTCAAGAAACTTGAAAATGTGAATATGAGTAACGATTTGTTTGATCTTAATTATTGAGCTGCACTCCACTGAGAACACACAGAAATAGGAAGAGAGATCTTTATCTGACTTAATAAAGAGAACATGTATGAAAGAATTCAGAAAAACGACTGCCTCGGGCTACACAAATATTCAGAGCTACTGCTCCATAACATAGTCTGTAAGGCTGCAGGAGGGTCTCATCACCTCGTCCCGTGAGTGTGTCCTTCCAGAAGGGACCTGAGAAATCCCATCAAACTGCAGCTATGTTCTCCAGGTGTCAGTCTCAGGGATCAAAGATAGCTCAAACAACTAAGAGTTTTCTAAAATACTAGAAGTTTCCATAAGACACAAAGTTCCTAAAATTGAATGACTTGAATGTCTGACTGCCCCCTCACACTCCAGACTCGGCTACCCATGGACTCCTCAGCACCTCACCTGGATGTCTACAGGCATCTCACACTTGGCCAGTCCAAACTCTTTATTTGTTGCAATTCCCCACTTCCTCCGTCCACCACAACCTGCCACCCCCCGCCCATCCTCATC
This sequence comes from Procyon lotor, assembly GCA_028646535.1. Taxonomy (NCBI): domain Eukaryota; kingdom Metazoa; phylum Chordata; class Mammalia; order Carnivora; family Procyonidae; genus Procyon; species Procyon lotor. The sequence continues at coordinate 13,385,833 of CM053608.1, forward strand.
TGGTCACACAGCACATCCCTTCCCCTTGGGGCTCCAAAGCCCAACAGTCACCCTTGAGCCATCTCCTTCCTCTACCCAATCTGTGCCAGCCCAGTCACAGGTCCCACTGGCTCAGCCTTCACAACATTACTCAGATCTGATCACTTCCCACCAACCCCTCCGGGCCACGTGGGAGAACCCTTGCATCTCTTCATGGATTATAAATTTTCTCCTCTACCCATGTAGCTAGCAGAGGGATCCTTTAACCTTACCTGTCAGGCCATGTCAGCCTTCTGATTCAAACCTATTTCTCTAAGAACAAAAAGTCAACTCTTTCCATGGCCTCTACCCCCACACGACCCAGGCCCTGCCCTCCAACTATGCCCACTGCCAGCCATAAAAGCTTTCTCTGGGTTCCACAACACAATGACCTGTTGTTAACTAGGAACCTCCTCAATTATTCTTTCCTCTGCAAGAAAAAGCTCTTCTTTACCTCCATCACTGAGGCTAAGCTCAAATATCCTTCCTTTCTTCCTACTCTCATCCTTCCCTCCTCCCTCACCCCTCCTTTATAGAAGACCTCACTTCTTTCTTTCTGGACAGAGAAAGGGAGAGGGCTGACCCCTGTTGTTCCAGGCGCCATGGACCCTGTTGTCTTCTCCACCAGCAGATCCCGAGTGCCCCTCCGTAGGTAGGTTTATTAGAACACAGAGGCTATAAATGTTTGTGCTTTTAACAGAGGTACAGAAGAGAAAAAGAAAAGCTCCACACATTTCTTTAGTTGGAGACGGCAGGTTTTTATTCTCCTCGGGTCTAACTGATTATTATCTGGTATATAGGTAGAGCTTTTTATCCTAGGATCTTATGCTTTCCTACTACAACGTAAATGAAACTGTCAGATTCTTCAGACCTGAAGCTGGTAACTTGACATCTGTGGAGATCAAAGGAGGAGCCCGGTTACCCATGTGACCCTCTCTGAATGGGCTCCCAGTCACCAAAGAAGGTCTTACTCCTCCACCCCATGGGGGACTCAATGGAGGGTGTTGAGGTGGGAAAGGAAGTCAAACGAAAGCCCTCCAGGCCTTTGGGCTTGAAGTTCAAGAGGTAAATTCAGGAAGAAAACACAGAGGAGGGCTGATGAAGGTTCTAGAGCCTAGAAAGAAGACAAGCACTTAGCTGCCACCCACCTCTACTTGCCCTGGGAACCCCAGTTTCTGATCCCAGGTGGCAGGACCCTGTGAGGCAGTATCTTCTCTTTTTGGAGGCTAATAGGGGCATATAGTTTCATTTCTTTCCAGAAAGTTACCAACATCTTCAGAGCTCTGGTTTCATCCTCCTTTTCATGTCTTAAGTCTTTTCTTTGAGGATCAAGGGTTATGGTATCTAGTCAAACTAGAAAAAACAGAAAGGCACACCCCACAAGTTTCCAATCCTACCACTGGGCACATTTTCCAGAAAGGTCTATTTCCAACCTGCCAAGAAATCATTAGCTCAGGGTGGCATTGAGCTAAGTCTCTTATAGAAAGTCAAGCTTGTCCAGGCTGCTGAGGTAGGGACTATCTGAAGCAACACTCCGGGCCTTTGAACGTGGAGGCAGGTCTACATCCTGACGGTGATCATGGTTACACGGCTCTGTAAGCGGGTTAAAACTTATAGAACTCTGCATCGAAACCAACACCAACAACATCCTCATGGTTTAATGGTTTTTCAAATGCCCTGACTAGAAAGCAGGTGATCTCAGCCTTTGCAACCAGCTAAATGACAACATGTTCTAAATCTCGCCTTATGCACATAGCCCTTCATGATGGAGACCTCCCTGGGAGGTGGTAAATAAAACACGAGAGATCGTGCACCAGTGTGCAAAGGTGTTAAATCCACGTACGTGGGAGTTACAATTTGCACACTTACTAGAGCACATACATATGACTAGATAGAGTCTTTGCAGGGTCGTATGCCATCAACGTCTACCTACTTCTGCCATCAGACAAACTATTTGCAGCAAAGAAGCATTACAGGAAACTCATGTGAAGTCTGATCCTAAAAATTAGGAGGCCAGGGGTTGTGATCAGGCATCTGAAGATGTCTGACTGGTTAGAATCTTAGAGCTGGGTTTCGGTGGGCGGAACCAAGGCGCGTTGACCGTACAAGAGCAATCCAAGTCTTCCGTGATAAGAGCAACGACATGAACAGCCAGATACGGTGTACACCGACAGAAACAGGCTTCAGCTCACTTTATAATCGCGACTATGCCCAGCAAACATCATCCATCTCTGAATACATTGCTTTGCCTCCTAAAAGTTTTCCACATACACATCTGTTGAAATGAAGGAAGCTCCCTAGTTATTATGAGGAGTGTGCAAAGGTAATTATATTCTATGAAAATGCTCAGAGCACTGCCCGCACACAGTAAGCAGCTGGTCCATTTGCTAGCAGCAGTAGCTAAACTATTAGCTGTACTAGCTGTATGGCCGGGGGGACCGGCAGCAGGTGCAAAACCCCCCTTCAGGGTCTCTCCATCCTCCCGCTCACCTGTCTACAACCCTCACTGTGCATTCCACTCGCCTGCAATGATTTTTAAGCATGTGGATGCCAGGCTCCGACCTCAGCTAATCTGATTTTAATTTGAAACAAGTCATTTAGCATTTAGTATTTCCTAAAGTTCTCCAGGTCATGCTAATGTCTTGCCAGGCTTGATAGCCACTGCGCTACAAAAACACAAATTAGTGTCCTTCATAATTCAGGCTGCACCTCATTTTCCAGAAATAAAACGTAACAGATGGAATTCAGGCTGCTGGTAATCAGGGGTTTCCCTCCACCGTTTCTAGTGGGAAATCACACCACACGAGTGCCACGTCAAAGGGGAATGGTGGTGGCGAGCCGATGGTCATGGAAGGACCCCCAGCCTCAAGAAGGCCACCAGGCAGTTCACCACGAGCACCTGCTCGGGGTCCGTAACAAAACTGAAGAGGGCCACAGCCAGCTCACGGGCTGCCTGAGGGCTGGCACGGGTACTGCCGGGCGAAGAGCTTCCCCTCAAACCACATGGGTTGCCCAACTTCGGTGGGTCTTCACAAGTCTCCTCAAAAATAATTCTTAGAGGGGCACCTGGGTGGCTCAGCAGGTTAAAGCCTCTGCCTTCGGCTCGGGTCATGATCCCAGGGTCCTGGGATCGAGCCCCACATCGGGCTCTCTGCTCGGCGGGGAGCCTGCTTCCCCCTCTCTCTCTGCTTACTTGTGATCTCTCTCTGTCTGTCAAATAAATAAAATATTTAAAAAAATAATAATAATTCTTAGAACCTATGGTTTCAGGATATATTGTTCCTGCAAGCAATGCTTAGTACACGGTGTCCTGTTGAACCTCTTGTTTCAAGGTAAAAAGGGGAAGGGAAAGTCTAATCCTCCATATCTTCCATCCCCAGAGTTTCCTCAGACCCCACTCGACTTAAACAACCAGGGGGTATTCTGTCAGGCCTGGAGACGCTCACTGACCCCTACACGTGCTTTAAGGGCCACGAGGCTCTGAGAGGAGGAAGCCTCCAGAGAATCCCCACCCAGTGAGGGGCTCCTCTTGGCAGGCTCTGGGCTGGGAGTGGAGAGGAGGTGGGGAAGTTGGCCAGCACAGCGGAGCCTGACGCCATGCCCGCGTGAGTCCAACAGAGACCAACACAGCTGACAGAGGAGAAACTTGTGAGAAGCCCTGATGTGAAGGACTATTGAACAGAATTAGCCGTGTGTTATAAATAGCAAGTCGCTCTTGTGTGTGTGAGAGAGAGAGAGAGAGAGAGGAAAGGAGTCCCAGGGTAATCATTTAATGGATTCGGGAAGATACCGCTGATAGCACTGACTGTCGCTGGTGACATCGGGTGGCCCAGGGGTGATGGAGTACTGCAGGCTGCAGAACCAAAGACCGGGGTTCAAATCTCAGTCCTATCTTTTACTCATTGAATGGCCTTGGGGATATCACTTAATTTCCATGAGGCTTAATGTCCTCATTTGCAAGATGAGGACATTAATAACCCCCGTGACGGGGTTGTTATAAAAAAGAAACAAGACACGTGTAAAGCACTCAGTGCACTTCCTACCTGGCACATGGATAGTAAATACTCACCTCATCTGATTTTATCATTCGTATTTAATTTTATCATTTTATTTATTTTTGAGGAAATCAAAGAGAATCCTGAGGCCAGAGGCATAGTTTATCACCGTATAAATAATTATTTGATAGTTCCTATTCCATTCTGAGTCTATCTTTGATCTGTCATCAGAAATAGACAAAAATTTCCCCCAGTTGTTTGAAATACTTCTGGCAATGTGCAAATGAATTTACAGAAACTTCATGGCCTGTAATTTATTCTTGACTCTTCAAGTCTTGCATTAGCAAATCTATTTTTGTCTGAGTTGGTCCCTGAAGAATAAAAATGTTTTAATTCTAATCCCTCTTATAGAAACCATAATATGCATTAGTGTCAATGTCAAAAAAAGCCGCCTCTACACTCTGTCAATTTCGATCAAACACTAGCAGCTCTTTGCGGAGTCTTTCTTCGGCCCCTTTTAAAATCATACTCATAAGCGACTGAAACCCTTTCCTTTTTAATTCAGAAGCAGCCATTGCACACAGGGTTCTGGTTACCTACAACGCAATCATATGGCTGGCATCTCCCCCCCCTCCTTTCCCTGGAGTCTGGGCCTCTGATAAGACACTGTTAATGAAGGAGTCAGTGTTGAAGGCAACACTGCAACCCCGGCTTTGTCCTTGCCAAAAAATTATGTTAATGCTGCACTTTCCACCATTAACTATGGGTTACATTTCTCTAAGAGGCAGCTGTCAGCACACACCAGCCGTGGTTAACAATGAGGAGCTTGTGTGCTGAGTAAATGTCTCCAATAGCTCCATTTATTATAATTAACGCAGCCCCAAAGACACTGTAACGGCGGAAAATTGCTTGCACAGCTTTATTTAAGATTTAATAAAATTATTTTCCACTGAATTAAAACAAATAGCTTTATTAACTATCAATACTTAAATACATTCACAAAAATGCCTTTCAAAACAAAAAATTTCTTGAATGTTTACTTAACCAGTTAGCAAAGGCACAAACAGCCTGAAAAATACTTTCTTGATGCTAAATGATAAAAACCACCATTCTAGACACTGAAAAACATATCCGAAATAAACTGTTATCAAGTATGATTTAGAAAGTGGTTTCCATTTCTAATAAATTTTTTAAAAGAGAATTAATGCTCTTCTCTTTGTATTTTCAGGCTCAAAAACACTGCTTTGTTTTAGAGTACACCTCTCTCCTTTTTTTTTTTTAAATTAAATCTGAATATACATCTTAGGGTATCAAGGGCACATTTGTAGATGGAAATTATCTTTGGAATCCAAAGATCAGGCTGTAATAACAGCCTAAATATAAATATGAATTTATTGCCAAATTAGCTCAGAGATTCATCTTAATCATATATAATCTTATCCAGGTAGGAATGGTGTATCAAAGAGAGATAGAATCTGCTAGACTTCTGTTTCATTCCATTAGATTTTCCTCCCAAAGTAAAGACCAAGGCCAACAGACCCGCCCGTGTAACTCGAACACACCCAGTAACGCAGCCTCCCAGCCCTGCACTGGGCAAGGCTCTAACGAGCAGCCAGGTGGGTTTTCTTCCATCAGGAAGTAGCCACTGTGAGAAGGGAGACTTCCCATCACACACTTACTGCTCAAAGCACCCCTGATAACCACAGCAGAAGACAGGCAGGATGCCGACAATTAAGAGAGAAACAAACCAAGACTGAAGCAAACAGCATCTACGTTAGCATCATCAATAGTTGGCAATGATGCTGATCTAAGCACGGGGTTAAGTATTCTCCAGATCTCACCGTACTGAGTTCCTACGACCAGAACCTTATTACGCCCGTTTTATGGCAGAGAGAGACGAGGCTCAGGAAGGTGAAGGGACCTGCCCCATGTTGCACAGTGAATCGGCATGAGATCCTGGATGTGGCCACAGCTGCCGGACACCCTGCCTTGCTCAGAGACTCCAGCCTGAGGGCCACAGTGTGATTTGAGATACTGAGCCCTTTGGCTCCCACGGCACCTCGGGCTGGGCAGTCTGGGCTGCTAGGGATGGCTTGGGCAGGGCAGTGTCTGAGCTCTTTGAGGAACATCTGGCCCAAACCAGCTGCGCAGGACCTCAGGCACGTGCCACTCCCCTGACCCCACCCAAGGGCAAGGGGCCTGTGTGCTGCTGAAGAAAAGAATGTCCCAGGAGCCCAAGGAGTCAGCACGACACTGGGGGGAGGGGCAGGTGAGGGGACAAGTTAGGTGGGGCCCAGATTCCAGGGGCAACTCAGAACCTCTGGCTACCTTGGGTCCATTTCTAGCTGATGTTCTATTTTAGCGGGTCCCTCCTGAGCCACAGGATGGTCCTCTGTGAGTGCATGACCTTTCCGCAGTCATCATTATTTTGAAATACCTGACATAAAAAAGTTAGCTTGGATGAGAAATCCATTCACACGATTGCAAAAGCAAATTCGACATTATTTGCCAACTACAGAAAAGGAAGCTTTGCTTAATTCCTTGATTAAATTGGAATCAACATTTTATGTTGATGTTGATAAACAATTGGTGCAAATTTCTGAAGGGTATGTGGTAGGCTGGATAATGGCCCCCCTCCAAGGTTACCCACATCCTCATCTCCAGAACCTGTGAATATATGAGCTTACATATTCCCACAAGGGACTCTGCAGATGTGATTAAGGTAGGGATCCTGAAATGAGAAGACGACTCTTGATTATCTGGGTGGGCCCAATATAATCACTAGAGTCCTTACCAAAGAGAGAAAGGAGGGTCAGAGTCGGGAGACATGACCATGAGAGAGGTTGGTGGGACGTGCTTTGGAGACAGAAGGAGAGGCCATGAGTCAAGGAATGTTGCCAGCTTCTAGAAGCTGGAAAAGGCAAGGAACGCATTTTTCCCTAGAATTTCCAGAGGCAATGCCACCCTGCCCACCCTTTGATTTGAGCCCTTGAGAACTCATTTCAGATGAACTATGAGATAATGAATATGTGTCGTGTTAGGCTACTAAATTTGTGGTAAATCATTAAAGTGGCAACAGGAAATTAACACAGCTCTTAAAATGGTTTTACATTTTAAAAAACCACCTCTTTATGTGAATAAAGTTTCTTGTCAGTGGTAATTCTCAAGAACTTGGAAGAAATTTTCATTAAAAAGGCTATATAGGGAATTGGAAGAAGTCTGAAAACTAGCTCATCACTCTCAATGATAACTTTGAAATGTTCTTATTTCTAAGTCTTCCATGACTCCCAAATTTAATACCTTCCCTCATATTTGTATCTTGTTTTTCTAATAAGTATAAAATAAAAGGAAAATATAACGAATGCTTTCATCAAGCCTCGGATAGATTACCCCCATCCTCACCAAGGACTTAAGTTGTGCCATAAAAACATCATTTTCAAAGCGTTTCATGACTGGAAAGGTTTTGCTAACAAACACACAGAACATCAATCAAATAGACTGCCTGTCTTTGAAAAGGGCTTCAGTCCAACCAAACTGCCATTGCTCTAAGTCTGGAATTTCTCTTTGGCTTTGCTATCAGAGCCAGTATGGGTCACACCCCATAATACACACACACACACACACACACACACACACACACACACACACACACACACACCAGATGATTTCAGAACAGGAAAATCACCACAGATAGATAGTCCAACCCCTCAACCTACAGAGGAAACAGCTGAATCCAAAAGGTCAAATACTTAGGCCAAAACCCAAGGCTGGTTAGTAGCGAAGGTTAAGAAGAGGCCCAGGTCGCTGGTGCTCACTCCACAACGTAACAATCTTATCACTCGCCATGTGTTCACCCTAAACGGTATTTTCGGGTTTGATCACCCTGCCTGTTCTCCAAACGTAAGCTGGAAGGACTCTGTGCTTTTCTTAGGTCATCAAATTACATCTCCTCGAGGAAAGATATTTCATGATTGAGAGATATATGCCTCAAACACAGAAGATCATCCCCAAAGGGAGTGGCTGAAGGGAGTTCACAGTCTCTCGAGGCTCATGGCTAATTCGGATGTTCGATTCAACATTTTGTTGAAAAGAATACTTGTGAATCAACTTCCATAAATGAAGGAAATGCACGCGAAATGGTGCCCTGTGTAGAAATGTATGTGAAACACCTGTGCAAGGGCACGGGGACAGTGGGAGGTGGGTGTGACCGGGAGGAATCAGAGGCAGGACACGCCCAGCGTCACCTGTCAGGTATTTATGGAGAGCCTGCCCTGCGCCAGGCACTGTGCTGGGCCGTAGGGATACAGGCACGAGTGAAAAGATGGGATCCCTAACACACTTTGTCAGTTTGGGCTGCTATAACAAATTACCCCAGGCTGGGTGGCTTCAACGGGGCATACTGGTTTCTCCCAGCTCCACAAGCTGGAAGTCTGCGATCAGGGCGCCAGGAGGCTCGGTGCTGGCGGGACCTTCCTCCTGGCTTGCAGACGGCTGTGGTCTTGCTGACCTTCACATGGAGGAAAGAGAGCTCTGGCCCCTGTCTCTTCTTACCGGGACATCTCATCAGGGGGCCCCTGCCCTCGTGACCTCATCTAAACCTGATTACCTCCCAAAGGCCCCACTTCCAGGTACCAGCCCATTAAGAATGAGGGTTTCAACAAAGGAACCAAGTCCCTGAGCTCAAGGATGAGAAGCAGTAAAGGACAAAGAGCATTCCAGGCGGATGGAGAGCAGCCTGTGCTGATGGCCCAAGTCGGTGAAGAACCAAGAGGTGACTGTACTAGACGCACCTCGGCAGCGAGGTCAGGCACAGTTGCGTGTCCCCAGCCATGTCCCAAAGAGAAGAGGGACAGGTGCCCTGAGACAGAGTACTGGTGCCTGGCACTGGGGACGGGCATGGCATCAGCAGATCCCTACATGAGGGCAAGTCCAAATCAAAGATGTCCTTGTGACCTTGAAATTAAGAGCAGAAGATGACGCCTCATTTAAGAGGCAAAGGGAAGTTTGTGCAAAGATGCCAAAGGTTTTGAGGCACATCTGCAAGGAGCTGATATTGCGCGGGGCTCTAAGGTTCCCCTACATGCTCCCAGCAGCCCCCACCTCTGATCCCATCAACCATGGGAGATCAGCAGGGCAGAGCAAGGATCCCCCCTTCATCAGGAAGGAAGCTGAGCCCAAGATCACACGGCTGGGAAGTGTCAGAGCTGGACTAGGACTTCGTGGGAACCCCAGTCCGCACTGTCTCAGGGCTCTGCGCACCATGGACAGACTGAAGGGCTTCTTGGGGCCACAGCATGTGAGCCTGGAGCCACAATCCACATGGAAAGAAGTCCACGAGAACAGAGAGGGAAACACTGTGGGAAAGTCATCAGCAGGCGCTGGTGGGGAAACACCTCGGGCTGGGTCATGGACTGGCACTTGCTTCAAGGTCAGCAACAAAGCCTGCGTATTGTCAAATGGGTAAAGTAAGCTTTTGTGTTTCTAGCTGTGTCCCCCACTCGATGGGTGTCCAGGCCATAGCCCGAGGCCACTGGTAAACGGCTGTGTCTTCTGTATTGTAAATGAAACCGCCGTGTGTTTGACAGAAAGATTACTTGTCACTTGCCAATTCCCTTCCTGCTTGAGGGAAATGAGCATGAAGGAACATTCTATGGGGTGTTTCAGCTAAACTACACCGAAATGATATGCATGTGAAAACGAGATTTGAAGAGTTGCTCGTAAATGCTGATGTGATTTAGAAAGTGTGCGGATGAGATGAGTCTGATGGCAAAGTGGGTCCGACACAGATGGGGTCGTGCGCATAGAACTATCCCATCTGAGATTATACATTCATATACACTTTCAAGTAACACGAGGAAGAGATCAGTTTCTCCTTTATTAGGTCTTCGAATGTCAAAGAGGATTTTTCAGAGAGCAGCAGAAATTATTGAAATCATTCAGAGCAATAATCCTCACAAAAGTAACTAGCCATCTAACACATGAGTCTGGCAGAATTTATTAAAAAAGAAGGAGTTTTGATAAATTCGTCATCTCTCCTTTTTCTATCATCTCTCTAGTCCTATTTTATATCAGACTTAATAGGATTTCGGTGAGATTTTGTGGTTCACAGAACTGTAATATTGGAAGATAAAAGAGGATTCTTATGGTTCCATATGTTACTTCACAGCCACAGATAACCCCCCCACACACACACACACACCCGCAAACACAAAAAATCCAAACAAAGAGGTGCTTAAAAATCAGAAAATCCTTGCTAAAGATGAACTGAAGGTACAGGGGAAAGAATGGGGGGGGAGGGGAGGAGTGGACTTTGCAGCAAAACAGTCCAAAGAAACAATCTGCTAACTGGATATGACCTTGGGCAAGGTCTTAAAGTTCCTAAGTGTTAGTTTCCCCACAGGTAAAGCAGGAAGAATAAAACCTACCTCGCAGAATCAGGAGGGATTAGAATTAGCCTTTATAAACTGCCTGGCATGCACACAATAAAGTGTAGCTCTTATGATTATATTCAAAATAGAGCCAATTTAAAGACATGGTGCATTAAATAAAACCTCTTCCAAGTGATCACATACATAAACATCAGTCCTGGGCACTGAAATATACATCCCTCATTATGCACTAGAATGGCCTGTCACTGTCTTCCTCCACATTTTTCAGGATTTATGATGGGAGGTTATACCTGGGCATGAATGAAATGTAATTTTTAAAACCCTGGCAGGATTTCGGTATTCCTATACTTTTATTCTTATTCTGAAAGATAAAGTGTACTGGAGCTCATAAATACTCTTCAGCACACAGTTAGATCGCGGTTTCTTCTCTAGCAAAGTCTTAATTCTGCCTTTCAACAAAATGAGTCGGGGTGAGGGGGTGCTTTCCTGGACCCAGGAAAAAGAGTCCTTCCTAAAAGCCTGGCTGCCTTGAATTCATCACAGATCTGGAAAAATAATGCCTTTCAAAGTCTCAGTGAGTCACTACTTTCCTGAACCACTAAAAGGTTGAACTGGAGGACAAAGACAGATAGTCCCATAGCAAAGGCCAGCACGAAGTCTCTTGGAAGAAAACCAGAGTTCGTTTTGCATCAAAACAAACAGATGGTTTTTCCTGGTTTTCATAGTCAATGGATTCCAAATATATTGGAGCCTACTTAACATCAACTTGCTTGTTGGAAAATCGCCTCTTAATAAAAAAAAGTTTTCTCCAACAGCAGAAAACATCAATCAAATGGATCTATGCCTCCCCCAAATAATTTAACTGTCATGGTGCACCAAGGGAGCTTTAGCTCCTTGAAGACAGAGCTCTCAGTCTAAAGACTTGTTTGAAGTGGAATGGGGGCTCAGAGCAGCTGAGCAGTGGCAACAAAGGAGGTGCTGATCAGCCCCGGTCCGAGACTTCAAGGATACACCTTTGCTCAATGAAAGAAGGTACTTAGCGATCTCTTGACCTTTCTTCCAATTCTCAGATTCCTTGAAGATCTTTTAAGGCACAAGCAAATGAAACCGCTCATCTCTTCGAAATCCCTAATTTATCAAGCAGATTTCAATCATATGAATAAGTGTGAATAATATGAATAGGGATGTCAGTGACATCACAAAGACATTTCGACATGGGCAGGACTCTTATTAATGCAGAATTTGACAAACAAAATGGCTTTAAACACTGTATATATAAAACTTCAACACTGCCTTAAAAAAAGTAGACTAAAGAAGGGAAAGCCAGCGAATGCAAAATGAGTTTGTCTTTTAGGAGCAACTTCGTGCCAGGCAAATAAGTGCCATAGGTTTTTCTCTATTGTGAATGCGTAGGTTTTTCTCTATTTTCTCTATCATGATATAGCCCAGTTCCATGAAGATGAGAGAAACTAATTTTAGGACACAAGGATTGAAGTTAGAGTTGAGTACAGGAGAACTGAAGGATCTGTGTTAAGGATTTTGTAGATAAGGTTTTATAAGAGAAGCCACAGACCAGGCGACAAGAAGAGTAAGAATTGAAGACTATGGTTAACCCAGAAGCCTTCAGATTCAGGCAAAGCCACTACAAACCTAAACAAAACCAAAAACCAAACCATGTTCCGGGAGGGCCGTGGAAAGATAAATCATAGGAGAGTATGTGAGTGCTTTTATATGTAACCAAGAATAATTGAAGAAACCACTCAGCAATGGAGAAAATCTATTTCGTGATGGTGCAAAGGGGCACTGGAGCAAAAATAACTCGTAAGGATTATAAAAATAATAATGTAGGTTATAAATAATATGAGAAATTGAATATGCTAATGGGATCGTGCTGATGAAAGCTGGAAACAGAGAATTAGGTTAGACTAGCTGATAGAAATACGGAGCAGTGAAAAATGGATTTTTAGGTAGGGAGCCCTTGATTCTTGCCTGAGGCACAGGGAAACAGGGAAAGGAACAGATATTTATGTGCCGATCACGACTCGCACATTAGGCAAATCATTACATGTATCTCTCTCATTCGGTGTTTAAGTAGATACTGTTTTCTCATCTTGTAGATAAGGAAATGCCCCCAGAGGTCAAAAATCCTTCCCATGAAGCAACAACCAGCCGATGGCTGGGCTGGTATATTTCCAGAGCCCAGTGCAGGCTTCCCAGGCTTCCCCTTTCTACTCCGACCCCCCACACACGGCTGGTTCTTCTCCCTGTGTCGCAGCAATTACTTAATAGCATCAGGGATTTTGAAAAGTCTTTCAAATTCGTGGACCCATTGCCGTTTCTAAAGGTATGTTATTTTACTTTTCATTGACCACATGAAATAACCCATGTTGTCATGGGACAAAGTAGGAAAGAATTTTAAAACTCCCTCTGTATATATCACACATAGATCCTAAGGTTCTAAAAATACTGTCATGTAAAGCTGTGCATATAAGAGACATTTGTCTAGGGGAGATATGCATCTTGATTGAAAATACTCATTCTCTTTTTAAGTAAGTTCCATGCATATTCCCAAGAACATTTAAATCAAGTTTCCAAAAGAAGGTTTTTGTCTAAAAACCTAGTGTTTTATTACCACTTCTCACTCATCCAAATTTTAGCCACTCAGAACCCATCTTACTTGTTTCCCTAAGTCTATTTTTGAAAACTCTAGGCCATGCTCATTTGTTCCTTTTCTGAATTTTCACTATGAGAGAGGGAGATAGAAAGAAATACGCACACACACACACACACACACGTGTGTGTGTGTGTGTGTGTGTGTAAAATTTGTATTATTATTTTTCAGCACGGAGAGAAAGGTTTACATCAGTCCTGGAGAGCAAATCGATTTTGACTGCTCCATGTCCCATTTCACTTTGGCATAGAACCAGCTGGTGTAACCACCAAGTGTTCTCTCTCTTTACACCCTCTATACTAAAAATAAGAAGCAAATGACTTTCCCCCAAAAGCCAAGAAGTTTAAGAAAACAACCAACTTCTTCCCCTGACGGACCTTTAATCACAGAATTAGGGACCATACTGAAAATTCAGGGCTCCATTTGTTTCTACGGGGAGTCTTTCCAAAGCTTTAAATACCATGACCTGTGCCCCAAAATGCACTCGAGAGACAATTTCAAAGGTGGGTCCTGCTGTGACCAGACTCCAGGAATCATTCTGAGCACCTATTTCAATCACTAATATTACACAAAAAAATCACTTAAAAACCAGCAGAGAGAGGGCTGTATTTGGGGCCAAATTCTTCCAAGAGCAGTCATCCTTCAAAGTGCCACCCCCAACAAACAGAGTCATCCACATACCCTATGGACCACCTGTACTTAATCAAGACATCCAAATGGTGCACACAAGTAGAGGCCAAATTAATGTTTCAAGTTTAAAGCCAACATAATATTCAACAATCGTGACCTAACATACTTCTCTATCTAAATACTGCCAAGTACAAAGTAGCATTTTTTTAAGATTTTTTTTAAATTTATTTGACAGAGAGACAAAGTAGCATTTTTTAAATTTAGTTTATCTAGATTTCAAATCTTTTATGAATAAAATGATAATATACATCCTGTGAACCAAATTTATAAATATTTTGCTTGGCACTCCCAGAGAAAAGACCCATTAGCCTTTTGGAACACTCTTGGTTTTGCACGTTGAAGCACTATGTGCTTCGGGATCAATAAGAGGAACTGGAGGAAAGATTAATGACCTGTTTCACAGCCCAGGGAACAGGACTCTAGAACATCTTATTCTGTCCAGTGGCGATTCTTTCCTTTGCTATGAATATGGATTATGACATTTTCAGAGACGGCGGAGGATGAGCGCTAATTCATACAGCAATACCTAACCCTCCCACCCAATTCTTGCCGAGTGCTTTCACAACCTCAGAAAGTCAGTGAGTGAGTGTGCTTTACACCGATCATTCCACAACATCGCTATGAGTAAACACCACTCTTTGCAATCAATATGTACTGGGACTTTTCCATTTTTAACCCAGGTTCTGGATTCTCATCTGGAGAGTGTCCTTGTCCACGGACAGGAGAAATACCTCCCGTGGTTTCCCAACCACTAGCCACCCAGGCCTGGGTCAGACAGAAAAAAGAAACAGAGGTGGAGAAGCCTTGCTATGCTTCCTCTTAAAGCATCCAGGAAGTTTGTAAGGGCTAAGAGCTCCTCCCGGACACCTGGAATCTGGGTCCTGGCTTCACCATTAACAAGCTGTATAATATTGGTCACATCACGTGGCTTCATGGAGCCTCAGCTCCTTCATATGCAAAGTGGGGGTTAAGATGAATATTACAAGCATCTAAAGTCATGGTGTAAACACCCTGGTATGAGCCCCGTACTTCTTCAGCCCCTGCCCGAAGCTGCCTACTTATACTTACCAAACTGTGTTAATTGACTGACAGACTGACCTTAAATTCAGAGGCAGGACGAGCAACCCATGCTGGCCGAACTTATAGAGGAAGTAATAGTTAAGCCATGCCTTAAAGGCTGGATGTGATTCAACTCAGAGGTGATGAAGGAAAGGGCGTTTAGAGCAGGGGGAATGGCAAAAGCGATCGCCATGATGGGCAGAGTCAGTCTGGCCTGCGTGGGTCCCAGGGGAACATTGTGTGTACCCCAGGAGATAAAATTGTAAAGGAAGGATGAACCTTATAGCATCTGAAGCTCCCCCTTGAGCATTCTTATAATTTATCG